>OU461584.1:12001513-12689189 GCA_911812115.1 Pristionchus exspectatus | reverse complement strand
GGGACAGCGAGTGAAGTGAAGAGTCATTGAAGAATCTCCCTCTTCCCTCTCTCCCTCTGCAGTCCTCTCTGATCATTACATAATCAATCCATATCTACTCTATTTGCATCCTTATCCTCTACTATCAATCATACATTCTTTGTGTACTTACTCCTCTTTCCCCATCTTGATCTACATATCCATATGCTTTCTAAGGGGTATTCTGATTAGTGATGAGTGATGTTCATCCATGCCCTCTTCTCTCATCTCCTTTCATTCCATCACATTTCTTTCATCGGCCCGTCCTTTAAAGATTGGTCTTCCCCTTGAATTGAGTCATGAACTCTCCCCTTCCCTCTCCTTCATCCCTCTCCCGCCTCTACTGGGGTCACTGCAGAACAGTAGAGTTGTATACATTGAGAGAACACGGCAACCAACGAAATTAATGAGCAAAAGAGAATTGAAATACAATGTATGGGTAGTGATGATTATTGTATATGAGTGTTGATCCATCTTCCCTCCTCCTTCTTTCCATCTTCTTCCCTTATCTCACTTGATCACTCAATTGGCACTGCCTCTCTCCACAACACTAACTCTTTTTTGTCTCTCCTATCCCTCCCTCCCTTCTTCATCTTCTTATTCCTCCCTCTCTTCTCACTTCCTAGTCAATCCATTAGCCTTGTCTATCAGTTATCGAAATTCAGTGTTCGTAATAGGACGCTTTCTCACTTTTTTTCTCATTGATGAGTTGAATACCTTTGAATGGAATGGATACGGTAGTTGAGAATGACTTGAGAGAGAGAGAGAGAAAGAGGCTTCTTTGACGAATGTGACAAGGGGTTTCCGTCGTTGAATGTATTACATTCTATATGGGAACTCAGATGGATTCATCGGTTCAATTCCATATTCTATTCTCTTCTCAATTCATAGCTCCAATCGACCAGTCTTGCATCTAATTCAATTACTCCTCATTTATATCATCCATATATGTCTCTCTCTCTCTTTCGAGTTCTTTCAATTATATTCTCTCTTCTTGTTTAACAGTCTCTTCATCTCGATACAATCCATCTGCTTTCATTTCACACCTAATCTCTCCTTCTTCTCTCCATCTCCATTATTGGTGACCTAGTCTCTTCTTTTCCATTTTAGAGTCTCTATAATGTCTCTATAATGCCCTATGGCACATCTACTTGTCTCATTTGACATTTCTCACCCTGAATACCGTAATCTCTATCTCACAATCTCACACTTTCATTGTCACTCACTGGGATTTGAATGAATGAGTACTGGTCCTCTCTCTCTCTCTCTCGTTCAATCCCTTCATTGTTTTGAGTGTCATCCCATCGAGTTTGATATTAATAATAATAATGTTGTTGGTGAGGTGTGAATAGATGGGAGAGTGAGGGATATTCTGGTTTGGATTGACGATTCTCCAGTGTTTCTTCCCCTTCCCCTTCCCCCTCCCTCCTCTTGCACCTCATTTGTCTCGAGATAGATCAAGATAGATTCTTTCCCTCCAAATAATCATTCTAATTCCTAGATCTCTTCTATTCTCTTCCCATACAGTCAATGGCATCACCCTCTCTCTCTCTCTCCTTCAATATCAAGGGGTCACCCTCCCCTCTCCCCCCTCCCTCCTCGTCCTCCTCCCTTCCTTTTCTCTCTCTCGACTCTCCCTCTCACCAATCCTCGCAACCCTCATAAAGTCCCTTCTCTCTATTCACAGTCCTTTTCTCCATGTCATATATCGCGCGTCTTTTTGAACAGTCTTAGTGTTCGTTTGGCGTCCTCTGAAACCTTCCTCCCCCTTCTCCTCCCCCTCCCGTCCTTCCCCTTGATCCTCTTCTATACTCATACGTTTTGCATCCTTCCATCCTTATCACGACCTTTCTGTTTCCTTCCATCTCTTTTGACCATTCCGTGAACATTTCATTTATCACTCTGCATCGTCTTATCCATTGATCTACTCTTCAAGTCTCCCCTCCTCCCTCCCTCTCTCCTCCCTCTCTCCTCCCTCTCTCCTCCCTCTCTCCTTCTTAGCTTCTTCCATCTCTTCACCATTACTTAGACGTGGTTTACTGTATGGAAAAGAAGAGGAAGCAAATGAAGAGAAAGAGAGAGAGAGTAGGAATGAGTTTGTTCACTATAATAATGGAGTCTTGTTATGGGCAGTGATCGGTAATGGATGGAATCGAATCCAGTGGATGGATGCTTCTTCCCCTCCCCGCTCTCCCTTCTCTTCCTCCTCCCTCCTCCTCCTCCTCCTCCTCCTCCTCCTCCTCCTCCTCTCTATCTCTCTGCTTCTTCCTTTCCTCTCCAACTGTTGATGGTCATTCTCATCCCATTGCATATTGGGATGCGTTTACAGTCCTGACTGGTACATGTAATTATTAGAGAAAAGAGAGGTGCTATCCTCTCCCTCTCCCTCATTCTCTTTCTACCTTCACCCTCTTCCTCCTCCCCCCTCTCTCATCACATACCATCCTACCATCCGGTTACATTGTTTTCCTTCAATTATACATATAACTTGGAAATTCAACCAGTCTCTGAAGGGGAATGGAATGAGTCCTGTCTCTCTCAGTTTAAAACATCTTCTTCCCATTATATTTGCAACAAGACTCATCTATCATGAATAATCTGTTTTGTATTCATTCCATATCATATCCCTCTCCCTCCTCCTCCCTCCCTCTCCCTCTTCCTTCTCCTCTCCCTATCATCTTCTTTTTTCTCACCTTTCACTCTCGACCCTTCCAATTCCTTGCACCTTCTTCCTCTCTCATCAATTCATCCCTTCTATCATCCATAGAGTGGTCACATAGTAAAGGTTATTCCATGTTTGCCTATCTCTTGGTTCCTCCTCTCCCTCTCCTCCTCTCCCTTCTCCCCCTCCCTCCCCTCTCCCTTCCTCCAATCAGATCTGCCATTCCTCTTCTTCTTTTCACCCCTCTATAGTACACTTCATCCCCTCTATTCCCATCACATCAAGTGTTGCGTTCTCGCTTTTTTCGTTTTTACTGATAAGACAGTCTGATAAGATAATTACGAGCGTGAATAGAGAAATGGAGAGAGGGTGGAGGGAGGAGAGAAGGAGAGAGACCGTATCCCCTCCTCCCTCCTCCCTCCCCTCTCTTCCCTCTCTTTTCTTTCTGATGACGCCGAGCTTAAACAGCGAGTTAGTATCAACAAACTATTTCATTTTTTTTCTATTGCAGATGGCAATGTTGAAATCGGAGCAAGAAAGTATTGATATGAGTAAAGCAATGATGCAGTCTCTAGAGGTGAGATATCCCACCCCCACCCCCCTCCCCTCCTCGTTCTACCGTATCCTTTCTCGATTCTTCTAGTGTTAATCTCGAAGACTGATATTATCTTCGCAGTTTTTTTTTATCTAGAACATGTGCGAATAGGCGATAAGAATTGTTGTTGCAGGGATGTTCAAGGGGAGGAGAATATTTAAATGGTTTGAGTATTCCTCAAGGTAATGAATCACCTTCTCCCACGATGATTTCGATGCCTCAAGCAATGAATGATCTACTTGGAGGATTGGTTAATCCATCTCAACTCATGGCCAATAAGTGAGTCCTCCCCTCCCCCTCCTCTTCCCTTCCCTCATCTCCACTCTGTCTATCCAGTATTGTAAGACAAGAAAGAGTAGTGAGAGAGAGGGAGGTTTATTAGCACTTTGCATGTTTTGATCCCCTCCCTCTCTCCTTCTTCTTCTTTCCTTCTCTCTTCAAACCATTCAATCATCATCATCGAGATAATTGTCTCGCACAATTCTCAATACAAATCCTGCCCCTGGTCCTTCTTTTCTGATTTCACCTCGTTCTTCTTCCATCATATCCTCCCCCTTCCCCCTTCCTCCCTCTCCCTCCCTCTCCTCCTTAATCCCTCTCTTCCTTTACAGTATGGATGGATCAGCGATGGTATCGAATCTTCTCGAACAAATGCTCCATAATCAATTTCTATCATCTCAACAATCTCTTCCATTCCTGTCTAATCAATCGATTCCCTCTTCCACTCCTTCGAAGGTATCCTCTCCTCCATGGGAATTCATACGTGAGATGAGAATATTCAGGAAGTTTACTGTGATCTGTGTGACAAAGTCTTCGCTAATCGATTATTTCTGAGAAATCATCGAATGAATAAACATGGAATAGATGAAGAAGGAAGTCCGATAAAGGGAATGGAAGACTCGAGTAGTCCAATTGAGAGTGAGGAAATGAAGAGATGAGAGATGGATTGAATAATATGTATCAGATATGGAAGGAGGAAGGAATTCATCAGTGATCAGAGAGAGGTGTAGTGTAGAAGGAAATTGTAATGATAGAGAAGCAACGAAGGATGATGAAAATGGGTATGATATCTTATCTATTTGTACTCTTGACTATTGTGTAGATACTGTAGTATACTGCTTCATTTAATGTTGAATAACTTCTCTTTGAATGATCATTAATCTGTTCCATTAGTAGTATTCCCATCAAGTTATCTTCCTTCTTCCATTTCATCTCATCTTGATAATGTCAATCGATGATTGTGTGGAATCGAGTCTAGGGGGGGGGGGGAGAGGGGGGAAGAGGGAATGGTAACTGTAATTTGCGAATGAAATGTCATAGGTGTCGCGTATGAATAACAATCAAAATATAGGCACAGTTTGTAATGTGGAGATGTAAGAGATAGAAGAGATAGGCTTGATGAAGTCAATCTCAGAGAAAGACTCGAGACAATTCACCTGTCTGGAAAAATGAGAGAATTGTGAATAGTTGAGACAAAGGGAATAACTGATTAATTAGAGAAGCTGCTTTATATCTACTATTACTTTTTATCACGTACTTGTTAATATATTCTATCCAGTCGATATACCGTACCGTTCTCTTGTCTTTACAGTAACCTTGGATTGCAGAATGTCTCGAATGGAAATGGATGAAATGAGTGCATCATCTACCGTATCGAAGTGTGATGAATGCCCATTCGAGACTGATAATTTCCTTTCTCTCATTCAACACAAAGCATCTTCCCATATGAGAACGGAATGTGAACAATCTAATATGTGAGTCAATTGATCATTCTCTCTCTCAATGGAAGTATGTCTTCAGAGTGACTCCTCCTTCATCCTTCTCTTGTTCTGAATGTGATCAATCATTCGAATCAGCCGCACTTCTCGCTAATCACACTACATTCGTCCATGGACAATTGTCTAATCTCCTTAATATGTTCGGAGGTACTCCATCCCCCTCCCTCTCCCCTCTTCCTCCATCCCCTCCCTCTCCCCCTTCCTCTCCATCCCCCTCCCTCCCCCTCTTCCTCTCATGGTTGATCCATCTCCTTCAGGAGATGCTAACTCATTCCCTGCGTTTCTTCTCAATTCTCAACTTCCGAATCCGTTCTCGTCACTCACTAATACTCCTCCAATGGTAAGTTACTCTACTCCCTCATTAATTATCAGGTTAGAGGCTGAGTCGTGAAACTCGAAGGGTTCTAAATGCTGAACAAATTTGGAATTTGTTTTTTTTTCAATTTACCAAAAAGAAAAAAGTGACTGTTATCTCCTTGGTATTTGTCCATTTTTTGATTGCATTGTTTAAATTTGAAGGTGAAACCTCCTCCACCAAAGAGGAATTACTCGTCCGCAGGCAAGAATTACTGTGATGTGTGCAATAAAGAAGTGTGCAACAAATACTTCCTCAGAACACATATGCTCAAGGTGAGAAGAGAAGAGAAGGGAGGGGAGGGGGGGGGAGAAGAGACAGTTGGATACAATTGATTACAGATGCATGGAATAGTTATCGATGAGAATAAACCAGTGATTGCTAATATCGATACTCGAGAGAGGGAAAGAACGGGTGAACTGACATTCAGGTAAGAAAGAAGGAAGGGAATATGAAGATTGATTCCTTATAGATGTGATATCTGTTCGACTACTCTTACTTCTCGTCAACAATTGAGAGATCATAAGCAGACAATTCATGGAGTATCGTATCCAGTTGGAACTCCATCTACTCCCTCTGCCCCTTCTACACTATCGACACTATCTACTACGTTGTCAACTCCTACTCGTCCAATTAAGACAAGGTATATCTTTCTGATTGAGATATCTCATTGATTGGTTAATTTCAGTGTTGTTCAATCTCCTTCGATGTCAACTCCTTCTCTTACGAATGCATCAATTTCCACAATGGATTTATCATCTCTTCCTCCTGAATCTTCTTCTTCTTCCTCTATCGATCACACTATTTCTTCAATTCCATCCATTCCTTCACTCAATATCATTCCCGATCTCATGGTTAATCTACTGTATTCCTCTCTTTTCTCTCATATCCTTCATTCCAGTCTGGTCTTCCATCTGCGAGTGTAGTGAGAGAAACGAAGGAATTGAATGGAATTCCTCTTCAGAATCTCACTAAATGCCAGCATTGCGTGTACACTACGAGGTACGGTAGATAAAAGGAAGTAGATATCGATTGATGGATTAATATTAAAGATTCGCACGGAATATGGAGTATCATGTGGAGAGACACGAGAGATTGAATGATGTAGATGGAGTGAGGAGTGATATCAAGATGGAAATGGTTGATAGAGAAGAAGAGAAAATGATGGATAGAAGTTGTGATGATGCTATCATGCGAATGACCACCAATGCTGCCATTCAAATGGCTAAGACAAATGAAGTAAGTAAATATAATTGAATTTAAAATGTTATCTCCTCTCAGCCATTATCATTCAAATGTACAAAATGTGATCGTTCGTTCACTACTCATTCATTCCTCCATTCACATACTCAGTTGTATCACTCACAGAAGATGATGCATAATCTCGCTGTATGGATTGGTGAGTATCTAATCACTTCATTAATCGATGTTCATATATTATTTCACAATAACAATAACAATTGTATCGTTTCAGCTCACAAAAGGAAGACGTCTTCTACCAAATTGCGAGTGAAGAATCCGAAGAGACTGAAAAATGTATTGAAGAAGAATTGTGTTGTTGAGAAGGAAAATGATCTACATGGAGTAGAGAGACACTCGGTTACGGTAAGGAATTGAATTGTGGATTAAGTAGATGATAAGTATTCAGTCTGGATCAATCTCTCCTCTTCGATGTGAAGTACCAGAGGGAATATCATCATGTGAGAATGGATATTCCCTTCAATCAGTACTAATCACTACACCACTTGGATGTCATCTTCCTTCTCAATTCACTGCTCGTCTTCCTATCTCATCCCCTATACAATCACCTCTTACACTCACTCTTACTCTTACTCCACTCATCTCATGAGTTGATCCCATCCGAGTATCCATTGTATCGTACCCTAATCAGTCCTTCATTGAGTATGGATAGATCTAGTCGTATAACCGGTAGATCACAGCTCTTCTTCCCTTCCCTTCCTCTCAATAGGTACTCGCTAGAGATATCATCTCTTCTCTCTCAAATTGCCGTACTCTGAGTAATCTCATACTTGTTCTTTCTTGTCAATTCAATCTCGATCTAATCTGTTCTCTCCTCTTCTTCCATATCCAAAGAATGTTCTATTTATTATTCTCGATACTTTTCGAGATGAGCTAAATTATGTCTTCACGCTTGTATTTTTATCTTTTCTTGTGGACTACTAGAGAGTTTGACGTATATCGTGTGAATAAAAATATCCTTGTTGGTGTGGGGTTGATTCATACAGATTGAAAGGGAAACGGAAGTCTCCGAATGGAATATAAGGGAAGGGTTGACAATGGGAAAGCAAGGAAAGATGCGTCTTCTACTTGTAGTACTTGTATTCTCTTTCGACTTGGTCACTTCTTTTGGCATCTGCGACTGTAACAACTGCTGTGCAACTGCCTGTAATGCCAATGTAGCAGTGCCTCCATCGTTTGCTCTCATCTGTCCCACTCAATGTGGTACTACTCAGTGCAATCCTCAGACCACTGTAAGTCCTTCCTTCATTGAATCAGACTGATATCGAGATATATCAGTGTCCATGTGGAGATTCTCCAAAGACAACGGAAGCGTCGACACAAATTGCAACGACGACGATTGAAGCAACGACAATTCCATCCACGACCACTATCGTTCCCACTACGATTAAGATAGAAAAGCCAACGACGAAGAAGGAATGCGAGACCACGGTTAGTCAAATATATAGATTATTACTTTTTCATCTACTCTCCTCAACTTTCTCTCTCGGACAAGCATTGCGAAATTCCGAAATTCTAAGTAATGGTATATTTGTTCAGCCTGGGTGCTCATGTAATGGAGGGAATGTTCCTGACTGTCCCTGTAGAGAATCCTGTAAGACTGAAGGAGATTGCCGAAATTCGTGTAACGAAGGAGGAGATTGTCAAGACTCGTGCAGAAATGGAGGAGATTGTCATTGTAATTGTGAGAAGGAAGATGATTGTCATTGTTCATGTGATAGCAAGGTTTGTATTTTCCCAATTTCCCTGTAGTCATCAATTACTCTCATCAATATCATGCAGGTTAATATCGTATTGAAGACCGATCAGACTCCTCCTCACTCTTCCTCTTCCTCTCTCTACGCTTTTATCTCTTCAATTCTCTTCATTTCTATCACTCGATTGCTATAGAAATATTTTTTTATCATACATGTCCATTGATCGTGTCTCAACGAGATAACTACTTATATTACACTATCTCGAATACGATTTTATAATGATACGATAAACACATATACATATTTATGTCCATTGTTTTCGATCACTGATTTGATCGAGTGAGCCAATGATCCTTCTGTGGTTTCCTCTCAGCATCAGTTGCAATGAGAATATTGATGAGAGTAGGACGTCCCTTCTCATTATCAGCCTGATAATAAATTGATAGAGAGAGAAGAAGGGAAAAGATGTGATACCTCCTTGAGTGCATTACTGATCTCATCCTTCGTTCTGACCAACCATCCCTTTCCTCCCAATGATTCCGCCATCTTATCGTATCGACATTCAGTCGATAGAGAGAGAACCGGTAGACTGAAATACATTCATTAGAGAATGGAGAACTCATTCACTCACAGTTGGGTGAGATCTCCTTCTAGAGATTGCTGATCTTCATGTTTCAGTCCTCGATAGATACCGTTGTTGTTTAGGATTACGGTAGTCACTGGGAGACGGTATCTGAAAAATCGAAATAATAAAACAATATTATGATAGTGAAGAATTATGGTCTTCACATAGACAGTGTGGTACATTAAAATGTGTTCATTCCGTATTGGACAGTATCCATAAACCCAACTGATACCTTGCAATCGTTTCGATTTCCATTGCTGAGAATCCGAATGCAGAATCTCCTTGAACAACGAGAACTCGGGTCTGAAGGAGGAGAATGAAGAATGAAGATGAGAGAGAGAGGTGGAGGGGGGCTTACTTTGGGAGAGTAATCTCTACAGTACAGAGCTGCAGCCAGAGCATATCCCTGTCCCACTCCCATCGTACCTCAAACACACTCATATATAAAAGATCAAGAATGAACGAATGAGCGAAAATACAAACACAATATTTCAAGTTCAAATTCGAATGATATTTAAATGGTTACCGAATGTTCCAGCATCGAGTCTTCTTCTTGGGAGAACACTCTTCAACATGGTTCTTCCAATATCCATTGTATTCGCTCCTTCGTTCACAACGAGGACATCCTTGTCTTCCATCCATTTTGAGATCTACAATCAATCATCAATCATAGTTCCATTGTCAAGTCTAGGAATAAGTATTGCATAGTTTCAAATATACAAACCGGTTGATAAGCAGCGAAGTAATTGAGAGGGGCCTCGCTCTGATTGGCCATATCCTCCACAGTTCTCACATTCTTATCTCTATTCTCACTCAGATTTTTCGTCCATTCATTCGATTTGTTCCATGCCCAATCACCACACTCACGAGTCATCTGAACACAGACGTTATCAACATAATCAAAGGAATTATTCCATCATTCGACAGTTATGTATTCTTCCTCCCTCACCAAAGCAAGAGTCTCTCCAATATCTCCTAGTAGTCCGACATCCGTCTTGATATTCTGATGGAATTCTTCAGCAACCAGATCGACTTGAATTGTCCTATAAGGAAGGAATGGGGGAGGTGAAGGGGAGGGAGGGACACTCACTTGCATTCTTTGTTGAATCGAGGTGGAAGTCCAAAATGGAGCATCCAATTCAATCGTGCACCGATCAAAAAGACGAGATCTGCATTACGAAGAGCGAAAGAACGAGCTGCATTCACATTGCTGAAGAGAAGAATGAAGAGAGTGAAGAGGGAGAGAGGGAGGGAAGTCTCACTTGGGATGAGTATCAGAGACAATTCCCTTTCCTCCTGGAGTAGGCAACCAAGGAAGTTGAGTACGAGTAAGGAATTGTTGAGACATAAGAGATCCTCTCTCTGACCATGCTGCTCCTGAAGAAAGAATGAAGAGTGAGAGAGAAGAGAGGGATTAAACAACCTTTGCCAATGATAACGAGTGGTCTTTTCGCCTGTTTGAGTAGAGTGAGAGCATCATTGATGAAGGGAAGAGGAGGGACTGATACTGGAGACCAGAGGGGTATCTTATCCACCACTCTTAATTGCGGAGAATACAAATTATGAGATGGAGATATGGAGTGGACGAATTAGAGTATATCTAAGATTAGATAAAATAGAGAAAGTCTACTAACGGAATAGAGGATTCTTCACAAGTGGAGAGGACGATATTTCCAGGAAGATCGAGATATACTGCTCCTGGTCTACCGTATAGAGAAGAACGAATTGCCTTAAGGAGAGAGTACGGTAGGAAGGAGGAGGGATACAGTAGATAGTTAATTACCTTCTGAACGAGATAGGGAATTGATTGCAGTGATGAGATCTGTGCAACGAATTTACATGATGTCCTCGCACTTTCCACTTGAGGCCACTCTTGAAAACCACCACGACCATCCTGATGGAATAGAGAGTACGGTAGAAAGAAAGGAAGTACGAAGGGGCAGATACCTGATCCTTGTCTGATGATCCACCAATACAGATAACAGGCCAGCAATTGACAGTTGCATTGGCCAATCCTCCGATGGTATGAAGGACTCCTGGACCAGAGACTACCAGACACACAGCAGGTCTGAACTCATTATGTGGTAGGAGAAGGGGGGGGGGGGGGAATTGCTCCAGAGGATATCATCTGTGGGACATTTACACAACTTGATATAATAAGAGTATTGATTACTTTCTAGTGAGATATCCCATCGCTTGAGCAGCATAGCAGGCCTGTGAATGAAGGAGAGATTGGAGAGGGAAAGTGAGGAGGAGAGGGTCTTACCGACTGTTCATTTCTGCAAGCGACGAATTTGAGTCCCTGTACTTGAGCTGCCATTCCAACTTCGATGATAGGGAAACCAACGACTCCGAATACATATTCAATCCCCTCAAGAGAATACAGTAAATACAGTACAATCTATCAGATAAAGTCTCAACATCAAATGTGTCTAAATCATAAAAGTAAACCTGGTCTTTAAGAGCTTTGGTGATAATAGTGGCACCGTCCATAGTGGGAGATGAGAATCGACTGACCCTTCTTTCACTCTTGTCACTCTCTATTCCTCCTTGTAGTTTGTACTTGATAAGATAGGTAACAATCTCTCTTCGTTTCCCACGTGTTTTCTCTCTTTCCTATACTACGAAAGGAATGGAAGCAATGATCTCTGTGATCTAAGAAACAATCAGAGAGTTCATAGTAACAAGAGCTAAATAGATCTTTCAAGTAAGCTTCACGCGATGAGATACTGTAGGCATCCAAAAAAAACTGACGCTTATTTTTGCGCCGCGTACCAAGCAAAACCTTTTGATTCATCATTTACAACTCCCATGTGTCCAGTCAAATTATGAAGAATTAAATTTCTTCAAATCACTTTGTATTTTTGATAGTGTTTTATTCTAAATGTAGCACACTAATCAAAGTTATCACCTCATATCACGATGAAAAGGGATTGTCAGACAGAAGAATGAAAGATTATGATTAGATCACGATTACAGCAGAATAAAATCGTGATTGTTTTGAACGAAGGCAATGCGCTCTTCAACGTCTCAAAATTCGTTCTTAATTGTATTTAATAGATACAATAATAATGTAATTAAATACATGCTGGCATGTTTATATGCGATAAATATTAGGTAAAATATAGTAGGTATATTTCGAGTTCACTCTTCATTGTAACCTTCTCCCTTGCGTAGGATTCATTTCTCCTGGCACATTTTTTTATAAATGTTCTATCCTCTGGCAAACCTCGAAGAATGCTTGGAAATATTTTACAAGGAATAAAAATAGTTTCATAGCATCTAATTGTCCTTTCTATTGATTCTTCGTCCATCTGATTAGGTTCTCCAAAAAAGGCATCTCGTTTTCAATATAATTCTATTCTTCCTACACTTTATCTACCTATTTCTGTCAATCATAAGTTGTTAAACAATCGTTCCACACTTCGCGGTAAGAAGCTATTCAATTTTCATTATAGATGCATCATTCGACAGTAGCTATACATGTATGGTATTTTAAAAGAAGACCGGATAGCCGGGTATAATATCGGTAGACCAGGGCCGGGACATCTGCCGGGACCGGCGTTTATAACATCCTACATTTCCTTTTCTATCGAAGATCTCGATAGAATTATTTTCATTTTGTTTACGAGTCTTATTCGAAATGTCTACCATACCGATGGGATTTGTCTCCTAGAACATTGTGATGCAGTTAATTGAAGAAATTCGAAAGAATATGAAAGCTTGATGCAACGTTGTAAACAATTGTTTGTTTGTGTCTTCAACATCTGTCTTGTTGATTGATTCTTTCCAAGCCAATTCAGCTTATTCTCTATTTCATCCCAAATTATCACCATTCCTTTCATAGCATTACATTTTATTCCTCTCCATCTTTACTTAATATTTTTTCTCTAATCAGGTGATTACCATTGAGTACCTGACTATTCGCTAACTCTCTTCATTGAATATTACCATTGATTTCTACTATAATGTTTATTTCAGATGTCCTTACAACCTAGTACAACATCATTCGCAACTCAGCCATATCTGCACTTTCCGAGTCTAAAATCGAATTGTGAGTCATAACAACATCTCAAGATTCAAGATTCAATATTATATTTCTCTTCATTTCCTCATCTATCCCTTCTTTCTAGCTGATGGTCGTTCTTCAATACATTCTCTTGAGAAGACCCATCTATCGAAGAATGATGTTATACGGTTGGTAATGGACAAAGATAAGCCTGTATTCCCAGTAAAGGCCAAATTCGAAACGTGAGTCATATCGATATTTTTATTGAAGAGTCAATATAAATTACAGGGGTAGACCACAGGGTGTTGCTCCTCCTCCTCCTCCTCCTCCCCCTCCTCCTCCTCCTCCTCCTCCTGCAACTATATTGAAGAGGAAACGAGAATCGATAGATGAACGAGGAGTTGAAGAGGAAGTTGCAAGGTACCGTAATACCTGCCCGTATTCATTTCGTATTTACAATTAAGAAACGTGTCTAAAATTCTTTCTGCGACTAGAGCAGCACAGAATGGATTTACTCCTCCAATAATGAAGACTTCTCTGACGAATTCTCTCAATTCTTCATGGAATAATATAAAATCCACTCCGAAAATCAATTATTGTGATACATGTTCCAAGAGTTTTCCCTCACCAAAGAGTCTGAAAAGGTGGATTATAGATATGTTTAATTTCTCAATCTTCAATTGTTTTCAGTCATAGTTGTATCCGTCGTACAGAAGAGATTTCTTCTCCATCCACTCTCAATGCCACTCTTAATCTATCACAAATTCTTCAGACTTCGCCCATTTCGTACGTTTACAGATCTACTGTATTATTTATTATATGTATTATTATATGTATTCAGATTGGATTTGAATAGATTCGACTCAACTGAGATTCCCTCCAACCTAATTACTCCTGACGTATCATCATACGAATCGTCAGTTATCATATTTTATTCATTCGAAATAATTAAAATGAAATTGTAGATCTCCTCCGAGTGAAAGTGCATCGATGGACGATTGGAATAGTGCTTCTTCCGATGGAAAGATAGAAGAAAAGGGAGATAAAGAAGATCAATCATCTCTTTCTCAATCTTCCAAGGCGGAGAACAAATGGTGTCCTGACTGTGGCAAAATACTGTGTTCAACAAGTAATCTGAAGAGACATCGGGCGACTTGCAAGTATTCGAGTGATATAAAGTCAGTCATTACTCGTTCTGACACGATTACGATTCTATGTAATCATTGTAATGACTATGTTGTTAAGGGAGGAATGTACGAATTCTAACGATGCTCCACTTCCCAAATGGGCGGAGAATAAGTCACAATCATGGGTAAATATAATTTGTAATGTATATGAGAATGTTTATCTATTACATATTTCAGTTACAACTCTCAGTCGGAGAACATCTGAAAGCTAAACATTTGGGATTAACTCTCAGTCTGAGGAATGAAGTGAAAGAGGAGAAAGGAATAATCGGAGTGACACCATCAGTCACATCCACTATATCCTCCACTACTCCCAGTCCAACAACCATTATTAATCCCATAGTAGTCAAAGAGGAAATCATCCAATCTACTCCATCTATCATTCGGGATGAGAAAGAGATCAAACTTGCTATTGATCCCCGTGCACCATATGAGTGTACTGTATGTCTAAAAACGTGAGTCGTATCGATCTCTTTTTCTCTACTCTTCATTGGTTATAGATTCTCTTGTCGTAAGAACGTTCGTCGTCATATGGTGGCAGTTCACAAAGTAATTCCACCTCCTGGAGCTTCACTTAGTGCTACTCCAAGACCAATCAATGAACACTCTAACAGACTTACGGTTTGATATCGGAGAGAAATGAGGAAAGAGTAGTTGATAATACAGGTCTCTCGGTCATCGGAGGAATCAATTGATGGAGATGAAGAAGGAAATAGGGAAATTAAAATGGAAGAGATTGGAGAAGAATTGAATAATACCTTCCCTAAACAAGAAGAAGGATCGATTAGTATTGTCAATGTGAAAGTGAAGACTGAGAATGGATTGGAGAAAGATCGAATGATTGGAGAAAAGAGAAAGATTATGAAGACAGATATTAAAGTTGATAAGGAGATTCCTCTTGACTTCTCTCTTCAAAATGCTAATAAGAAAATGAGATTAGATGCTATCAGGTGAATTCTGTTGATGGATTTAAACGGTCGATTAAGAAAGAATAGAGGAGTATAGAGTATCTAATGGTGTAAATATTGCAGAGAAGAAGATGGTGCAATTATCAATGCTCGATCAGTAAAGATGATTGTATCTCGGATAGGAGCAATGAGAGCTTCCCCTTTACTCGCTTCCCTTCTGTCGAATACAAGAGAGATCACTCTTGATGTATCTTCATCTGCACTTCAGGTATCATTCCCCCTTCCCTTCTCTCTCTTCAATCAGAATATTGCAGAGTATGTTGATGGTGTATTCTGACAATTCGAAGCTCTCTCATGAAAATGTTTCCGAAGTGGCAGAGATTGCATTGAAACTCAAAGTGAATCAAGTTAAGAATCTGTGTGAGAAGTTTATTGTTGCTGAGGTAAGAGAAGGGGAAGATGGGCAGTAATGTTGATGACACTAACATTAATTTGTAGGTTCCTAAACTGGATCTGATGAAAGCCATTCGATTGGCAGATATGTACAAACTTTCTAAGCTAAAGGTTAGCTAGCTGAATAAAAATAATGTATTGGTATTATCTTATCGTTTAAAATCAAATGAGAGATATCTCATTATGATTTTATACTCGAACCAGAGGCAATTAAGTCGCATGTCAAATCAGCACAATTTCTCACAAATCTAAATTCAGGATGATCTCTTTTCTTCTCTGAATATCGAAGTTCTTCGTTCTATGGCAATGAACGATGACTACAAAGTGATGAGACCAGAGCTAAAGGCCGAACTTCTCGAGAAGTTTGGCGAATTTTTGTAGTTTGCCTATTTATTTCCGAATTCTAAGTAATGTAGTATTAAATAGCATGCTTTCTGACAGTCTGTCATTTTCCCCTATTCAATCTAGTCATAAATGTATAATATTAATCAGACTATTATACAAGTATCCAAAAATTGTTTCATAATAATATTACAACTGTATAATGGATACATAGCTGTGCTATTCTCGATTATCTTGTCATTATTTGATTGTGCTGCTTTGATTGCATAGTTTACATTCCATTTTCGATCTCTTCGATTCTTACCTCTTTTCTAACCCATCTACACCATACTAATCTATTCATACATGTTGTCACATTACTTTACCTTGAGATACCCTCGGATCTCTCTCTTTACTATATAATCGAACGATCTCGTGCTCCAAATTGATTACTGTATCCCCTATCGAGTCCATCGATCTCTTCCCTATTGAGCTTATCCCTCAATCGATACTGCTTCTCTTTTCAAATGGTACTGTACTTCCCTTCTCTCTAGTCCATCTTTCATATCTCTAGAGTATATCTCCCCATTTCTTGTCTTCTAGAGGATAGAACATAATAAACCATTTTTTATAAGTATTGTTTACACTGGCTTCGAAAATACACCGTTCAGAATTAAATCGAGAAAATTTGGGGAAATTAAATATGCGGAGAATGTTTCTCATAACTGAATTGCGTATACTGAAAATGGGAGATACCGCATCCCAGATGGTGAGATTCATAATTTCATTCGAAAATTCAAGTGATATTTATTATTTAAATGTTCAATGTAGAGTCTATTTTAAGTAGACATCTCTTGGCACTACTTTAGAAGACCAGAATGGCCTATGTGGGTTTCCCCCTCCCACTCCCCCCGTCCCATCGGGAGGGGTCAGTCGACGGGGGCCAAGGGTCCCCGCACTCTCCTCAGATGGGAGAGCGCCTCGACTGAACAGGAGAGAAGGAATCGAACTCTTTTATAGACCAGGGGGATATGCTAATGAAAAATGTAAAAATGTAGAAGGTGTATGAAAACGGAGAGAGACTAATCCTATAATCGATCGATCTGAGTCGAAGGAAATCTCATTTTCCTCCATCCTGCGCGCGACGAGTGGCGCGACGAGTGCTCATTCTCTTCTCCACCGCTCACAAGGGACTGGGGATCGGGAAATGAAAACCCCCATTTTAGCCATTTTTAGCCATTCTGGTCTTCTAAAGTAGTGCCCATCTCTTCTCTAGATAGTGACGGAACCAGTATCTTTAGTGAAGATGAGATGATCTGTCATTAGATTGATCTGTCATTAGATAGTAGGGTTGCCGGTTCGGGATCGGGTCGTGAACATATTTCCTTTTCTCCACTCCCTCTCATTCAATCCCGCACGAGCGAGACGATATGTAAAGAGGGTGCGGGATCCCGCAAAATTGCGTGATTCTTGCGGGATTCCCTCCTCTCATTTCTCTTCTCTCCCCTCCCTCAATTTCTCGGCGCCTTTGTTTCTTTGAATGCAAATGGCTTCGAGATCGAGTGATCAGAGCGAAATGAAAAGAGAGGGTAAAATCCCGCAATGATGCGGGATCCCGCACCCCTTTACATATCGTCTCGCTCGTGCAGGATTGAATGAGAGGGAGCGATGCCGAAGAGAAAATTCCTCGGGCATTTTCGTTCGACAGTTTGGTTGCGAGGCGGTAATAATCTTGATAATTAGCTGAATATTCATGAACTTAGGAAAATCAATAAAAATTTATCAAATAATAAAATCACTTCCCAATGAGATACCGTAACAGGTGCCGGTTCATTTTCGAAAGCAGTTTTTTATTCAAATAATTTTATATTGTACATTTTGCGCGTTGCACTATATCCATATTTGAGTTATAGATTTTAAATGGATGCGAAGCTCCTGGCTTGCCTCCGTAGTGGAGCTGAAATCCCACCTCCTCTCGTTCCAATCGTGTATGAATACGGCGCGTTCCTGGTGAGTACCCTCGATAATAAGTCTCTTCCTCAATATAATTGTTGCTTGCAGATTTTGCGTGATTTTCCTGTTGGTTCGGAGTTCGGGATTGACTACAAATCATGGAAGACGGGCGACCAATTCATGGGTCTGAAAATGATTCCTCCTGGAGTACATTTTGTATATGTCAGTGTGAAAGGAATGCCTCGAATAGGTGCGCTCTACGCGTAGATATCTACTTGTATTTGCGTCTTGAAATTTGGTCCGACTTCAGGATTCTTCCACAATTTCCAACCAAAAGAAATTTTGGTGAAGAAATGGAGCAAAGAAACGGAGGATCTTGACGAATCTATCGTATCAGCTAATGAGATTGAGAGGTTCTGATTTAAAAACAAAAATATGAAACTTTTATTTTCCAGGTTCCGTAGTAATCTGAAGAATATGGATCGAATGCTGGGTCCGTATCCATATGAAGAGTACCGAAAATGGTACTCACTCACTGACTTCATTACACAAGTATGACAACTTTTGAATTCGGTATTACCAGTTCTCTCTACAGAGTGATGTCGATCGATTGAATCCTGAGAAGGGTAGAATCTCAGCTCAAGCCGAATTGGAAAGTTTGGAAACAAAAATGGAAAGAGAATCCGACGTTGGATGCAGCAGTAAAGTTACCAGGTATTTTAGACTGTACATTAAAGAGTAGTCTAATGTTAGCAAATTTATTGTTAGACGTAGGTATTTGTTGGAATTACCGAGTCTGATTGCAGAGAAAATCCGAAACGAATGAGATTCGCAGACGAAGAGGGATTGCCTGTGATGGAAGTAAAACCTGGATTCGAAATACAATTCACTCAGATTCCTCAATTACCTGGAGATAGAGGAAGAAGGGCTGATCACTCTGTATATCTACAGTATGTTCATTTGATCACACTTGATTTATTGGTCTCATTGCAGACATATTCTCTCGAATCTCTCGGTGAATGAAGTACTGGCTGAACTACAGTATGCATTCGTCTGCTTCCTCATTGGACAAGTAGATTATCATCGTGTCGTTGTGTTGTAACAATTGAAGTATTGAGGTATTCGAAGGTCTTGAACAATGGAAGAAAATGATTCATTTGGTATGTCTCTCTCCTTCATCAATCGGAAGTCATAATGAACTATTCGTCTCTCTCATGAGGTAATCTTTCCACTTTCATATCACTTATCTTATCGCTCATCTCAGAGTTCTCTTCTATCAAACAAAAGAATGTCCTAAGGACTTCTTCATCGACATTCTATCTAAAGTGAGTATGAATGATGTCATTCTCCTACTTTCTCTTCCCATTACAGGATAACTTTCTCACGACTACTCTCTCAGTAATGTTCGCTAATATTGCAGGTAAGGAAGAACTTTCACTTGTTTAGTACTTGTTTGTCTCTCCTGCATACATAGTCTCTTTCTTTCTTTCTCTTAGATAATGAAGAAGTAAACTCGGAATGAATTATTATCTTACAGACTCGAGGGCAAATGACGAATTAAAGAAGAAGTCGGCCAATTTCAAATTACTACTCGAGAGAAATTTCAAGTGGAGTTTCGAATGCAAATGAATTGTTAATAATGATCTCTTGCCCTCTCCTCCCCTCTTTTGATGATCTTCCAGGTATTATTACACTGTTGTTGAATGTTTCATGTTGAATACAATGTCGGGTTCTCGTAAATCTTTATCATTTGGCGATTGAGAAACACAAGGAAGTGGCCACGAAAAGAGGGGCATTTCACTCGGAAAGAATATGGTAGAAATGAGAGATGGAATAGATTACAATCATTCAATAGTGACCAGTTGAGAATTATGTAATGGAATGGGAATTACAAAAGAGTAATAGTAGTTCAGTTAGATAAATGTGTTAGAGTGTGTTGAGTGAGAAGAGAAGAAGAAGAGGCAGTAAATGGACAGAAAAGACAAGGATGAGATGGATTGAAGATGGAAGAAGAATGAGTGAAGAGAATATGTTGAGTTAGAAGTGATGACGAACTTGTTCTGTAATAAAGAAATTCAATTATTAATTGATTATTCATTGATAAAGGGTTGATATTCCCACCATCTATCATTCGTTTCAATCCCTTGTGTGCATACCCCCTCCCCCCATCTCTAATCCATTAGAGGGTTTAATAGTTGAAATAGATACCTATATTCGCATTCAGTACAAGTCATTTCATTCTCCGTCTCGCTCGATGTACTCTCCTACAATTGAATAGATTATGAGTGAATGGATAGATATGATTCACTCACTTGTTTCTCACTCTCATTATCCTCTGTGGAAGTGGCACTTTCTGTATCTTCTTCCATCCTCTCCAATCCAAATGGAGAATCTAGAAATATGATATTCTCAACTATTTCATATACTATGTGTATGAGATATGGTAATTAACTGACTAGACTGTGAAGTGCCATCATCACTCTTCTCCAATGGTTGATCAGTGATAGAGATAAGGCCTTCATTCACGGACGAATTAGACTTCTAAATGTCTTGTTCTTTCTTTCTCTATATTCTTATCTCATGTTATCTCCTCGATTGAATAGAAGGGGGAGGGGTCATTTCCATACCGTAATCTCCTTCTTCGTTTCGTGTCTTGCCATGTGTTTCTCAAGCATCGCTGGAGATTTCGAGACATGTTTGCACCTAAAAGAATAATTCTAATTCGAATGGGAGATTATAAGAGAATATTCCTTCCAATTTGGAGGATATTCCTTCCAATTTGGAGAGTATCTACCTTGGACATCTTCTCGATCCTGAATAGCATGATTACCGTATCATCACACTTTATCGACTAACCCAGATCAATGGATTCCGGGAGATCGATACCATGTCTGTAGTACTTGTGGAAGTGAATGTACCTTAGTCGAATCATTCATTTATCTCGTTTTAAGAATGAGATTCATTATTGACTTACCTTGCTTCTCTCGTAGTAAAATCACATCCAGGTATTCCACATTTGATGGGAGGATTACGATGATATATCGTAACATGGTAGGATACTGAGTTGTATCTACCGTATATCTGTAGAGAATTATCTATCATTTCTATCATTGAGAGAACGATTACGGTACTATTCGAATGATGCTTCTCTTTTATGACTGACCTTCTTGCAAAGTGTGCACATAAATCCCGTGTCGGTCTTTTGAATGAATTTTTTACTGCAATTTTTTTGTTACTTTTGTCCTGCGCTATTAAACTAACTTTCGACACCATCCTTCCTTATCTGTATTAGGAATCATTTGATCTACTCTCGCTTCCGAACTCTTAGACCTGCAATTGTTAGTTGAGTGATGAAGATGATAAGAATCAAACCTTGTCTCGATTATCTTGGGCGAGTCCTTAGTATCATCTTCATTATTGTCGAGTGTGGGAAAGAGAAGAGGATTGAGGAGTGACTGGGATAGAATGGCACTATTCAATTGAGATAGAAGAGCAGGATTGGAATAGAGCGACAGAAGAGACTCATACAATGTTGATGCTGCAATTGATACCGTAGGAGGAGGGAAAGCAGTGGAAATACCTAGAGTAAGATTAGAGATAGGAATGGGCTTAATAAGATCCTTTGAATCTTCATCTTCATCTGCTTTCACGGAGACCTATCATGAATTACTGTAATTGAAAGACGTAATTCACAATTGGTTAACCGTTTCATTGGAGAGAAGTTTCTCCAGATCCATGGAAGAATTAGAAGGAACTCTGAAGAGAAAGAGAATGACTGATATGAAAGAAAGTGTTCGAGATGGTTGGAGGAAAAGAAAAGAAGAAGAGGAGGAGGGGGAATGACCTATGAAAGGAGGGGGGAGAATGACCATTCATTCCTCCCTCTCTCCACGATGACTGAGAATGGCAAAAGGATAGAAGAGAGAGATACAGTATGCACAGAATAGAAAAGAATATGGAGAATTGATAGAAGTAGATGGGAATTGTATATTGGAGTCGAGAAGAGTTGGGGGGGGAGCGACCAAAATGGGAGATAATGAGTCTTCCCCCCATTAAAAGAAGGGAAGATTATGAGAATAGAAGTGACCGATCTAGAAGGGGACAGTGAAGGAATGAGTGTAGACGAAGAGTAAGAAGAGGAAAGGAGAGGAGGGGGAGGGAAGTGCCATCCAGCTACTACCTCCACTATCTATGAACATGTTGGAGAGTAAGGAGTAGTATGGCATACGTGATTGTTGTACCTCTTCCTCCTCTTCCTCCTTCTCTCTCCCTCCTTCCCCCCCCCCTCTCTCTCTCTCTCTCCTTCTCTCTCAGATGCCATAGGAAGAGTCTCGACCGGTCAGTTCAGTGTCGAGTTCCCTCTACGTACTAACAAGTTGGTTCCAACTTAGTACACAACCCGTTTCTTCAGCTGCATCTGGGAAGAGGAGAGAGGGGAGGGGAGGGGGAGTGACGACTGTTTCTCTCTCCTTCGATCTGATCACTTCGAGAAGTGACATGTGACTACCAATTGTATGGTCGTCTACTCCTTTATTCTCTCTGATTTGTCCGCCGAAAATAGGGAAAACTAAGGAAGGAGAGATGAGTTGTTTTTGATACGGTAAAATAGGATGGAGAGGGTAAAGTGTTCTATGAAATTATGCCGAGAACCCTCCCACTTCTTGTTAGGCCATTGCACGAATTCAATTCTTTATTTGTTCAATTACAAGAGTTTCACATGGGCATTCGATCAGATATGAGATCAAAGATGGAACAAGGAAGGATGTTGAAATACTGTATTGGAAGAGATCTAGATCAGAGATCAAGTGGGGATTATTGATGGGTATGGGGGGGATAGTAGATACAGGTAATCACCATCTGATTAGATGGAGAAGGAAGGGAAGACTGATTGCCTAAGATGGATTTCATTCTTCATTCACATGCAATTTTTCCATGGAAGGAAGTCATTGCAATTCCAAATGCTTGAACAGCACTGAGTGGATATCGGAAATCCATTGAGAACATATCGTGTGATACTCGACCGAATTGCATTACCACGTATTCCTCTTCAATTCATTATTCATTATTGATTGGATAGATGATACGAATATCAGAGACTCAGAAAAGGAAATGAATCAGTTTCTGTCCCATGGTCGGTGAGTGGGAAAGAGGAGAAATCAGTGAATGGGAGAGGGAAAAGGGGAGAAAGATGAGACATTCGTGAATGACCTATAACTCGCACTCTTTGTCCTGAGAAAGGGAGTTTACAAGAAGAATTTGTCTCTAATTCTAGTCACTACGGTTACGTTATCCAGAAATTGACGTTTCTAGATTAACTTCTAAATTATCGTCGTGGATACTTTCTTTTATCATAGACATCATCGTTAATGATGTTTTGATGATTATTCAACATGAAACTTTTTTGTTCGTGACTATCCCGTTGTATCCCGTGGATTGATACAATAGCCTACCACATAATGACTACGGGAATGGCCCAGTCAATCAGTGAGTGAAAGTAGATGAATAAGTTACCATCTTGTTCGTGTACTATCTGGAAGTTCTTAACCGATGCTTGAGTCACTCGACCATGGAAATTGAGAACGAACGATTGAGATTCTGATTGAATCAATTGATAATCAATTGAGTGATTATTGTTATACCTTCACTCCAAAGTGGTGCTTTGTTCATCATTTTGACAACATTATCGAGTCTTCTCGATTTGTATCTCTCGAGGAGAGTATCTTTCTCCTAAATCAATTGTTGTTCAAGTGTAAACTTCTTTACAGTCATACGATGAATACTATGAAATAAGGGGGACTTCATATGGGATGATAGTATAATAGTAAATTGAACAAACCGCTACGGGTCTGATCTTGAGGACTTCTTTTCCCTCGCTTAGTCCGGGAGTAAGAATTGTCATTTTTCTTGGCCCGCGAAATCCTAAGAAATTCTGATCCTGAAAGAGTTCAAATTCAAAAAGAAGATGGATTTTCATGATTGGTATTTAGAATATTGACTGACATAGATGACAGCAGCCAATTCCGCTCTGATCAATTCACTATTTCCATTGTGCTTCGGATTCTTCCCTTCGTCATACACAGTGAATGACGTCCCGATTGCATTGGAACTGAAATAGATGAGTTGACTTTGAATTGAGAGGGACGACATACCGTACTTTACCAATGAATCCTTCTCCTGTACGGAGAAGTCGAGTGGGATCTGTTGAGATTAGATAGTTTGCTGTCTTGCACTTCTTCCTTTTACGAGCTGCGAGAAGGAAGATCTGGAAAGGAATAAGGGAAAGGGTGGAGGGAGAGAGGGGAGGGGGCAAGGAGAAAGATTGAATTACCTTCTTCTTATTGTTACCCTCCAAATGGAGATAATATGTGGGGAACATTCCCTTATCCATTCCATTCTTATCTCTATTGATAATACACTTATATGTCACTCCTTCCTCAGCCGGCATACGAACGAATCTGTAACAATTACAGTATTGACTCTTCGCGTTTAATTTAGAAAGAGGAGATAGTAAAAGTGAACTGACTCTTCAAGATTCTTCATAATTTTCTCATAATCAGGTTCTTTCATGGGTAGCATAGTCTCTTCAACTATTCCATTCTTCTCTTCAATTCGGGGAGAAACAGCAACTCTCCCACACTCGAAATCTTCTTCATTCTCTGGATCACTTAAAAAGTCCGAGATTCATGGGATTACGGTATCCCTCTTTCGACTATTTTCTTCATTCGAGACCAAAGTTAGAAACTAAGCCACTCATTGTGGTTTGATTGAAATGTACTCTCTAGTTTGTGTGATTGCGTAATATCAGCATTTTACGCTCTCCTAGAGGGATGAAAAGGGAGGAAAATAAAGGATGTTGCCATGGATACTATCGACAGATTTGACGGAATATTGGAATTGATGAGGATATTGAATATGGAGGAGAGAGAGTACTCACCCTTCACTTTGAGTAGGAGACATAGTGAGAGTATTGATTGATGGATCTGTCTCTCTTGTGGGACAATCGAATTGAGAATGAACATCAAGAGGATGAGTAGAAGGAGCATTCTGAAGAGAAGAAGTGAATGATGGAAGATGGAAATGAAGAGTACGATTGAAGAGTAAGTAAGAGGAGTTGTTGAAGGAGATAGATCGATTAATGGATGAGTAGAGAATGATGAGAGTGTGGAAGAGAGAGAAGAAGCAGTGGTGGGACGAGAAGAGACATCAAAAGGAGATGAACGAATTCCCCCTGAGGAGATTCTCTTCTGTCGTTGTCTTTCTTCAAGAAGAAGACGCTTAATTTATTAAATTATTAATTGGAATTGAGAAGAAGAAGATGGTATAGGGATAAGAGGGAAGAGGATGTTACTTCTGTTACCTGTCGATGAAGAGTTTCATTCATCCAATCATTCTTAGTACTTTCCATGACTGAGAAGGAAAAGGACTGGCAAGTTGGAAAGAGAGAAGGAGGAGTTCTCCTCTCCTTATTCCATCTCACTCTCATCGTATCCTAGCAACCTCCCCTCCTCCCCCTTCTTGACATCCTCCCCCCCCCTCACTCCCCCCCCCTTCCTTCCTCTCCCTACTCTATGACATGACAATAGCGTCTGTAGAGACATTGATCTCAAATATCTTATGTAGACAGAAAAAATATGGAAATCATCGGATGATCTTTGATATTTTATGATATTTACCTTTGATCTCGTGTCACACATATGAAGAGGATGATGTGGATTGAGTACACTTACCATGTAAAGAACAAAAATATGGGCAACGTCAAATGATCTTTGATCTTTGATCATATTGATCTTTGATCTTTCGTATTATGCATTTGAAGAGGATGATATGGATTGAGTACATTGTAAGTGGGTCGATTAAGAGATGATCGAACCGAATTGGATGACACTCCAGTCACAGTCACAGTTTACACGATCGATGGAGAATCGATCAAAATACCATTTAACAGCTATGATTCCCCCTTCTCTTCTTCTTTCTATCTGTTCTCTCTTCTTCCATCCATTCATTCTCTTCCAATTTGTTATCAGCCCACTGCTGATTCCATTTATGCTCATCTTTTCATCACCTACAGAGGGACATATTACCCTCCCTTCTCTCTCGTCCTCTCACTCTCTAACTCTGCTTTTCAACCACTCTTCCTTTCCTCTAATTCCCTGCACTATCTCGCCCACCTCATTTTCATAACATAACCCCATACCCTATCGAGATTACACTCGTTTCCCTCATTCTCTCTCCACTTCTCATTTTCTTTTCAGGTAATATCCTATCGTATGAAGTGGGTGTAGAGGGACATTCTCACAATGTTCACTTCTCTTCATCTCTACTTTCTTCTTTTTCCATTGTCCTTCGTTCCCTTTTCATTGTCTTCTTCTCACTTGATCTTCGATCCTTCTTCTGTATCACTCGTCCCTCAAGAGAAGATCAACTTCACTGTATCCATATCGTGAGTCTATCTCCATATCACTATTCTACATCGTATACAGTGTATCAATCATCTCCTAAAATGTAATTCATTGTAGTGAATCAGTTGAAGATGTCCTCTCGATCACTTTCAAGACATCGGAGTACATTCTCTTTTCTCCCGTTCTCACTATTTCTTCAAATGACTCATCTTTCCTCGAAGTAACTGCAGGAAATGATCCAATCAATCAGGTATTTCTTATACCTCACATCAACTTGTCCTTCTCATTCTATTCGATCACATTGCACTCGCGATTTGATCGTAATAGATAACAACTGTTTTGGAGCGTTATCTATTGAGTGATGATGTCATGTGCATCTAATGAGAATCCTTTTATGAGATAGATTGCCAACAGTTTTCAATATATTTGCATCGTATTGTCATTCTTTATTTTGTAGGTATATCTCGAAATCGAATCGTGTTTCATCAATGGGACGAGTATCGACTATCCATTGGAGTAAGTTCATTCTCATTATCTCTGATAGCTAACCTTTAAAATCTCCATTTTTTTCAAAATGAGACGCTATGAGAATGACGAACGATGATTCGATCCATCATCTTCTTCTTTATCATTTCAAACTCTTATTCTTTAAGTAATTCGTCATCATTTGCTCGTATTCGTATAATTCGTTCTCATCCTCTGGATGTCATCGTTGATATAGTTGGATGGGCATATTTCCTTGCCTGGAGTATCTCATTCTGGCCACAGATTATACTTAATTTCCAGAGGAAAAGGTTTGTTATTCATCATTCAGATGATGCTATCTTACCTTTCCATTACTGTGAATGTTCAAACAATTTGAACATTTTCAGTGTGATCGGTCTGAATTTCGATTTCGTTCTTCTGAATACGATTGGATTTGCATCGTATACAGTGTACAATTGTCTTCTCTTCTTCGATAGTGAAGTGCAGGTATTCCCCTTCCCCTCCTCTCTCTCTCTCTCTCTCTCTCTCTCTCTCTCTCTCTCTCTCTCTCTCTCCCTCTCTTCTCTTCAGTCTGAATATATCTCCTCGTTCCCTCGTTCTCCCATTCCCGTCCTTCTCAACGACGTCGTATTCGCTGCTCATGCTTTTCTTGCCTGCTCCATCACGGGAATTCAGGTATCCTTCCCATCTCCCCCCCCCTCTCCTCCTTCCTTCTCTCAGGCAATCTTCCTCGAACGAGAGAATCAACGAGTATCTCGAGTGTGCATCGGATGGTCAACTATTCTCGTATTGTCTGGAGTAGTCACTCTTATTCTTACTCTTACCAAGTAAGTCTTTGCCCCAGTCACATTCATCATACATTATGTTATATCATCTTTGTCATTGTTTCAGTGTAATCCAATTGCTCACATTTGTTGATTCTCTATCGTATATCAAAATGGCAGTGACACTCTCCAAGTATTTCCCTCAGGTATCCCTCTTCCCTCCATTATCCCTCTGTTACTCTCCCTCATCTTACTCAATCTCTCTCTCTCTCTCTCTTTCTCTTTGAGGCGATAATGAACTTCCGTCGTAAATCTACAGTCGGTTGGTCGATTGGAAATATTCTTCTCGATTTCACAGGAGGAACTCTCGATTTGTTGCAAGTGGCCCTTCAGGGAGTCAATGTCGCCAATTTCTCAGCTATTATTGGTTAGACTAACTATTTATTACTTCTTCACTCTCGAAATTTCTCTTTTATTCCTTACAGGAAATCCCGTCAAATTCGGTCTTGGTTTCGTCTCGATCGTATTTGATATTGTATTCATGATTCAACATTATATTCTGTACAAAGATGCCCAGGTGAGATATCATTCTTCTTTAAATACGGGTTATCGTCTTTCCATTTCCCATACTCTCTTGTCGGGCTGACCGGCGAGAGAGCACGTGAAACGAAGAGGCGTTTACCCCTATTTCAACCTCTAATTCTGTTTTTATTTTCTTCTCCAATAGTATATCGATTGATTGTGCATGTTGTAGAGTGAAAAGATAAGATTGTGAGGTATATTTCTTTTATTCTCGTGAGTTGATTCATCACAAATGTCTAATTGGCACATTCTTTCACCCACTCGCTTCCACGCTATCACTCCTTACTCCACTGTCTTCCCCTTCTCACTTCCCTATTCGTATTCCTTCTATTTCAGATAGTTGGAGAATACGAAGAAATCGATGAGGAAGGGGGACGTCCTTCTTCTCCTTCCATTCAAGGAGTTGACAACAATATTGATAATGATGAGAGTCAAGCCTGAACTCTTTCCCATCTCCTATCCCATGTATACTGTTCCCCTCCTCCTCCTCACTTGTATCTATACACAATTGGTGCGAAATTTCCCGAATTGCTTTACTTTTGTTTTCACTTTATTTCAACTTGTCAGCATTGAAAAGGGTTATAATAACATTGTAATGAAGCAATGAATCAATCAAACATGGGCGGTCAATTTTTCCTTCTTTTCTTGAATTGCCTCGTGAAGGAAGGGCATAAATGTCTCTAGATCCATACTCTTCTTCATACATTTTGCATAGGCAACAGCAGGAATCTGTCGAATGGAACGGGCTGAGAGGGAAAGAGAAGAAGATGAAAGAGTTGCACAAAAATTATCAACTACGGTATCGATAGTAGGAGAGATCACTCCGATCTGGAATACGGTATTGATCGAGGAGAGGAGAATCCAATATACCTTGATTAATTGCTGAATACAGGATCGATAGATTGCAGTGAGAGCCCTTTCACCTGCAATATAGCCTATAAAATGATTCATACGTGTGAATAACCTGGAATAGGCACAACTCTCGAAATATCGGATCGATCAATGAGAGCTCCATCGATAGAATCTCCCAGATTGGAAGTACAAAGGACGAATACATTGGGAAGACGACGGAGTTTATCAAGTTGAGTAAGGAGAGCATTGACTGCACGAATTGAATCTGTCGGATCAGCCCCAGATGAGGAACGAGACTAAAGAAAAGAAGATGAATGAAGAGATAAAGGAATGAACTGACTCGAGATGCACAGAGAGATTCAGCCTCATCTATGAGAAGGAAGAGAAGAGTGGAGGGATCTGAGGCCATCTCTTCTGCTTGTTCGAATAGACGAGCCACTAGTTTACCACTCTTAACGGAATACCAATGAATTGGAGATGGGAAAGATATTCACCTCAGAGAACCATTTGGAGAAGAGAGAATGCGAATTTACTTCAATCATTGCACATTTTGAGAACTTATCATTTAGAATAATGGATGATAGTTGCGCGAGTCCTTTACAGAGCGAAGTCTTTCCTGTCCCGGGAGGACCTAAATGGGATACGATAATACGACAAAGAAATGAGAGTATAGTACCCAGAAGAAGCATGAGACGATTGACAGAAATTATGCTTGTATCGATACCACGCTCAGATAAATCGATTAAAGAGATGAGATACGAAAGAAGCTTGAGATAGTTTGATTATGGTAGATGTTACTCGGAATAATGAACCTCATTTTTGATGTTATCGTCGTAGATGAGAGATGGCCAAATACTCTCGAACTCTACGCAAGGGAGTTGCCAGAGAGTTGAACCAGCAGTACCTAGATTATCATTTTGATTCATTGAAACAATTGTTTGTAATCGGAACCTTCGGAATTATCGTCAACGGATACAGATTGGATAAGTGGACCATCAGAGTATAGAGAATACAAATGGCATTTAGATAATGAGGGAGGGAAACTACACGACACCATGGAATTTGAAGGGATTCTTAGACAGCTGAAGAATGAGATTGGGAAACAAGTGTGAAATGATAAACTGACCCCACCATGGAGTAGTGTATCAACTCAGTGTTAACTCCTTCCATTCCTGTCCAATTCTCCACTTCTACAGATATACTCTCCTTTATATCTTTAAGATACTCGGTCACTTTCTTTTTAGATCTGAAGGTGAAGATATTTCAGAATATGATAAGGATAACTTACATTCCGGGTTTGATCTTCAAAAGGAAGAAGATATCTCGAGCTGCTTCATTACCATCAATAAGTTCTATAAGTTGCTCCGGAATCTCAACGTCCATCATCTAAAACAAATTGTGATTGGTATCGAAATGCATTAAAACATTAAACAAATTTTAAATAAAAAGAAAATATATATATTTCCCGCGCGGTGAGATACAGTACCTATTTAGACGTACCATGTCAAATTATTGATTTGTTTATACAGTATGCTCGTTCTTGTATTTTCGGAAATATTGTAGATTGAACAATAAATCATTGACTTTATGTTGTTTTTATACAAAGAAGATTAAGATAGAAGCAGACTAAAGTCTATGTTGTCATGGTTACAGAGTCCTTGACGTAAGACTGCTCTCAATGATGTGTACTATTTACCTGAGAGTGAGACGATGTCAGCTTTCCAAGTCCTTCTTGGTTTCCAAATGTTGATGCTACTAATCGATCTTATCTTCAATACCCTCTCCATCCTTCTCTTCCAACACAACACCGTCCTTCTCACACTGTACATGTTAGCCTGACTCACTGTTTCTTTACTTGTATCATTTTTATTTCAGATTACAAGACACTTGTTTAGTTCTATCTCTCATTCTCCTAGTCATAACGTTTTCTTCTACATTTGTCTTCCAGGTAAATTTAACGTAATTTAAATCTATTTCATAATTTTGTTTAGGCCGGTTTAATCTCGCTTCTCATATCTCGATTCGCACACACAATATTAATTTCATTTTTCTACTTAGCCCTATGCATTACTGTACATGTATATTCATTAAGACTCCGTTGGGATTCCAATGGAGTTCATGTGTGGAATTACTGGATCGGAGCTCTATTCGTAATTCAAAAAATATGTGAATATTTATTGGAGAGGAAGGTCCGCTAGTATGAATTTCAGTTGCGGCTCTCTACTATGGGACAGTGAAGAGATCAGCTCTTAATCTAAGTGATCCACGTCTTCGAGCTGATTCCAAATGGTTGCACAATAAAGTTCGCAGCACTTAAATTTCGAATTAACTTTATTAATTGCCGTAACAACTGTACAAAAAAAACAAAAGAACGATTGAAAAAATGAGACCAAGATTCACCTTATAACAACGAAGAATGATCAAACTGACAATATACGTGGATAAGGGGGTTAGATAGATTAGACTACGAGTCGATAAGTGATATATCTACCAGCAGTCTCAGAAGGACGAATGATCTTCACTACCTGACCTCTCTTCAATCCGAAGTATCGAGCGACGGGATCACTAATCTGGATACGAGGCAGTTGAGTGTCCTTCAGCTTGCTGCAATTATTTATTTCAATTATGTTTTTACGTGTGCGTTTCAACGATATTTCAACTCTATTTCCTTGTAATCTACTTTGAAGACGAAAGGGATTCAATTAGAAAACGTACTATCTCGCGAGAAGTTCAGCCTTCTCATCACTGGTCATCACAACGTGTTCGGGAACCAGTTCGTGCTCCGTGATATTTACCATCAATTCAGCTTCCAGGAACTGTTCCAGAGTGTACTTCGGAGCCATGTCAGCGATTGCCTACATAATCATAAATTTGAAGTTTATATGAGAAACTATGTATACTATAGTCTGCAATTTGCATACCTTGTCTTATGAGAAGGAATTATTAATAATGAACAAACCTGCTTCGCAGATGGAGTCATTCCTGTTTGCACACAGATAATCGCTCTAGTGATATTCTGCTCTTGCATCTCAAACATAAAACTTGATTAAATCACAAAGGAAATGTGTACCTGCTGGCATATAGCCTTAATGGTCTTGATTCCTATCTTTGCGTCGTCTGGGAAGAACACGAACATTTGATCTAGAAAAAGTTGATTGATGGGCAATGGCAAAGATTGAGGTGAAATGGGAATTAAATATGACTGACCAGTGGGATCATCGTTATGAGCAACGAGGACAGTCAATTCTGCTCTGGCAGGTCGACCAGTCTGAGCGAACGTCTCTTTGAACTGAGTGAGCGTCTGATCCAATTCATCTTGAGTTACCAGATATCCACGATCATGACACATCTCAAGAATCATATTTATTAAAGGCTTCTTCATTTTTATATTGATTATTCTATTTAAATTTTCCTTTGAATTGTTTACTCGTTTGACTGGGAAACTATTTCAAACGGTATGCCGTATATCTGTACATTTGCTAGCACGGCGACAGGCGTAAGTCAAAGAAGGCGATTGATTCAATCACTGCTATATATTCGAAACTATACTGCAGTAAGCTATAAATGAAATAGTATCGCATGGTTACGTATGTTTCTGTCCGAGCAAAGAAAATAAATCTAAAGAATAATTCAATTTCGAAAGAAATGTATCTATCTCACTTGCATGACGGTTTTACGAACTCTCCACAGGCGATAGCACTCCTGCTCGTCGTCGGCCATATCTAAAGATACGAAAGGTTTATGATAAAGCGATAATAATAATCATAGCAAGTACTAATATCCAAGTGAAGTTAAAACAAGTTCGCGAAAAAAAAATTAAAATTCTAAAAAGTGACAACAATACAGTGTATTTTACTACTGCTAACACGCGCCTTTTGCCAAGTTCCGGATCAGAGTCTTGAAAAATTTCATTAATGATGATCTGCGTGACTGAAAATCTGCGCTTGTTGGGTACCATGTTTCTTGTCTATCTGTTTGCTGTTTATTCGATATTACGTGCGTGTTCACTAGTATAAAAAAATATTTTTAGAATGGTGAAAAGATCTCGCGATAAAAGGAAAGACGAATCAATGGAGGTCAAGCGTTCTTTCGTTCTGACAAGCTTTCACATAAACTCTAAGATTCTTGAAAAGGATTCATGCTCAGCAATTCGGCAGATGCTCTCAAGTAAGTAAATAAGTACTGCATAAAAAATAATTCTATATGGTCCAATTTAGAGGGTGATCCATTCCCGCATGTCCACCTCGATAACTTTGTTGGCGACGGTAATCGAGCGATTCATCACTTGGAAAAGGAACTATTGACGATGGATTGGAGGAGGTAAGTAGTGATTGCATTGTCAAGGATACCATATTGATTCAGGAGAGAAAACGATTTGTACACTTTGTCTCAAACAGTTGATCTGAAGTCTCTCAAAGCCACTCAAGCACCCTTTCTCTATTCATTTCGGTATATTTTTTAAAACAATTTTAAGCTTCTTTCACGATATGTATTTCGTATAATCCAGGCGATTTCTTACTACATCCGTACGATCATGGCTTTCTGAAACAACAGGAATCGAGCTAACCTCTCAGGTATCGGTTTACTTTCTATCCTTTTTTCTGTTCTGGTATCTATAAAAGTGAAATAATTGTAGGTTGATTCAACAGGAAGTGTGTACACTAATCATGATGGTCTTCTTCCTCATTCAGATCTCATCGGAACGAGACATTTTGCATTCGTTAGTTTTATTACATATTTAAGAATATATGACTGTCTTTAGGTATACTATCTCACTGATAAGGAATGGGAGGAAGAACATGGTGGCTACCTTCAGCTTTATTCTGCTAATGGTATTTTTTTTTCTTATACGGTAATTGTATAAACGAGATGGGAGATACGGTAATTGAAAATGAAGTAGTTCCTAATGAATTGAGATATAACTTTCAGATAATCACGAACCCATAGAAGTTGTGAAAAGCCTCAAACCGAAAAGGAATTCATTTGTTTTATTTGAGGTACGCCAAATATCATCGAAATATTATTAATAGATACGTTTGTATTGATAGGTGAGTGCTGATTCTTGGCATAGAGTGGCTGAAGTTCTAACTGATCGATATCGATTATCTGTCAATGGATGGTTCCATTCTACTCGTAAATTGGATCCTCCTCCAATCAATATTCGTACAATTCAACGATTCTCTCCAACTTCCAAGGTATACTCTTGTCTCATTCCTTCATTCATTCTTCTATACAGGATGTCGATCTGTCAGATCTCGTGGTAGATCAATATCAGAAACCCGATATGGTCGCTCAAGTTAAGATGTTCTTCAATGATGAATCGGAGGTTATGATAAATGATTTCGTTGAGGTCCGATTCCATCCTTCCTTTTCCCTGATTCATATATATTTTTAGGAATCTTTAAATGCTTCAGTATTCCAATCTCTCAACAAGACTATGTTCTCTGCTGTGGGACCTCCCAGCAAAAGGTTCTGCAAAAAGATCTGTTCTTGTAAAATAATATAATGAATATTGATCAGGAATTTAATGCGAGCAGAATCATCATCCCTGAAGGGGGCTGCTGCCTCTCTCTATTATATTCTATCCTCTTCCTCTTTCGCTCTCTATTTAACCCATTTGACTTCTATTGATTTGGACGGTACAGAGAACATCATGTTTAGAATATTCATCAATTCTTTTCAGAGACTCAACTATCCCTCCAAGTATATCGATTGGAATGTGGTAGTTATTCCATATCAGGAGACGAAGAATTGAAAGAGTCCACTAAGGATGGACATTGTCTCGACTGTAATGTAGGTGGAGTATTGTCAGTGATTGCAGTAATAATAAATAATGTAGATCTTCATCGGAGGAGAGGGATGGGATGAGAGTGCAGGAGGAGTCATTGTATATGCAGGGAAAGGAGACACTCAAGAGGTTATTTCCCTTCTTATTCCTATAATCTCATCTTCTCTTCCAGTTGATCCGTCTTCAACCATCGGGTAGATCATTAGCTCTTGTTCTACGAGAACCAGATGTCTATTCATTCCTCAAGTATGCTAATTCATCTGCCTCTTCTCCCATATATTCATTCTCATTGACCTATTATAATGTACCCATGGAAGATGTGGAGGAATCGAATGATTCTTAATTTCCATATAATTAAACGATTGTTAGGTTTCTCGTTGTTGTTATGACTGTGGCAAAGAAAAAAATATTCATCACTTGTCTACTAGCAAACAACAGTCTAACAATCAATAGGTTGACAATGCAATGAAGGTATCTACAAGAATTTATTGGAGATAGCGAGGACCTTAGCGAATTGAGCATTGTCCACCTTCGTTTTTAGTTGGGCAGGGATAGCAGTGGTTACTCTGACATATATGTATTTGGCAAAGCTGATAAATAGACTAGCGTACCTCGTTCCCAGTGGATTTCCTTCCTCATTCAACAATACGATGTTGTTAGTGTCAGTCACCGGAACTCCATGCTTTCTTAATTAAGAGAGATATCACTCGTACTCGATGAAATAATATTCTACCGTACCTCAAGTGCACGTGGGTATTCGCTCCTACAACGAATGCCTTCTTCATTTCTCCTCTGATTGCAACTAGCACCTATAAAAAACATTATGAAACATTGCAATTAGTGAATTAGCAATTAGTCTACTCAATCTCAAGAACAAGTGATTAACCTTATCTCCGAGTGTCGCATGGGGCATGTGCTTAGCACGGAATCCCTGTTTGTAGACATGGATACAGTATGCAAGCTGAATTAGATTCATCTCATTCAATCATAGAAACTCTATTACCTTTCCAGAGGAGTGCGCTTCCTTTCCCAATTGTGAATTGTCAACTACCATACAACGGGTCCTGTTAAAGTATTGTAAACGATTCGATAACGAATAAGAAGGTCAAACCTCCTGTGGATTCCCATGACGGGTGGTCGACTTCTATGCTTCGACAGTTCGTATCTCAAAATATTCAATTATATGTGTATCCGAATTTTACTCTGTTTCATCCCTTCCTCTGTTCCCTTCTGTAAAACATTCAAGTGTACAAATCATTTTAATAGTTATGGCAGATATTTATCATGAAGTTTGAGACAATCCTATTTATTGATGAGTCTACACATAATAAGCTCCATTCCATCGTCGTTCTCTTCTGATTTCTTCACTTGCATTCTCCATTCCATACGGACAATGTCTACATCCATTTCCACAACATTTCCCATTAAGTAGTAATTGACTCGTATTCAGTACAATATATCCTGTCTTCGGGTCCTTGTATTGTAATTTCCTCTCTTCGATAGACTGTATGTGTTTCATATGAATGGTTCTTTCTTCACTCGTTAATCCATCATATTTCCTCCATTCGACTTTCACTCTTCCAATTGATTCTTCGAATAGAACATAATCAGCGACAATTTCATCTCCCTTTCCTTTAATAGTTCCTAATTTCTTGTTTCCTCTGGGAGGGGCATAAATGGGTGCTGCATCTTCTTTCTTCAGTGTTATTTCTCCTTTATTCTTGTCCATTTTATCAGGTAGAGAGGAGGAAGATGACATTGCATACAGTCGACATCTGAATGGGCCTCTATCACGCGAAAACTGGTCATTTTTACATTGATTTTTTTCAATTTCAGAATTTTAGAAAAACTTTTTTTAAACATAGATTAGAGTTATAAAAATGACCAGTTCCAAACGATAGACCCCCGGATGACCACATTTTACATTGGATCATTCACGATATCCATATATAAACGGGGAAGACAGAATGCAATTTAGATACTTTTAATAGTCTGTACTGTTAAATTTAGACCCCCCCTAGCCCTTTAAAATAATTTGCTGTAAAAAAAAGTGAAACTAACGCAGGCTGAGGATACCATCGACCAGAAGCTGCTACTGTAGAAGAGATTGAGGGAGAGAAAAGACGAGTGAGAAGAGAGAAGGACGATTGACTACCCAACATCTGAATGAAATGTTTTAGATTGGAGAAGAGATTCATAGATTGCGAATGAGGACAATGAAACACAAGACGAATGAAGCAGTGATAAACAAATTTGTCACTTTTTCGAAGAACTGCTGATGAAATATTCTCACAATTGTTAATTATTCTAGACGACACCACGCGGAATCAACAAATTAAATTAACTATCTTACATTTTATTCCTACATTCCTCTCCGTCAATTCATTCTATGTATCCATCGTGGTCACGAGTGGTTCACATTCTCTCTTTTTCCCCTTTTCTATATTCACATCTTCATTTCGAAAAAGAATTTTCCTTCAACTTCCCCGGCTTCCTCATATTTCGTTATTATAACTGCTGTGAATATGAATCGGCTGCAATCTCCAACTATATAACAGTTAGTTCATTTCTCGTATTCTACCATTATTATTCTCATAATCAGTCGTCCAATCTGTCTGTGATACAAAGTCCCACCGCTATGTCTATCTGTGCCAATGTGGAATCTCCTCCTGAGGTGGAAGAACATGAGGGAAGGGGTCATATACTCATTATTATGAGTGATGAGGAGGACGAAGAGGTACTCTCTCCTTCTACTTCTTCTTCTTCTCCCTCTCTCTATCGCTCAATCAGCCCTTCTGTAACTCATGGCACACAGTCACTGCAGTAACCATCTTTAAAATGAAGATAGGGGGAGGACCAGAATGGCAAGGACAATTAATAGCAGTGCAAACCCAACTATTGGATGTAGACAAGGGGTTGCATATTGGAGATTGGCCAGGGAGTGATTACACTCTTTCTATCACTACATCAAACACATCATTGTAGAGTTGGAAACATCAATTGAGATGAGAATACTTCTCGAATCAGCTATTCTAATACATCAGCGGAAACCATTCACAAAGATAGAGGAGACAAATGAGAAAGAAGATGAAGAAGGAAAAGACAGGTTCAAAAAAGGAAAGCAGCAAGTAAAAGCTCCGGAGCCTGAGGAAAAACCAACTGCCGAATTAAATGGACATGGATTGGATGAAGATAGATTGAACGAAGTGAGAATAGACTTGCTAAATAATTAGTGTACTTTTGCTTTATAGAAGCAACCTCAACAATTACACTATCTCTGGTTATTCTCAATCATCCCCGTTGTATTACTACTCATAGGCGCCTTCTCTTATTATCGATACAAACAGAAGGTAATTTACCCCCCACCCCCCCCCCCTCTAATCTAGCATAACTGTAATTGTAGAGAAATCAACTTCTAGCAAGAAAGACCTACATCAAAGTAGTATACAAGGCTGATGATTCTGCAGGAGATGTGCAATGGCACGAATCAAGTCAATCTGCATCAGAAGAAGACAAGTCTGTTCATCCCCACTTACCCCTATTCAACCTTACTATTCATTAAGATCAACTTCATCTAAAAACAATTCGAATAGTGCGAGTAAATCAAGAAAGAGTAAGAAAAGATCGAGAAGCGTAAAAGAGTTCATGCATGAGTACTTCGAAGTAAGGCTACCCTCATTCCATTCTCAATTGATAATATATTTCTATCTGCAGCGATTTTCTTCCGATTAGCAGACGGATCACTGCCAATAACTCTCAAGAAACAACCAACTGCTCGCACAGAAACAATAATTACGATAACCTATCACATGGGTGATAAACTACTTCTTAAAATTATTCCCAGTGCATTTGGACCAAGACACTAGAAGCAAAATAGATAGGAAAGTATGAATTGAAATATAGAATTGGTTTCAAACCATTTCGCTACTTTCTTGGACAAAAAAAGAGGAGTGTTTATCACTTCTATTAATTTTACAGCATACTAATAATAATATTATGGATAAAAATGAGACGGGATTGGAATACACGAAATTCTCGGGGAATTGTTCTACCGTAACTGACAAAGATTAAACTACAACAAGAAAGAAACATAAGTAAATGGAATGGAAGGATAAAGAATAGATTGGAATGAATATCTATTACATTCCAGATGGTGGTCCTCCTCTCTTTCCTCTCTGTCCTCCTCCACCAGTTCCTCCTCTTCCTCTATTCATTCTCATTAGATTCGTAGCTAGATCAGGTTGACGATGAGGTCGACTTCTTCCTGATGATATCCCTCTTCCTCGTCCTCCTCTCAATACAGATGATGTCGATGGTCGACCACTCTCATTACTGCAATCAATTCATCTCTCTTCCCTCCCTCTCCCTCTCTCCCTCTACCTGCTACTGCATTCCTCCTGTTCCTCTCCTTTCCATACAATAGGACTTCTCTTCTTCTTTTCTCCTTCATTCGATTCACTCTTCATCGATGGATTCATTCCAATTCCCTCTTCATCTGCCTGCAATTCCTCTTTTTAAGAGACCGGATCGGTAAAAATCGACCACCCCCCGGACACGGCGCCCCTTTTTCTTTCAAATCCTTTTGTTGTTGATGTGGTGGGAGGGTCTAGTCCTCGCATTGCCAAAACCACCTAGGATTTTTAGTTCACGCTGATACGGTAGGAGAAATATCCAAATACACGATAAATGGTTTAAAATCAATAATTTAAAAACGGGAAAAGCTAGACTTATTTTTTCATGTGCATTATATTAGAGGTGCCCAGAGGTACAAAAAATGATTTTTAGATTGAATCCTGGTTGGTTCCTAAAACAAAAGTTGCACAAAAAATTAGTTTTTTGAGTAAAATAGGCATTTTTTCGAACGGGATCCAGGGGTAGCCTAGGTGTACGTTGAAGCACACTGACGGATGTACCTGAAAATGCAAAAGTTGGACTACCCCATTCTTTCACATTCCAGATTTTTGCTCGCAAAGCTGCGAAATCGAGAATCTGTTTTTGCTTCATGTTCGCTTTTGCGATACCAATCTTATTTTTTGGACCCAAAAACCACTCAAACAACATTTTATCACTATATCGGACTCACTTAACATTCTAGGAGGCAAATCTGCCTCAAAAAATGTTTTCATGATGATCCGGGGTTCACGCATCAGAAATGACGCACACCCATGAACTTTTGACTATTGTTAGACATGGAGAGTGAATTTCACGTTCTCAAAAAGGTAATACGTATACTTCGAGGTTGCATACAGTCTGTGCGAAACATAAATTAATCGGAATTTTTGAAAAATAGCACTTTTCTTCTGAGAGATTGCAGGAAAACAGAACCCCCGAGGTACTAGGAGCCCCAAGTTTGAACTAAATCGATGAAATTTTTATGGTAGCGTATGTAGGAGACTAGAAAACTTTTACAACAGAACTTTTTTCCCAGAACCGGCTTTTAGGTATTTTCCGGTTTCCATCCCGGCTGTGACGTATCTCAGCTCGTTGAGTACCTAGACCCCTATTCTTTGGCCCAAAAAAAATAGAAATAATATTATGAACATATTTTCTTTTAGAAATACTGAAATTGGAAATTCGACCGTTACGAAAAAAATTAATTTGTGTTACCAAAATCGAAAATTAATATTTCCTCACTCGGGGACCACCCATTTGGGAAGATTCTGACTTCATTTTTAGAATCTACGTACTCGATATTAGTATAGGGCTATTTAGAGCTAAGGGCCATAGGTGTTAGAATAGGTCTCAATGAGCCACTTTATCCAAAAAAAACAGCAACATTTTGAATACATCGAATCCATCAAAATTTCAATTTTATGGGCTCCACTTCCCACCCATCATGGAATTGTATATATTATATATATATCGGCTGATATAAAAAATTTTTCGCTTTCTACACAAAAATGCTTATCTTGTCGAAATCTACAAGAATCACAATCATGTGACAGGGGTTGGGAGCGTATTCGAAACATAGATATTCCCCATGGCAGGATGAGGCGTCCTATGCTACATCGGACATTCGAGATACGGCACTATAAGTTCGATTTTCGAGTTCTACGTGGAAAGTTGCTCCTTGGAACATTTTTTGAGCATATGTTATTTTTCCTTGTACTGCCGATAGAGTAAAAAGGTCAATTTTCTCAAAAAGTGTCTCTTATCTCTGACATTTGCACAAGGCAAATATTTTTACTCTCAAATAATGTTTTTAACACTTCAAAATCAATAATATTCAATTGCATGATGAAGTGGAGGCCATAAAATTGAAATTTCGATGGATTGGAAACATTCGATGTATTCAAAATGTTGCTTTTTTGGATAAAATGGCTCATTGAGACCTATTCTATGGCCCTTAGCTCTAAATAGCTCTATACCATATCGAGTACATAGATTCTAAAAATGAAGTCAGAATCTGCCCAAATGGGTGGAAAAAGTGAGGAAATATAAATTTTCGATTTTGGTAACACAAATTATTTTTTTCGTAACGAAGAAATTTCCAATTTTAGTATTTCTAAAAGAAAATATGTTCATAATATTATTTCTATTTTTTTGGGCCAAAGAATAGGGGTCTAGGTACTCAACGAGCTGAGATACGTCACAGCCGGGATGGAAACCGGAAAATACCTAAAAGCCGGTTCTGGGAAAAAAGTTCTGTTGTAAAAGTTTTCTAGTCTCCTATATACGCTACCATAAAAATTTCATCGATTTAGTTCAAACTTGGGGCTCCTAGTACCTCGGGGGTTCTGTTTTCCTGCAATCTCTCAGAAGAAAAGTGCTATTTTTCAAAATTCCGATTAATTTATGTTTCGCACAGACTGTATGCAACCTCGAAGTATACGTATTGCCTTTTTGAGAACGTGAAATTCACTCTCCATGTCTAACAATAGTCAAAAGTTCATGGGTGTGCGTCATTTCTGATGCGTGAACCCCGGATCATCATGAAAACATTTTTTGAGGCAGATTTGCCTCCTAGAATGTTAAGTGAGTCCGATATAGTGATAAAATGTTGTTTGAGTGGTTTTTGGGTCCAAAAAATAAGATTGGTATCGCAAAAGCGAACATGAAGCAAAAACAGATTCTCGATTTTGCAGCTTTGCGAGCAAAAATCTGGAATGTGAAAGAATGGGGTAGTCCAACTTTTGCATTTTCAGGTACATCCGTCAGTGTGCTTCAACGTACACCTAGGCTACCCCTGGATCCCGTTCGAAAAAATGCCTATTTTACTCAAAAAACTAATTTTTTTGTGCAACTTTTGTTTTAGGAACCAACCAGGATTCAATCTAAAAATCATTTTTTGTACCTCTGGGCACCTCTAATATAATGCACATGAAAAAATAAGTCTAGCTTTTCCCGTTTTTAAATTATTGATTTTAAACCATTTATCGTGTATTTGGATATTTCTCCTACCGTATCAGCGTGAACCAAAAATCATAGGTGGTTTTGGCAATGCGAGGACTAGACCCTCCCACCACATCAACAACAAAAGGATTTGAAAGAAAAAGGGGCGCCGTGTCCGGGGGTGGGCTAAAATGGTCGATTTTTACCGAGCCGGTCTCTTAATCTCTTCATCCTTTATTCATCATTTCTCACCTCATCCATACTAGCAACAGCTTCTCTTCCTTCATCTCTTTCTCCTTCTTCTTTCTCAATTTCCTTATCTCCCTCTTCCTCTCCATCTCCATCATTAAGTGTTGCATCATCATCATCATCATCACCATTTCCTTCAACTTCTCCATCACTTTCACTTCCTCTATCCATTTCTTCATTTCCTTCATCATCCTCATCATCATCATCATCATCATCATCATCAGATAACTCAATAGCTCTATTATCCTCTTCTTCCTCTTCCTCTTCATCCTCCTCATCCTCATCATCTCCTTCATCTTCATCATCATCAACATCTTCGTCAATTCCTCGTCTCATTCTCATTACATCATCCATCTGTAATTCCCTCCTTCCTTCTCCATCCTCTATCTTTCAATCTCAACATACCTCATCATCCCTTTGACTATCATCTTCTCCATCATCATCCATATTAATAACTTGAATATCATCATCATCAGCTTCAATTTCTCCATCTCCTTCGTCATCATCATCTATTGCATATCCACGAGTTTCCTCTCCTTCCTGATCAATACTCACTCATTACTATCAGTCTAATGATTACCCTTGTCTATTCATACCTCTAATGGGACACCAACAGCCTCTTCCTCTTCTCCATCAGCATTTTCTTCCTTTCTCTCTTCTTCTTCAACCTCTCCATCTCCATCTCTTGTATCATCCTCTACCATCACATCCTCTAGTTCATTCCCTCTGTAATGCCCCCTTTCTTCTCTCCTTCCCCTTTCTCCTTCATACCTGTGACTACTAGTGATAACATCATTATCACCCTCTTCTTCCTCTTCATCAACTCTCGCTCTCTTCATTTCCATTCTATCATCAGTTGCTCCTCTCTTTCTCGTATCACCAGATGAAGATATCGGTTGATCGTCCTCTCCCTTTGATTCCTTCAATCAATTCATTCATCTTTTATCTCTCAATCAATATTCTTACGATAGAGAAGGAAGGAATATGAGGAAGAGGAGTGCTTGTGGTGACATCAGGGATAATTCGTGAGATGGATGGAATAGAAGAAGGAGGGGCAGATCGTCCGAATAGAGGAGGATGCCCTCCCAATGAACCACTTGTTGATTGACCACTTACACGAGACATCTACACACATTATCAATCTATATCATCTATTCCTTATTAACACTTACTTTATCGGGCCAATCGATAGCAGCTGATCCGAATATATTAGTGGATGAAGTGGAAGGAGGAGGAATGGGATCGGAAGGAGCAGACATCGAAGCTATTTCATCAGATGGAGCCGAAGGGGCAGAAGCATCAATAGTAACTATCTTCTGAGGGGAAGGAACTTCCACTGCAGAAGGAACCCTGCAAGTATTTACGATTTAGCAAACACATACAAAGATTATATATATGCTGAATTCCATTAAATTTTGTTGATATCAGGTGTAATTGTGTTTTTTCAAGGTGTAATTAAAGAAGAATAAAATGAAGGGATAACTGACGATGGTGTAGATGGTTGAGTAGATATGACAGGAGTAGATAGGGTAACATTATCACTTGAGATGGAGAGAACTGTCTTAGATGGAGAAGAGACATTCTTAGTAGGAGATACAACTGCCGATACAGGAGCAGATGGCTTAAGATTATTCATTTATTTATCTACACTTATTCCCTTTTCTCTCACCTCGACATTCACTCCCAATTCAGCCAATCTCCTCTTCAATTCTGCATTCTCAATAGCCAAGGTGTCCTTCTGTTTCTGTGCCTTTTCAAACATGGAATTCATTGAAGATTGACGGAAACGTATCTCATCTGCAATGTACTTCATCCCATCTCTCGCTTCTCTCCCCCCCCCCCTTCCTCGTACCTCTCTCTCCTTCGATTGCATCTCTCTCTGTCTTCATTCTCTTCAGTTTCTCATTCAATTCATCCTTCTCTTCCTGTAGTCTCTTGAATGCAACACTCGAAGGAGGAGTATTCAACATTCTGAAACTCCTCATTCATATCCCCTCCCCTTCTTCCTTCTCCTTACCCTTCAGTAGTAACACTCTGACTACTCTCAGCCCCTTCAGTCGTCGTTCCACCAGAGGAAGATGCCGTCTCGAGCTACACATGTTCCACTTTACAATATCTTAAAGAGTGTCTCGCATACCTCTTTCTTGTATTTTACAGCGAGTGATCTCAAACTAGTGCATCGATTATTAGCAGCTTCCAATTCCTTCTTTGAATCACTACAACAAACTCAATCGTTACATTCTCTTTCTCTTCTCTTAATTTATCCCTTTTTGTTGGACTTACGCCAATTCTTTGTGAGCAGACTCCAATTGTGTCTTCAATTGATTGACTTGGGCCATCATTCTCGGTCCACCCACAGGGGCTGGCGGCTCACTCGACTTCTTAGCCAATTCACTCCTGATATACGTCATTATTCATCCATAGCCCCCCCCCCTCCCTCATTCTCCTTTACTCACTTCAATCTAGCCATTTCAGTATCCTTATCCTGCATATTCTTTCTGAATGCAGCACTCTCTCTTGCTTTCTCACTCGTTAATGTTCCAATATTCTCCTTCAGACTCTTCACATCGCTCACCAACTTCGTCTTATCGTTCATTATCATTGTATACTGAAGTTATTTCAATTTATATCCACAGTCTTTATATAATCTTCTTACCTTCGTCTGTAGTTCATTACTCAATTTAGTCAATTTATCTTTTTCTTCCTTGACTCCAACTAATTCCTTCTCTGCTTTCATACTAATCTCTAACTTCATTCGTAGATCAGCCATATCAGCGAGAGACTTTGCATCTGACTCACTCTGAATATTCATTAATTCACAATTCTTCCTATCTGAGAAGATATATCGGACCTTAGCTTGCAGATCCTTAACTCTTCTGTCCAATTTCATTCTTTCTACGTCCAATTCATCATGCTGCACTTTCATTCTTTTGAATTCAACCTGAATATCCCACCTTCAATCTCCTTTCTCTCTCTTCATTCTATTCTACCTCTGCTCTCATCATTCTCTCTACAGCATTCTGTTTCTCTTCTCTCAGATATCGATTGACAGCACTCATTTGATTCATTCCATCTCCTTCCATTGATGATCCATCCACTTCACGAGCCATCTGAATACAATCATCAATCAATCACTCTATCCATCATATCATTAACATACACTCATCATCTGATTGATTTGTTCCTCCTTTCTCTTTACTTCTTCATCATATCTCACTCGTTGCCTCTCACTCTCCATCTCCAATCTCTTATATTCTCCTTCAATTCTAATCTTTTCATCCATCCATCTATTTGATTCTTCCTGTGTTCGTTCCTCTAGAGATGCCATTTCTGCCTGTAATTCATTCATTCATTCCTGCCCTTCCCTCCCTCTCTCTCTTCTTCATACCTCAAGTAATCCCACTCTTTCAGTTGCAGCTTCCTTCTCAATCTTCATTTCTTCCAGTTCTCCTTTCACTCCCATCAATACTTCATTCACCTGTAATCTCTCTATTCCATTTCCCTCCCTTGGCCATATTCAATACCTCATTCAATTGTGCTAATACTCGTTCCTTCTCATCATTAATTCCTTTCATTCTTTCATCGAATCCTTCACCCTTGGCTATTTCATCTCTCATTTGCATCTCCAGTACCGAGATCTCAAAATACAATATGATAAAAATAATGAATTATCTCGTAGGTGCTCGTTCCTCTTACCTTCTGTTGCAATTCGAGAATAGTATTTTCACTGACGACCTTCGCTTCATGGGAAGAATTCTCAAGAACAGTCGTTGATTCTCTCAATCTATTCACTTCGTTCCATAGATTCTGCAATTGAAATTATATAGAAAGATGGGGATTGGAATAAACTTTACATTGGCCTTCATTTCTTCAGCCTCCAACAGTCCTTTGAGTCTTTCTTGCTCCAATGATCCTGCCTTCGTTGTATCAATCAGAGTACTCTCCACTGTTGACGATAGTGCAGTTAACTGAATGGATACATATTCATCCCTGTCCCTTCTTTTTCCTCCTCTCTCTCTACCTTCGTCAATTCATCTTCTGCTCTCTTTGCATTAGCATCAGCAACTTCTGCTCTCTTCTTCAATTCATCCAATTGTCCTTCCAGGAATTTGTTATCATTCTTCAGCTTCTGACACTCTTTAGCCAATCTCTCAGGATTCGAACCTATAAAACATCTCCAAATCTTTCCCCTATCCTTTGCTTTTCAACTCACCAATACTATCATCGACAACAGTGAAATGCTTCTGAGTGGCGACTAATTTGGCTCTCAATTCGTTCGTTTCGCTTTCAGATGCAATCTGAATGAACCATCATTCCCTCACTTCCCTTCCTCTTCACTCACCCTCTCATTCCTCTCTGTATGTAACTGTGCTTCGATCGATGCCTTCTCTCCACTCAATTTCGCCTGTAATGTACCTCTCTCTCTCTCTCTCTTCCTCCTTCCTCTCATTCACTCACCACTTCAGCTCCTCTTTCCCTTTCAAGTCTTTCATTTCTCTCAGCTAATGCAGCATTGCTTGTCTTCAGTTGATCTCTTTCATTCTCTAGATTCTCCACTCTCATTTCCATAACTTCCGTCTTGTTATTCTCTCCTGCATTCATCTTTGCCTGCATATCAGCCATCATCGTCATCTGAAATAGATTCATTCCCTCTCCCCTCCTCCCTCATTCCAAGGGAGATCCATACTCACCAGAAGTCAAATACTCATGTCATGAAACTTAAATTGTGGCGTGCTTTTACTCACTTTGACGGTTAATGGGCATGTGGTGGATAGGTTTCGTAATATTTTCTGTTGTTGTGTAATGGTAGTATGCTTTTCTTTAATTTTCGTTAAAATTAGGCTCAAAATGTGGAATGCATAGGTCCTTTTGAGGGTAGTATTTGATCTCTGATACTCACCATCATCTCATTGTGATACGAGTTCTGCATTCGTGCCTCCAATTCAGCCTTCAGTCTCATTTCATTAGATTGACTCATCTTTAGTTGTTCATCAAGAGATCTTCTTTCCACTCTGTAATCATCATTCTCTTCCCTTCCTCTTATCTCTTCTCCTCAGTTACCTCAATGCAGATATATCTCCCTGCATCTCCATCAGTTTCTGATGCAATCCGCTAATCTGTAATATAATATCATCATTCTCCTATCCTCTTCATTTCTCTATACCTTTTGTTCACTAATGAGTAAATTCTCCTTTGCCTTCTGTTCATTCTCCAGTGCTCTTTCCAGTTTACGCATCTGTTTCTCCAGTTCCTGTATGAATTCTCTCTTCTCTCAATCTCTCTTCCCTTCCCATTCCATCCATCCCCTATCCTCATCCTCACCTGGTATGTTTTAGCAGCAGTCTGTTTCTGCAGTTCCAATTCGCTTTCCATCTTTCCATTGGTTTTCTTCACTTCACTAACAATGGCCATATGCTGCTTCACTCTATCTTCATACATCATAACCATCTTCTCCTTTTCTTCCTTCTCACTTAATCTCCATTCTTCCAAACGAGAGATCTTCATATTAGCATCCTGAATCATCATCACAATTTCTTCCATCCTCCCTCCCCTCTTCTCCCTCTTCACTCACATTCAATTCAGCAGTCTTATGTTCCAATTCTCTCTTGGCAATGACACTCTCTCCTCCAATTCCTCCTCCTTCAACAATATTCTTGTATGATTGCAGTGCTTGCTGCTTCTAAATAGGAGATAATGAGTGAGTGTGAGAGAGGGATCACTCACTCCAGCCAATGCATTCTCCATTTTCATACACTGGCTTCTCTGTACTTCGAGCTCTCTCTGCATTTCACTTCGATCTCTTGTCAATCTTTCAGTAGCTGCTTCCACTTCTGCTCGTGCCTGTAATAACTCCCTCCCCTCCTCTCTCTCTCCCCCTTCTCACTGACCAATTGATGTGCTCGTGCCTTCTCCTCACTCAATTCACTCTCTAATTCTTGATTTCTTCTAGTAAGTGATTTGATATCTCTAAACATTCTATCTTCTTCTTCATCATTTTCATCATCAGCTCCAGGAGTAATTCGTCCTCCGGCCTTGGCCTTTGCACGTTCCTTCTCCAGAACGAATACCAGTCTTGATACCTGATAACAAAGATATTCATTCCTTCTCCCCTCTTTCTTCCTCACCTTCTCAGAAAGTAGATCAGAATCTCTTTGACACTTCTCCAGTTCTCCCTTAGTGAATGAAAGTTCTCTACTCGCCCAATCTCTCTCTTCCATCAATCGAATTCTCTGTTCATCAGCGTCTTTCAACTGAAATTCAATATCTCTACCATACTATTTTTCTAATATGTTCTCAATTGAAAATTTTAATAACAATCTGTCAAATATTGGTGAAATAATAGGATAATTGAATGCAAATAGCTCGAGGAAATTGAGATTTGAGTAGAAAGTCGATAGTGATCATTAGTACAGTACTCTCTCTCTCTCTCATTCCCTCTCCCCATTCATTCTCCTCTCTCTCTCCCTCTCCTCCCTCCCCCCCCCCCATTTTGGGCTGGTACCGCGATGTAAAGCAGTGCCAATTTCATTCTGAGACCAATTTCAATGTATTTCCTTACTTGATTCTCCAAACGATAGCTCTCATCCATATACTTCTCCAATAGTTCTTTCTGCTGAATAAGCTGAGGAGCCCGCTCTGGAATCATTAAGTTCAATAAGAAATTGAAACAAAGATGATGATGATGAAATCTACAGATAAGTATAGGAAGCTCATTTACCTGTGAGTTGTCCAATAACTTCCTGGAAGCTCTCTTCCGTAAGTCTCGATTTAGCTCGTTCTTCCTCCAATTGAGCAGCCAACTTCGCATGTTCTCTATAACCAATCTTTCTTTTTCCTTTTCCCTTCTCTTTCTTTACCTGTAGATAGCAGTAAGTGATCCTCCACTCTTAATCAATCGAGAAGCAACGGCAGCAGCGGGAGACAATTCCTCTATCGCTTCGTCCGACAGCGTCACTTTAATATTCAATTACCCTTTAAAAATACTCTATTAATCTCTTACGATTATGCTTATTCTTGATGAGATCATTGGCCTTCTCGATTTCATCTTTCAATTCAGAAATTTCTCCATCTCTAAGTTCGATGATTCGAGTGGCCTCTTCAATCTGAGCAGCAGTCTCCATTTTTGCTCTTTCAATTTCTTCATTAGCACTCTGGAGAAGGGCGGACGTGTTATCATAGAGAGACTTGATCTCATTCGATGCTTCGTCCGCCTCAACACAATCAATTATAATCGATGAATTATTATGTTTGATAAAAGAATATTACTCGATTGATTTGCTCCTTGAGTGTTCTAATAAGACATTCCCTGGAAGTAATTTCGTCTTTGAGAGTAGCGAGTTGAGCTTCATGAGAATCAGATATTCCTTTCATTCTCTCATTGGATTCATCCAGCAGTCGCTGCTTCAGTGCCAAATCCACCTGACACAATCACTAATCATCATTTCAGACTGCAGTACTGCCAACCTTTATATCTTCTACTTCGTTCATTGCAGCAGTTTTTTCATCAACGAGTCGAATCCTTTCATTCTGCCATGAAACTTCCTTCCCGCTCTACAAAAATAAAGCAATGTTTTTTTCGTCTAGGAGTTTTTAAAACACGTGGATGCATGTTTTAAATAACAAAATTACACATTCATGACAAACTCACATGTTCCAATCTCAGAGAGGCGATTTTAGTATCTCTATCAGTCAATTCATTCATGAACCATCTCTTGCTCTCTTCATACACTGCCTTCTCATCGATAGAACGCTGACTCTCCATCTAAATCAGAGATAACGTTAAGAAAAGCAAAAAAAAAAGTATACGGTTTACACACCCTTGCATCATTCTGTGCCTTTTCCATTAGCCGTCGCTGCATTTCCAATTCCTTCCTCTGTCCATTTAGGTCCTTCAGTTGTTCCTTCAGAGACTGCACCTCCACTACAAATATATAAACCATACAAATTATTCGATTCTCAAAGTAGCAAACCAGCAATGAGCTGCTTCTCCTTGTTCACTCTCTTCAACATGATCTCCTTCTCATCTCGATCTCTTTTAATACTGACACATTCACTATCAACGGCTCCCTGCAAGAGATATTTAGGGATATACACGGCTGATAGTACCTTCTGGACGAGAAGAGTCTCATTCGCCACCTGAAGGTCTCGGAACAAACGCAGTCGCTCTTCGAATTGACGAGCTGAAATATTTCAATTCAAGGCATTTTACTCAAACTAAAACTGACAAATTCCTTCGTGTTCTTGTTTTATTTCGAAATTGGACCGCGTCACGGCAAGAAATTTGTCTGTCATATCCTCCAGTTGAGCTTTGACGTTGAAGACTTCTCTCTCTTAAACAAAGGATTCTCTCCAAATCAGAGTTGTAAGAAAATACCAAGTTCAGCCTTTTCCTTCTTCAGCAACTCCAAACCATCTGACTGGAAGCTTGCGGGAGCAGCGAGAAGGTGCTGTGCATTGACGTCCCCGCTTCCACCGACATCGCTGATGGAAGTGGGATCTTCTTCCATTTTTTGCAGTTGAGGCTAAGAGTGAAGTGTATTAAGACTGTCGTACGCGCTTTTTTACACACGCTATTCCGAAGAACGTGAGACAAATCGAAGCACAAATAAATAAAAACAAGAACAGTACCACGTGCAAAATATTTATTTTAAAATTCGAACGGCGGAAACCGGAAAGTCGGAAAAAACCGGGGGAAATACTGTATTAATGCGATGTTTCCAACCCGCGAATTCAAATCGTGTGTACATTTTCAGCTTTCTCATTCACGTAATGGACAATAAATGTTTTCGTTATGGTTTCAAAACCTATGCTTATACGCATTTTAACATTTATAATTTTTATTTCTGAATCTTCGAACATCAAAGCGCTACTAATTATTTTTGATAAATTCAAGTTCCCGGGCTTTTCCAATTTGATTTCCCGGTTCCCTTTTTCGGAATTTCCGGATGTGGGCAGAAATGCCCGCAGCTGCAGGATCCTGCTGTTTGGACATCGTTTTCCATGTTTTCCTTACCTTTGCTTCCCTATTTTCGATTTCATACTAATCGCTTTTGCAGGAATGACAGACACGAAAGCTGCTGATGATCAGAAAGCTATCGTCGAACACTTTCAGAAGCTTCGCGATGAACAGGCATCAGTCGTAAGCGAGATATCGCGTATCGAAGAGGAGGTACTATACTAATATTTTGTATAGTGTATCGTATATTTTTTTGAGATTCGTGAATATGATAGAGTTCTGAAATTGTTGAACGAATTGGACGGTGAACGAACATGCCATCACCTCGTGAGCGACTCGCTTGTGGAAATGAAAGTCAAGGAGATTGTTCCCTTCCTCACTAACAATCATAATAAGGTTTATTTTTTTACAATAGCTCTCTTAATAGGCGCTGTGTTCACAATACTATTAAGTGAATCGAATCTGGTTATTATTAAATACATTTCAGTTGTCAAAAGTGAAGGATACTCTGAATGAGAACCTAGTTGTGAAGGGGAAGGAGCTGAATGCTCATAAGGAGAAACACAACATTCGATTCATTACTGAGAAAGAAGCGATGGCAATGCGACAACAGCAATTGGATGTTCAAGGAAAGAAATGAAGTCATTATTGATCTCTCGTACATCTTCGTTCGCTTTTTTGTTTAATTCATTTGTGAATCTGCTTCAGTAATGATACTTCACGCCCGTTTTCGCACGGTGATTGTTTTGTTTATCTCTGCAGCTTTAGTGACATTGCGATAAATTCTGATTATTCATTTTTCGTCCAAATAATAATTACAAAGTCGTTGTCACCGACAAAAATATTTCATATAAAAGTATTTGATAATTTTTAATTTGTGTCTCAGATGACCTCAGTGTGCGATGCTCTCCTTGTCTCTTCAGACGAAGAAGATGATGAGTTGGAAGACCCTACATCCAACGATGAAGAGTCAGTTATTATTTATTCAAAATTTATTGAGTACACCAATTCACCTTCGGTGCGTATCAAGATGAGCTGTCAGAGGTTCCTGGCATGTTCTGGATTTTTATGTGTGCATGAGCGCTGCATACTTGAATATTCTATCTTTGAGTGAAGAGTGAGATTAACTATAAATTGCTACTTTTAACAGGGTGCGAGAAAAAGAGGGACACGGATCTGAATCTGAGTCGAATAAAGATGAGAAGGAAGACGAAGATGGTGATGATGAAGAGGATGAAGACGAAGATGATGATGATGAGGGAGAAGATGATGATGATGAAATGAATCAGTTGACTGCCCCTAAGGTAAATTCTCCAAGTTACGAATAGTCAACGCGAGCAACAAAAGGAGATCAGCCTATTAGTTTCCACATCGGAAAATAGTTTAAATATTGGGCTTTTTCTGATCAAACGAGAGCATATATTAGTTTTCTTCAGCCGATTAATGTGAGTGTGGGAGGGAATAAAACGTTCTCTGAATTGGGATTGTCTTCATGGATGAGTGATCAACTGAAGGAGTTGAATATAACGAAGAGTACTCCTGTACAGGAACACTGCATTCCAAAGGTGACATTGAAAGCTAATTACGATATGATGTGGTATAATCAAGGTGCTGGAAGGATCTGATGTTCTCGGTTGTGCAAAGACAGGAACGGGAAAGACAATGGCATTCGCCCTTCCCATTCTTCATCAGGTACTTACTGTCTTTCCGATTCAGAGAATATTCATTAATTCAGCTGTCAATTGATCCATATGGTGTGTATGCTCTGGTGCTCACTCCAACGAGAGAATTGGCCTTCCAAATTGGAGATCAATTCCAGGTATGTTTAGTTTCTGATTCTAATTAAAATTGAGTGTATAATTGAAGGCCGTTGGCGCTCCGATCAATATCAAAACATCGGTCATTGTGGGAGGAAGAGATCAAGTACGTTTATTATTATAATTAATGTTATATCGAATAGGTTGGATAGGGAGATACTGTCAATGATTCTTAAAGTGGTCTTAATATTGGTCATTGAAGGTGATTCAATCATCTGAATTGATTCGTCGTCCTCACATAGTCATTGCAACTCCCGGAAGATTGGCTGATCATATCGAAAGTCATCCTGAGAATATCACTAAGGTAATTCCTCATTCTTCTTTGATCCAATTCATCTTACCCTTCACAGATATTCGCCAAACTTCAATTCCTCGTGTTGGATGAAGCGGATCGATTACTTGATGGACAATATGCTATTCAGGTAGGAATGAGTTCAGGAATGAGTTCAGAGATGTATGATGTTTCAGATGAAGACAGTGATGGGAGCTCTTCCTAGAAAGAGACAAACTCTTCTATTCTCAGCTACTATCACTTCTGCCCTTTCTCAATTACATCAAGTATCGATAAGGAAGCCATTCTTCTTCGAGGATACAAGTGATGTTGCCACTGTTGAGAAATTGGATCAGAAGTATGTGATCTGTCCTCAAGCAGTGAAAGATGCTTACGTGGTAAGCCCCCCCCCCTCTCTCCCTCATCCATCTCTCTCTCTGTCTAGGTATACGTAGTTCGTGAATGTATCGATCGTCGTCCTGATTCGTCTATCATAATCTTCGCTCATACGTGTAGAGAATGTCAGGCACTCGCCCATATGTTCGCTGCTCTCGGATTCTCTGTAAGTGAAATTGAGAGGGGGGGGGGTGGCACATTTGAAGTATTATTGTGATCTAATTCCATTTCAGGTTGGGTCTCTTCATTCTCAAATTCCTCAAGCTCAACGTCTTAATTCACTAGCTCAATTTCGATCAAAGAAGTTGAAAGTTCTTATCTGCACTGATGTTGCTGCGAGAGGACTGGATATTCCCCATGTGAGTCCCTTCCCCTCCCTCTCTCCCATCATCCTTCTCTCTCTCTCTCTCTCTTCAGGTTGATGTGGTAGTGAATCATTCACTTCCTCAATGCCCTAAGACATACGTCCATCGAGTCGGTCGATCAGCGAGAGCCGGAAGATTCGGATCTGCTCTCTCTTTCGTCACTCAATATGATGTTGTATTATTACAAGCTATCGAGAAACTTATTGGAAAGAAGATCGATCAATTGAATGTCAGTCATATACGAATATGTTGAGAGATTCATTCTGATAATTCATTCAGGTAAATGAGAAGAAAGTGTCAAAGGAAGTGACTCAAGTACTTGTGAGTAAGAGAGAAGCAGAAATAAGACTTGAGGAGGAAGGATTTGGAGAACGGAAAGAAACTAATATTAGGAAGCAATTACTACTGCAAGGAATGAATGAGAAAGCAGTGGATAAGTAGGGTTGAGATAGGAGATCGAGAGGGTGATGTGGATGATTACAGGATTATGGATGAGAGAAAGGAAAGGAGGAATGGAAAGATAAGTGAAGAGAAGAAGGGAAAGAGGAAACGAGATGGCGAATCAAGTGGAGAGAAGAAAATGAAGAAGAAAAAAGAATAATATAATCAATTGATTCTTGTTACGTTTCGTTTCGTTTCGTTTGAATTGTTGACCTCTTTACATAAATGATAATTTGCATTGAATGGGAGGAAGGGGGGGAGAGAGGGACGAGTTCATTCGTTGTGAAGAATGTCCGAGTGCGAGGTCGAGTGTGATGTGGCTGATATTGAGAAGAAGGACGATGGACCTCTATGTGAAACTGTTATTCAAGAGCAAGAGTATATTGAGGTACGCTATGATAGGTAGAGTAGTAGACTAGTGAATGAATTAAGGTACATCCTGATGCCCTCTCTGTAGATCTTATGAGAACGAGAATGATGAAGATTGAAGGACTCGAATTTCTCAATCGAGTACGCTATTAGATGGGGAAGATCCATATATATTTGAGTTACAGGTTGAGAAACTGTGTCTTCGATGGAATCTACTGAAGACTATTGAGAACCTGGAACCATTGACCACTCTGACTGAATTGGATCTATATGATAACCAAGTATTGTTTATCTAGCCCAGTATTGATTAAATGCGTGTGCCTAGATAGAGAAAGTGGAAGGACTGGATACTCTAACCAATTTGGTCACTCTCGATCTCTCATTCAATCGAATCTCTAGAATAGAAGGACTGGAGAAGCTGACTAAGCTCAAGATTCTCTATATGGTTCACAATAAATTGGAAGTGATTGAAGGATTGGATACGGTATGTTGAAAAGAGTGATACGATTCGGAAGGAAATGCTAATCGGAAATTGTAGTTGACTGAGTTGGAATATCTGGAGCTTGGTGACAACAGAATCAAAGCGATCCAAGGTTACCGAAATATTAATAGAGATGAAATTAAATTATGTACAGGTTTGGATAATGTGACGAAACTGAAGAGACTTTTCCTTGGAGCGAATCAGATTAGAATAATTGAGAATCTCGATAGTCTTGCTGATCTAGAAGTACTCTCTCTTCCTGCTAATGTCATTACGGTGATGGGGGTACGGCAGACATAATAGTGTCATGATCATTCATTAATTCATTCCAGGGCTTCCATAAGCTGATTAGTCTGAAGGAATTGTATGTTAACCAGAATGGGATCCAAAGAATCGGAAATCTGGAGGCTAATCTCAATCTGCAGATTCTTGATGTGAATCACAACAGAATCGAGGTGAGAGAGAATATCGTTTGACAGTTACAGTAATCCCTTCAGACCGTATCCAATATCTCTCATCTCAAGAATCTCACCGACTTCTGGGCAAAGCAGAATAAAGTTTGTATTGAAAATTATATAATATTATCATCGGTTCTTCTCAGATTGGAGATTGGAATGTGTTGGGTGAATTGGCTGAATTGCCTCAACTTCGAATGATCTATCTCGAGTGTAATCCCATCTCATCCAATATGGCTACTACTGATTATCGTGAAAGAGTCACGAAGGCTCTTCCCAATATCATTCGACTCGATGCTGACTTCACTGGACCTCCCATCTATTGAATTGTTGTTTCTCTTTTTTGATAAAGACTCGCATTATATATTCTCTTCTCTGCAATATCTCATGCATGCATCAAATGGCCATCTGGCATCCAATGCGCTCTGAGTCGTCCTTTCTCTCGTACTATCGATTAAGGGTCCATGTAAACCTCGTTCAGAATTTTGAAATTCATTCGCAAATTCGTGAAATGCATCTTCAGAAGATCGATCGATGAAATATATTTTAAAAATCAATTCGTGATTCATTGTTTTGAAATTTCGATTCGAGCTCGAATCCTCCCTTTTTCGCACTCTCATCGTTCTCTTTGCCGTTTTTTTCTATTCCTTTCTTTTCGATTAATATTTTTATTATATTATTATTGTCTCAGATCTCGTTCAAGATGTCGCTGACATCTTACGAGGAGAAGCGACTCCAAGAGGTTCCCTTCACTTCTTTAAAAAAATTCTCGTGTTGTTTATTTTAACCTGATTTCGTTGTAGATTAGAAACTTCGAGGAGTGTCTCCAAGATGGCTTCGAGCTGTATAGCACGGGCAAATCTGCGATAGAATATCACTTCGGAAGTAATAAACTGAAGCAGGTTGTCATGGTTATATATGAGGCCGTCCGCCTAAGGTTCAACAAGCCTCCACAGGGGTCGGGAACAGGTAAAAAATCGAAAGGTCTGAAAAGTTGCCCCTAGGGGTTATTTTTGACCCTCTACACGATGGTATACTCGATTTCGCAATATGTCCCCTCCCCGATCCAGGAGGGGGCACCCCCCATTTTGCCCAAAAACGCGTTTTTCGACCAAATCTCGCCAGGAAGTGCATGAAAGGGCACGAAATCTCGCGTTCCATAACAGAATTTTGTGCTCTATCTCGTGGTTATCTTGAATTGTCATGATTCTTTTTCGTTTTCGAGAAAAAAGCCGTTTTTTGATTCAGTGCGCATGCCCGGAAAAGCCTTCTGGAGTAGATAGAGGAGGTTCTCCTGATCATTTTGGTGTATTGGACTTATATATTCCGCGTACATTTTGATGTTTCATGGGGGATGGAGCGAAACGGGGACACAAAAAATTTTCGCGAATACCCTCGTGTTGGTGCTCATTTTGTAGAGCTCGTTAAATTAGGCATTTTTTGTGTTGGACTTTTTCAAGAAAACGTTTCCTCAAGAAGTTACAATCGAACAAAGTTTCCTTTTTCTCGAGACGGCCAATCAGCAACTTTTCAAAAGCTGTAGGAAACGTTTTCATGAAAAAGTCCAACACAAAAAATGCCTAATTTAACGAGCTCTACAAAATGAGCACCAACACGGGGGTATTCGCGAAATTTTTTTGTGTCCCCGTTTCGCTCCACCCCCCATGAAACATCAAAATGTACGCGGAATATATAAGTCCAATACACCAAAATGATCAGGAGAACCTCCTCTATCTACTCCAGAAGGCTTTTCCGGGCATGCGCACTCAATCAAAAACGGCTTTTTCTCGAAAACGAAATGAATCATGACAATTCAAGATAACCACGAGATAGAGCACAAAATTCTGTCATGGAACGCGAGATTTCGTGCCATTTCATGCACTTCCTGGCGAGATTTGGTCGAAAAACGCGTTTTTGGGCAAAATGGGGAGTGCCCCCTCCTGGAGCGGGGAGGGGACATATTGCGAAATCGAGTGTACCATCGTGTAGAGGGTCAAAAATAACCCCTAGGGGCAACTTTTCAGACCTTTCGATTTTTTACCTGTTCCCGACCCTTGTTGATCCTAACCCGGACGGCCTCATATAATCTCAATAAACATCGGTCACCTAGGTCTTCGAAGCTGCCTTATCATCTGATGAGCTTAGGAATGAGTGCATCGATTTGGCCGATCGATTGTTCTTCATAATCGAGAAAGACATTTCGAAGCATATCAAGAATCAACTAGAGAAAGGGTGAGATCCTCCTGTTATGCCCATTGTTATAGCAATTGTTATCTCATTTCTCCATTTTCTAACAAATATGTACCCCTCCCGCCTACGGTTTACTGAAACTGAGACGCGACTACAATCAAATGCTCGTATGAAAAATATATTTGTCAGATTAACAAAGGACGAATCAAAGCTTTTCATCCGAAGAGTTGGAGTTTTCTGGCAAATCTACGAGCTGGAGGTCAGGATTGTTTAAATTGTGTAGAATGCATGTAGATTGTAATTGTAGAATGTTGTTGGATTGATGGGAGAGGAAATGAAGAGTAGAATGCATAGACTTCTTGGTGAAATCGACCAGTCTCTTTTTCATTTTAGAGGTTCGATCTATTTAATCTTTCCGCAGTACATTATGATTTTTAGATAAAGCGGAGTTGAAAAATTTACCAACGGATTTGATTTCTTCTTTGGAAAGTGTAAGTTATTTCTGGAATGCTGATTGAATGGCCAAAAATATTCAGTAAACGGTATTCCCTTTAGATGTCTATCTATGACAGATCTTCTCCCATTCCTCAAATGAATCGAATGGATTTGAGTGATGCATCTATCTACAAAACTGAATGCGAAGAGAACTCGGAAGATAAAGAATCGGCTGATATCACCAATGCAGTTAATTCGGTATGGATACTTTTGTATACATAATGGCATCTTGGTGTTTGTAATCTAGATTGGAAGGATTGTTTCACTGTGAACCTTACTTATTCAGATGCTTGATGATCTACTCAAGGGAATTTACTCTAGTTCCGAAGTTGAGAAATTGAAGTGCCTAGAGATTTTCCTGAAGTCGAGTGATTCGATCGCACTCTCCAAAAGGTAATTCACGTTTGAATGAGACCTCTAATCTTTGTATTTAGACTTATTTGTATATGGTGGTCTCTGATGGAGTCGAATGATGTCAATATTCAAAAAGGAGCACTCACAATTCTTCGTTTCGTCCTTCTTTCTTCTAGAACAAGAGATGATATCGTCCATCAATTCCATTCTCTTTATTTGGAGAAGAAGGTAAGTGATATAACAATTAATTAATTGTGAGGAAATGAAATATTAGTGTTTTCTCTTTTGAAGATCCTTCCCGCTTTCACTCATTCTTCTATTCTCTCAGAGGGAAATAAAGAAATCACTGCACTGATCAATAATATGGGAAGTCACGATGAGATGCAGAAGAATCATGAGAAAGCAAATCTAGTGCTTTGCCAAGTACGGTATATAGCTATCATTTCCTCCTTTGGTTAATGTCTTCAACAATGAATATTCTTAATAATAGATGTAGCCGTAACGAATAGTATCGTCTATACGTTGACATAAAGCTTTATTCAGTTCCACTGGTTGGCATTAATCTCTCCTGAGGAAGTTGTCTCATCTCTTCTTCAAAGATGCTTCATTGATAGAAGAATCGTTGCCCCTTCTGTCAAAGTAACGTTCACTTCTATATCGATCAATGACTATTCTATCTATTAGCTGCTATCGTCTCTTCCTTCTCTTTCGTCTCTCTCATCACCACCACCATCATCATCATCTTCATCTTCACCATCATCTCCCCATTGTCTCATAATGAATAGTCTCGTATCAATAGCTCGATCAGCTGATTATTCAATTCACGAAGAGAGAGAAGCTCTTGTTTATCTCATTGGATCACTTACGAGACAAAAGAAGAATGGTTAGTCCTTATCAATTCTTCTCTCTTTCATTGTCTAATTTGTTTATTCTAGGTTCTGATCATCCCGTTATTCAAACTCACAAAGTGTTCGACTTCTTCGTCAACGATTCCATTGTATCGGGAAATGAGGTATGACAAATATTAGATGGAGATAAAATCTCGTTAATATTTTGTATCTATCCCATTTATATCTATAATTAATTTGAGGATAAGCTCTGCGTTGCCCTTTCACTTCTAATTCGTCTATTTTCTACTGGAGAAACTAAGCATTCTGTCTTCAATTTCTCCTCTTCGATTGGACAGCTAATCGGTAAAACAGAAAGGGAAGGGAATAGAGATAAAGGGCGGATATTTCATGAACGGGAGGTAATATGAATTGGTTAATTGAGATGGAGAAGTGGATGCTCCGGATCTTCTTCTTTTCCTTCTCGAATTGATGGGAAGAACCGAACAAGAGGGAAAGATTAATCTATTTGAATTGATTAAGAAGACTGTCAAACAGTTTGGATCCAAGTTGAGAGGTTAGTGGAAAAGAAACATGAATGGGGCAGAGGAGTGACGGAATTGATTATTCAGAAGATAAAGTTGTATGGGAAGAGGAAACATCATCATTTATTCTGAATAAGCTCTCATTTCATCAATGGTTCGTAAAAGTGGCTGTCACTCAATGGTTTGGATCTGTACTTGGAGAACCGAAGAGACAGGCAAGACATTTATATTTGGTATTTGATATGTCTGATATGGTGTATGCATTTAGATTCCATCTGGTCTTCTCTCTTGTCTCTCTCGTGAAAATACTCTTCTATTCGATCAAATCGTCGTCACATTTGATTTCTCTCCCGTTGAATGCTTCCTTCGTTCTCTATATGAAGTATCAGTATGGGATCTTCCCTTTGCTCTTTCCTTCCTTGATCTCGGTATGTCCCTCCCCCCTCCCTTCACTCTCTAATCTCCCCTACCCTCCCTCCCTCTCTCAGGAGTGACAGTCCGTCCTCTGGATGACAATATGGCTGATAAGTTGTCCATTGCCATTGTGGACGTATCTTCGAATGTTCATTCTTCTCATTGGCAATCTCTTCTTCCATTCCTTCCTCTTACTCAGAGATTAGTCAATGTTCTCGATGTGACCATCGATTGTCGATTAGAGAGAATCAATGGAGCCATATATCATAGTGAGTCCATTGAGTACGGTAGATGGATAGGGGATCTCATTGCAGGTATTGATAATCAGCGTGCACTCAACATTCTCGCAAGGGCGACTAAATTGGCATTCGTGACGAATTTAGAAGAGGAAGGGTAAGGAAGAAGTAGAATGTTATGCCATATTCAGTATTTATGTTAATTTAGTCGTGATAATCACTGGGCTCTCCTTCAATTGTTCTGTTCCGTGGCTAAATCATACATTGATGGAGAAGTGGAATCATGGAGGAAATTCCAGAAGATGAAGGCTAAAGATGCATTCAATGGGTACTCTTACATATCTTCCATTCTCTCTAATTATCCATCTCCATCTCAGAGTGGCAACTCTCTCAATGGATTCTGGAATAGAGAAGGTTTCATCGACTGAATATGTGCTCACTCAGTGTTCAACTCTCTTCCCTCTCGCTGTCTCTCTTACTCATATTGTTCCCAAGGTATTCTCTATCTAATTGAAGATGAAATAGAAGGCTTTTCCTTCGATTACTTTCTCTCTTACTCGACAGATTTCCTTCTCATTCTAAATGGATTATCTTGATTAAGGTTCCTCCGTGTCTCCAAGTGTTACTCTCATCAATCTCTACACATCTCTCTGAATTCTACAATCGTCCATTCCCTCATTATCTCGACACGGCCCCCACTGGAAGTGTACCCGTTAGTTACCTACCGCATTTATTTACCTCTTTCTATTTGATTGAAGGACACAACGGTGTATGCGTATGCTCGTGGGGCCAATCCAGCTGCAGGAGATTGTTGTGAGGAAGGAGGAAAGAGAGAGAACACTGCTACGAATAAACTATTCGAGATGAATGGTGAGTATCTTGGGCTGTATCATATAATAAATGATAATTATGATTGGTTTGAGGTCGAGATCGATCGATTGGAATAGCGAGAGCAATCAATGATCCAACGATGTCTGCTATGATAGAGAAGAAATTGACAGTGAATGAAGGAGAGAAGAAAGGAGGAAATAGTGGACACAGTGGATACTCCAATAGTAACAGTATGTTATTCACTTCTTTTTACTCTCTCATTTATTGTATGGGCGATTGAATGATTCTTTAAGATTCTTCAAAGAAGAAGAACAGGAACAATCGTAAGAAGTAATCTAACTCGTCTCTTTCTCATCTTTATCCTTTATTCTGCTTCATTTATGGCTTCCACTTTGCTATTCGTTACATCTTCTTGCCTTCATTCCATTTAATTCATTACAACTCTTATCCTGTTTAGGTTGTTATTATATGTAATTAATAATGAAACAGATTATTCGGTTGTTTCTTTCCTGCTAGGGTTAACACACGATCTCTAATCTCTTTGAGCTTTAAGCTTTTGTTGCTTGTTGTTGCAAGATTTATAAACTTTATTGCTTAATTTTGACCATATATACATACACAATAGAAGAAGAGATTAATGGGAATGCAATAGGGAATCATCGTCTCTCACTGAAGATTCCTTCGCTTGATCCAAATGAACTGAAGACGTTTCTCCTCCTATGATTAGAATATTGATCTTTGATCTCTCTTCCCTTTCTCACTTGGTTGTTCGTTCATAAGTACAAGCTCTCCTTCTTCTTCCTTCTCTTCATTCTGTCGATGTATCCTTACATCTCCATCCATTGGAGAGACGGAAGAAGGACGAGAGGCAATGGATTCACCAATTGAAGACATAGACTACAATTGGCCATCATCATCATTTAATCAATTTCCAGAACGAATGCCATTCGTCTTTCAATGACGTCAAGTTAAACGCTAAAGGACATTTGACCCTGAGGGAAGAAATGGAAGAAAAAGTAGAGACAATGAAGAGACGAAATGGGCAAACTTGTGTTGATGGTGAAGGAGCGGGAGCCATATTCTTGAAGAATTCCCCGATTCCCTTTATGAATGAATTAAGATCTCCCGCTTTGGATCCTTGACCAAACTGAATCAATTGATGATCACAATGAATAGATGAAATATCAACTTACATTGACATTACTTCCCAAATTGACTCCTCCCGGACTAACTCCAAATTGTGAATCAGTTCCCACTCTTTCTCCTCCAATTACAGCTCCTTGAGTACCTTAACATCTACTCGATAATAGATATTCCATTCTATCGTATCCGATGGTCTCACCTCCAAATCCTAGTACTCCTTGTCCAAGTTGTGCATTAAAACCTCTATCTCCTCCAAATCCAAGAATACTTCCTCCTTGGTTGAAGTTCAAATCCCATATTCCATTCGCACCCGGCTTCAGATTGAACGATCCCAAATTTAATTGCGAACTCACTGAAGAAAGAGAACTATTTTGCTTCATGATTGAGTACGGAATGTGAGATACATCGGAATTTAAATTGATATCTGAAGAGTGTTACCTCTGTGGAAAGAGTAAGCTATAAGTAGAGTGACGTGATATAACATGGATGAAGAATAACTGACTGACTGACTGTTCCCTCTCTATTACTCTGTACTTGACACTCCCCTCCATTCACTGAACAGTAACTGTCTCTTTCCCTTTCCCTCCCTTCCATGCCTCATTTCCCCATCGAATGAAAGTGAATCTCCCTCTCTCTCTATCGGAGAAGGGATACCATTGGCTTGTCCTTAGGCAGTTTCCCTTTCTCTCTTCCTGTATTCCCAAAAAGAGAAGGATATCTCGTATAGACGAGTTCATTTCGATCCATTCTTCTGTCCCCTTTCGATCCATTGTTCTGTCCCCTTTCGATAGGAATGCCAGTGAGAATAGAGAAATGGACAAGGATGAATCAGCATTATTAAAGTGTTTATTGGCATTGAATGGCACCCGAATGGGCGTGTTTTCACGATCGTCGTTGTCTTCTTTTTAGTATCCAGGAGGAGTACGGGGTATCGCACAGTGTTCGCAAGAGCCTGATGGTCCTGTGCAAAATCAATATTAGTATTGCATTAAATTCATTAAAATCAATTAAAAATTCATTAAATTCATTAAAAAAATTAAATTCTCTGAACTTCAATTTAAAAAAAAAGTGTTACCTCTGGGACCGCTTGCTCCAATTGGGCCTTTAGGACCGACTCCACCGGGAGGTCCTGCAAATATTATTTTTATAATTTTAATAATTCGCCTGAAAATGATTTAAAGGAGGCACGGCATTGACTCGGGATTGTCTATCGCAAGAGATCGCGCGATGGCGCAGTACACTGATTCGTTCGAAGTATGGCTGGTTCGAAGCCCGGGTGGGAAAACAGTTTTGCTGCATTTCTCCAATCTTTTTGCATTGCATTGCAATGATGTACCTTGTCGTCCTTGGTTTCCTTTGGGTCCAGGGGCTCCATCGGTGCTTCCTCCATCGAATCCTGCCTCTCCACGAGGGCCAGGAGCACCACGAGGTCCCTTAAGACATCATTTATAGAGTTAATAATAATAATAATAATTTATTTTTGTCATTTAGACAGCCATTCAACTGTCTCTAAATTGTGAATCATGGTCTAAATGATGGGAACAACTCTTAGTAATTAAAACCAACCTTCGATCCGATGCTTCCGGGAGGTCCATTGACCTGAAGAGAAAGAGATCACAATAAATAATACAAATAATTGTAGTCAATCATACCTGGATAACTCTTCCTGGTGATCCTCTAGGGCCAGGAACTCCGGGTCTTCCACCGGGACCCATCATACCGAGAGATCCTTCAAAATGACTTTTAGTTTTCAGAACGCTTCACTAAACGAACTATCCGCTACAAAGTGATGTGACAATAATATTACCTGACATTCCAGCTCCACCGGCCTTTCCATCATTACCAGCAGCACCAGGTCTTCCCTTAGGTCCAGTTGGTCCCTTGTTTCCTCCCATTCCTTGAGGTCCAGAAGGTCCAGGAGGACAGATAATGCATGGTTCAGTGGGAACAGCAGATACAAGAATGGATCCATCTCTTCCTGGTTGTCCATCTCTTCCCAATCCTCCATCATTTCCATCGGGTCCACTGTCTCCAGGAGGACCAGGGGGACCAGCAGGACCCTGTTGACATCCACAGCATCCTGCTGACGCGTCCGAGTTCACCACGGGAGACGAATATGCTGCAAGAAGAGTACGGTAGATACGGTAGGAGAGGGGGAAGGGGAGGGGACTTACCAGCTCCAGGGGGAGATGATCCGTACTGTCTCTTGGAACGATGAAGACGAGGTACGTCGATATTGTGCATCTCTGCCCAGATATCACGAGTACGCGTCTGAAGAGAGATACGGTAAGGGAAGGGATATGGTAAGAGGAGGGATACGGTAGGAGAGAAGGGAGTGGCTTACCTTGCAGAACTCAGTCTCGATGATTAGATGGGATTGGAAGGAGGCAACATAAGAATATAGCATGGGAAGAGTGACGACTGATGCAATCACTGCTACAGTAGACACAACTACAGCAAAGAAGGCGACTCGACGAAGTTGTCTTTGTTCCGCTGCCTCTGAGCAATCCATGGTTGGGATGGATAGAGGGAGAGACGAAAGGGGGAGGGGATTGAACATCCTTATATCCATTCCTATCGAGTACGAAGAGGAGGAGGAGGGATAGATGAGAGAGAGAGGGAAGGGAGGGATGGAGGGATACCTTATCCATTCCTGAGATGAGAGAAAAGAGAGGTGATTGTGATTAACCAGAGAGGCAAGATGGAGGGATATGGCAGGCAGTTCATATTGACCTACCAGTAAACACAAATTTACATACAAAAATATCAATCTAAATCTTTACAAATTATTAAATTTTCATTTTTCTCTAAAGAAATGGTCTTCGAATTGGGTTTGACTACCATCATTCTTTGTTTAAAGTTTTTTTTAACATAGGTTTTTTTTGCAAAAAATAAACCCGAAAGCTTCTTTGGCCGGCAAAGAAAAAAAATTGCCAGATGTTTCGACTTTCGAATCGTATCATATTTATTCATTAGTCATCTCATCGATTATCCCCAATTGTGTGAAATTTGAGAGTGAAAGGATGTCATCTGCCGTGTATCGTGAAAGTATTTTAGAGAAAGAGAAGAATGACTTTTCCCTTTCTCTTCGTCTCTCGTCTCTTCATTGATATTCACAGTTGATCGATCATCCTTCAATGACTGTCACCTATTCACTTGATGTTGCCAATTCATCCTTCTTTTCACTTTATCGACTACTCTTCAGATGGAAGGTTACTATTTCCCCTCTATTAAATAAACTAGACATGTCCTAAGAAAACTCTTCACAATCACTAATCAAAACAGAGATCCGATAGGTTTGGAAATAAGATCATATTTATGTTTTATAATTATTATCTTCTCTGTCACAAACACATACTTAAATAGGACGATGTTCATATTTTTCGCACAGGGTTCAATCTGGAAATATGTAATATCCGATCTAATAATCTGGTGTGTATTCTACTCAATTCTCTCTGCCAGTTATCGATTCGGAATGAACCCCCGGAACAGAGAGTACCGTATGCCATCCTCATTCTTCCTTATCTCCATTCATTCAGAATCTTCGAAGATGTTTGTGTCTTCTTCAATACCTATTCCGAGTATATTCCAATGACATTCATGCTTGGTTTCTATGTGTCCACTGTATTCACTCGATGGTGGGATATATTCAGTAATGTCGGATGGATTGACACGTTAGTCCCCTCTTCCTCCTCCCCTCTCCTTCTCTCTCTCTATTCAGTCCTGCTCTTCTTGTTGCTGGATGTATCACTGGTACAGATGAATCAACTCGAATTCTTCGCCGTAATCTCATTCGATATCTCGTTCTCACTCAAGCACTCGTATTCAGAGATGTTTCTGCCTGTGTCAAGAAGAGATTCCCTACTATGAATCATCTCGTTACTGCAGGTGAAATGAATTCCATTTACTCATTGTCCCTCTTCATTCTTCAGGTCTGATGACATGTCGAGAGAAAGAAGAATTCGATAAAATTGAATCTCCTCATATTAAATATTGGCAACCAATGCATTGGGTATTCTCTCTTCTCAAAGAAGCGAAAGCTCATGGGAGAATATCCGATATCGTATTCATTGATATGCTAGAGGTCAGATTTATTACGATGGTCATTGCTTCCTGCAATTACCTTCATCGTCATTTTCAGAAAATGCGTCAATTTCGAGTGAACGTCCTCAATCTAACACTATACGATTGGGTATCGGTTCCTCTCGGATACACACAGGTTTATCCCACTTATTCCTTCTCTTCTTCATTTTCTCCTTCTAGGTAGTCCATGTGGCAGTCCGTAGTTATTTCGCAGTAGCTCTGTTTGGTCGACAATATCTATCTACTACGAGAGATATTCCCATGAGCAAGACTGTACCTTCCATTCTCCATTCCCCATTCATCCATATACCATTCAGATCGATCTCATTATTCCCATTATGACTATTCTTCAGTATATGTTCTTTATCGGATGGATGAAGGTATGAAGAGAGAGATACATTCCATTGTCTCTATGAAGGTAGCAGAAGTTCTTCTCAATCCTCTTGGAGAAGACGACGATGATTTCGAATGTAATTACATTCTCGACAGAAATCTCCAAGTTCGATCCCTTTATATTCCAATCAAATTAATTTATTTCTGGTTGGATTCGCAATTGTTGATGAGGCGTATACAAATGTTCCTCCGCAAGAGAAAGACTCATTCTGGGATGTGAGTTCATTGGATATTATTAGAAGGCTCAATAAGTCTCTTCATTCTGCATATATTCATCTTTGCATGTGTATAAAAAGCCATGCTCTTCATTCGTTTATCCCTTCAGTCCAACTCCATAATCTCTATTTATTGAGGTTCAAATTCCTCAACCTCTTTACACGAGTGAATCAGCAATTCGACCAGTGAATCCGATAGTTGGAAGTTGTGCTAATCTAGAAACGAATTTCGATGAGTGAGTCAGAATTGAAAGAGAGAAAGAACAATAATGATTAAGTGAGGATAAAGAAGCAGTGATGCTCCTTCCACGAAGAAGGTCAACGAATAGTCGAATGTTAGAATGGGATTGCACTTCTGAAATTATCGTCCCTGTACTAAGAGATAGACCCGGAAGGTAAGAAAGAAGGGGCGAGGAAGAGGATAATCTATTCCTTAGTGTTATGTCTATTGATTCTGCTTCCATGGGAGCTTCCATGAGACCAAACTCGAAAATTCGAGATATCTTTAGAAGAATGAATGGAAGGAATAAATGGAATGGTGAGATAGAATAAATGTTCTTTCCTTTTCATATCTTCAATTCAGCATCAGTTTCCTCTCGTCAGAGAGCATCGAGAAGTAATTCGAATGTGAGCAGTTATCCGAGTATGTCAAGGTAAGGCCCTTCCTTCTTCCCATCACTTCCTTCTTCTCAGACAAGATTCAATTATATCTATGACTCCCTCTGTGATATCGATAGAAGTGCAGACGGAAGATAAAGGAGAAGAGAGAATGGAAAGAGGAGTGGATACAATGAGTCCATCTTGGAAAGGAGATGATCATCTTCCTGTTATTATGGAAGATGATGAGAGAAATACACGATGGAGAGGTAATGAAGAGAGAGGGAGAGGGAAGGGAACGTACTCTCGATAACAAATACTCATTCTCAGTAGTCACATGAAAATAAACAAGCTCAAAAACATGTTTGATCACTTGATCAAACATGTAGAATGAAGAAATCGCTATGTTTACAATTAATTACAGGGTCAATAATATCCCAAAATTCGACTTCATCTCAAGAAACGGCAAGAAAGGAAACGAAAGACCATTTGACAATTAAAGAAGAGAAAGAAGAAAAGTAAAGGGAATGAATGGATAAGAATAGTAATTTATTATGTTATTCGATTGGGGTCTTCAAAATGATGACTACGTATTCGAGATCTTATCACAACTCGTTGTGAATTCCCATTGAGATAAAGAGATATGAGATCGATCTATTGATTGAACTGATTCATAGATTGACTATCGGGCAGTTAGAGCATCGAAATGACGAATCTGGAAATATGAACATTTGATTTCGAAACAAGTAATGAGATGAAGAATGTCTCGTGTATTTACCTCTTCTTCCTTTGATTCATCTACATTGTTATTGTTATTTGGATTAGTATACGTCACAATGGCTTCTGACCCATTGCGAAGATGATACTGAGAGAAGGAATGGAATGAGAGAGAGAGGAGAAGGGTTTACCTTATCGAATAATTGAGTCTTCGAAGGACGAAGAAGATAAGTGAGAAGACAAGACATAAAGAGCATTTCCCATGTGAGCATGAATGATGTCCAGACTGCAATTGACCATTCTCCCTTTCCCTTCCCTCTCTCTTCAACTCACATTGTGCCTTTGCACTTGGACTCAATAGATCATCTCCTCTTATTATATCGATCGTCGCTGCGAAATCAAAGCAAAACTTCTGCGAATGATCGAATTATTCCATTTGATCTCTCTTATTCCATACTTGAATAGTGTACAGACACTGGGCGACATCAACTGCTCTGAAGATGTGAACGAATCGATATTTACGAACTTCTTCCTGTTAAGGAAAGATTACGGTAGATCGATTGGCACTTCAGATAAGGTAGGGAGTAACCCTCACCATCATTCAAATAAGTAATTGACTCACACTTGTAGTGGGAACAAGTACGTAACATCCATAGAAGGCCACACACATTGAAATTAGACCGAGAAGTTGAGAAAAGAGAAACCATCTGAGATTTTACGTAGATTTTCTCTTGATGAGTTATGCAAACGTACAGATGTTGTCTGTGATTCAATTCGAGGAAAACGACAACATTTGCTGCTTCGAGAACTAATCTAAGAAGAGGAGATTGAAATACCATCCATTCAACTCGACGAACATTCCTTCTGAAAGAGAAGGAAGAATGAGAAGTGAAGTGGAAAGAAATTGGGACTCTTAGACTGCACTATGACGTATTTGGTACATGTGAGAACACAACCCTTATTTCATAGAATAAAATTATGTTGACATCATCAGAAGATTTTAGCTGAATGTCAGATGATGACGTACAGGTGGAATGAAGGAGAGCGAAGAAGAGGGAAGGAAGGAGAGAGGACTTACTCAGTTGCTTCCATCGATGGAAGACATGAAAAGCAACACAGAGGAGGAACACGAAAGTTTATCTGAGATTAACGATTGAATGAGATGGGAGATCAAAGATCAAATAGAGATCAAAGATCACTTGTGTTTCAGTCGCTCGAAGATGTTCTGATAACTCTTTTCGACCTCCGAAAATATTAAATAGTAATGAAATAGTTACGAAGAGACATAACATTTGATATCTGAAACCATCGTCTATTTCATAATTCATTTCTCTCTCCTCTCTCTTTTTTAAGTGTCATTCTCTCAGTCGATAACTTTGACAGGTGGATCGACATTGGGAAATGGATTGAAACTGACACTAATGCACACGAATAGAGGAAAGTTGCAGCTCGAGGAATAAACATTCCGATTACTCCACAAAGAGCTGTGACCTATTGAGGAAATTATTAAGATGAAGAGAAGGAATTGAACTCACTGGAAACATAAAGACTAAATAGTATAAATCAGTTTGAATTCTTTCATTCGAAATGAATCGAAGTACATAATAAAGATGAAGAAGAGAAAGAGTAACGACTAAAGTTGTGAAAAGACAAGAAAGAAGAAGAAATGCTACGTAGAAATGATCCATTTCTGAAAATTATAGATGTATCTTAATAGGAAGGGATCAATCAGAGACGAATAACAACTATTCATTCACTTGCACATTCATGAGAATGGACAAAGACATGTACGCCTATTTTATTGCAAAATTCGAACGTTCATCTTTAAAGTGAGTTAATGGCTCACTCTCTATCCATCGTGAACTGTCGATTGGCTGAAGATGGAGATTGGAGGTGTTCTTATTGAGAATTGTTGATACTAAGTCCATTGAGAAGAGAAGGGACTAAAAGAAATAAAGAAGAGAGAGAGAAGAGACAAGACAACGATTAGGAAAGAAGAGAAGAGAGAAGATGAGGAACCATGGAGACATAAAAGAGGGACGAGGAATAGAGAGAAGAGAGAAGAGAATCGAATAGGTAGAGGTATTCCATTGGATTATCGTTCATAATATTGTAGAGAGGAGAAGGAATAGAGAGGAGAAGAGATAGAGAGAGAGGAAGAGAGAGGAGGAGGATGAGGAAGGAGGAGTTTGTTCAGTCTGCATCAGAAGATCCATCTCTTTATTAGAGTGAAGTAACAATTGATGATTCCTCTGACTCATATCCCATCCATTCATTCACAAGTTTCACCGTTGAACTTCGATTCTACAATAATTGAGATAGATGGGGCTAGTGATGTATCTATCTCACTTCAATTTCATGTCTTCCTTTAGTGGAGATAACATCTCCTGAAGGGGAGACAACGACAACACAGGGAATTCCTCCCACTTCGAAACTACGAGATAGATCACTTAATTTGTATGGTTTGGACTATGAAATTTCCAGTACAAACTAACGGGATTGAAGAGTGGCCAAACGGAAGATAGTACCTATGATAATATACAGTTATGACATTGAGATGGGCCTATTCATTCGGATGTTTACACGTAAACGTACCATTCAGCTTGAATAGATAGATATTCTCTCATTTCTTGTTCCGATCGATCAGAGGAAACGAATACAACTTCAACATCAGGACGAAGCAAACGACATTCATTGTAGAATTTCTGAATCCATTGAAGATATGAGAATGATCATTTTGAGAAAACAAATGAAAAATAAGACTAAGAATTTGAGATTTAGTTGTGAATACAAAATCAGATGAAACGTATCTGAGATCTCTTCTCGTTAGGAGAGGAGAGAAATATTTATACAAAAACCTTAGATTGCTTTAGAGTATTTCTACCTTGAGAATCTTGGAGAATCGACGACAAGGAGGACACCAATAAGCTGAGAAATAGAAGAGAACCAATTTACCCTGATTGATTGAGATGGATTAGACTGATGATAAGGAAAGTTAATCACCGCAAGGACATCCTTGGCTAGAAGATTGTGATTCTTGTGGATAGGAACAGTCCCCAGTATGGATGCCATCTCACAATGAGTCAACTTCCATTGAATTCCCCCTAGAGAAGAACAAGTGGGACACAAATGTCAATTGATGGAGAGAAAAAGTCAATACTTTATACTGTCAGATCAATCTGTTAGAATGTTATGTACAAAGGAAAAACAATGCATAAATGGTAGATCGAGGCCAAAGTGAGTCAACTAGCTGCTACATAAGAGTAGATCATTAGGGGGATGACTAGGAAAGGAGAAAAGGAATATGATTACTCTAAGAAGAGTGGATCACTCAAAACAATCACGGGAAATATATAGAGGCCAAAGGGATTGAACTAACTAAACGTTGATCAGAATGACAATTGGATAGATATAACTAGATACTATATGTCAATATAATAAAGAGAGAGAACCGTGAAAGAAACAATTGTTACAAGTGGGTTCATAAATAATAGATATAAAGCTCTATTCGGAACGAAACGAAATCGAAGTGGAATGGGAAGAAACTCGAATTGATCGATTACTGTAAGAAGAGCACCGATTGAGATACAAGTAATGGGAAGGGGCAAGGATTAGACTGAGGGATGGGAAATGATTAAGTGAGAAGGGAGAGAGAGAGAGAGAGAGAGAGAGAGAGGCAGATGAATGATCTATAATGAAGTCTCCGTAGGTAATTGATGACCAGCAAGGAATGAACTATTGATAGATTGATCACTGAAACAACTATCATCATTCAAATACACTTATCTACATTTCTCACCCATTGAGAATGGAAGTATTAATATAGTGAGCGAGTGCCTTATAGATGAATTTATACTGTGGTTCAGTCTGTACCATTCCCTGTCTCTGCTCTCTTATCTCCATTAGAGTACGAGCCACATCGATATCACAATCTCCATCTATAATCATTCCCATTCATATCACTTCCAATAGATACTCTTACCATTCAACATTATCTCATGGAGTATCAAATCCAATACGATGAATGTACCCGTTCGACCGATGCCCGCACTGAAAGAGAAGGAGATACTCCATATCCATCTCCTTCCCTCTCCCTCCCTCTCTCTCTCACCTGCAATGGACGACAACGGGTGCTTCTGGATGTTTAACTGCTTCATCATCGGCCATTTTGAGTAGAGAGAGAACAGCTTCTGCACTCTCGGGACAACCGTGATCAGGCCATCCAAGGAACTATAACATAATTACAATTACAATATATAGACAATCTTTGAATAATGCATAATAACCAACCCACAAGGTCAATGATCAATCTTTGAGTAAAAAGATAATAGTACCTGGAATTGAGTGACACTCCTTCCTTCACCATCCTTCCTCTTAAGAATAAGTGTTCGACGAATGAATGAATATTCCTCACCCTCGTGATAGGACTACAAATGCATCTCACTCATACCTTCCCCCTCCTGTCTCTCTCGATACCTTCTCATCCATATTCTTGATACAGTATTCACCTCCATCTGCACTCATCATCTTTCCTTTCTCTGGCCAGTATCGCTCACATTTCACCTTCAATTATTCATCATTACTACATTGATAATAATCATGAATAAAACAAAGTAAATAGCTGACCCGTCCTCTTTCACATTCTTTGGTAGTCATAACAATGACTACAACTTCCTGTTGAAAGACCATCCTCCAGAAATCTCCCACTGTATTCGAAAGGCACCCCTACAATCACTCATTCCACTTATCATATACATGATCATATTCACCTGAGTTGAGATGTATCTCCGATCAAAAGACTTCAATCCGTCTCGCTTTTTCGTCACCATCTAAATACCAATGAGTTCAATTATACAAGTGTAATATTAATCTCACCTGTATGTAATTAGCATTAATATAATCGCTTTTCGATGCCGTATCCTTCAGTTTGACTCTCGTATGATCGTAAGGAACAATGTTCTTGTATCGATTCTTATCAACGTTATTTGGTAGTTTTCCGTCTCTTCGTGAGTACATGGAATCATCCATTTCATTTAATCGAGTGAATTCATGCGAGAATCCATCTAATCCTCCAATCGATTCATCCTTCCTCGTCAATACAGCCATTCTTTCATTGAATGCTTCCACAGGAACAGAAGTCGACGGCAGCATCTATAATCATTTAATCACTGACGAAACGTGTGAAATGTATTGGGAAAAATCCAAAGTGCGACTCACATTAGTTAGTCTGACGACATTTTGCGTAACCTCTTCAACTAAGGGATTCTTTCGATAGTGAGCAAGTAGATCATTGATTGTATTGAATTCGTCTCCTCCTCCCACGTGCACTTTACCAGTCAGGGCATTCTTTTCCAACTGAATTATGGCGCTCATGATAACTACCAAGACATGTTTTTGTTCCTTCGCTACCACAGAGTTGCCGTATTCCATAAATATACGTTGTTAAGCCCTGATTCAGACAAGAAAATAGTAATAGGAGAGCACTGACCATAATGTGTTTGTACGTATCATCTCCAACCTTCACTGAAATGGCCATTTGTCCGGGAGATCGTTGACTTTCTCGTACGAGAAATGACCATTGTTTCTAAAGAGATCATCGATCAATTGAAAAGAGACAAAGTGTCTTACTTCCTTAGCCAATAACTGTGCTGCTTCAGCTCCATTAACTCCCGTATGAAACCATCTTTCAGCAGCTTTCACTCTTCTCTTTTTAACTTCATCAGGAGGAAGGACGACCGGTCGACTGAAATCATCCATCACTTCACTCTTATCTCCTCTATTCTTACATCATATAGATAGTGTCTCCGTTTCTTTCCTTCAGCAATTCAGGGTTGTCGATGTAATGTTGAACGAGATCGGAGAGACTGGTGAAATTTTCGCCTCCAAGGAGATCCAATGTATCGTCTTCCTTTCTCTGCACTTTCACATGAGTTATAGTGCCCCCTCGACTGGAAAAGACACGGCTATATTTTAAATAAGCGAGAGAGAACTAACTTTATGGAGAGAGTGTAATTTGTAGGCTGACTCTCACTTGGCCGAGCAAGGAAATCGCCCTTCACTCTGAAATTAAACACTGGATAAATCATTTCCGTGATTCCATGATCTCCCAATTTTTTGTCTCTGAGCAGCTCAGAGATATTAGATGAGTATATTTAAATATGAAACGAATTTTACCCATATTTGAGGAGAACCTTTTCCGCTTCCTCTCCAGAGATATCGTAGTAGAAACAGGAGGATCTGAATAGGTATTCACAATTATATAACTACAATCATGAATGTATACCTCATGGAACGAACGACTCGCTCCGCGGAGGCGATCTGAAAAGATTTAGAAATACATTATACCATCGATTTTTTCCATTGATCACGAAATAGTAAAAAAAAATATTAACGTTAAAGAAGTGCGACATTGGTATCTCAGAAGTTCAGAAGGTTGCAGAAAGTGCATTGACAATAAACGTAGAAAAAACACCAGATTCTGAATCACCCCTTTTGGATTCGAATGCGCTTTGATGACTCCTACTACTAGTCAACCCCTATTAATGAATAAACATGAAAATAAATATTAGTAATTATTAAAACTTAAATTAAAACATAGGGAAGTAAAACCGGAAAATATAGAATCAGAGCCGGGGAAAAGTTTTTCCTGGTTAGTAAAGATCGGCTTGCCGGGAGCTTGAATAAACCTAAATTAGGTTCAGGATCAGTTCACGAAATTACAGAAACTACAATCTACTATATAGTTCAACTAGGTAGCCTTCTCAACCTAAGTAATTCCCCTCCATGCCCTCCAAACGCAATATTCACTATTAAAATTCTTGAGTATGTACATAAGTGCGCCATCTCAGTTTATGAGTCTGTGATAAAGCTTTATAATTCATTAATTATTTATGCACTGAGATTCGTAAATTTATTGCATTTAAAATACGGTAATCCAAATAATATCTTCAGTTTTCCACATCAACAATAGTTTCTTGCATATCGGATTCTACGACCCTTCTCTTCGTCCTAACTGCTTCTGCAATGGAATTGATAATAGAATCGAGGTCGTCCTGTCGAAGACATACGTAATGTGTATTCGAATCGAATGGAATACGTCTTCCTTGTGGATTGGAAGATGGCAGGGACGATATTTCCAACTGAGACTAATCTGGATCCTCTCTGTTCATTGCAGCATAATCTGAATGGGAGAGGAAGGAGGGAGGGGGGGGGGAGTGACCTACCTGTATCCCACTGGACGAAGATCAGCTACCATCTTGAATTCAGCAGTATCTAAATGGCATCCCTCTACACAAGTTCCATCTACTTGAAGGACATTGATGAGTATTCTTCTCCTTGGAGGAGCAACGAAATGATAAATACATTCCTTCTCTCTAATCATTCCACTTTGTCTAATTGTGATTGTGAATCGACGGACATCTTCTCCCACCTCAATATTCGAATCATGATTCATCATTAATATACATGGATAACATACTTGAACGATTCCTCCACAATTTTGTGAGAAAGATACATCGACTTCATCACAAAGTCTTCCTCCAAATCCAGATGGACATCTATGGAATATTAATAGAGATAAAGAGTAGAATGAACTTACTTGCATCTATCACATTTCCTCGAATCAATATATCCTCCATTGGCACAATTTAGAGCACTTCGACATTTACCTAAGCATGAAAGAAGAGATGGTGGAGATTGGTAAGATACTAACTTGCACAATTATAATGGACATTCAGAAGAGCAACATCGACGAATGACGGCCCGTAGAGATTTCCCATTGCGAATTGAAGATTTGGATCCACTGAAGTTAAAGCAGGAAAACGACGATCGATTGCGAATCTGAAGAGAAAGAGGAAATGATTATTGAAGAGAAGAGTTGATGGATTACTCCGTAGGGGCATAGTGCATTACACTTCCCACGTCATATGGTAGACTGTATGTTGTCAATTCATCATCACCAATCTAAAATTATTCGATAAATGAAGAGGGTTTCAGAGAAAATGATACCTTAGCAAAATTATAGAGGAGTCTTCTTGGTACTCGATTGGTATTGAGAGTAACGAATCTATCTCTATCATATCTCGATTGTTCATGGAATAGACCGAGAGCATGAGCCAATTCATGAGATGTCACTCCAAACTAAATGAAAGGGATAGATCAAGTGAATGGGAATGACTTACATGGGAACAACCAGCCCCGATTGATACTGGTTGAGGACCACTCTTTGTATCTCTTCCCACACTACTCCAACATCCATCTCCATTACCTACGAAATTGAGATATTGAACCTGAATTACATCGAAATTAGGATAAGAATACTGTATTGGTTGTTTATACCTCATTGGTTCTCGGTCTGAAATTGATACAAGTCTGTTCGTGCCAGAATGAAATTGCACGTTGAATAGAAGCACGAGAAGATAGAGCTGAGATGTGGAATGAGATGAGGGGAGGGAGGAGTACTTACAGAGGGAAGGATGGAGAACATAGGGAACTCCTTCTGTCCAAATGGACATGGGATAGGTTGCATCCAGAAAGGCTTGTCTCTTCAATCGATTCTAAAGAGGAATATGGAAGAAGGGAAGGGAAAGGGATCACAAACTCCTTGTCGTCTCAATGAAGCATCCACTACTCTCTCGAGGAATTGAGGAGTTACGAGAATATCTCCCTCGTACAATATGTCCCTGAATACAAGATTAGAGAAATGCACAGAAATTAAAATATGAAATCCTTAAACATAATTGAGGAAGAAACAAGATATCTGTCTACGGGACTTACTGCAGTTTCTCATTAGCGGCTGCAATTGATGCTTCTCTCCGTTGATATTGAACAGGAATGATTTGATCCTACAATACTATCTCTCTCTTCATTCTCATCTTTGATCACTCACAGACGATTGTCTCTTATCCTTATATTCTTCATGAACAATTTCAGTGAGAGTATCGAAGAATCGACTTCGATCAGATCGACTAAGTATTTCACTCAACTAATTATATAATTAATAGAGGGAGAAAGAAGGAAGTGATTACCGATGTTTGAGATATGATAAGAGAAGGAAGAGTGAAAAGGAAGAGGAAGGATTGCATAAGAGAAGAGAGTGTGAATGGCTATTCCTCCCCTGTTCCCTTTCCCTCTTTGAATGGAATGGAACGAGATCAGAGAGAGAAAGGACTGGATCGAAGCATTACTATCAATCCATTGGCAACAACCCTTTCAGGATGAGTCATTGGAAGATCTCCTATGATCAATGTCTATCTTCACACATCGTCATGTCAACACACATTCTTCCCCTAGAGGGGATCGTCTCTTCTCTCTCTTCTCATTCTCTGTATTTGTCTTGACTCCTTCAGATGGATCTTCTATATCTTCTTATTATTCTACTCTTCCATACTCAATCAGTCTTAAGTAGAGGTATCACCCTTCACTTCTCTCTCCATCCAGTCATTTCATTCAGTCTGTCCGGTATCTCTCATTCCTTTCATAGAGGAAGCAACAGGACGAACTCGTCTTTGTGATAGAGGAATTCTCTGTCCCACTGGCTACTCATGTATTAATTCTCATTGTTGTGGATATCCTGGTCAATGTCCATCTCCTTATTCACTTCTTCACGAGATTGATGGTACTCTTCCCTCCTCTCCCTTTTCTCTCATAAGTTCATCTCAGGTTCACCCTTGGCATGTTCCTCTTCATCCTCGTGCCCCTCTTCATCATTATGTCTTCCCTCTTCAATTCTTTCTCAATCTCTTTGTTGTTCCTCACTCGATTGTCCTCCTTCTCATCATTTACCAGGAGATCGATTACAATTATGTCATTCTCCATCAGATTGTCCCTCTGGAAGTCAGTGTATGCCCAGGTCAGCCCCCCCCCCTTCCCCTTCTCTCTCTCCTCCTCTTTCAGTCACACATCCTCTCGTATTCGAATGTGTTGTCAATCTTTATCTCGATCATCGAATAAAAGGAACGTCTGTCCCACAGGATGGACTCCACTAGGAACATCTATCAGGGTATCCCCTCCCTCCTTCTCCATCTTCATCTCTCTCTCTTCAATCAGGCTTGTTCTCTCACTGATGATCTTCCTCAATGTCCTCGTGGTTCCTCTTGTCTTCAATCTCCATCTCGAATAGGAGAAATGTACTGTTGTACTCCAGGTGAGACCCTCCCTCCCCCCCCCCTCCCTCCTCCCCTCTCTCTCTCTCTCATCCCTCTAATCTCTCTCTAGGTCTTCCTCGATCGTCCTCTTCATTCAATCTGTGTTCATCAGGAGAAACAGAGAGATTAAATGGTGAATATCGTGAATGTTCAATAGAAGATCCAATCTGTTCCATAGGGTGAGATGTCTTCTCTATTCTCCTCTTCTTCTCCATTGCTTTTTCATCTCTTGAGAGGGGAGTTCACACTGAAATGGAGAGCTTGTCTAGGGGGGATCTATTTGCACCTTTCCATACACAATGACTGCCCTCTCTCTCCTCATTATTATAGCCAGGTAATCCCTATTCACAATCCATTCATTGTCTCTGCATCTTCATAGATACGGTATTTGCATCACTTATTTCACAAAAAAGTAATGGTCAAACAACTATTGTATCGCTGTTTATTATTCCTTTGATTTAAATGATAATGATTCAATGTTTCAGTTTTACATGTGAGCGTACATCAATCTCTTCATTCTTCTGTTGTTCATCATCTTCATCTCCTCTTATCTCTCAACAAACTTCATTCTCTTGTCCAGGAGTAGGAGAGACTGTCGCTCTTTCCACCACTGGGAATAATCTATTCTGTTCACAAGTAGGATCACGAGATACCTGTCCTCAGAAGTAAGTTCTCTTCTCTCTTCCTTCTATCCTGTTCATTCTCAGTGCATTATGTCGTGGTGCATCTAATTCACTTCGTATGTTAATCTGTTGTTATTCCTCTTCTCAAGTCACTCCAATCTGTCCGAATAATGCAATTCCTCAGCCATCGACCAATGGATTCTCGGAGTGTGATATATCTCAACCTGCATCTCAATGTGATCCCGGGTAAGAGAAAGGGAATGGGCATAGAAGGGATGGGTGATGATGATCCCTTTTCAGTTATTCATGTGTTCGCGCAGCGAATGATTTCAATACTCAATTGTGTTGTCTATCTACAAAATCTCAAGTAGTCGATCAGCCAGTCTGTCCCAATCAGGCACAACTCCAACAGGTCCCTTCCCTCTCTCTTTCAATCTCATCTTCCCTTCAGGAGAATGGTCGTCCAGTCTACTGTAATCCATCCGAGGCAGTTCCTTGTGGTACGGGATATTCATGTCAAAGTGCAGTAGGATCTCCATCAACATTCGTTTGTTGTTCATCATCTTCATCATCAACTCCAACGTGTCCCACTTCCTTCACTCCTTCTCTCGATACACTCGGATCAACTGTCAGTCCTCTCTCTCATCTCTCAATCCCTTCTCTTTTCCTTCAGATCTTCTGTTCCCCTACAGAACCAGCTGGTTGTCCAGGAGGATCAGTCTGTCTTCCCACTCCTCTTCTTCCTTCTCTCTTTATCTGTTGTCGTTCAACAGTATCTCCTCGAGTCTGTCCTAATAATCAGAATGCTCTCGTTACGTCAACAGGTGCACTCGAATCGTGTACTGGACCTGGATCGCCCTGTAGTAGGGTGAGAACTTCAGCCTCTTCTCAATCTATACCTCTTTTCCAGACAGGATACACGTGTCAACTCTCCTCAGTGCTTGCCCAATGGGTTTGCTGTGGAGTTGATGGGACGACAGCCAAATGTGCTGATGGATCAGAGACATACACACAAGTCACCGGTATATCCCCCTCTTCCTCTCTCCCTTTTATTCCTTCCATTCAGGAGAGACATATACGTGTTCCCTTCTCTCCTTCCCCTCCTCTTGTCCTTCTGGATTCACATGTGCTCCATCATCTCTCAGTGGAACGAATGTTTGCTGTCGATCGAATGCGAATGGAGGATGTCCAATTGGATGGAATCCATATACGAATGAAGTCACTAAAGTAACACGAAGTTGCACTGGAGTATCAGATGAGAGGTATTTCCTTTTCTTCCATTTCTACTCAATTCATTCTCATTCAGTTGTCCATCTGGATATTCTTGTACTCCCTCCTCATCTTCGTCAACATCTCCATCATCATCATCATTTCTGTGTTGTCGTCTAGCCGATTCTCCTCGTTGTCCATCATCTTCCACTTATCTTCTCAATTCTCAACCTCGTCTTTGTTCTTCATCTAAATTGAATCAATGTCCAGTTGGATATCAGTGTACTTCCAGTACAGTCGTATGTCATTCCTTCTCTCCTTCTCTTCATTTCTCTCCTTCATTCAGCCATCAATCTCAATCTGTTGTTCCACTACTCCATCTTCATCTCTTCCTACAGTAACATGTCCTGATGGATCATCTCCTTCTCTTCTCAATTCCAATCCTCGTTACTGTCCTACTCCTGGTTCAACTGATGGATGTCCACTTCAATTCACTTGTCTATCTCTCAATCAAATGAATGTATGCTGTCGAAGGTATCTCCTCTTCTTCTCTCCATTCTCTCTTCATACCTTCAATCAGATCATCTCGATCTCATCGTTCTCTTCCTATCACTTCCTCCTTTCCAATCTCTCGTTCTCTTCCTTCTCCCTGTGGTCCTGCAGCTGAACCTCTTCTTCATAATAATGCAACTGTTGATTGTTTCAATCAACCATCAATCTGTCCATCAGTACTCCCCTCCCCCTCCCTATTCTCTTTCATCTCTCTATTCCAGTCCCATCCATGTCGTCATTCCTCTTCCTTCTCTTCCTCTTTCTGTTGTCAAGACGGTCAATGTCCATCAGGAGTCAAAGTGGGAGATAATCCTCTTCTCTGTACATCAAATCATCATTGTCCTCCTAATGCAATCTGTTCTGAAGCTCTCAATATCATCGGTACCTTTCTCTCTCTCTGTCTAACCCTTCCCTCCTTCCTTCTCAGGTCTTCGTATCTGTTGTTCTCTTCCTCCATCTCCATCCTCTCGTTGTCTCGGTCGATCAACTCAACTCCGAAGTGGTCATCCTGTCTCATGTCTCATTGGATCAATCTGTGAATATCCATTCGTATGCTCATCTCTCACTTCTGATTCTTCCCCTCTTTGTTGTGAGAATGAAAGGGATTCAATCTCAATCTGTCCCGATGGAAGGTATGCCTTCCCCTCCTCTCCCCCCCCCCTCTCATCTCCCTTCTCAGAATTCCTCTTCGTTCACCTCGATCAGATGAGATTGTTTATTGTGGAGGTCGTGATCGTAATTCTCAATGTCGAAATGGATTTGAATGTCTTCGATCAAATGCTCAATTTCGATCTGTTTGTTGTAGTGAACAACCATCGTGTCCCAATGGAAGAACTGCATTAGTAGGAGAGAATAAGGAAATCAAGAGGTATTCCTTCCCCTTCCTTCCCTTCTTCCTTCATCTCTCCTTTAGATGTTTCCTCTCTTCATCATCCGAGTGTTCCCCTGGATTCGAATGCTCCGATTCCTCCATTCCCCACATCTTTCTCTGTTGTATCTCTCCCCCTCCATCACTTTCTAATTCATCTCACATCTCATCTGAACCTTCTCCCTCTCGTACCATTGATTTCATTCAGATAGAGGCAGCCAATTGATTTATTCCTTTGACAGACGACGACATATTCAATTATTTCTACTTGTAATCAATTGGGTGATAAAGAGCGGGTTAATCAATAGAGAGAAGTCTTCCTTTCATGAGATTCGAACCTGTAGCAATCCCATTCTCTTTCTTCATTCTATCAATAGATAACTCACATCAGTATATCTTTCCTTGAGAGTCTTCTCCAATTCGAGTACATGTTCCTTATCTCTCGTTTCAGCCACAACCTTTACTCGAACACTGAATACATCAGTGGAAATCCATGCTCTCTCATGGAAAATATCCTTGATTGATCCTCCTGCTTGAGCTATTCGAGTGGATAATTCAGCGATACCTGAAAAGGGAGAGAGATTGAATGGACTAAGAGGGGAGGGATGAACCTCCTGGTCTATCAGAGACGACAACTTCAATTCGAATAAGTCTTCCATCGACAGCCAATCCTCTTTCTATCGCTCTTCCAAGGACTGTCGTATCGATATTACCACCAGACAGAATGGCCACTACTCTAGAGAGACAAGGGGATAAATATCATTGAAGGATTAGTGAATATTACTTCTTTCCTTTTAGTTCGGGTACTTTATCACTAAGAATGGCAGCTAGACAGACTCCTCCTGCTCCTTCGACTACTGCCTACAATGGAATGAACTACATTCCTCCTCTCTCCTTTCCCTCTCTTTACCTTCTCCAATTCGAGTAATCTTAGAATGGAAAGTGCGATACTCTCTTCACACACAGTGATCATCTTATCAATTAGACCACGAGCTGTAGCGAGAGAATTGCACCCAACAGTGGGTACTGCCAGACCTACAAGGAAGAGGGGATGAATGATGGGGAAGGAGAGGGAATGGGGATCACCATCAGCAAGAGTTGATCCAGCCATCTCAGTGATAACATGACCTGCTTCATAAGCACGAGTGAAGGAAGGACAAGTCTCTGCTTCGATTCCCTGAGAAGAGGATATAGAGAGAAGGGAGGAGAGGGGATGACTGACGTAGACAAGAATGCCTGGTTTAAGTGTCTTCAATGCAACAGCCACACCAGCAATCATTCCTCCTCCTCCCACTGGAACGAGAACTGCATCTGCATCAGATACCTGAGAAGGAAACTGTATTATCACGTTGATTCTATTTATAGTCAGGGTCAAGCACTTCATTCATTCAGTCTACAAATGTGTTGTCTCTCCGAATGAGTAATTTCCTTCGAGATAAAAAGTGAACTAGACATCACGTGGTCGCAAAGGAAATCATTGAGATAACAAAGACGCAGTAATTTGTTGATAGAGATCAAGTACAAAGAGAGAGAGGGAGGAGGGGAGGGGATCAAACCTGTTCAAGAATCTCCAATCCGATGGTCCCCTGTCCTGCAAGGATATCAGGTGCATCATATCCATTGATATACTTCAATTTCTTCTCTCTCGAAATGTGCATTGCATAATCTTTCGCTTTCCCAATATTATTCCCCTGAATGAGAATGACGATGGTATCATTGAGATGGTTGAATACCTTGAGTAGAACAGTAGCTCCATATGATCTACACATTGTTATCTTCATAAGAGGGGCGAATACTGGCATGACTACAGTAACCGCCACTCCCATTAGATTGCCATGATAGCATAGAGCAAGAGCATGATTCCCTAAGGGATAGAATGGATAGGGGAGAGGGGAGGGGAAGGGAGATACTAACCAGCAGAGGCTGCAATCACTCCATTCTTCTTCTCTTCAGCAGTTAATCTCGATAGAGCGAATCTTGCTCCTCTTTCTTTGAATGATCCAGTCACCTATTTCATTCTCATACCCTCCTTTTATTCAGTAATCAGTCTCACTTGCATATATTCTTTCTTGAAGTACAATTCCACTCCATATTTATTTGATAACTGCAGTGATTTCTGCAAGGCCAATACCTTTTCCTCTCTCAATTCATTAATCCGTTCGTTAATCAGTGCTCTATGGCTATTCTTGGTATAATTCAACCTCACTGCCTAATTTGTCAAACAGTTTCACTTTCTCTTTTACAACTGAAAGAGGCGAGGGTGTCGTTGAAAACGGATCATTTTATCTATTCGACCTCTTTTTTTAGTGTGGGACGAAATGAAATAAAAAATGAAGATGATGAAGAGCATAGAAGAGCGTAATGCATAGTCCGTCTTGTGATTTTTACTTTTGGCACCTATCAAGAAAACCAGAATTCAAGAAAATTTATTATGGTCGATCTCTCTTCTATGCCTCTCTAGTAAATAAGTGAGAAATTTTGCTACCGTGCAAGGAGTTTTGGATATTCCCTTCTTGATATTGAATGCAGCTGCAGAAATATCAGAGAACGTCACTTGACGAGGAATATCGGGATTACAATCAGGATCAGGAATGAATTCATCAGCTAAAATAAATGGATAGTTACCGCAGTCTCTTATAATTCCTACCGAAATCCTCTTCTCCATCCCTTTTCTCTTCTATTTTCTTTGTCTCATCTTCTTCAGCTTTCTTCTCAATTTCAGCGGCTTCATCTTGAAGTTTCCTCACCTTAAATAATAGAATACGGAAGAGGAATTGATTCGTCCTTGCGATATCAAGTGCATTTTAGGTAGAATAGAACGAGTAAGAGAGAGAAATCAAATGGAATTTACAAATGAATAAACTTACTTTTTTATTGTATTCGACTCCATCCCTTGCATCAGAAGTCGTCCTCTTCCTCTCAATACCATTCCCATTCTTTCCCTTCACCATAACTACAGCAGAATGAAGAGTAAATGAAGAGTAAGTCTCTTTATCGATAGAGGGGAGGGTCATTCATTCTTCAGTTCGATCTCTCACCCTCTCCTTTTCTCATACTATCTTTTCCTTTCTTTGATTCACTCGTCTTGAGCAGTTTCGATCGACAAGAAGAGGGGTCTGTAATCGAATATTTCACGCTGATTTGACTTCTTCTTCATCAAGAGCTTCCACTCTTCATTCTATCAAGTAGGAGTGAGAGGGAAGAAAGAGGGGTACCTCCACTGGAAGGAGGTTGAGATGAAGATGCAGTGATAGAAGGAGGAAGGGAAATATCTTGAGAAGTGAGAAGAGAATATTCAGGATTAGAGATTGATCGAGTGAACATTCCTTCTCTGAAGAGAGAGAGAAGGGATAGATGAAGAGAGAAGAAGGATTTACCGTATGTGAGTGATGATAGAGATAAGAAGGAAGAAGACAAAGAAGTTGATAATTGATCCTCCAAGGATTAACCAATAGAAGTGAATGTATCCATTAACAATGAATACACTACTCATTATCGATCGACCGATTGAGAGGGAAAGAAAGTGCAAGAATGGGGTTTAGTGATCAACATCTTTTGTCCATTCGTCTTCACTCGTAATCCACTTTGCAAGTCTGAATCAATTGGGCGAAATGTTGTGTGAGGTACTCGTGAAATGATGCACGATTCCTCTTATTTGGCTGACCATTCGACCATTTCTCTCATCCAATGACGAAACACTCTTTTGTTCTCCTTAGTCTAGTCACTATTCCCTGCCATAAGTAGTGAATAGTGCATTCACTATCGGAAGTACTTATCTACCTCCTTCTATCTCTTCCTCACTTTTCCTCCAGCTCCTTCTCCATTATTCATTATTCTCCAATCGATCGAATTACCCTTCTCGTTCCCTATTTTACACCCTCCTTGTATTCCCTCCATCCCTCAACTCTTTTTCTCTTTCTTTCTCATCGTTCATACTCTCTCTCAGTTCTCAATTAGCTCATAATGGTTGACTCATTCCACTCTTTCTCTGTACTTTCCCATCTGAACGCATCTTCTCAGATTGAATAATGATTGGAATGATGAATGCTGGGACGGATTCAGTTGAATTTTATACTCCACGAATCCAATCTTCCCTCTATCGGCCTGCAATGAAGAAGAACTCTTACACGTAAGTTCCCTTTCTCTACATACTTTTTGAGTGTTTCATAGTATCTCTAAGGGTGTAGCTAATTCGTCTCTTTCTCTTGGCTGAGAATGGTCGTGACTCGGTCGTTTCTCTTTTCCCTCTCTTTAGACTCTGTCCATTTATTGAGTGGAACATCGAAATTCTCGGATGAATCAGAGAGATCAAATCGAGACTCATTCCTAATTAGTTATTCTTCTTAGAATAATGAATGTATTGTAGATATACGAGTGATGGGAGAGTTCTCTATAATGGAAATTCGGACGACTCATTATTACTATGGAGACAACTCTTCATCAGAGTTATCATGTATAAATTACTCAAGGATCTCAGAAAATCAGAATCTGGTTAGTTGCATGCCCATTTATTTATAAAATATATAAGCGTTCTTTCACCGATCTAAAGATTGGAAAAACAGTTAGTCCACAGGGAAAAGTTAAAGTGACAACAATTTAATGGAATTCCGTTATGAGAATGAACTGAATTGTGTAGTGAGAAGAGTGTCATTAATGGTTGTAGTGTATTATAGTGGACCACCCAATGAGAGAATGTATCTCTTCTCTAATCACTAATCAGTTCCACTTCTCAATAGGTCTAATTCCCGCTCTTCGTCGATTCTCTCAACGAATTGGATTAACGAGAAGGAAGAAGAGTGAGAGAAAGACAACTATCGAAATGAAGGAAGAATTAATGAAGGAAGATATTGCCCGACCTATTCGATTGCAAGTCTTTTCATGTGAACCATCTCGAATACCCGATAGACCCGCTCCCCCTTCTCCTTGTACTCCATGCTCTCCCATTGTAACCCATGTATAATCAGTATTGATCACTTATTTATTCAACGAAACTTGTAGTGGATAAGGATGAATGATCTCAATGAATCAATAAAGTTATGTGGATAGAGTGGAAGTTGTCTGACAAGCGAACATTCCATTGACTGTCGTCACTTTCATACTATTGCAACATGATTGACGAGGATATCGACAGACGGTGAGATTACAGTATTCTACTCCCAATCCATCTCTAGAACAGGAGATCATTACAATGGACTTCCTTGTCTCGCTTACCCTTGGCAGGAACAAGTGGAGAGAGTGGATAGACAAACTCTCGTTCTTGTTCTGATTCCACATGAACCACACGAATCAGAACATGTTGTCCATGATGACCAATCAAGCCATGATGCATGGAATTATGTTTGATTAGGGAAGAGAATTAAGGAAGAAGGGAAGATGGAATGTAACGGATTCATTATATTACTATAAATGGAAAGTGATCTCTTATCCTTTCGGGTGACCTAATGTAGATTGACATCATCTGATTTTTTCCGGTTCTTTAATTCGTCATTGTGGAAGAATTGAGGGAACGGATTGATGAATCATACAAAATCATTGTGGAAAGGCTTAGATTATGACGAAAAAGGAAGGAGGATTTGGGAAGGATTATCACACCTCGCATTGCTGATAAGTATGACAACGTATGGAAAATGATCGGGTACACAATATCCTTCCGGGTCAGAAAGGAGCAGAGTAAGTCAAATGAGGAAGGGGAGGGGGGTTGTTGATCGGGTCGTGTCAGGGTCGGAATGGAATGAATACCTGAGAACAAGTAGAAGGGACGATAGTTGTAGTCGTAGTTTGAGTATGAATACATCGAATGAACAGAAGACCAAGAACGAAATAATGGAGGATCATTGAAATGGATCAAGTGTTCCTTCCTTCTACCAAAAGCGTTTCTTCCTCCCTTCAATTCATGGGATAATCTTCATCCCTCTTCATCTATCCCCCCTCCTCCTTCTACCATTATTCTCACACTTTTTGCACATTCATAGTACTTTATGACGCGATTTATTCAACGATTGGTACAGATATCAATGGAATCACAGACTAGCCGTAAAATGCTAAAAGGTATGATATGGAATGATGATGAATGAAAAGGGAGGAAAGGTCACTGGGAAGTCTCTTCTACAGGAGTATCATTCTGCGGCGGAGCTGTGGTAAGAGTTGGTTCATCAATCGGAGTAATTTCTTCCTTCGTTTCTTCATCTTTCTCTACCTTTTCACCTTTCTTTCCCTTCTTCTCATTCACAATAGGAATCTGTTGCACAGCAGATCTCAATAGTACTCCAGTCCATAGAGAAGATACTTCCTTTCCTTCTACGACCTTTCCATCAACTACCATTCGACCATCTACAATGTCACACATTATTCACTCACTATATTCATATACTTTCATCCACATTTCTTTCCTCCTAAAACAGTGAAAACAATGCATTACTTGGCTATCCTCTGAGAGGATCGAAACGAGAGAAAGATGGTTATCTCTGTTTAAGGGGGAAAGAAGGGAGAAAGGGGGAGAAATGAATGAAAGGGACTGACCCTGAGTGTAAGCAGTCTGTGGCTTCTCCTTTGCTGAAGTGAACGCTTTCGTGTCTGCTGCAGATAATTGCTGCAATTAAGAGTATAAGAAGAGGCGGGGGACGGAGGGGGGGGGGGTGGTTGGAGGGAACTCACTTGACCGCTCTTTCCTGGATTACAGGCGTAGAATTCAACAGAGTCAGAAGGAGAATTCATCATTCCCAGCATGGTTAAGTGAGATATTGAGTGAGTCTAAGATGAGAATGAAGAGTGGAGAGAGGGGAGAAGAAAGGCGGAGTCAAGTGAAGAGTAGAGATGGAATGGACACATTTTATGATGGAGAGAAGAAGGCGGGACACAACATATTTACATGATAGATTAGAGTCATGACAATTCGAAGAATAGAATCAGGCTAGTTTGTAGGTGAATTGTACGGATGAAGTAGAGGTCAGTGATGAAATGAGAACGGGAACAGAAGAAGAAAGGGATGAAAATCGACGATAACCGTCCTCGGGACAGCAAAACCTGCACATTTATATCTTCTTTTCGCCAAAGAGAAGAAGAAATAAGGTGTGAGTTGAGTAAATGAATAGATGACTCACCGATATCCAATCGGTCTTGGATCTGAATTAATTTTGAATTCAATTCGATCCCTTCCGCATCCATGCTCACATCGACCATGAACACTCTTTAGAACAATTGAAATCTTCTTTCCAATTGGAGCCTCAATTGAATGATGAGATAGACAAAGTGAAAGAGTATCTACTTTTATGTGGTAGTTGCATTTCTTTCCCTCCATCACAGTCATTGATAGTTCCTTCTCTACTATTTCAGCATTTAATTCTCCCCCACAACCAATTGTATCTCCATAATCATCTTTCTCACAGAGATCTCCATTGAATCCTGTTGGACATCTGTAATAGTCTCTCTTCGTATCTTCCCGTTTCTGTCAAAGTTTCTCACTTGCATTTCGCACAATTTCTGGAATCAATGAATCCTCCATTCTTACAATTGAGTCTTCTCTTACACTTCTCTGAATGGAATCTTCCTTTTTCGTCTTTCTATTCTTGCTTACTTTCACATGAATAATGAACATTCATAATCTGTATATCAATGAATGAAGGTCCCTCTAGACTACCCATCGTTTGTTGAAGATTCGAATCTTTTGCTAGAAGAGAAGGTTGACCTCGTTGATTTGTGAATCTAAAATGAAAGAGAAGTGACGAATAGATTGATGGAATGAGATAGACTGACTCCACAGGTGAATAGTGCATAACACTTCCCATATCGTAAGGTAGATTATAAGTAGATATCTCGCGAGCACTCGCCTCAATTTCGATTATGATTCAATGTTACAATAAAGACACAAAACAGAAAGTACATTGGGGATGAAAGGAGGAAAAGGAAGAATGGACTAGAGAAAGGGAACACCGACCTTTGCAAAGTTATAGAGAAGATTACGAGGAACTCGAGATGAAATAAGAGTAATATATTCATCTCGATCATATCGCGATTGTTCATGGAATAAACCAAGAGCATGAGCTATCTCATGAGATGAAATTCCCAACTGAAAGAATGAATCCATTAGATACATCGTTGACAGTATGAACATACGGGTTCACATCCATCTCCGATACTAATCCATTGTTCCTTCTGGCCAGGATCCCTTCCTACAGTACTCCAACATCCATCATCGTGACCTATCAATATAAGATATTTATCAGAGAAGAATGAGTGAACATTGTGAAAAGACTGACCAACAAAATGAAGATAGACTGGTTCATTTGTTCTCCATTTGAAATCAATACACGTTTCTCTCTGCCAGAATGAAATCGATTCTTCGATGGACCTTTTCTTGTAGGAATCTGAACATGAACTAGATACATATTTATTCATTTCATTTTCAGCTTACTAATAGAAGAATGGAATGAGTAAGGGACGATTCCTCCCTTCCATTTATTAGTCCATCCTTTGATTGCTTGTCGATTATTTCTCTTTGATCGAAGAAGACGTCGAATATGCGAAGGAGAAACACGAATATCTCCTTCGAATAGAATGTCACTCAATACATAGCATTATTTATATATTCATACTTTGACAATTTCTCGTTACAAAGTGTCTCCTAACTATGGTAGTTTCTTACTTGCGTAATGAGAACTCAAACCGGTAAGAACCAAAACCAATCAGACGAGAAATAACCGAAGACATTGGGAAGAAAATAGATTGAATCTCACCTGTATTTTCTATTTAGTTCACTAATTCGAGAATGGGAATCATCAGCAAATGGAGGTTGTTTCCCGGTGTCCTGAGAAGATGATGAGATAAAGGAGAGAGAAGGAAGAAGGTAGACAAAAGATGAATTCACTTACAAATTGAACTTCATTCTTCCCATAAATATCATTAACTTGATCAGAAAGTCTCTTCAAATCTCCACTAATAGAAGAATGGGATATCAAACTACGGAGCTACAATTTACGCAAATTAGGGCATAATAGGATTAAGTTCGTCCAAAACAACTTCTCATCGATATATACTATAGGAACACTGTTTTCTTGAAGAAAAATACGGGAGTGTGCAATCGAAATGAACAAACTCACAGTCTTCTCAGAAAATGAAAGAGAGGGAAATAAAAGTGGCAGAATAAGCGATATCACTTTCATCCTTTGACTCGATCCATACACTTTCTCTTTTATCCTTTCAAATGCCCTTGGCTATTTAAATGTCTAATCAACCTTCTTTTACTCGTTCAATCAAACATAAAGTTCCTCTTTCCATCCTCATAGAACACACATACATTAGTACTTATTCCTCTCTCTCTCTTTCTCACGCTGACACTCAATCAGAATAATCGTTGCAATCTCGTTATTCTGTGTGGTAACTTCATTGGATAGTGCAATAAACTTTATTGTGGTCTCTAATCGTTCTCTTCTTCACTGTCTCAATACTCTCTTGGATAGTCTTGCAGCTCTTCTCTTCTCTCCTTCATTCACTAATTTGATTAATAGACCAGGAGGAAGTCTCATATCTCCACCATGGAGACCGTCCGTTGATCTGATATACGAGAGATAAGAGGAAGATAGATAGCATATGGCATATCGAATGAAAGGCAGAGTGATCGTCATTCGATCAAAAAGGAACATACTGTGATGGAGGAGATAGGAAGGTCGATTTATCGGCTACAATTGAACTTCCTTCTTTTTCTTCCCGTTGAAGAGAAGAAGAAGGAGATTCTTCTAATAATTCTTCATTCATTAGCTCATGATATCTATTGAGAAGATTATGATAATCATTCTGAATTGAAGAATGATCTATTTCAATCGATATAATATTTACCTGACAATTCACATTGAGAAAGAGAAGGATGAGAAAGGAGAAGGAAGTATTCATGATCTACTTCTCCTTCTTACTTCCTCTCCTTTTGTACATCTCCCATCTAATATTTGTATTGTGAATTGGGCACAATGAACCGTTCTCAGCTCCATTCCTTCTTTTACAACTGTGATCGTCTATCGATAGAGGAAGAGAGAGAGAGAGAAAGACAATTCGCACCTTTTAATGATAGAGTATGGAAATGCGAGAGAGGGGAAGATAGAGAAGAGATAATGAGAAGGGTAATCGACCATTCTCGTTGAATTCTCTCATCTCGAGTGGTTGAATATGGCTCGAGCTGCTGGTCAATTGATGAAGAGGGTACTCATGGTACCTCCTCAGGTAAGAAAACATCCTTCCCTACTTGGATCCATTCTTCTTTTCAGCATTTCACAGTCACATATGCAATCAATCCATGGATGGGAGGAGTTGTTGATAGATCGAAAGCTTTTACTCAATGGAATGCACTTAAAAAGGCCATCGAAGATGAGGGAGTTGAGGTATCGATTTTGAAGAATTAAGAGAGAGTGCGAGATGTGAATACAGGTACTCACTCTGGATCAAGACTCTAAACTACCCGATATGGTATTCGTATGCAATTCTGGTCTCGTTCACAATGATAAAGTGTATTTATCTCGATTCGCCCATAAAGAAAGGTTAATGAATAGACGAACGAAGAGTGAATAAACCGATAATGTACAGATCTGGAGAACAAGAACATTATGTCAAGTGGTTCAAGGCTAATGGATTCAAGACTTATGGAGAAGATTACCCTGAGAAGTGAGATTTAATCTTCCTCCTAATCAATCTCATTGATTACGTTCAAGATTCGAAGGAGGAGGAGACGCCGTCTTCTCTGATCCCAACACTCTTTGGGCCGGTTACGGTGCAAGAAGCAGCAAGACGGTATACTCTAATCCAAATAACGATTGACATGAATCGTTTAGGTATATGAGAAGGTGTCTAAACTGGGTGACTTCGAAGTAGTTCGATGTGAATTGGTGGGAGATAAATTCTACCATCTGGATACTTGCTTTGCTCCTCTTGATGAGAAGGCTGCACTATGGTATCCACCTGCATTCAGCAAGAATACTCAAGAGGAAGTAAGACACTACCGTATTCCTTCCCTCATCGACCTACCGTATCCCTTCAGATTCTTCGTCGTCTTCCTCAATCGATCGCCGTTAGTGATGAAGAGGCGAAAGCATTCATTTGTAATGCAATCACAGTGAGAAAGGCAGTTCTCTCTCCAATTGGAGTATCTGATAAGACAAGGTTCTATTCAATCCATTCCAATCAATCTCCTTCTCTTCTCTTCAGATCGAGTCTGGCTGATCGTGGATTCAAGGTTGTCGAGATTGATATGAGTGAATTCATGAAGAGTGGAGGAGCATGCCAATGTCTCGTTCTGAGACTCTAGAATAAATCAACTCATTATGTACTTTCAACGTTCTGGCGATAAATGTGTTTCTACTCTGCACTTATCTATCTATAAAATACTGAATCATCTTTTTCTGAATATAAGAAATTATATTTTCCTCGATCTCGATGAAAATAAAATGAACGCAACTGCCGAGTGCTCTAAAAAATCTGCCTTATATCTAGAGAAGTCAAGATCTAGAGACGTCTCTCGCTAGAAAAATTCAAAAAAATCAGTTGTCAATCATTTTCATCTTGACGCGAAACTGTACTCTTTCGAAATTATTTTTTGTATTATCGCGATTTTCTCTGTTCTGCTATTATCGTTTACTTCACTTTCCTTAATACTACAATCGATAGACTGAAGATGCGTATCCCCGAGGGAGCCCCTGTTCCATTCTGGATGGGAGTGAGAAGGAAGATTCCTGGTCTCAATCGAATGAATCGACCTTCTCTCGGTTCAATCGCTGTTGTTGCCACAGTTGTGATCACCGCAAGCGCAGTCTATGCTGTCTGTGTCTATCCCAAGGTAGATCACTTCCTCTCACACCATTCTCTACTAATATACTTTATCCGTGCTGGGTGATGAACGATGTACGATGGCCGTTTTCTCGCTCGAATCCTTCTATTCCAGTTGAACAACGAGTACTACAAAGAGGCCCAGAAGAGGGAACGAGCTTTGATACATGCGAGCAAGGAAGAACTAGCTAATGGCCAACGTGTTTGGTCTGATCCTTTCGGAAGGAAGTGATCACACTCAAATCCACATTTGTAGTTGCTTAGTTTCGCAGCGTGTTCACCTTTATCGATTGTTCGTCGCGTGTAAATACATTGTTTCTTTTTTATTAGAACTGAATTGATAATAAATAATTGAGATGTCGTGCGAAGAGGTGGATGAAGTTCCCCATGAAGAGAACAATGGAGAAGCATCGAGTGAGAAGGAACCTGTGGAGAAAAATCAATACAGGTGAGACATAGATGGAGGACGGTAGATTACGTATTATAATTATAGTCTAGAAGCCTTTCCTGATGATGAAGAATATATTGATCTGACGATGACTCGAGCTGATCACATTCCGGAGCTTACTAGATTCTCCAAATTGATTGATCTTACCATTCGGTAAGCGAAATTTCAAAACTTATCTCACTCAAATTCTAGTACGGTTCATGTTTATATCTATTTTAAGGTCGAATCTGCTGAAAGAAATTAACACAAATCTGATTCCGTTAACATCATTGGTTGAATTGGATCTGTATGAAAATCAATTGGGAGAAATTGTTAATCTCGAATCACTCGTAAATCTCGAAAAATTGGATCTCAGCTACAACAGGTACAATCATCTCTTCTTGAAATATTCAATATCAGATAGTTTAGAATTCGTGAGATCAAGGGACTTTCTACGCTGGTCAAACTACGTGAATTGTATCTGGTACACAATAAGATCGATGAAATCAAAGGACTGGAGGTATATACTGTACTTAGAAAATAGTTACGTTGTTATTGCAGAATTTGACTCAAATCGTTCTTCTGGAGTTGGGAGACAATCGAATTCGTCAGATCAAAGGAATCGAGCATATGGCGAATCTTAAGGAACTTTATCTAGGGAAGAATAAGATAGGCAAAATTGAAGGAATAGATAAATTGACTGGACTCAAGAAACTCAGTCTTCCGGTAGGTAGGGTCAATTTTAAAAATACCATATGCAAATTTAGGCAAATCGACTGACGAAGATTGAGAATTTGGATGTAATGAAAGATCTGGAAGAACTGTATCTTAGTGATCAGGGCCTTGATTCTCTCCAAGGATTGAGCAACTTGGTAATTTCAGTCTTTTTTATCAGTTTAGAAAATTGATTTTTGCTTAACTCCGCAAAAGGCGCGACGAAAAATGCTTAATTACAGAAGAAGTTGATGATCATCGATATTGCCAACAACTCTGTCACTTCTCTCAAGGAATTGGCAGATCTACCCGAACTCACTGATATATGGGTGAGCAAGTTGAATGCGAAACTCATGATTACTGTAAGATATGTCAGGCAAACGACAATAAGATTTCATCGTGGAATGAAGTGGATACACTCTCTAAACTGGAGCAGCTAGAGACTGTATATCTAGAGAGGTATACTAAAGATTTTTTCCACTTATATTTTTCCTTCTCAGGAATCCTATCTACAAGGATGACATCACTGCTTATCGTCGTAAAGTGATACTGGCTCTTCCCAAGATTACTCAACTCGATGCTACTCAATGTAGATCATAATGGATTCGAAACTTCACTTATTTCTTTCACTTGTTTTTTAACTATCGTTGCTATGTTTCTCAATTTCAAATGTTCTAAGACATGTAGAGTGATAAATCATTTACTTGATCATGATTACGACGCAACTACAACTCTGATCTACAATATTCATTTCAATGGTGATCACCGTGGTGTCTGTACTTGTAGTGCAGTCTCTTCTGTTCCGGAACCACTGTCTCGTATGCAACAACTCCCAGCTGAAACAAAGTTAATCATATTCAACTCTTATTCTTCCACAAACATATATCACATGTTAATAAATTCGATAGTAATGGTATAACACTAATAAGACTGACCTTGACAGCAGAAAGGAAAGCGACGATTCTCCAGACGACTTTCATGTACATTCCCCAAGATGACTGATCGAAGAAGTCAGTCGACTGAAAATAACGTCATAACAAACGGACAATAACTAGTCTGAATAGAACTAATACATGGTCATAAGAAAATAATATAACCTTGTTAATCTTCATGAAGGCACTGTAAGCTTCTTTCTTGTCGTTACCGAACAGGAAGAGTTTGGGCTTGTTGTTGATATTGTCCCATTTTCCCTCACTTGCCAGCTTGTTGATCTCACGGAACGCCTGCAAATATTAGAAGGAAAATAGGGAGAAATAATTGTAAAAGTAAACAACTAACCTGGAGGTTGTCGTGAGCGTGTGTCGAGGCGAAACGAGAGCTCATCTTTCGAAGAGCCGGACGGATTACCATTGCTGACGAAGACATCGCCATCTCAGTTAATTACCTAGAAAAAACAATCTAAAAAAACTAGGACAACTGAGTTGTCCTAGTTTGACAACTCAACCTGACGTAGTAGATAGTTCATAGCTGTAGTACTACTCACTAACTCTTTCAGAAAATAAACGAATTATCTAAAGGTTAGGATGTAGGGGAAGAGCGAGACTTCAATAAACATAATTAAATAGAAAAATCGATAATTAAAAAAATTAGTTCATTCCGTTTGACATCGCCGTGTTACAGTAATCGAAAAAATCGTACAGAGTCGTGTCATACACATTATTAGCCGTTTATTGATCTTCAGCCTCTCAATCATGAATTCAGCTTGTATATTATTCGGGATTTTTTTTCTTAAACACTAAAAAATAACATAATACCTGAATCTTTTTATATGTTAAATAAGAAGATTTTTTTGAAGTCCTACCACGAATGTCATTCAATATAAGTGAGATACGGTAAGAGCCACGTCGAGCAGTCTCCACTTGTCTCCACTTGGGAATATACCATTCGCGAATTTCATGTTTATCCTTGTTATTTGTATGTGTTTATTAATAATAAATTCGGTTTAGATGAAGCTGTTGCTTCTCCTCCTCGCTGCAAGTGCAGCAGCCGATCGAATTCTCGTACTGGTCGATAACATGAGCATAAGGGAATCCCACTCCATCTTCTTCAAGTCAATCACTGATCGAGGACATATCGTCACTTTCAAGAATGCCGATGAAGGAAGTCTTCAATTGATTAAATTCGACGAGCTTCAGTATGATAATCTGATTCTGTTTGCTCCATCTGCCGATGAATTCGGAGGAACGATCACTGCTGCTGAGATTGCACGGTTTGTATCCTCACTCCTTTTCACTCTTAATCGATTATCTTAGATTCGTTGACCAAGGAGGAAATGTCCTTCTGGCTGGAGCTGGATCCAATGTGGGATCTGCAGTGAGAGATGTCGCTGCTGACAATGGATTCGAATTCGCCGATCAACTTATCGATCACGTCAATTACGATTCCGTCCTTGTAAGTATCATTCCATTCCCTTCAGTTATCAGAATGAATCTGATTACAGGACGATGGTTCTCATACAACGGTAGTTGCTTCATCCAAGTCTCAATTGATGGAAGCTCCTTTGATTGTGGGTGATCGATCGAAAGTCGGTCCCATTCTCTACTCTGGTGGAGCTCTCGTTGCTTCCCCTAACAACAGACTTCGTCTTGATGTATTCAAAGCTTCTTCTACTGCATACTCTCATGATCCATCTAAACCAATCAGAGAAGTGAGTGACAAGTCTTCCCCTCTCCCTTGATTACTGTAATGGTTACAGTATCCCTCTGCCGTCGGTCGACATGCCGTCCTTGTATCTGCTGTACAAGCAAGAAACAATGCCAGACTCGTTCTCACTGCTTCTCTTCATCTTTTCTCTAATGAATTCCTCTCTGCTACCGTCAATAAGGAAGGAGACAAGTGAGTTGAAGAATATCGATTGATGGACGAGGACATTACACTTGTAGACCCACCCCTTCTGGCAACAAGGCTTTAGTCGATTCGCTCGCCAAGTGGGTGCTGAAGGAGGCAGGAGTACTTAGAGTGAAGAATGTAGAACATCACAAAGTGGGAGAGAAAGAACCACCAAGAGAGTATACCATTATGGAGGATGTGGTAAGTAAGAAAGAGGAGGGCGAAGATGATGGTGATATAGAATGATAATGATTGACTCATTATAGGACTATAAATTGGAAGTTGAAGAACTGAAAAACAATAAGTGGATTCCCTTCGATGGAAAGGATGTTCAACTCGAATTTGTTAGAATTGATCCATTCGTCAGAACAACTCTAAAGAATAAGGTACGTTGCTCACCATCGCTTGTATTGAATTTTCGATTCTTATTTAATTGAGTCATTATAGAACGGAATTCTATCTGCTCGTTTCAAACTGCCGGATGTGTATGGAGTGTACAAGTTCCTTGTTGATTACCGTAGAGTGGGATACACTCATCTATTGGATATCCAGCAAGTATCAGTTCGTCCTCTATGGCATACTCAATACGAGAGATTCATTCGATCTGCCTTCCCTTATTATGCCTCTTCCTTCTCTATGATGGCTTCTCTCGTTGTATTCTCTATCGTCTTCCTCTATCACAAGAGTGATCCCGTTGTTGCCCAAACTAAGAAGACCAACTGAGTATTTCTCCTAATAACTTATTCTAATTATTATTATTGTTGTAAACGTTGTTGTAAGAGTAATAAAGCATATTGAAACAAGATAGAATTGACAACAACCTTTATAAAACAAATAAAAGAAAATTTAAATACAAAAAGATGAAAAGAGTGTAGTAACAAGAGAGTGATGGTTTGCAATAAATAGAAATAATGTAGATTGTTTATAGGAGACCTTGTCTCTTGAGATCTTCGTATGTTCGCTTATTCACTACGTTTCCTGCCGAGTCTTCATACTCCTCGTGCTGAAATATCGTTAAAATTATACCACTGTATAACTTTGGAACAATATAAAGGAATAATAAATAATTGACCACGTCGGCATCCCATTTGTGTCTTTCCTTCTCACTCTTCATTTTCTGCCACAACTCAACTGCATCGGCGATCTGTAAGGAATCATTGATTAACACCAAGATTTAGGAATAAATAAATCAGCGTTTATGTCACAGGTTGATCCTGCTAGACTTCGATTTCCTATTGTATGGGTGTACTTTACCGTACTTCATTTTTTTATAATATAGAAGGGGGGGGCTTGATGTTATAAGCACGTGTATAAGAACGAGGAGATAAATATTATACCTTGGTAATGTTTGCGAAATGGGGAGTATTGGGAATGCCGAGACATCTCATTCCATGGGAGTGTCTCCACTCTGTGAAATGACGTTGGAATGCCTTCGGGCCCTTATATGTCTGAAACACACATACCATTTTACATTTTCTGGGACATCCGTTCGAATAATCGTACAAAAAATGTTGTAAAATGGAACCTGGTTTCCACAGATCTCACACGAATACGAGATGTTGAGACCATGCAATTTGTAGAGCCAGTACGGAATCGGCTTACCGTCCCATCTACAAGTATACACATTAAATACATTTATAACTATACTAAAATGATGACGTAAATGCATGTAACTAGCTATCTTTCTATCCCTCCCTCTCAACATCGCTATTCTTTTAACAACCGAAGCTGCGAATCTGATACAGTAATGCATCCCAGAGAAAGAAACAAACCCAAGTGGTAGATTCTTAGGATTGTAGGGTGTAGAATCATCGACCTCCTCGTCCGATTGAATCTGCAATCACTCAATTCTCACTCCTCTCATCATCATTGACAAACCTCTTCAATCTCTTCTTCTTCCTCTTCTCCCTCTCCAACAGCTCGTGCTTGTTTCCTCTCAGTATTCTCTTTCGTTGATTCTCTCTCTTCTCCTAATATCTCGACCATCTTCTTGATTCTCTCTTCACTCTTCGCAAGTGCTTCATTCCTTGCATTCTCCTTCTCCATATCACTCTTCAATGCCTTCTTTTCCATATCAGACAATGAATGTCCCTTCGTAGCGAAAAGTCTCTCTGCACGATCCTGCAAGTAAAACAAAGATATCTTCCTTTTAAAAGAAAATAATATCGACAATCCGATAGATGACACTCGGATACTGTAAGAAAAGGATGCATACTTTAAGTGTTCCTCCACATTTCAATCCGAGTGCAAGGAGGGCATTCTTCAGTCTCTCCAGTCCCAGTGCTTCGAGATCGGAGGATGAGGCAAATTGAGAGAGATCAATCGAAGTACCATCATTAGCCTAAACCCAATATATTAAATTCAATAGAAGAAAAGAAAAATTAAAATATATATATAATAATATAGTACTAACAGTAGTAGGCTTAGACCACCCAGTGAGTCCTCCTTGAACAAAAAGGCGCGCCGAGTCTGAATCAACCTGAAATTAGTTGACGGTAACATTTCATAAATATAGCACCAACAACTTTTCCACACATTTTTGGCGGAAAAAATATGTAAAAAAAAAATTTCGAATATACCTGCTGCATTGTTCCTTCCATGTCAAGCAGAGGTTTTGTCCTAACGATGAAGAATCTACAAAGGAAAACAAGACCATAAAATGAGTAAAGAGAAGAAAAGTGGATTCCACAATTCTGTTAGACAATAAGTAACAAACCTGAGGTACTCTTCCAATTGAGTTAGATAACTTTTGTATGCTCCAGTCTTCTTTGCATCCTTTGGAACATCAACGAATCTCTCGAGAATACTCAGATATTGAAGGTAGTCCACTCTCTGAAAAGGGAAATTTATATTATTATTAACTTGGGTTACAAAAATCCGAAAATAAATAATAAACTAGCCTTAATGCCCTTAAGATTGATGTAAGCATCGTAAAGGACGTGCAGATCAAGGAATCTACCGTATCCCTCTTCGTCAGTGAATCTGAAACGTCGTTTATCTAATTTGTCTTGGCATAGACTAACACATAAATTCATTCCCTCTAGTAAGTATAGAAAACACGGAAAATAAAGAGAGAGAAAGTCACCAGGTAGACAACATATTCTAACAAAAAAATTGAATAATTACCTTATCATCTCCTGCTCTACTCTATCGGGATCTTCCAGAATCTCATTCATCTGCTGATATTCCATACTGAGAGGAGTTGCAACCTAAAAACAATAATTGCCCAATGTTATTATTAATTAGTAGTCATTAACTAAGATACACCGTTTTTAAAATATAACCTCATCTGGATTTTTCCTATGTGCATCCTTGAGAGACTTCAGGCGAGAATAAAACTCTGCAAACTCATTTGGACCGGCGATAGCTTCCAATTCGGCAGATCGACCATTATTTTCATCTTTATATGCAACTTCCAACTCCTCCGTGAGCTTTTCGTATCTCTTAAAGTAAGTTATATTCGATTAATTGCTTAAAAGAACATCAACTGACCTCTAACAATTTCTTTACTCGTTGATCAGAGTTAATTCGAGCCTTGTGAGTTCGCTTTTCCGCGAGGAATTCTTTGGTAATCGAATCAACAATGCGCTCTCGCTCCTCATGAGCAGAGCGCTGATTCTCCAAAGTCGATTCCATACCTAAGAAAAAGAATCTATTTGACACCAGAGAGCAAACAACAATAGGAACTTGTCACGAACTCTAAATAACAGCTGAAATGAAACAGCAAACTTTTCGAATTGGTAGCCGCGGTGGTGCATTGTGAGTTTATCATTTAAGGGGGAAAAAAGTCGGCTAGCAGTGGGTACAGATGTAGTGGTGTACATTCCTTTTTTTGAATTTTTTTCATTGTTAGCAACGCGCGTCGTTCACTTGTTTCAGACGCGATGACAAATAACTTGTCATTCCCCGTTCTCGTTGTTCCTCTGCTATAACTTGTTCGTGTCCGGGTTGCTTCATGTGATCACCCCTCTCATTACTTCCTTTTGCAGATATGGGTTTCTTCTTCTCTCGTCTTTTCCGCTACATTATTGTGTTCTTCGCCCTCTACAGCGGAACGCAATATGTGCTCAAGAACAAGGGATACAACTTCTCTCCCAAGGAGTTCAAGTCTCTCGCTGAGAAGGCCAAGGGAGAGGGAATCTCGACTGTTGCTAAGCTCGCCTCTGACCTGCAGAAAGTGTATGGACCTCTGATCTCGAAGGATCTTGTCTGGACTGGATTCCAAGCCGGTGGAATGCAACTGAAGGCTCTTGTTCTCCACGGAGGTCTCACTGAGTTCATCGTTGCCTTCCAAGCCCCCTTCGCCACCACTGGAAGAAGCGGTACGTCAACCTTTTCCCAATTACTATTATGGATTATTTTTTATTCAGGCATCCACTTCGCCAATTCGACTTGCACTGTTCTCAGTGGTTCTGTTCAGCGTGTTTCCGATATCGCCTCCTCGGATAACATCGAAACCTTCGCCGCTGGTGAGATTTATTTTCTGTTGTCTCGTGGGACTTATTGATTTCAGGCGGTAACTTCCGTCAGACCGAGTTCGAGTCCTCTCTCTTCTCTATCAAGGAGAAATCTGTAGTCATCTGCTATGGTCGTGGATTCGTCCCCTTCTCATCCCTCTGGGCTCTTCCTCAGAACATCCTCGGAGGCGACCTTGCCTCTACCGCCCGATTCCAGTTCTCATATCTCCGTAACATGTACGAGTCTCTCGCGCACACTGCCATGAATACCTACAATCACGTCAAGAAGACCTACCTCAAGACCGAACTGTAAACTCATACCCATGTCTATGCAATCTTTCGAATAATTTGGATAATCAAACCGAAGTAATCTCGTTGTCAATGCTGTTTTTGATCTGTTGAATGCATAATTGTGCGTGATGCATAAACATTCCACCTCATTCATGCCCCGTAATTTCTCATTCGTTTGTGTTAATTTATTGTAGCGTAAGATAAATATTTTTTTATCACGCCATTGGTTGTATCGATGGTATGAATGAATCATCAACGGTTGTTTCACCTAATATGCACCCGATTATGACATAATTGAGGATGAAAGAATGGGAGATTGCAGATATTGCTTTGATCGGGGAGAGGCTGGATGGGGTAATCAACGGAATTTGTACATTCGAAGTGAGTTAGTGGGGTGATCTACACAGAAAACATGTCCCTCAGGGGAAAGGGCGAGACCAGAAGGTCGACGAAGACGACCTCCTTTACTGTCTATACGAAAGAGAAAATCTCCCTTGTATGATGACACTGACAATTCAGCACGATTTGTACGAGAATCAACCACTGAAAAAGAAGAATTGTGAGTATGAAATATAAGGATGGAGAAGTATTTAGTAGTAGAAGAGAAAGAAGTACCTCCACACACGACTCGACTGGAAAGAGGACAAGTGGCCACACAAGTCACTGTCGATTTAGTCGTTGTCTCTGGAGGAGATATAGCGATCTTCCTTTGTAATCGACCTCCTCCATCGAAGAGAAGAAGAGATGAAGTTGTACCTGAAAGGAGATGAGTAAGGGAAAGGAAGATAGAAGGATGACCTACCAACAAGGATATCATCATCTATTCCTACTGCTACACATGTGATAGTCTGATGCTGATTGGCATCGTTTGCAGGGAAGGAGAAAACAGGACGAAGGGAAGAATCAAGAACGAAGATCTGATTGGAATAGAATGAAGAAAGAGAGAGAGAGAGAGAGAGAGAGAGAGAGAGAGAGAGAGAGAGAGAGAGGGAGAATGGAAAGTACCTTGAGGGTATCTGCAACAAGGAATCTTCCTCTTTCATCGACTGCAAGATCGATCGGATATTGAAACTCCGAGAAGACGATACTCTTGACGGGTTGAGCCTGTGAAATAGAAGATAATGAAGGAAAAGGAAGGAGGATGGGATATGTACGTGTGCATTGATGATAGAAAGAGATCGTGTCTTCCAATTGAGAAGGGCGATAGATGATTCAGGAAGAAGAGCCATTCCTACTGCTGATCCTCCTTCTAGACATGATGCTGTGACATCTCGTTGAACTTCCCCTGATGACTTGAGAACACGAACTGAAAATGGAAATATTAAATCAATCGTGTAAATCAATCAATCAATCAATTGGGTCATCATCAATCAATTCATCAATCATTCATCATCAATCATTAAATCAATCAGTTGGGAGTAATCTGGATTAGTCTATCTAGACTAACCTCTATTATTTCCAGTATCGAGTACGTAGAATGTATTATTAGGTTGAGCGACGGCAACTCTAACTGGTTGATTGAAATCAGCCTTAGCCTCCCATAACATGGTTTGATGGGAAGATACTCGAATTGTGAGGGGAGAATTACGAACAGGACGACCAAATATGGATACATCTAGAGTGTATTCTCCTGCTGAATTCACTCTGAAATAGATGACATTAAATGGACTTCTATTGATGAGAAAGTGTACCTGAATACGATATGATATGTTCCATCTCCCATATCAGATACACTAACAGGAGGATTAAATTGATCATCATGTTCATCTCCATCTCTTCTTTCTCTTCCATTATAAGTGAGAGTAGCAGTAACGGGATCTCCTCCACTATTCCGTCTCTTTCCTTCTACATCAGCTGTTCGTAGTACAATAAGAGTATTAGTATGGACACATGCTCGAGTTGTCTCTTCTACCTTAACCATCACTCATCATCCAATATCATTCCAGATGGGATAGTGGAAGTAAGAGTCGATACGTACCGTACACTCGGGAGGGAAAGTTGTGGATGCAGATAGAGTACCGTATCCATTGAGTGCTTGTTCCACTTGTTCAATCAATTGACTTGAATCAGTATTCAATCGAAGGAATGCATTCTCCTTTGGTTCGAGTAATCGTCCATCTGAACTGATCTTCTTTGCACGACGAGCAACATCTCGAACTGGCACTGAACACGACTCCAGCTCCTGAATGGAAAAATGAGAGAAGGAGATGGATACGGTAGAAGAGAAGAAGATACCTTCTCGAGTGATTTCTTCTCATCTTGAATGGCCTCTAGTTGATCTCTCAATACTTTTCTCTTCTCATCTCTTCTCACTCTAACCATCTCAATCAATTGACGACGACGAGATTCAATGACATGAGAAACTTCCTGAGGATGAGAATGAGAGGAGGAAGAAGGAGAGGAGGAGGGGAGGTCTCACTTGGAAAGTAGCATTGATTTGATCGACAATCTTATCGACATTTTGATCGAGTAGAGATATCTCAGTGTTCACATTGGTAGTTGCATTCTTGAGTGCAACGATTCTTGATTGGGTTCGATATTGAGCTATTTCACTCATTCTCTTGAGAGCGAGAGAGAATGCAATCACTGTATGCTGTTCACCACTGCATTTCTTACTGAAAGACAATCATATCAGTCAATTCATGACATTTTTGTTCTCAACGTATCTACAGCAGTATTGATTTCCTTGTAATAAAAGTAGATAGTAACTGACTTGACTTTGTCACAATTGGGACAGAATACATGATCACAACTCTCACAATAGAGTAAACCATCTTGAGGATGAAGAGAACAAGATGGTACGATATCACGTCGTTGACGAAGAAGAACATCACGTAATTGATTAATAAGGAAGGAAGCAGGAAGATATGATACTCCTCCAGATGGGATTATACATTCTTCACGACACATTGGACATCGAACAAGAGAACGACCAACATTCTGATTGAAGGAGATTAGAAGGAGGGGAAGGGAAGAGATGAATACCTGAGGAAGAGCAGCTAATTGTTCGAGACATGAGAGACAAACGGAATGAGAACATGACAACAATTTGGCACGTCGTTCACTCTGTAATGAGAGGAGGAATATGATGGATGAGAGAGAGAGAGGACACTCCTTACTTTGTACTTCCCTCCTTTTGTTTGAGAGGAGGAGATGGACTAGTTCTACCCATCACTGAATGAGAAAGAGACCCACCTCATCGAATATATGTAGACAAGTAGAACATGTGAGAAATGTGTCAGAGAAATCATCCAGATTGATATTAACTGTCTCGATGAGAGTTGATGATGACATTGTCAATGGAGAAACCATCGATACATTAGGAGATTGAGGATGAAACTGAAGATTGATTATTGAGATAGAAAGAATGAGGAAAGGAAGGGAGTTACGATTGAAGAGCCTGATTGAATAGTAGATACAAGGGTTGGCAGAATGAATGGTCAACCTATGGAAGGACAAGTATCGATTATGGATAGAGAGAACAGAAGAAGAGAGAGAAGAGAAAAGAAGATGGAGAAATCGTGTACTCAAGAATAAAAACGGAGATGGAATATGATGAAGGACGTATAGGAAGAAGAAAGAATAGAAGTGATAACAATGAAGAGATGGAAGAAATGTGTCAGAAGAAGTGAGAGAAGAGAAGAGAAGAAGGGATGAATGGATGAGTTAAGTGGAGATAGTTGTTGATTGAAGAAACTGATTGATGGAGTGAAGAATCATTGATGAAAATAAATGATAGAGATGAAATATGAAGGATAATTGAATAAGATTGAATGATATTAGGAATGAAATGCCTTGGTCACACGCAATTCATTCCATCCTTTTGCACTCGTCTCACATGGAATAGTCAGCTGTGAAGGGAGAGACTTACGTCGGTTAGCAGAGAGAGAGGGATGGGGGGATAAAGACGGACTACTCGTTTCACTCTCTTAGAGGGGAGACTAGACCATTCCCATAATTGCTCCCACCTTATTCTACTCTTGGGACGAAACACTTATTTCGTTACGAGTGATAGTCATAGACATTAGTTTTCAATTATTTGTGTTCTCTTCATAATTTCTCCTTATTTTCCCACGATATTAATTCCTTTTAAGTCCACGTGGAAGCTTTTGGTGATATTTGATGAAGAGTTTTCAGGTTGGTGGACGACAGAAATTAATCAATCGATAATTTGATCTCCTACCGTATTCCCATTTGGGATGGAATCATCTTCTAATGGACGAGTTCCTCTTGCTGGAGGTGCAAGTTCATATGGTGGAATTGTCAATGAATTATTCGTCGACGGTCCAACTGGTCAGTTTTATCTTTGATCTCTTTCCCTACATGTAATACCTCACTTGTCCTCACTTATCTATCCCACCTATCCGTTCCTTCTCCTTTTTATTCTCACCTTAACCCTCTCCTCTGTATCGGTCTCACTCACTAGAATGACATGCGTAGTTACTCACTCGTCACTGCTTCTTCCTCAGTCTTCTCCCTCCTTCTCCCTTCATCATCTTCCCTCTTCATATGCTTGATCTCTCCTCTGTTTGATCGGAAGGATGTCAAACTCAGACTTATCTCCATCAACATCATCAATAACAGTCTCATCATCGACAACAGATGGATCTCCTTCTTCTTCATCTCAATCTCCTCCTTCTCATTCCATTCCAGTCGTTGAGGATTTCGTCATACGAGGTCATTTCCTAACATTTGTTCTGCATTTTGTTTTGTTCTGCTTGGCAAGGATATTTGCGGCTCATTCTACTCATACATCACCTTATCTCTATGTTGATTCTAGTGTGTCTTTGAGAGGATTGACTAACTGTCTGAATGGGAATGGTGATACATTGAGTCTGTATCACTTCTCCTCTGTTTGATCTTTCATTGTCTCTCTTAGTCATACACTCCCATCATTCACTGCTTGCATCTTTCTCTCTATCTCTTCTTATCCTCGACCACCCTCCTTATCTCTTCAATTTCCTTTCTCTCTCTATTATCTTTATTTCACTCTTCTCTCACTCTTTCATCCTTTCTACTGTCAATCTAAACAAGACTTGGATGTATTCTGTCCATTCAAATGTAAACACTCAATGGGGTTCATTCACAGTTGATGAGTAGTCCTCCGACTAGTGAGTATTTCTCCCTTTTAACCATCGACAATGGTACGTTATCTCTTTAGTCATAGATTGTGAGATGAGAACTTATTATTCGATTGAATAGACTTAATGTGTAGGTCTATAGATAGAGAGGGAATAGGTCTCACACTCAAGGGAGGGGAAATATGAGCGTAACTTTTGTCCCTTTCAGATGAGGATAACAATTCATCATTCCAAGGAGGAGAAGGAATAACCTCTCCCATAGGAAGTAATGCTCCAAGTATGTTTATCTATTCTTATTTATCATTTAGAGCCCACGGAAGAATACGAAATTAGAGTCACCACTGTGAAAAATATAGGTTGAATTAATAATAAGTTGAGATATAGAGAATATAATGTCTATTGTAGATGTAAGTATGTCAATGTCTCGTCCCAATGGTCTCACTACAATCTCTGGAGTATTCGCACCCGTCGCTCTTTCCATGTTCAGTGTACTACTCTTCATGCGAATGGGTGAGTCTCTATCTTCCATTGACTCCCTTCCTAGATTACTGTAGTCTACCATAATCGTTTTAGGATTCGTCGTCGGTCAGCTTGGATTCCTCATGACCGTAGTTCAATTACTCATGGCATATGCAATTGTGATGCTTACGGTAAGAGATGTGATGGGATAAAAAATCAATTATTTCCTTGAAGGTTCTTTCCCTTTGTGCCATTTCATCCAATGGAGCCATTGAAGGAGGAGGGGTTTACTGTGAGATATCACATTTTTTGCCTATACTAATGATTATGTTTTCGATAATAAGTGTATCTTCAGTTATTCGTATATTTGTAGATATGATCTCTCGTTCTCTTGGTCCTGAATTCGGAGGAGCAATTGGAGTTCTATTCTTTATTGCTAACGTATTCTCATGTGCACTCTACGTATCTGGATTCACTGAGGCACTCATTCAAAATCTAGGAAATGGACGTGAGTATAGTTATTGTAGAGTAGTTCTTTTCATTAGTTGATGCGATCTGTTCTTGAGCTCCATTAAAAATCTGTTCATCCTATATTAAATGAGATAAATTGTAGAGATTCCCGATTCTCCTCTCTATCGATTCTTCTACTGTGTAGTAGTTTGTGTCGTTCTCCTCATTATAATTCTTCTTGGATCAGGAATATTCGCTAAGACAGCTTTGGCCACTTTCATTGGTCAGTTTTGATGTTCGACATCTCATATTTAATTATGCTTATGATCTTCAGTGATCTCTGTGTGTTATTCTACATTTATCCTTTCTGTACTATTTGTCGGTCCTCAAGATATTCCCATTCCTAAGGTCATCTAATTTCTCATATCTCTTACTCGTCAATCTCTTCATTATAGGCTAATACTCATGCCTATCTTACTCCATTAAATGCATCGGATCTTGATTCTCCACTCGTCCCAAATTTCGATCAAGTTATTACTGCGAAATACACTTCATTCAGGTATATCTCCATCTAATTAATTTTCGATAAACTGATTAAATCTCAGTTTTTCATCTCTGGGAGAGAATGTAATGGCAGACTACACAATGGATTACACCACTGAGAAACCAACTGATTTCGCACTTATGTTCGCTATTATCTTCTCAGGAGTTACTGGTAAGATCCAAAAAGAAACGGTTAATCAATATTTATGTTTGAGGTCTAATGGCGGGAGCTAATATGTCGGGAGAACTAGCCAGACCATCGGTCTCGATTCCTCGTGGAACTGTTCAAGTATCTTATGGATTTGATCTACCATAATCTCCCTCTCTCAGGCAGTATTCATTACTCTATGTGTTTACATTCTCACTGCTTTCCTAATGGCAGCTACTTCAAGTAGAAATCTTCTCCAGAATGATTACACCGTGAGTTTTTGGAGTTGAATTCGGTATTCACTATATATTGATTAATTTATTAATGAATAAGGATAATAATTGTGATGATCAGGTGATGATGGATACGAATTTCTCTCGTTGGCCGATTCTCATTGGAATCTTCTCAACAACTCTTTTCTCTTCGATGTCCAATCTGATTGGATCATCTCGTGTTCTCTCTCGACTCGCACAGGATAAACTATTCGGATGTCTACTCAAACCTGCATCTATCCAGGTATCTCCACTCCTCCTCCCTCCTTCCTTTCTAATCTCCTTCTCTTCTTCTAGCTCGGTAAAGACAATCCGGTCGTCTCAGTCTTCATCACATGGTGTGCTGTCATTGTAAGTTACTTCCCCCCATCCATTCTCTTCTCCTCCCTTTAATCGAATCTCTCCTTTCAGGGGGTTCTTATGATTGGTGCAATGAATAAGATCGCTAAGCTCACTTCCATCTTCTTCCTTCTTTCCTACATGGGAGTGAATATCGCCTGTCTCGCACTCGAATTGACTTCTGCTCCCAATTTCCGGTTTGTCCATTTGATTATGTGTATTGTGCATTAAGAATGATATCATAGTATTCGAGAAATTTGTCCTTCTTTATCTTCCCTCTAAGTATCTCATATTTTCAGTCCAACATTCAAGTTCTTCTCATGGCAGACGTGTGCAGGAGGAGTAATCTGTACTGCAACAATGATGCTCGTGATAGATGCATCCATGAGTGCTATCTCTCTACTCACTCTACTCATTCTCATTATCATACTTCACTATCAGGTAAGAAAAAAACCAGTTGTAGCTATTGTAAGCTATGGGAAATGACTTCAAACTATACAAATATATATTAGGCTCCTGCTGGTTCGTGGGGATCGATCTCGCAAGCGTTGATTTACCATCAAGTGAGAAAGTATCTTCTACTCCTCGATTCGAGGAAGGAACACGTCAAATATTGGAGACCACAAGTAAGATCATCTATAATGTGTATCTCTCTCAATCTTTCGTGGGATGAATCGGGATGAGGATAAGCTAAGCATCTCAATTTAGATTCTTCTTCTCGTTTCTCGTCCTGCTTCTGCATGTAATTTGATGGATTTCGTGAATGATTTGAAGAAAAGTGGATTGTATGTGATTGGACATGTGAAGAAGGGAAGATTGGATGCGGATGGAAGAGCTGAAGATCCATTGCAACATGTGAGAGAAGGGAGAAGGGAGAAGGGAGGAGAAGGGACAAGAGTGATATGTCCATTCAGGTCTCTGCGTATTGGCTCACTCTAGTCGACTATCTCAAACTGAAGGCATTCGTTGAAGTGACTATGACTGAACATATACGGACAGGAATACAACAGGTAAGAAGGATTATTTGTGTTCTCAACCATAATCTTATGATCTTGAGTTGATTCGTCTTTCTGGTCTCGGAGCTATGAAACCGAATACGGTAGTAATGGGAATGTATGAAGAGAGACCAGGAGAGACTACACTCGATGCCAGTAAACTACTCAAAGATCTAAGGAAATGCAAGATTGAAAGGACTGAAGTTGTAGAGTATTTCACTGCTACTGATTATATGCCAAGAGTGAGTGATTAGTGCAGATTGAAAACTGTGAGGGATTTGATTACAGGAACTGAATGGAGTACTTGAGAGACTTCCTCCCATGGAATATGTGGCTTGTATGAGGGATATCCTTCATATGAACAAGAATCTATGTATTGCAAGACACATGCACAAGTTGGATAAGGTGAGAAGGGAGAGGGGATAATGATGAGTATATCTTCTCTCTACCTAGGATGCGATCTCTCGTGGATGGAATGGACAACGTCGTTGTATTGATGTGTGGCCAGTTGATCTCGCTAAACCAGGAGAAACGGGATTGGGATGGGATAATTCATCTCTTTTCCTTCTTCAATTGGCATGTATTCTATCAATGTCTGCAAGATGGAGAAGTAGTTGTAGATTGAGAGTATTCATATGTGTCAATTCACTCCAGGTGAGAGAGAGAGAGAGAGATCCTTCTCATTGACCTTTCCTTCCTTCAGGATATGCATCGTCGTGAGAAACAATTGAAGGATCTATTGGATACTCTTCGTATTCAAGCAGAATCAGTCGTTGTTCCATGGGATCATGTTGTGTGTCATGCACCTCAAGATCCGAGGTACTGTCCCTCTCTCCTCTCCTCCCATTGATTGAATGATATCAGGGCTGAACTATCCTCAACCTACGTGCGTGCCTTCAATGATATGGTTCGTCAGTATTCATCAGATGCAGCTCTTTGTTTCCTTTCTCTTCCTGCTCCTCCTGAGGATGAAACATATCTGGAGAGACTTCGATTACTCTCTAATAGTCTTCCTCCTACTCTACTCGTTCATGGATTGACATCCGTTATCTCCACTGCTCTTTAACTGGTATCTCTTCCCCTTCTCCAGTCCCAGTTCACACAATTAGGCATAATATCGCATAATCTACGGTTCTATTGCAATACACACTAAATATTTATATACTTACCAAATTGAATATACAGATGTACCTACATTCGATTGTAATAAATAGTATTTATTGTAAATACCTAAGGCTAGTGTGATTGTATAGAAACGATGGTATTTAATGTTTCTCACTTATCCCAATTACGGATTGAAGGATAAACATTGTGAATGCAAGATATTTATCAAAAAGATGAACAAATCAACGAGGAGGTGTTTAACTTAATGACCGAATTTGAGTGTGAATCCTTTAGCTGCAGTGGCTGCTTGGTCCAATCCCACATTTAGGTCCTTCAATAATCGCGAATGTTCAGCCGACACCTATAATCGAATACTGTATGTCATGAAATAATAATAACAAAATCTGAACTACTTACCTCGGGCAAATTTACAGGTTTAGGTGCAGGGGCGGTAGGAGGTCTCTTCCCTTGTTCAGATTTGGCAGGGAATGTAGGGAACATTTCACGAGCGATTGGCTCCGGATTCTCCTGAATATTCATCCATCTCATATTGAAATGTATAATAATAATCTACCTTGAACCAATCACTGAGAAGGGCATCTTCTGCTGTTATTCTCTCTGCTGGATCGTATCGGAGGAGTCTGCAAAATATGATGATTAAACTACCATCCCTGAATAAGAGAAAGGACTCACTCATTCAGAAGTCTGAATCCATTCTCTGATAGTACTTTAGCAGGGAAACTCTTCCTCAATTGATTGAAATTGTGTTGAGGTGGAGTGAAATGTTGGAGTCCCTTCAGACTATCGTATCCCTTCCACACTTTCTCCGATGGAGTCCCAAGCTCCTGAAATAGTGTAAACAGGTGAGATCTACAGATAAAAAAAGTCGAATGATGGATAACAGCTCTAATCATGGTAATATTTCGTCAAAAACTCACATAGAAGATCTTCTTAATCTGTTCAATCTCTGATCTTCCAGTGAAAAGAGGTTTGAGATTAATGAACTCAGCCATCAAACATCCCACTGACCACATATCCACTTCCGTCGAATATTTCTAAACATTCATCGATAACAACGGTTTCAATAAATTGAACATACCTCGATTCCCAATAGTAATTCGGGACTTCGATACCATAGAGTGACGACGACAGAAGTATATGCCTTCAGTGGTTCACCGTATTCACGCGCCAATCCGAAATCGGCTATCTACAAGGAGGAATCTTCATGTGTAATCAATTAAATATTAAATTCCTTGAATACCTTGAGAACAGCTTTGTGATTGAGAAGGAGATTGGATGACTTAAGATCTCTATGAAGAATCCATAGATTATGGAGATGGTCCATTCCCCTTAACAGCTGCATCATAAGAGTCTTCACTTCGCCTGAATATTTGACGTATACTCTCGATGAAATAGCAAGACCAGTTCAACAAAAAAATAGAAATAACTCACCCATTTTAAATGATTTGTTGTTTCTATTCATAGTCTCCATCAGGCTTTTCATATCGTGTTCAACGAATTCCATAACGAGGAAAGTCTTGTCCGTGTTTGCTCCCACTACGATTTCCAGTACCTGATACAATAAAGATCTCATTTTTATACTACCAAATTTGAGTAAACATATTTTTTAAGTTGTGAATAAGTATGTGATATGATCTTACATTGACAATATTCTCGTGTCCAGCAGCCTTGAGTAGCATATTGACTTCTCTGAGAGAAGTAATGGGGAATCCATCCTTCTCCTTGTCCATTTTTAGTCGTTTCAATGCAACCACTTCATCTAAAATATCACTTATTCATTATCAATCGTCCCTAATGATGTATCATATACCAGTTCTCCTGTTCCTTGCTCTATAGACAACTCCAAATGTTCCTTCCTCGATTCGATTCATACATTCGTACTCAGCGATGTTTCGACATCCATTGATTCCTACGAATGAAATAGCTAATTGGAATAATATTAATGTCAATCATACCAGGATAATAGACGGGTAATTGTGAGATCAGTCTCTTCTGCCATTCTTTCTCTTTCGCATTTCGAGAATCAGGAGAAAGCTGCAAGAATTGTTGTCTTATTTACATATGAACCTTCCCTTTGCTAATCGCATAATTTTAACAGGCATTAGATCGCACCTGTACTTTTTGTTCTTCAGTGAGTTGCTCGAATGGAATAGTGGATAGATGGATAATTTCTTCTTCTTCCACTTCTTCTTCACTATGTTGACTACCAGGTACATCAGAATCTACAATCAATATTAGATCAGTTACCGTATTCCCTCATTGAATATCGTGTCATACTCACCATAGTCGACCTCCGATTGATAGGGTGAATCAGGTACTTCATTCGATTCAGGACTGCTGTCGAATTTAGAATACTTCTTTGATTTATTCTCATTAAGAGGAGTGGGAGTAATTGATCCTTCCTTTGGTTCATCTTCCATCTTCATCTCTTTATCATCTTCTTCCTTTATCTCATCTACTTCCATTTTCTCAACTTCTTCTTTCTCTTCCTCCTTCACTTCCATCTTCTCCATTTCGGTTGCTACTGAAATTGAATTCCCCTTCGCTAATATCAACGTAGCTCTTCTTATTCTTATTCACAAATCAATCAAATCAATATTAAATCTTCTCACCTTTACTCTTTTCCTTCTCTTTCTCTTTTTCCTTATCATCCTTCTTTCTCTCGCTTTCTTTCCGTTCTCTCTTTCCATCTCTACTTCTGTCTCTTCCTCTCTTCTCCTCTCTCCTCTTCCTATCCACAGAGCGACTTCGACTGAAAATAATACAGAGCAATTTATGGGCTAAAAGTTTTTAAAGTCAAGACGATTCGCTTAATTTAATAATCTCAGTTAAAGTAATAAGTTTATCATTTCGAATTTCTTTGTAGTGATTGAATACTAAGATCCCACTCATCACCTACATCTACTTTTTTCAATGTATTGAAATTCGATGAGTATTCTAGAATGTAACAATAATAAGGAACTATATATGAGATACCTTCGTCGATGACTTCTTTCTCTATCTCCTCCCATTCCTCTTGGATGTCCTCTATAACCAGGAGGTGGTCGATGATCTCTCCTTCTATCTTCTTTCCAATCTCTTCCTTCTCGTCCTTCTCTCCTTTCAATTTCACGACGTCGATCATCACGATGATCTATAATGTGATTATCGCTACTATCATCCAACTAAATATAAGTCTCAAGATAACAAGTTCAGATAAGATTTTTTGATAAACATCCTACGATAAGGAGAATAAAGATGATTGTGGAAGACTTTTTTCTTAAGCAAACCTTAACGAATCAAAAAGAAAGGTACAAACCATGGAATGACTTGACATCTCTTCTATCACCTCCTCTTGGACGATCTCTTTCATCTCTATCATCTTTTCTTTCTCTTGCTTTCTCCCTTTCTTTCCTCTTCTGATCTCCTCCTGGTTGAATAGTGAACATTTCACTCTCATCATCTCCACTATCTTCTTTCTTTTCTCCCTTTTCCTTCTTCTCAATAAGACGACGACGAAGACGTTCCTCTTCGTCCCCTCAACACAATAAGGTAAAAGGTAAGAGGTAAAGGTGTATACACGTCAAGCGATTTTACGTCGTAAGACAACGCTAGGTGGGACCCACTGGTAAGGCAAGCTGTTAGACAACACAATACATCACTACCTATATATTGTCTGTATCTAACCGACTCGTTCTTCAATTACGATTGGATATGAAATGGGATCACTCACCATCAGATTCTTTCCTCTCCTTGTCGTGTTTGTGCTTGTGGTGTTTCTTCTTCTTGTCTTTCCTTCTCTCCTCCTTTTCTACCGAAACAATTGGCTGTCTTTCATTGGCAGAGTCGGATGCCTCTCCGTCTTCAGAGCCGTTCCCACCAATTGGAGAAGAGCTCATATCTAAACGAAGAGCATGTAAATATCAAAAGAGAAAAAGTAGAGCGAGAAGGAACGGTGAAAACACGGAATACCGCTGCATCGCAGTAGTGCGACCGTGAATTTTCTGGGGACGGAAAACTAGCGTGCAACAAGAGTAACTAATATAAATTTCACAGCGCATGCAAAGAATCTACAACTCCGAGCTGCGCATGAATAAGGTCGTGTTATAAAGATAGCTGAATTCAACAGAAGCCAAATTGTGTCCAGTTATGCAAAAATGAAGGATTGTTTAGATAGTTCCGGCATCGCACTACACCGAATTCATATTGGCAATATACTGAATCATTGAAAGTAGGACGTATGCGCGTAATCATCAATAAAACAAGGGAGTAAGACTAGGGACCGCAGAGCCATTTTTTAGAAGTGTTGATAAAATTCTTTTTAATGTACTCGCCTATGGAATCGGCGATGCCGAATCGACTAGAAAAAAATGAGCTCAAAAATACATTTGTAAAATAATTATAAGGATTTTAGCGAAGACTTGAAAAGACTTCCGGTAAATCCGTCAAAACCGGAAAATAGTCTCTTTTTCAGCTGAGTTGAGCTGCGTCACTTATATGATTTTACATACAAATTTTTAAATATTTATTTTAGTAGTATTTTTATTGTTTATTTAATTATTTTTTTGCCGTAATTTATTTAGTAATAATGTTCTACGTGCACTGTATATATCAGTAGGCAGAAAAATAGCGTACTTTTTATAAAAGACAGTGCGGGCGAAAAAGTGATTTTGCTAACTTCAAATGATCATAACTGCCGTCCGAAATAACATTTCGCGATAAATTCGGTATCAGTGAGTAGCTAGAGGTATTTCCGAGCAAATGAGGAGTGGTTCATTCAAAAGGACGGCTAATGGTGAGAGCGGAAGGTCAAAAAACACGAAAGTTCACGCGAAACAGTAATTTCTCGAACTTCAAATGATCACAGCATCCGTCCGAAATGACTTTTTGCGACGTGCTCATAAACAGCGGTTAGCTAGATGCATTATGGAGACAATCTAACCAGTGTCACTCAAAAGGACGGCCCTTGGAACAAGTAGTCAGGCCAAAACATGATAAAATTCAGAAAACATCGAATTCCCGTCATTCAAATGATCACAGCAACTGTCCGAAACGAGTTTTGGCGACATGCTCATAAACAGTGGTTAGCTAGATGCATTCTGGAGATAATTAAACCAGTCTCTCTCAAAAGGACGGCCATTGGAACTAGTAGTAGGCTAATGGAAAAAAAAATTGTGAGCCGAAATTAAGAAAGTCAGCGGTATTTACAGTTAAAGGATAATCGACTCTGATTTATGTATTGCAAACAGTAGTAGGATGTTACTATATATCTTTAAGACAAATAAAAATAAAAATCGATAAGGAAAACCCTCCTAAAAATCGATAATTAGAATACACAAAAATTACGCTCAGTTCTCGATAGTAACTAAAAAATACGGTAGAAAAGTGAGAAATAAGATAAGTCGGCCGAGGTTTTGGATTGCACCCGCGACCACACGCCGCGGTACCTAAGTAAGACATTAGGGACATTCACGTAAAAATTCAAACTCAATTAAAATTTCCAATTTTTTGGTTGTGGGGCTCTCGGGCGTGCAGAATCATGATTACACTTCCAGAATTTTAAAATATTTTAATTTAAGCGAGATCCAGGCACCCATTCTTAGTCCCGCCCCTCGTGGTGTAGTGCCCGCGAGTGTGCGGTTAGCTGTGTCACTTTATTTTCACATGACAGATGCGAATATTTTCAAATGCATTTCTCCCTTTTATTTTTGGCTCTATTAGATGGAGCAATTTTACTTATTCAATAATTGACTAGTATAGAAGTATTTTTCGGATCGTAGCGAACGTACATACAACTTATTTAATTTTGGCATACTGTAGCGGCGCCTCAATTGATCAATGTGACGCTAATTCATAAGAAATATGCGTTAAAATACTTTCACAGTGTCCAGTTAACTTATGCAACGCATGAAATGTGGGCGAAACAAGTCGTAGCTCGCGAACAAAGAGAAAGGAGCCTTGAATTCACTGAATGTTTGAAGCTATTTTTGATAAGGTTTGCGTCTGTAGATTTGTCTAATTTTTTGCTGAGTCGTAATTTTAGTTCATAAAACGATTCAAAAATAGAAACGGAAAGGTACATCTCGAAACTCGCTCGCTAGGCAATAAAAATAAAAAGGTTAAAAAATCTATGCTCAATTTGAACATGTTTGCGTCTGTGGATTTTCCCCTATTTTTTATATGTTTTTCGCAAACATGTAAACTTATCATTTAACATAAAAATAGAGAGGTACACCTCTTAAATTGTGATTTAATTAGGAAAAACAAAATTATAACTGATATTTGAATTGCCTCATTTCGACGTTTACAACTAGTGGCACGTACCTCTCCCCGGCTCTCATTTTTTATTTCCCGGTTTGAATGTCCCTAGTAAGACATAGAAGGCCACGAAATTCGCTAATTTAAAATATTTTTCGAAAATCTTAGCTTTGTAGTTTGTAGTCCGGCGTGTCAACACTATTATAATATCTATGATACTATTATCTACCAACTTTATTTTTCTGTATTTATTTTCCCACCCTCACCTCTAGAAGGCAATCAGTTAAACATTAAAAATATCAAATTATATAATAATTTGCAAGAAATCAGACAAAATATTATTTCTGATCTTAAAGTAAGTTTAAAGTACGGTACAAATTTGGCATACTGTATCTGAAATCCAATTTATCGACTGATTTCGCACTCTCTCATTTCTGATCTCAAGTCTGCACTTGCTGCTGTTTATTATTTAAATATGATGCTGAATGGTGACTCGAGTGATGAAGAAGGTGTTCTCTACTTCTCGCGCACCGATTCTATCACGACCACTCGCAATTCTATGTAAGCTTTTTTGAACATAAGTCGGGTACAACTTCATGTCTATTTCTTCAGGTTCTCAACTACCGAAGTAGAAGAGCCTCTTCCTCTGACTCCGGTCTCTCAAGTTGAACCTCAGCCTGCTAAAGCGAATGCGGACGATGATGTATGCTCAAGATTTCGTCTGTTGTTTATTATATTTAATTACTATCTAGGTGTTCGAAAGTGCGGTTAACTACGAGCAAGATATGAACACTCCTCCATTTGGAAACGACAGGACCTTCACTGTTCAGAGTGCGGTGGACACGGAAAATCTACCTGAGGTAAAAGCGCTTTGTTGAGCATTATATGGGTGTGCATTGTAGGAGAATACTTTCATTCCGTGGGAAGCTGCCTCTCTCATGGACGGACTCGGATGGGATATCAAGGATGGAAAGATGACTCATGTTTCCCTTATCAGGTACTGTCTGAATTACTGCGATAGTCCTTCTTAAAACGTCTATATGATAGATATCTAGATAATTCTCGTGATATTATTTTTTAAGAGTTTCGTCACTGCTTCAGAATCTGAATCTGCAGTTAATTGTGATGAACAAAGAGATAATCCAAGTGGAGTAAGTATCCATTTCGTTGCTCTTCAGTATCTATCCTAATTCAGAAAAGCAGTTCTCGATGCATACAATCAGAAACGAGCAGATCAGATAGGATTCGAGGTATGATTCCATCCATTCCTTTCCTAATATTCGAATGAAGGACGTATCGAATCGTCTTCACGTGTCTTCACTCATCTCTTCACTCTCATTACACTTGTCATCTCTCGACTCTTCCCTTTCTCGTCTCAACCTCTCTATTTCCAATTCAACTCATTCAATTGTCCCTCATCGTTCCTCCTCCCTTCTTCCCTTTACTCTCCTCTCTCTTCCCATTCTCGCATTTCTTGCGTACAAAACCTACCGTTTCTACGCTTGATTCGCTCCATTCAATTTCTTCTCTCTTTCCTTCCCAAGTTGTTCTATCGTTCAGTCATCTTCACAATAACATCTTACACTTTCATGACGTAGGGTTCGAAATTGATCTGTTTGTTAATTTTGACCCTTTCTTCACCTGACCAAGATAGTTCGTAATCAAGTTCTTTTCTTTTCGTGTCTCTGATAAATGCTTGTTTTGTGGTCGAGTGCACATGTCTATCTCCTTTCTCCCATCGATTGATTGAGTGCAATATGCTCCCCTTTTCTATGTTCTTCATTCTCAGTCAATGTGATCTATAATGTCTTCGATCCATCCACTCAAAATCCTCTGTTATGCTCTCATCATCGGAATTTCGATCGTTCTCTTCTCTATCTATACTTTCTACATCATTCACAGGTAGGATTCGTCGAATACATAGTAAACAGGAATATTGGGGTATTCGGGAAAGATGTTTATCGTACAACGAGAGAATATTAACTTATTGATTGAGCATGCAAATATTCGTCCCTATCGCCCCTTCCCATCCAGGACTCGATTGTGATAAATTACAAGGAAGTGATAAGAGTATGCTAAGGGAATACACAAAGGTATTATCGATTGGTAAGATATTGTACATCGTGAAAAAATATTGAGGATTACGGTTGATCTTTCAGAATCGTACTGTGACTATTATTGAAGAAAAAGATAAGAACTGCTGGATTGTGAAGAAACGTCGATATCTACCGGTTTGTGATCTTTGATCTCTCGATCGATTGAATTACTTCAATTGTGAGTATTATGTGAAGGAAGATATATGTTAAGGCTGAGCTGCCTCGTTATATGGTTGTTCCTCATAATGTACTCTTCATCCGCCATGTCAGTAGGGTACGGTAGACAAGTAGACAATGAATCACTACCATTATTTAGGACTACAACTTCACTGAGACGTCTCTCACTATGCTGTACTCACCTCTTAATTTCTACTGTTATGTTATTGATCGGAATGCAACAGATACGTTTAAAGAGAAGGTGATAGTCTAATGCATCAGCATGAATTAATTAAAGAGAATCACTCTTTACTCTTCATTTATTAAGATGAGATTTCTGTCCCTTTGTGTACATAATGTAATTGTTCCTGATATAGAAACGGATGGATCCGATCCTGAAGATTTCTTTCAAGGTAACATTCTATCTCTTCAATAAATCCGTCTCTGTCTATTCAGGCACCCAGGCTTGTGTTCGAATGTTGGAAAGATATCCATGGGAGCATGTAGTCATACTTGAGGTACTGATCACTAGTTATTCATGATTATTGATTATATGAATAATCAGGAACAACTGGTGCCCGTCCGATCAGTTCAATCATTAATCCTTCTTCTTACTCGATTAAATCATTCTTCTCTCATTGGAAGGGATAAGTTCACTTATCATCGAAATATTCCACTCAATAGTTAGTCACAGATAAGATTTCTATCGTATTCATGATTAAATTAAGCATCTTTGATTGATTATTCGATGGAAAGATGGATGAAGAGAAGATCTGATCCTATTTATCTATCAAGAGATTTTCTACCCATCTTCTATGATTACATCATGCAGAATGGTATACCGTCTACATTTTCAAAATTAATTTTTCATACGCAGGGACTATCGATCGATTGGCAAATGCATTGACACCCATTATACAGAAGAAATGCACAAATGGGAAGAAAGATCAATGGGGAAATTGTGTGAAGGGAATGGAAGATTTTGATGAAATAATGTGAGTAATCTCTACCTATTTGATATCATACAATAATCTCAGTCGATCTCATGATTTCTTCGTTCGAGTCGATCCTTCCTTCGATTTCGGATTCGTTCAATGTATGCATGAAAGAGTATTCCGAAAGACATACGAAGAACACATTCCATTGTGAATACCAAGTGTCTCATTCCCTCTTCCCCATTCCTCCCTCATTCCAATTCGAGTGCTTTCATCATAGACGTGTATCAATTTCCTCAATTTATGACACGGGAAATTTCTCCTATTCATTTAAATCAATCAAATTTGATTTTCACAATAAAAAATGCTGAGAAAAAACAATTCGGAATATTTACTCTATACACACTATATCTAACAAAAAAAAGAAAATTGTCACAAAGAAACGGGAAAATGTATATTTTCGAATGAGTATTGTATAAAATAATCACAAGGGAAAGAGTTGGAATTCCGGGTTTGGGGCAGATCAAAAAATGGAATATGGAACTAACAATTTCCTGAGATTCACGTTGAAATGGGAGATGGTTGAATAAGCTCACATTGATCACCCGACGAATCCTGTAGTAAGAAGGAAAATATGAGAGAACGTAAATTTGAGAATCTACCTTTATTTCTTCTTCAATCGATTGAAATTGTGGAGTATTAGGAGTGGTCGTTCGATCTCTTTCAGGGGAACAATTCCTCTGAGGGGTCGAATCACCCGATGTGACTAGATTGAGAGCTTTCTTTGCTTCTCTCTCTACTACGAACACATTCTGACGACGTTCCTCCTGCAATCAATACATATTCATAACTACTGTAGCATACGGGAATACTGTGATATGCATGATAAATCAATAACTGATAAATAGATCAGATCGAATAAAATTTACCTCTCCAATCCGATCGTAGATAATTCCATCAACTCCAACATCTCTCTTGAAGTAATTAATATGTTCCTTTTTATCGAGATCTTCTCCCCATACGAAAGAGACTAATCCCAATTCACTCGCTCTTCTCACGGGACGGGGATCAACAAGAAGATCTTCACTATTGAAATTTACTCCCTCAAACCATTTTTCATTAATAAATTTTTATTACATTTTCAGTTTAATAGAATAAACGACTCACCAATAGATCGGCTCCACATGCGAAATTAACACTTGCGAGACTCGTAGAACATCTTTGATCTTTGAATCGAGCGTATCTTTGAGTCTCTCCCACACAAAGAAAGAAGACCGGATATCGATTCTGCTTCATTGCGATCCTGTAGGATATTCAAATTCATAGTCGAGAGGGAAAATGAGAGATGGTATAGCTGATATTACTGACATTGCACAAATATCGGGATCGAAAGATGAGAACATTATCCTTCTGTGAGGAGCACTCTTCAATACATCTGCTAAGATAATATCAACGAAATTGTTCCTTTCGAAGTAATTGGCACATTCATGAAGACCATCCTGAAGAGAAGGAAGAGATAAGGTAAGGAATCAAGGAAAGATTAAAAAATGTAATAAATGAAGAAAGATGATTAACCTCTTGCATCATTGGATATTTCACTTCGATATTGAATCCAACATCAGGGTCAACTTTATGAAGTGCATCGATTAGAGTTGGAAAGGGACAAAGATCTGCTTCCTCTTCCATTTCACTAGTCAATTTAGCCACATTAGCATGTTGTTCAGGATATGCCAGATGATCCATCTACAAGAGAGATCAATTTCCCTTCCCCATGACAATACTCTCGATTATCTACCGTACCTTGAGTAATTCCAATTGAGATAGAGTAAGATCCTTGAGGGCCATTTCATGGTAGTCAGTGCTTTGTGGCTGCAACTCCTTCTTAATCTCTATTCTCTTCCATCATCTACCTCCACATTCACTCCCTCTTTGTTCCTTCGAGCAACCGAAAGAAGAACATGGAAATCATGGTAGATGACTGCGATCTGAAAGAGTCTTCCTTTGATTCAATCCCCCTTCACTCCCTCCATCCCTACTCCATGAGATTACTCTGTCTCTTCCAATTCTCATCTCTTCCCACTCATAATCACTCTCTCAAACAGTCTTATCTCTCAATGACGAAAGGCACAAAGAGAGAAAAGAAACAGAGAAAAAGAAAGAATGCGGCATGGTATGAAGCGAGAAAAAAGGAAGTTATCACTTGGGTTATCAGTCCTTTCCATCCTAAGAACGAGGTAATCCCTTCGAGAGAAAGACTGAGGAGAGGATGATAACAGTGAAAGCCTACTAGATCAAACAGATCCTTGGACAGTAGAAATAGTAACTCACTTTGTCCTTCGTCAGTTGTACATCGAATTCGACATAATCTGCACCATTCTTAGCAGCTACATTCAGGGAATGAATTGTATTCTCCCGAGCCATTGCGAATTTAGTGTATGAATTTCCTGTAAATACGATAATTAAAGAAAGGTCGAGTCAATATAATAACTACCTGCTCCTCGATGGCCAACTTCAATTGTCGATCGTTTCTTCCAATGTTTAGCATAAGTTGTATCCATTAACTGACGAGGATGGGGAATACGAAGATTACGAATGAATAGATAATCAACTGAACTATTATATATGGGTCTGATATATAAAATATGAATTTACCCGTAATTTGACCAATTGGACGACCCGAACTATTTATGAATGGAATACTCGTTTGACCAGAAGAATCCTGAAATTAACCAAAATAAAATAAACTAAGAGGAAATGAAAAAGAATACCTGAAGAGTACTAGGAAGAGCATAACACGATCCTATTCGCTTCCCTTCCTCAGAAAATATTTCTATGAAAAACGCCTGCAAACCAACCATTGATTGGATAATTTAGGAGATGAAAACTAACGAGGAAATCAACAGCAACACTACGAGTTCTGAATACGAGATAGTCTCGAAGATTATTGAAGGTTACTCCTTTCTCTGATTGAGGAGAATACTTACAATTGGAAGAAGTCGATGACAACACCTACAAATCATTTTAAATTTCTCTTAATAAGATATGATAACTTACAGAGACAAGAGCATGAGAATGGGAAGGAAGAGGAAGGGAGAAATCCTCTTCATCATCATCTAATTCTTCTTCTCCATCTCGAGAAGGAGGAACATATCCATTTAAACCCTGTGAATAATACTCGATGACCATATCAAAACAACATCGTCAAAACAAGAATTCGTACTGACCTCTCTTCTTCTCACATCAAGAGAATTGACTTTAATCTTGCAATTAAGACGGTCACTTTTGTAAAACTTGAGTGCTTTGCCGTGAATGGAGAGAAGAATTTCATTCTCTTCGTCGTACTGTAACCATCCCTCAGAGCAAGAATGACGACCAGCTGGAATATACAAAATTGATCCATCAATATTATTGATATTACCGTAATAATCGAATAAGTCAATATGACTCTTCCTGCATTCTCCATTTCTAGCTTCTGCTTTGATAAGAACATGACGAGGAATAAGATGAGCTTCCCATGCAGAAACAATCAATCGTTCTACCTACATCTACTTGATAATTGAGAATTTCGAATAATATTAAACCTCTCCGAATAATTTGTACCCGATGAAATAACGGAACTTGAGTGCATCATCGTTTGTATCGATATATCCTACCCATCGGTTACTGACAAATAGATTATGAGGTGAGGGAACTAGACTGAAGGAAGTGTCAATCAACTAACGGATTTGAGTCGAGAGACTGCAGAGGGAGAGACTCCGTAGGTCTCCATTCTCCCAGGGATGAACTTGATCCAGTTACGAATACTGATTCATTTGAACTGAGTTGACGATGGACATCCACTGTGAAATGGACCCTCGAAAGGGCCATCCCTGAAAAGAAAAGACGATTGGCACATTGATAAGCACTGATTATAATGAGAGAAAGCGATGACTAGGCGTGAAACTGCTGATATGTGATAACGATTGGGATCGATACAATAAAGTGACAATGTCATAAAAGATAGAAAAGGGGCAGCTAGGAGTGAAAGAACTCACAATGGCAAGATAAAATGAAGGATATGGAGAGAGCACGTGAGGGTTCCGCTTATTGAGAACGAATGAACTTGTTCTGCGGTTCAATGAGAAATTAAAGGATTAATTGATAAGCAGGCGATTAAATACACTCGAGGAGATGGAGGAGAATAAATAAAAGGTAGAGAAAATGATGTAGCAACGACGAAATAAGCGTGGGAGCGTGGAAAAAGGACAATAGAATTGGAAATGAGAAGCGAGATAAAGCTGACTCAAGATTCTGTCTCACTGAAATTTCAAATGTACTGTATTCGTAAATCAATCTCTCTTCGTACCGTACACTGCGATATAAAACTTTTTTGTGTGTATTTTGATCAGTTATTTTACAATAAAAATTGTTTATTGTATTGTATACATCAGTAAGTAAACATGAAGCACGTAGGGATCGGAATATATCTCTTAACTACGTATTTGCATCGATCTGATAGATAGATGTGTCTGAGGCTGGATACATACTCTTTGAACGTCATTAATCTGATTAAGGCAGTATAGAGATTGTAAGGAGCAATGAAAAATTGGCAGTGTTGAAGGGAAGGAGATGGGAAGGATAGAGACTTATTCGTCGACTTCGACTATCTGAAATAAATAATTTTTTTCTCGAAAATAAGATCGAATCTCATTAAAAATAATTCTAATGAAATGTAGATATCTCACATTGGAATGGACTTACTGTCCAACCTGCACCGTTCGTTGATTATGTGTGGCTCTCTCCTCTCCATCCTTATTGACAAGAGAAGTAACGACATTAGCTCCAATTCCCCAAGTGTTCTCTCCATCGAATACAAGTGATTCGGGAGGCATATGGATTCCTCCTTGATCACGAGCATAAACCTTCATCGATCGACCAGCCTTGAGAACGATTCCAGCAGGAATTGTGTACACGATCTCACGACGATTATCAAGCTTTCTCTTCAACTTGTGCTCTCCTACATTCTCGTCCTGAATCGATTATTGATTAATGAAAGTGGGCGGAGTCTAATCAACCTTAGATCTGTGAGTGTTCTCGAGAGTGATATACTTTCCATTGGGATCACACTCAGCAATGGTCACATTTCCCTTGGCAGATCTTTGGAAGGTCGTCTTAGTCGACACCTACAACAGAATCAATCAATGTCTCTTCAACCATATTCATCTACCGTACCTCTCCTCTGACATTTCTGGTGGAATCAGTATCCTCCTGTTGTTGAAGAGAATGAGTCTTCACGACTTGTTCGACCATCTGACGAAGTCCAACTCTGTAATGAATGGATCATCTCCATCCCTCTTCTCTCCTTCTTATACCTGCTCTCTTCTCCCTCCAACATCGTTCTATAGATAGCAATCTCAGCATCGAGCATCTGTTTCGTATCGAGAAGAGCTTGGAGTTCAGCAACGAGAGTCTGACACTCCTCCCTCATTCTAAATTTATCTCTCTTAATTTCTTCCCTTTTCTTTCATCTCTTTACCTTCTGAGGGTGGCATCTCTATCATTGAGAGCAGCCTCATATTGTCTCTGATCATCATTCAATTGGTAGTTCAACTGTTGAACTTCCTTCTCAAGAAGAGCATTCTTGTTCTCGAGCTCTCCCAATTTGCCTGTAATCCATTTATTGATCTCTCCTTATCGAATGACAAATGATACCTCTGAGATCTCCAATGTTATCTCTCATTCTCTTGACTTCATCTCTCTGGTAAGTGGACTCCATGGCTGCACGATTTGCAGATCCCTGTACCTCGGACACCTGAAGAGGGAACGATGAGGGGAGAAGGAAGAATAGGGAAGGGACGAACCTTGAGCTTGTACCAGCTCTCCATGTCTTGCTTGCCCTGTTTGGCAATGTAATCGTACTCATCCTTGATATCTCTGATAGCAAGAGCCAACTGAAATCAATGGATGAAGAGAGAATGAAGAGGATCTCCTATTATACCTCATTCTTGAAGAATTCTCTGGTATCAGCAGGGGCTTGAGCAAGAAGAGCATTGAGCTCCTTGACTTCCTGGTCGTGAACTCTGCAATTAATCGCATTATTTCCCTTTCTTTCTTCCTTTCTTTCTTACCTTCTAAGGAACTCCAATTCCTCCATAAGAGTCTGAACTTGATTCTGGAAGTCAATTCTGCCAATGGTCTCTTCATCCAAATCAGTGCGTGCCTTCTGAAGTTCTTCCCAGATACGGGCATTATCAGAGTTGAGTCTCTTCTCCTCCTCAGTCAATTGCTTCCATCTGAATATATCATCATTTTCATGGATCTCCATCTTCTCCTCTCTTACCTTGCTCTAAGCATCTCCAATTCATTCTGAGCATCAGCAATAGAATTTGTCCATTGGGCGATCTTCTCTCTATCACTCTCTCTTCTGTGCTGCACATCTTCGTATCTACAATTGAAGAATTTGTCATTTGATCAAATATCAGGTAATGAGTCTAATCTCATTACTTCGTCTTCTCTCTCTCTCTCTCTCTCTCTCTCTCTCTCTCTCTCTCTCTCTCTCTTCTCTAATCTACCAGTTCCTTTTTTCTTTCAGCTTCTCATCAGTAAACCCCTTCTCCTCTCCTCTCCTCCCCTTCACCCTTCGCTTTTTTTCGTTGACTCGCAACTTGAATCCGAAAGCAAAACATTGCAATTGTGAGAGTAGGGAAAGGGACGAGAGTGAGAGTGGAATGGAAAGGGAAGAGAAGGGTAATCATTGCTTGATCGATCAATAGATTCACCCCGTCAAGGATACCCTCTTCTATACACTGAAAACAGTACACAAACAATAGTTCTTCCATCTGGGGATTACTCCCCCCTTCCTCTTCCCCTCCCCTTCTCCCCTTCCCCTCCCCCCCCCCCCCTTCCCCCTTCCCCTTCCCTCTCTCTTACCTGCTTCTATACTCAGCCAGATCATCTCTCAATCTCTGTGCTTTCACTTCAATTTCAGCCTTCTTTCTAGCAGCATCATCAATGTCCTTCCTTGCAGTTGAAAGAGAATCAGCATACTTGATCTATAACTCTTTTGTTGTCTCATTCAATAGAGTATTCTTCAATCGACCACACCCTTCCATTAGTCTCCCTTCCATACCTTTATCTCTGTAGTGTCCTTTCCCCATTTTCCTCTGAGTTCATCCAAATCAGCGACAAGTTTTCTATTCTGTTCTTCGAGTTTCTTCACTCTGTCGATGTAGTTACCCAGACGGTCGTTGAGTCCCTTAAGAGATAATGAACAATGGGAAGAAACAATCGATTGATCGTATCATTCTCCCAATTGTTTACCTGGAGTGTCTTCTTTTCCTTATCAGTAGCTTCAATGAAACTCTTGGCAGCATTGGCAGAAAGAGCAGGGGAAATTCCTCCAATGGTAGCTGATCCCATCTCAGTTACCATCTTGAGTACACGACCACCTGCATACAATCATTATTATTATTATTAATCTATTTGTTTTCTCCTTTTCATTAATGATCTACCCTAATAAAGTAAATGAAATAAACTGACCATCACTGAAATTGGAAGTCATCTCGTATAGAAGGGATAGAATGGGATAAAGGAGAGGAGTTCAAATGGGAACTCTCACTCACTCTCTCTCTATCTGACTACTCCCGATTGAGAAAGGGATGGATAGGGGGAGGAGAGATAGAATGAGTAGAGGAGACAGATAATTCTATCCCATCTAATCGATTTGCATGGGTGTGGCCTATGTGATCACACTACTGTTTGCAATCATCTTCAACCTCTTTCCCTCTCCCTCACCTCCCTTTCCCTCACCTCCCTTTCCCTCACCTCCCTTCCACCTCCCTCATCTCTCTTCATGACTCAACCTACTCCACCCATACCAGTCACCTTCTCAATCGTCTCTTCAAACTTTCGATGATATCTCTCGCACTTTCCCTTATCCGCCCTAATTTGTGACTCATTTCGGAAGAAATAACAGAAGAATCAATTCTCACATCGTAAAAAGGGCTGAATATAACAAAAGAATGAGTCAATCTTTCGATCGGCTTATGAACTGAAGGGAAAATGTTTCCAGGCAGATTAATGTCTAGCTTTATCTTCCATTCTTCATTGTTTCGAGTGAATCTTCCAACGATACTTCTACATCACCAGCAACGGAAACAAATTGTTGGTGGTGATGTTCTAACAAGACTCAAGTATTTGGGAGTGAAATATAACGCTGCGGAACCCACTTTGAGATTGGATGAGGAAGAGTTAGCGAAATGAATAGATGAAAGTATGGATAGAGTCCCCTCTCTCCGAATGAACTTCTATAATAGATAATAGTCGTACCTCCACCAGTATTGGTTCCTCCGGAGACATAATTGCCCGATTGTCTCGATTGAGTTCTCACTGCAGTTCTTGGTTGAATCGTCGATCGATATGACATGGAAGATTCGAATTCCGATGATTCCTTCGACATCTCTGAATAGAAGAATGAGATTGAATGTAAATGAATGGAAAGGGAAAAGGGAGGATCGAGACAAAAAAGGACAGAAAAAGAGGGCTAAAGCGGCCTTGAAACGAGAATTGAATGATGGTATCTGAGTGATGGGAAGAAGTCTCATTATAGGAGGTGAATTGAGGTGTTTAGAGAGGAGGGGAGGAAGGAGGGAGGAGGGAGGGGAGGTGGGAGGAAGAAGGAGAGGTGAGGGAAGAGAGACGGATAGAAGGGAGACAGACGGGTGGAAATACAAAGCCTCCTATAGGGGAAGAGAGACAGGCCGGTTTAGAGTGAGTCTCCCCCTATTCTTCGCTCTCTCTTTTGATGCGGTATTCGATCGATATTCGATGATGGTATGCATGGAAACTGTAGTGAGAAGTAAAGAGAAGAGTAGGGGGAAGGGGAGAGGAGGGAGGGGGAGGGGAGATGGAAGGAATGGTGGAATGGGTGAAGGGAATACAGACAACCCCGCCCTTTGAAGACTTGAAGTGAATAAGTCTCCACCCTCCTTCATTTGTAGCCTCTCCTTCCATCTCCCCTTCTTCTCTCCTCCCCCTTCCATTCCACTCCTCCCACTCTACAGTCTCCTCCTCCTCTACAAAGTGAATCAACAGAACTAATACCCGGAAACTTGTATAGAAATGAGGGAAGAATCATCAATGAATGGGGGAAGGATGTAGGAGAGGAATAGGTGAAAGAGGGAGAAGGTGATATGTTATCTGAAAGGAAGGAAGGACGAGAGTCGACCATTTATGAGTGGTGAAGAAGGGAGGGGACTCAATGCGACTGTGGAATGTATTCTCTGATAAGGAATGAGTGGGTTGGAATCACTCATCGATTCATGATCTGCATCAACAATACTGTATTAGGATACGGTAGGGAATGAATAATCGATTGATTGGAATGAAGAGTAGAGAGGAGGTATTTGCACGGTAGTGCATTCGAAAGAAGGGAGGGGATTATTCTCTTCTCCCATCGTAGACACAACCAACTTGTGTGTCTCCTGGATTGAGACTCCATGACTATTTGAGATTCCCTTCCTGCTTTTCATTCAATGGATCGAAACATATTCAGAATGCGATGCAAACACACAGAAGAAAGGAGAGAGATCATACTTTATTCCTTTGTGAGTCGAAGTGAAGACGTGTGATAAAATGGTGTGAATAAAAGGAGAGACAGAAGAGATAAGATAGTGATTCATTCTTGTGAGGCTCGAGATGGTTGACAGAAATCAAGAGGAAAGGATTGAAGAGGAGAGAATGAAGTTGGGAAGAGAAATGGTGGACGAATAGGTAGAGAAGGATGGTACATCATATATGGAAATGGGAATGATGGAAGTGATTGGAGTGATGGCAATTGAGGTGATTCCTCTTGTGATGACTGAATTCAAATTAATCATTTATTTATCCTCTTCATTCACTTACCTTAGGGGACGAAATCTCAGTTTTGACTGAATCATTGTCATCTGGTGACTCTCTTCTCGACTCTATAATTGACCGAGATTAACCTCTTGATTGCTCATCAATATTTCTCCTCATCTATCGTAATCCCCCCTCTATTCCACCTGCAATCTCTTAATCCTTACGCAATCTCATTAATACTCATTGGCTGTTCCATTGAATAGAATCAAGTCTCCCTCTCATCATTCTTTCCCCTTCCCCTCATAAAGCCTTTCACCTCCCGGTTAGTCGCTTTAACTTCACTCAATTTACTCATAACGAGTCCTCGTAATGACACACTCTTCTCTTTCCCTCCCCTCTCTCAATCACAAAAACGAACTCTAAACTGTGGATAATACCATCTACTTAGTCCCTTGCACGCACAGATTGCTATCGAAGAGACAATATGTTTTCTCCACTACTTTTTCTCAAAAGGATTCTATTGCGAGAGGAGGGTGTGTCAACTGGGGCAAGTCTGTCTCTTCTTCCTCTCTCTTCTCTTCTCAACTCTAAGCTGCTTTCACAACAACGCCCCCGTTCACGTCGACACTGAAGACACATTCGAAGCACTTATTTCACCTTCATACACAACCCTCCGGTAAACTATCTAGAGAGGCCAAACAAATAATTAATGTGAAGAACAGAGAAAAGATAAATATCCATTTTGAGAGTACAGAAAGCAACAAAACTAACGGAATTTTCAAAGGCATGCTCAGGGTTCAACTACAAGAAAATAATATTGATGCTAAAAATCAAGCAAAAGATGTAGCACGAGTGGGGTTCGAACCCACGAAGGCTTACGCCCATTGGAACTTAAGTCCAACGCCTTAACCACTCGGCCATCGTGCTAGGCCCTCTCTCCTTCCCAACCACACGCTATGGAGCGACTCACTCTCGCCTCTACTTCCATACCGCTTTCCTTTTCAGATTTGCATAGACCATTTCATGAATTCGTTGAAAACCAAATAAAAGCGTCTTGAATCGGCCCTGTTTGAGGAAAGTGAAATGAGAAGTTCAAGAAAGGATAATACATAGTTACGAAAAAATGAAGAAGAGGGACAAACCAGATTGGGAATTCTTCGATTCGCCTTGCTCAGACTGGGAATTCGAGTTGTTGAGAAGGTTAAGAATCTCGTGAGCTGAGAAATAACTCGATTACGCAATATATTTGATGGTTATTGGTGAGTCAATGAGTGTCACGGGGGCTGGTAATACAAACACGAAATGAAACAATGGTAGTCCTTCAGTAGCGAGAACGAGTGGCCATAGAATATGATAGATTATTTTTTATTCATTGTCTATGATTTCAATGTAATCTGATATCTGAGAAACTACATGCCTGCATCTGCGTTCAGTCTGTATCCAACGTAAAATACAGGAATATTTTTAAGGTCGAATGAGATCATTCGGATGAAAACCTACTATCGAGATAACTAAAGAAATAATATCGCAGTTTTTTTTTCTTTTTTTTGAGCTGAATATCATCTGGATGTTCCCATCAAAGCAATTTCCTTGATTGAACAACTGACCATTCTCAATCCCAAGTGCCATTTCGATATCCCTTGCATCTCTTTCCTCTTGACTCTGTTGACGACGTAAAGCAACCTATAGTGAAGAGATGAAGAGAGAACGAGATGGAAGGGAATGACCTACCTGTGCTGCCATCACTCGCTGTCTCTCTGCTATTAGAGTACACTTCTCACATACACAATCCTTCCATTTACAGAATCTCTTGTGGCCTAAAGATACGATCAACGAGGAATTCGATAAGGAGAGAGTAAGATAAATGAATATTTGATCTACCTTTGAGTGCAGAAGTCAATCCATGGTTTCTACATCGAGCACATTTCGGTGTTCTTTGCATTCGGTCATTCTTCAATTTCATAATCTCTCTTATTTGATCTTCTGAGATTCCGAGTGTTCCGAGTGATGAATTCGATGACATTCCTTCTTAAGATACAATGTGATACGATGAAACAATAAAACAATGATTAAATAATTAGATGTAATTATTAATAATGAACCGTAAGAGAAGCATGTGAGGACAGGGACTGAGTCTTAATGGGCGTGGCTAAAGGGATATATGGAGGAGATAAGCTACGGTATCTCGATTGGGGGGATTCAGTCTCAAGAGGGAACTCCGCCTACTGAATATAGATTGACGCTTCCTCTCTCTTCTCAATTGAATATCATCTTCACTTCAAACTCTATTTCCACACCCTTTGACACTTCACTTTTCTCTACAATCATCACAAATCCAATTTTGATGCAATCATAAAAACAATTATATGTGTAGACTCATCCACAAATTCAGAAGGGTTGAGAAGAATATGAGTTGTGAAACGAAAAAGAACATAGATAATAGCTTGAGTTTGAGAGTGAGAATGAATACTTGAAAAGAAGCTAATAGTTGGTGAGTAGTGTCTCCATTGTGTATTCATATTTGATCAAGACTTCTCTAATGACAATGCCCCATTACAGTGTTTATCCCCAGGTGTGTTCCCCCCCCCCCCCATTCACTCCCTCCCTTCCCCCTCTGCTTCTCTCCGTGTCATCCAATGGAGGGATTACTTCTCAAGTGTGATATCCTCATTTCCTTCTGTCATCATACTCCATATCTCTCATCCTCACACCCTCTCAACGTCCCTCTTTGATGCCTCTCATCCCAATAACACAAACACATTGTGTCATAATCCATGAGATGGAATAGAAGGAGGGAATAGACTTGTTCCTCAACCGGTATCAGTGCCTATCACACAATGAGTATCTAGAGTAGTATCAGTCGATCCGGTCGGGATGGCTCAATCTCTAGCTCTTCTTTCACGGTTGTTGCCATCGAATTGTGATTGAGATGACTCCATGAATGGATTTCTTCCCTTGCAAATGGAGAGACTTCCTTATAACGATAGACTCATCGAACAGGTACTATCCCTTCTATTATTATTCCCTTCTCCTCCCTTCTCTAGTCGACTGGCAACAATGAAGATTGTTTCACATTGCATACAACCATTTGCAAAATGTTCCAGGAATACAAGTAATCTCTTATTTTATAGGTTCGCAATTTCCCTTGTCTGTACAATCAAGACAAACGAGTATTCGTCGATTCGAAAGAAAGGAATATTCTATGGCAAAGAATTGCAATGAGTATCGATCCCACTTCTTCCGGTTCAATTTCACATTCTTGTCCTTTTTATCAATTGATCACAGGTGAATTCGCAAAACGTCGATGGCTTCAAATTCGAGATCGATATAGGAAGGAATTGAGAGCTACGTTAAAGGGAGAATTGATTATGGGAGCAAGATGGAAACATTTTAATCGATTATCGTGGTTAGATCCCCATTTGAAGAATATCGATCTACAGAGGTACATTATTATCATTCTTTGAATCTAAGAATGTTGTTCAGAAGTGAAGATGATACAAGCGGAGATCAATCAACAGAATCTTCATCGAATCAATCAACTTCTTCCCCTCAACAATTCATTCGTCAGATTATTTCATCTACTAAACATATTTAGTTGTATTTCAGTGAATGGAGACATCAAACTGGAATCTCTACTACAGAATAATGAATGTGAAGAGAGTAAGTTCGAAAGGATGAATAATCCATTTGATATTGCACAGGTTTCGATCCTCTCGGATGTCTCAATCTATCTCTCTTCAATTCTCTTCTATCCGATTCTTCTTCCCATTTGGTCAATGATGAATATTTCCTCTTTGCTCGAATAATCGGCCTTCGTCTAAAGAGAATGGATCCGATTGAATGCAGAAGGGTACGTATCTCATTCTCATTCTCATTCTCTCATCCATCCTCTTTCATTCACAGATCCAATCTAATATTATGACCATGTTAGATGAAGAAGAGAAGAAAATTAACTGAACTATCCCCTCGATATTTTAATTACAACTAAAAACTACAAAATGTTCTAGACAATCTATGTTGAAGTCCAGCACAATCCACTATTAAATATTACATTTATCGTGTAACATCGGGATAAAAGAAGAAGACATTATAAAAGAACTCCCGTAGTGACATTGGAAGAGCAATAAGATACAGTAGGTACAAATGTCATTCTAATTCTCTTACAATTTGGCGATTCCCTTTTCTTTCTGAATGATTTCAACAACTTTGTGGGCACATCCCCATCCCAGAGTGAATCCATTACTCGCATGGCCATAGTTATGAACTACCTGCAACAATATCCGTCCATTTCATTCATTAAAGAGTAAAGAAACAAACCATGAATTCCTTTCCATTGTTACTCTTTCTATACTGTGATTCCAATCGAATCTCATCTCTTCCAGGACGAAGTGCAATCCATTCATAAAGAACCTTCGATCCCTTAATAATCAATTCTCGATAGATGATACGAATTCTCTCCTACCATACCTTTATAGCAGGATGAATCTTCTCGTATCTCTCCCATATATCTCTTCTGTCTTCATCAGTGATAGTCATATCCGATCTTCCCTTCTGTTTCAATGATCCAAGAGTAACTGCGTCATTCCTCAATTACAATTGATTATCACACAATTCAATCATTCGCATAGCACACTCATTCCCCTCCATCTCTCATACTCACATCGGAATAGTGAATGTATCGAGGTCTTTGTAGTAAAAGTGCTTGTGCCATGGAGCTTCGATCTAAAATGAGTCGATGCCGTCGCTGATTACCGTACTCCCCTCCCTTCCCCTCAAGATCTCTTTTCTCTTTCTTACCCTGAGGGCGACTCCTCTAATCGGGTACATTGTATCATCATCTCCAGCCAGTTTACCTGCATCTAATCCACCACAATTGACGACTACATCGAATTGATCTCCCAACTGAATCAGAGTGAAGGTCTTCTCAATGAGAATTAATATGGTAAATACCTGCTCGAGCTTCTCAATCTTGGCACTTTTCCATTCAACTTGATCAAACTTTCCAATTTCCTTTCTCAGGAATGGCATATATCGATTGGCTTCAGATGCAAAAGTTGTGAAGAAAATTGCGTGTCTGGAAGAAAATTACTCATAACTAAAACACCCAATATTATTTCAATTCTTTCAAGTCTACATCTGCATTAACTCTTCAATCAGCCTTACAATTTGAAAACAGAAAACTAACTTAGCAGGATTTGGGAATAGATCTTTCTTCTCTCTATCACCCAACCAACGGAAATTGTAGACTGTGTCTCCATATGCTTGTTCCTGATATTCAATCCATTTCATTAATTTCTTCATCAAATTCTTCAATTAATTCAAGGTCTCACTTGTCCTTCCAATTTGCTCTTGTCATCACTCATTATGGTTCCCGAAAGGAGTTTTATGCCTGTTTCATTACCCGATCGAGTACGGTAAAGATGAGAGAATCGATCGAATGAGATACGACCAATATCCCTAAGAGCACACGTCACTCTTTAGTAAAACAAAATGTAGATATCAGACACCCAAATAAATAAAGCTACATTCTAGGGTTGCAGGTTCAGAACCAAGATATTGCCGGTCAAAGCTGGGGCTCCAGGATACCGACCCGGTGTAAGGAGCTCCAAAATGATTTCTGAACAATGGGACTTTGAGGGATGTTAGGACATGCCTAGAGGTGGCCAAAATTGATGCTAACTCATTTCACGATTTTTGCACTATTCCCAAGAATTGCCATTCGAGCTCGATTCTCTCGTGACAGGCGTGATATGTAAAGAGGATGCGGGATCCCGCAAACTTGCGGGATTGATGCGGGATTTCCCCCTCTCATTTCACTTCGCTCTGATCACTCGATCTCGAAACCATTTGCATACGAAAAAACAAAGGCGCCGAGTAATGAAGGAGGGAAGAGGAGTAGTGAAATGAGAGAGGGAAATCCCGCGTCAATCCCGCAATTTTGCGGGATCCCGCATCCTCTTTACATATCTTCTCGCTCGTGCGGGATTGAATGCGGGAGAGGGAAGAAGAGTGAGGAGGGCGCGGGAATAACGAAACCGATCCCGCTACGGCAACCCTACTACATTCTTCACCTATTTGGTACATTCACCATGATTACAATCGGAATTTGAATGGTCTCACCTATACTTGGGATTATCAATTCTGAATAGACCAGCAGGTCCAAATGAGCATATTTTCTCTACGGGACGATCAGAGAAAATTGTGATCTGAAGATGATGAAGAAAGGATTTAATAGATCCATAATACTCACACCCTTTTCAATAGATCAGTCTCAATTCCGATAAATAAGAGAAAGATTACCTTAACTCTGGGCACAGCTTCCAATAGAGCAAGTGCAGTGGATAGACCGATGACTCCTTCTCCAACGATTGCAACGGGAAGAGACATATTGTATCTGCAAGGAATATATATATATATATATATATATTGATCTATAGAAAGAAGAGACGAATAGAGGTGTAGGAGAGAGCAAAGAAAACAGCGATAAAAACGTCCCTGTCTGATAATGAACTGAAGAGTGGATGTTGCGATAGATATTCAATAAAAATCACTTCTAAAGAAAATATAGAGATAAAATGAGTTTCGAATGGACAGTTTATATATGAAGAGGAAGGACACAACAAATGAACAATGTCTCGTGAGGGAGACTGCTGAGAAGAGAATATGAAAGATCTCCCCTCTTTACACCACAAAGAACGTCCACAGATGAGAAAAGCAATGTGATCAACCAGAAAGATCGTCTTTCAATCTCTCCCTCTCCTCTCTTCACATTATCTTTTGTTCACCTATGTAAAATGCTACTTTGCTCACTACAACCATGCACAATTCCTTCGCTCACTCTCTACACATTCTCTCTAATTCTCTGCACTAGAGCCAATCCTGAGCACACACTCTCAGCCGCGTTCGTGGTGTAATGGTCAGCATGGATGCCTTCCAAGCATTCGACGGGGGTTCGATTCCCCCCGAACGCAGAACATTTTGCTTTATTTTTAAAATTATATAGTGGTAATTTGTAATCGAAACATACTGATTTCAGAGATATTAAGTTTCAAAACTGTTAAAAAATTTAGGTACTGACTGTGCAATCCGTAACACATTATCAGGCGTACAATTCGAGTTTTTTCATATTAGCAAATTTATCAAAATGTGGCAGAATGCATAAACAATTTCTTTAAAAAATAGTGTAGAGCAAAGATTACAAGTGAAAGGACTACGGTAGAACGTGAGACGATTGATACAGTAATCCAATGTGAGGTATTGTTTGTGATTAGATATGAGGTATCCGTATATGAAACTAATAATCTTAAAACTGCTAATTGCACAGAATAAGTCTGTATCTCAAAATAGTATAACAAAGAATGCATAATCTAGTGAAAATGAATACTTAAATGGAATTCGTCCTCTTAGAATCGTGCCTCCTTCTTCACTTTGTCATATACATCAGGGAAAGCATCTTTTGCATTCAGTTTCACTCTATAATCGGAATGGATTGACTTCCTCTATCATTTCCCCTTCCTTATTCTCATTCTCACCTCAACCACTCGTAGAGGGAAGAATCGAACATTTGATAGAACTCTTCTCTAGTCATATACGTATCAGCATACAACATCTAGAATGACTCCGTCTCCTTCTACTCCTCCTTCCTTCCCCTCTCCTACCTGTACTCCTTCCACTGATCTCACATATTCTTCCAATTCTCTTGTAGTCTTCTTTGGGTCATAATCTACAATGGACTCTCACTCTCTCTCTCTCCCTCCTATCATACCATCTTTCTTGCATACTCCATACACTCCCACATCGACATAGAGTACATTCCTTCCACTCTTCTGCTTCACAAATCCAGGGCAAGTAGGAAGATTGAAGGGACACAGCCACACTGGATAGATGTTCGTCTAAGAGAGAGAGAACAGATTACGGTAGGATTATCTACTGATTACCTTATCATGGAATACTTGTAATCCCTTCTCTAGATCAGTAAGGGGAATGAGCATATCCTGTAGAACGTGTCTTCTCTCGTAGATTCGACTATAATCAATAATTGGAAAGACTTGAAAGAGAAGGGTGAGGTAATGGAATAGGATTACTCACCGAACAGCTCCGAATGTAGTGTACTTGAGAAATGAGATCTTAGGTGGACATAACCATCCATAGAACCAACGGAAGAGAACATTATTTCCGAAGGGAATGATCTCCTACCAACCAATTAATAGGATCACTCAATAGTAATATACAGTACCTCTAGCTCCCAGAAGATAGACTTTGAATGGCGATGATAGTAGTCACGAAGAGGAATATATTCAGTTACCTCCTTAATACAATCAAAACATTCTCATTTGACTCTTTTTGATGTATACCTCATTCTTCTTTCCGATTCCTTCAACATGAGTGTAGAACCAAGGTTTGTGCCATTTTCCAATTGCATTAATTTCTCCATTCTTGGGAGGACCATCGCTGAATCTGAGAAGAATTGAATGGAGAGTAGATGAATATGTTGAATACAATACCTTCCCTTCATCACTACTCCCATCTCCTGACTGAATTGAATTCCCTCTACGAATTCATTCTCGGATACGGTACTCTCCGATTGAAGTTTAGCCGTCATATCCTATAGTACTTAATTTGTGATTATCGATTAACTCTCTCATATGCCGTACCTTGAAATCACTAACAGGCATATATGTCATCTTGACGAATGGTTTGCATCGGATAATTCTGATTGTAGCAGCAACGAGAAAACCGAGAGTTCCGTGACTCCATGGAATTCCATAGAAGAGACCTTGACTCTCTGCGTCTTCCGTTCCCTACACAAATACTCATCTTTATTCAATTTATAAGTCTAGAGTACATCACTTTATAATCACCCATTATCTTTCGCATCACAAATTCATTAGGCAAAATCATAAGCCGCTTATCGGTTTTCATTACTCATCACATCGGCAAAAAAAATGTAGACTCAAAGGGTTGACTATGCTGGAATAATCGTTTTGATCCCATATCAATCCCTAGCTGTAAGCTCTCAATTTCTGACAAGGTGAATAAAAGTAATAAATAGTTCTTTTCTTTATACCTTCTTTGCAACAACGAGACTTCCATCGGCAGTCACGATCTCGTATGATACACAAATATGTTGGAAGAGGCCGTACTTCCTTCCACTCGATTCAACTCCGCATCTCAAAGATCAAAGATCAACCATTCATTTCTCGTACAACTACGGTAGATCATAAAAATATTGGTGAAATTATTTCACACAGTATTTGATTGGACGAGTGAATAAACTAACCCATTGATCATTCCTCCAACAGTGAGATCATCTAATTCGGGTACAATAGGAAGGGAATATCCACGAGGAAGGAGATAATTAGTTATCTCTCCCATTGATACCATTGGTTCTACTCGAATTGTTCGATTCTCTTCGTCTACCTGTTCAATCATACAATCAATTATTCAATCTATTCGTATTCTATCTTTCTCACCTCTAGAATATCAATGAGTGAATTGGTTGATATGAGAGTGGAAGTATTCTTATAGAGTGGATATCTGAATGACATAGTACTCCATCCCGATCGTGCATTGCACATCTTCTTCTTCTTATCTCCACGAGCCCATTCTCGAACCTGATGAAAATCAATTACTTGCCCCAGCCAATCCGTCTCTTACCTCTCCCTGAATCTTGGCTACTTTTCTATCGTGAGCTCGAGGGGCAGAATTCACCTGAAATATATTATTTGAACACTCGCACGAATTATTCTACGGATTCTTTAACAAAGGAATAAAGGAGATAATAAAGCATACATAATGAACGAGTCGATTCCTTGCTCTTGTGATGAGATCGTAGATGAATGAAAGAGGAAGAAGAATGAAACAGACGGGAATCCATCGAAGATGATGGAGCAGAAATTCAAGAATGATCTCACTCAACGGAAGACCAGTTGATGATCCCATATCTGCAATGAAGAAGAATGGATGACTGGATGGATGAATGGATCAAGAGTTAGAGGTGTCAAACGAATGATAACAGAGTATCGAATAACGCGTGATCCCCTTTGTTTACATCATTAACTAAGGAATGCGCGAATAGGAACACCTTACCCACAAACATTTCAATGAATCGTTCCCACAAACTCATTCTCGAAACTCAGTTAGATATATGTGATTGAAACCTAAAAGGAATCGCGACATTATTTGATGGCCTTTTTATTGCAGGTGAGGAAATCGATAGATAAGAAATATGTCAACCAAGCAGGGTCAGAGTTCCACTGATAAATAACAGAGACTACAAAAGGCAACAGAAAGGTGAAGAGAGATGGGAACGAGGCCTCTTGAATTTGGAAGTGGAGCAAGATTCAATGTGTTAGTGAACCATCTCGAGGTCGATTCTTATCGTGCTCACTCAGTGTTCTCCCGTTAGACGGGACAGATCAAATAGACCCTGACAGTTAAACTATCCGTGATAAACGCATCCATACATGCCCAGAAACCGGTAAAAAACGGAATAAGTAATTGATAAGAAATGCAAGTCCCCGTTTACATCTTCTCGTCAACTCTCCTCTCTTCAAGCAACTTCTCCGTCCATTTGGGAAAGGGTAGATCAAAGTGTGTTCAACACAGCATGACATCTCTACAAGTGTTTGTACTAGTCGGAATACCCTCAAAGGGTTTCCTCCCCTCTCGATCGGTCATTCGGCTGTCTCTAACAAGGAGTCCTTCTTCCCTTTATCACTCTTCCTTCCGTCATATATCCCTCTCGTCCTTGATTGGGTAAGAGTAGAGAGAAGGGATCAAAGAGCGGTCTCTCATCCCTCATCCCTATCATTACCTGTGTATACTCATGTCTTCCTCATTACATCTCCATCATCTCAATCCTCTTCTTACATCTTCCTTCCAATCACCGCCATCTAAGCCCTCTCTCCTCTCCTACTGTGCTTCTCCTTCCTCTTCTTCATGATAACCATCGACTGTTAATCCCTTCCACCTGTCCATCTCTCTTCTCTAACACGCATCTCCTATCTCCTTACACGCATCTCACACGTGTTCTCGAGTCCTTTCTCGAATTCCATCTCAATCCGCCAACTCAGTCATTAGAGAAAGTATTTCCAACTTCTTTCTCTTTGGCGGCATCTAGCCTCTCAATCAAAGAGAGACCTCCCATTAGAAAGGGCAAAAAGAGGTAAGTTAACCGCAATGAGTACATCTCACTCCATTTTTAGCCTTGGTCAAAGCGTGCGCCTCTCTTTGGTTCATTGCGTGTTGTGGTAGTTAAGAAGAAGGAAGGGAGTACGAGATATTTGAAAGGACTCGTTTCCGATTTGAAGAAGACGAGGAGGAGAGGGGAAAGGGAATTGATAGATCTCTCGATAGAATCGAATCAAATGCAGCTGCCATACACAAATCTACAGTATTCAGACAGTGAATAAGAGAGGGGAAAGAAGGAATGGAGGGATTGATGGAGGGACAAAAAGAAGACGAGTCAATTGGAAATCTTCCCTCATTCTCAATTACATGCCAATCACATCTACATCCATTCTCCTTCCAATCATCCCCTTCTCATTACAGATGTATTTGCTCTCGTGTTCTCCGTTGACCTACCTTATGATTAACAAACAAAGAGAAACACGAAACAGCTTCATTATTCATAAGATAAAGGTCCCTCTAGTTCTCTCATATTTCGCGCACCGTATCCCTCCTTCCCTATACGCTCCGCCCCCTTCTCTTTCCTTGGACCTCTCTCATTCAATTCTTCCATCCTACCACCCTCTCCAGCATTCTTTTCTGAAGAAAGAATGGCTAAACATACTTGTAATCAGAAGGAACGACGGAACGAACGAGAGAGGAAACGAGTGAATCAGGTATTAACACATTCGACCACTTTGTCCATTCAATCTCTTCGTCTTCAGGTGAATCAGGGATTCAATCAATTACGTGCCCGAATCGAGCGAGTTTCTCTCAAAAAGAAGTTGAGCAAGGCAGATACACTGAGGGAAGCAACTCGATATATTGCTCATCTCAAGCAGTTACTCAATAACGAATCTACTCCTCGAAAAACGGTACTTTAATTATTATACACATACCATAAGCGATTCAAGCCATGTATTCTACAGTGACAATATACATTTTACAGTACACGGTTTCTCATGAGAAGTCATCAGGATATCCCTCAGATGAATCGTATCAATCACATTCGCCCATCGAGTATAAGGTCGATACTAATCACCTCCATCAAATGAACTACTATGCATCTCATGGTGAATTATTATGTTCTTCACTTGGAATTCCATTAGCATCTTCCAATCCGTGTCCTCACTAATCGATATTCTTTCAGAGAGTCGATAATCCTTCTCCATGACCCCACCATTCGACATCTTCTTCGTCTCCCCTTCATTCATCTCAGGATCAAACGGCACTTATCTCAGTACTCTAATTCCACTCATCCCTACTCGTCCTCCTTCAATCCATCCTATCTTCCATTCCAAAGTGTTCAATCGAGTATTTCCTCTGTCCATCGTGTTCCATCTACGGGTTCTTTTATCTTTCATGTCTCCGATCACTTTATAAATCATTACTACCAGTCTTGTTAAGAGTACCCGCATGTTGATGACTCTTTCATCTCTTATCTTCCTCTATCGATAGTCCATAGATAATATCGACAGGTAGTCCATTTACTACCATCTTGTAAGGAGTCGGTCAACTATCCAACTCACAACTAATCGACCACCTTTCCTTCCTGTTACAGGTAGACACTAAGGGGAACTATAGACAATTAGACCCATGCTTCCCATATGCCCTCTCCACATACTCAGTCCTTTTCTGTCTATGAGAATAGAGACAACCCTCAATTTGGTGAGTGTTTGAGAAAGAAAATAAAGGAAGAGAAAGAAGAATAAAAAGAGGAGCCCTGAGATGGAGTAACTGTCTATCTAGTAGTACCCAACTGCATGGATAAAGAGAGTGAAGACTCCTTTGTCTTCCCTCCAATTTCACTATCCTCCTCTCCCCTATATCCCTTCTATTCCCTCTTCCTCTCTTTATCCTTGACTGTTCACACTCCCAATCTACTACCCACCCATTATAAGACAACTGAATTATTATCCATCCACTGTCCAATGTTCCCTCGAGCCAGTTAATACCAAAATGGAATGGTATAGTGCAGACAGGGAGACAGTCCAATGGGCCCTCTCAGCCAGAGGGAAAGGAGGGCATGGATGAGTTCTCTCTTATCCTCTCCGTCATCTCCTTCAACTTCATCCATGCATGGAAGCGCCAAAGAGGTAGTGACCACACACAGAGAAGTGCTAATCGACTATCCAAAAGAGGGAATCTCAGTTGCGCAATTCTGCCAATCTCCCCCTTCTACTCTTTCAAGGGATCGAGCCGACAAACGATGAGGGCATGCAACAAACAAGTGGGAGGACTATTCAATGGACTTCTCCATGAATCGTTCAGCCATCCCCTTCTCAGCTTTGCCCCTTCTCCAGCTGACATTGAGCAACCATTCCACAACACTTATCTATCCATTTCACGATTACTCAACTAATACCCATCCTGAACCCCAAACAATTCATCATATAAGCTCGATGATCCGTTAAAAAGACCCCAATTCACCGGGTCTCGATTGACCATAACGGACGATAGGTGGATGAATAATGGACTCAATTCCGTGTCCTTGGGAGATGCTAGCACGAGTAATGTACATGACACCAAACTGTCGGGAATCGAGACTATTACATCTGAATGGATAATAAGGAACGGTGAATGGTACGGAGTGAACTGAGAATTAAGCCCCTTAGAAAATCCCCCTAGGGAGTGAGATAGTCCCTCTCCCTTCTTCCCATCGATTGATGGACACTTCACAATGAGATCTCTCTAACAATCATCTCGATTGATGGAGCCTGCCATTCTCTCCTCTCATACAACAATACTGTCTCTCTCCTGCATCAATTAATGTCCTCTCCCATTCTCACGAAACAACGTTTATGGTGTAGCATCGTCTCCTCAAAATTATCCATGTACACAATTAGAGATTCAGCTATGAATGAGAAGATTGGAAGAGAGATACATACACGCATCGGATCAGGCCAATTGTATAGCATTGCGCAAGAGATACTAAAATCCATTCATAAAAAAGTACGAGCTTGCTGATGGAAGAGACTGATTGTGGCTTGATGTGGTAGTTATTTGATTCGAACAATTAGCGAAAAGGTTGTGATACAAAGAGAGAGAGAGACTACCCGACAGTGGAAGCCTTCTCTTTCGAGGACTTAAAGATGAAAGAGTCCGAGAGGGCCAATCAACACTATAATTGGCCGAATAATGAAGAGAGGAGAAAGACTGACCGCGTGGGGTCAACAAGAGTGATCACCCGAGGCATCTAGACTACTCTCGATAATGAGAGGAAGGTTAGAGAATGGAAGGGAAGAAGGAGAGGGGGTGTGAAGCAGTGGTTGAGAAGATTACTGCATAGGCCGTAGGTTGTATGAGAAACCGGAAAGAGTTGCATCGAGTAGAGATAAGTGAGCAATCAATGATTGCGCCATCCACAAGTTGGCAGTTAAGATTTGGTGAGGTAATATCTGTTAATCGGTGTGATTGGAGGGAGATTGACCCTCTGCACTATGATCAAGGAAGGAGAGGGAGAGGTCCGGAAGTAGAGATATTTGTCCAACCAATTAGAGATTATGCAACGAGAGACCAGAGGCAGCTAAGAGGATTACATCCACCAATCAAGTGATACACTCGAAGGTACTCAACCATGACATGGAATACCCATGGGAAGGAGTCACTATCATAATCCTGATTGGCAATTCCTACCACTCAATCAACCCAATAACCACTTGTACCAGAATTCAGAAAGAAATAAAAATTTGATATTTATCATCTGCTAAGAATAATCACAATAGAAAGAACCCGTGGGACAAGAACACGTAATTGATGGAAAAGACATGATTGAATGATTGAAAGATAGATATCTTATGAAAAATCAATGCATACTGTACGAATATTTCTGCTCAGAAAACGAATTCTCAGAAGACGAGCTTGTGGGATAGTAGAGGGAATGGGAAGACGAATCGAATTGAGATTGGGGGTAAACGTACTCCTCTGTCTTCATCCATTGAACATTACTTTGATCAAAATCCATCGTTTGTTGATTCATCTGAAAGTGAGACACATGCAACATAGTTAATGAAATGCGATGGGTGAAATGTAAAAAACCGAAATATTCATCAAGAAAATTAAATAATTATAATTGGATGTGAATGGTTATGATTGAAATAGTTGCTTACCTGGACGGGACTGTGAGAATTGCCTGCATTCTCGAGAATAGCCTTCAATTGTTGAATGTACTTTGCTGCTTGTCGAAGCGTCTCCACCTTGCTCATCTTCTTATTCTGAGCAACAAGAGGAACGCGATCACGAAGGTCGTGAAATCCCTTATTCACCTACAAACAACAATACATTATTATGCAAGAAATATGAAGCATTGAGAGGAGGAAGAAATGATGCAAGTATACCTGATCGACTCGTTTCCTCTCTCTTTCATTGCGACGAGCCTTCTGCACTTTGCCGTTGTCGGATGATTTGAGAGCCATTGAAGAGTGATGGAGAAGAGAGGACTTGGTAGGAATGACTGTGAGGGAGAAAGGGGTGGAGTCATATCAAGACAGTCGGGGGCGGGATATATCTCGAGGGAGAGAGGGGAGGGATCAAGAGGGAGGGATCAAGAGGGAGGGAGGACGGAGGAAGGAGGGAGGACTGTATGTGCCCTACGGGACTGACCTTACCATGTCATTATGCATGCTAATCTATTGTCATCGTTGATAGAGAGGAGAGGGCTGTAAATGGAGATGATGATACATGGTATTCATCCCCCCATATCCCATATCAGCCTTCTTCATTCCTTCCATTGTCTCTTCTCATCACGCTATCAGAGGTTAATCGGGACGAGTCTCCACTCCCCGCAGAGACAAATCCCTTTGTGATGAGATGGCCTTGCGACTCTCATAATCCACTTCTTATCCCGCCTTCTTCCCTTTCTCTGAATCTGCCGCTCCCTCCTACTTACCAGCCCCCTGTTCCTTCCATACAAAGCTGTCACTCCGAATGCAAATGGACCTGTAGACAGTTGGATGTATGAGGGAAGGATAGCACTTCCCATCTAGTGCCATTACAGTCCAATTGGAATTGAGATCAATCACATTCTGAGAAAACGATCACATTAGCACAATGTAACTGACGAATGAGGTAAGGATGAGGCAAGAATGAAAACGTATAAACGATTGATCAGCTGCCCAATCAATTTGATTAGTGATCACGCAATAAAATCAATTAAATTTACAATGGCAATTTCAACCACCTGCGCTATGCATTCTAGATATTAAAAGATACCACACAGACCTGAGCACATCTACAATATCATGAACTTTTACAATATCATGAACTTTTATAATCTAATATATATTTCTAGGTATAATACAATGCCCGTGTGACTGCCTATGAGAGTTCTACTGGAGAAATAAACCAATGCTTATCGTAGAAAATTTTAACGCTACGATGAGTACAAGAAATACTAAACTTACCGAATGCTTCGGCCCCGTGGATCTTGTGAAAATTTACAAAGGAACTCGTTACTTTAGACTGCGAGCCGAGTATGGCCTGTAACACAATAGATTTTTAAGCCTTAAAACAGGAACTACATCGAACTTATCTGCATGATAACATGATATTTAGAGATATCAAATATCCGAAATCTGCAGATAATGAAATTGCATATCTATTTCTTTCCACTGACTTTTGTCATACAATAATAATCATTTACAAATATAGATTGTTTAGTGAAACTTAGGAATATGTAAAAATTTAAATCCAAAGAAAGTAAACAAAAAAAACAAAAACAAATATCGCAAACTGGTGAAGGGTAAACTTGTAGTTTGTAGCCTGACCGCGGTTTACGGTTTTTGTACATTATCGCGATATATCGACTTTATTACATTTAATTAACTGTAGCTGTTGTTTCATCCGCTGAACTCTGTCACTTTCAGCGCTGTTGTTTCGCCTTTTAAGCTATTTTACCGGCCGAAATGAAGCCTAGTCGAGCTGCGGATGGTTTGGTGAGTGTTATATTTATATGTATTTCTCTGCTTTTCTCACTACAGCAGACGTTGTTTGACTCTTACGCGATCCATATTTTTTAGAAGTTAATCCCGCTTTGTTTCTAGTTTGACATTCGCGAGGATGAAGAAAGATACGAGAAACTACAACATTGTCTTGATTTGCTCATTGCTGCGGGCTATTTCCGTGCCCGTGTCAAAGGAATTTCAGCATTTGACAAGGTTTGGTGATTTCCTGCCATACTTAGACAGTTAGCACGGCCTTTTGTTCTTTCTTTATAATATGACTAAGTTTTGAATAAATTTTTAAAATTTGCTGATAAATTAGAGATTTTAGCATTTCAGCATTTCTTGAGTGACTGCTTCCGATATGTTGTACAATGACATTTGATTTTTCAGATAGTTGGTGGAATGGTGTGGTGCATTTCGACGTTGTGCTACAGTGTCGATGTAGATCTTCTCTTCGCTGAGAATTCATCGATTGGACAGAAAATGTCAGTTTACTTACTTCGAAAACGGTGTTTTATCTGGTATCCAAGTTAAGTTGCGAGTCGTTTAGTATAGGAGAGAAGGCCATCGTCTCATGTTATTATATATATATATATATTTGCAGTGCTCTAACAGAAAAAATTGTTCAAGTTCTTCCTCATCTCAAATGTCCCCATTCCATTGAACCCCACCAGATTCAAGGATTCGACTACATTCACATTTTCCCTGTTATTCAGGTGAGTTATATTTTCATAGGTCTGTGCTAATCACCCTAGATCCCTCTATATTGCAAGACAAATGTAGTTCATTGTAGTGGCTGGTTAAACGTGCGTGTGAGGCGAAAGAAGAACATGATGACGATCTGAAGAGATATACTCATCATCTTCACAATCAACGGTTCCCTCCTAACGTAAGCAAATAACATTATTATAGTTGATATCGTTGTATGTCACCCCCCCTCGCCTTAGCATTTTGGGATGTATATTGGTGTGGAATGACTATGATCTGTTTAGTCTTCCTCATCTTCATCGCTTGGTTCTCGTCTGCCCGATCTTTCATCACAAGTGGGAGCTCCTCATCGTCAATTTAAAAGAATGGAAGGAGCAATTATTGATTCATTCCATCTTGATGTTCGATATACTCTAGCTGAATATGATCATGGAAGGTACAGAAAAAATGATATATGTTTTGATGATTATATTTTTAGATTTAACTTAGAAGTTTTAAAAAGTTGTGTTCGTAGTGAGCTGTTTTAAGGTTGAGTGGCAGAAGTGATGTGCCTTCTTCTGTTTCAATGGGAATTGATGATAAGGAGGGTCTACAGATAACTTCAGCAAAGGGAAGAACTAAAATTAGTGGTCAGACTTTTTTTATTGATATATGTAGGAGTAAATACTGTATATATAGGACTGTATAGATTACTTCTTTCTTTTTTATTTACATGTTAGTTCTAAATTGATCATTTACAACGGTATTGTTGGCGTCTTTTTAACCATTAATTTAGGTCGCGCGCTGAAAAGTTTAGCGGAAGATGAATCGATGGCTGAAATATTTCACGCTTTACAAGTGAGAAAGAAAGATATTAAAATGGAATGATAACGAGAAGGAATCCCACAGATCGAATCTCAAGAAAACAAATTGGAATCAATCGAAGAATTGAGAACACGAATTGAGAAAGTAAGTAGAGAAATAAAGAATGGGTAATGATTCCCTTTATAGATTCGATTAGAGGCTGAGGATCTCGAGAAGAAGAATGAAGAAGATAAAGTTAATGTGGTAGCGGAACTTGACGAATTAAGGGAAAAGGAAGCTGCAATCAATCACTATCAACAATTATTGGAACAGTTCACTCCAGTGTAAGTGCATAATATAAATATTCAAAGTGACATTTATCTTCAGTGAAATAGAAGAACTATCTAATCTTGTAAATGAGTACAGTACAGTCAGCAGAGGAGAAAGTGAATTTAAAAAAGAATGCAGGTAGGAAAGAACGAAAAGAAGAGTTTGGATTGTCTTAAAATTATTCAATATTTAGAGAGGAATTAGAGACAATGGAAAAAGAAATTGACTATTTGCGAGGAATAGTAAATAGTGAGGAGACTGTAGAGGATGAAGAGGTATACGGTATTGATCTATCTTTCTAATCGATTCCTTTAGTCTCATTCTACTCTTTCTTCAATGGAATCTCAATTGGTTTCTCTTCGTTCTTCCACTGTACAATCACTGCAGAAATTGAATGGATTACAAAGGAGAATGGACGATGTTCCGTCTGAAGCGGAGATTGCTCAGTATCATACAAGATTCATCGAACTAGGAAATGACAGTCAGTTTCTCACCTACTCATTACGTGGATGCACTTATGATCCCTAAGTCATGATACCATTCGCATACCGTATACCATCTCTCTCTCTCACACTCTCTCACTTCAATAGGCTAATAATTTGTAAAATATCCTCCGGTAGTTCATAGCCTCAAAATGTGGATGACAGTTGTGGACTGACATGAGAGACGTTCCGTTGTGAATTCCTTCTCTTTAAGTTCTATCTGAACATCGTCGTCTTCGATGGGCATTCGATGAACATAATACAATGATCGATGTAAAGGAATATCTAGAGAAGGAAAATGATCTACTCAATACTGTTGAGGATATTGTCACCAAGTAAGATCGTTCAATCTCTATTCTCTCTTCCCATTTCCCATTTATCTTTTTTTAGATCACAAGGTGATTATCGTGATTCATTGAATGAGAAATTAGCCGTTGTACTCATTGGATTGGAGAAAAATCTTGATAAGGCGAGTATTTTTATTACCTGGAGATGGAGACGATTGTTTAAAATATTTTGAATGATCAATGTAAGATGAGTTTCAGTTATCGTGTAAGGAATCGTTGATTCGAAAGGAAGGAGAGACACTGGGGAAGATGGTATTTGATATGAGAGAGAAGGAGAGGAGCTACTATAGAACCGTCGAGGCTGTTAATAAGGTTACTGTTATACACTATGTCAGATGTTTCTAATGGATTATATCACGAGTCTTTAAATACACACTTTTCACTTTTTATACTTTCAAGAAGGAAGTTAATTTTGCCTCATTTGAGATGTTGATGTGTTAATTCCTTTATTGCAGGCATATGAAAGAAACGATGAATTGAGAAAAGAATTAGCAAGAAGAGGAATGGAATCTATAGCAGATATATGATGATGATGATATAATATTATCCCCTCCCCCTTTTTCTCTCCTTGTATCCCTTTCCCCCATCTCTTCTCACTTGCATTGTCCATTCTTCTCAACAGATTCCAACATTATCTTGGGTTAGTTCTATACATATATATATTTAATTTATATATAGTCTACGAGTATATTTTCAATTGTGGGAAAGTGGGAGGGAGACTGTGATAATCACTTGTATTTGTGCGAGGTATCTTTTGTATTCTGAGTAAATGCGTATATCTCATTCTACTCGCTTTCAATATTCAAGTCGAAATTCAATGATCATTTTATTTTCTCGGAATTTATTTTTGTTCGTATATTTTTTTCAAGAAATTTCGCAGCTTTCCTCTAATGTAATTTTGTCTGTGAAAACCTTGCGTATACGCAGGTTTGGGAATTTAGCTAGAAATATTATGCTACAACACTAAACACCACCGTCGAATAATACAATCAATATACACGTTACTACCAGGAAGAATATAATTAATATCTTATAGCTACGGTATGTTCATTCTCTCATCCGTGTGATGAGCATTGACACACCTTCCTCTTCTACTATTCAATATCTCACTAATAAGGGGTTTTCTCAACATCTCTCTCTTACTCTCTTCACTCTTCACTCTTCACTCTCCTCTTCTTCTCCAATCACAACTTCTCCTCTCCAACTTTCCTTCCTTCTTTACTTCGTAATTAAAGTCTGGCGATTGGAATCTTTTAATTTCCCTTCCCATCTAACTTCATCTCTTTAGTGACGACTATCGATCTACAGTAGTTCATCCTCCCACGTATCCCCTCTCTCTCCCTCTCCCCCTCCCCTCTCTCTCTCTAGTCATCATCTCATAGTCATCGTATCTCCATCATCATTCCCCGTGGGCTCAACCTTATTTCTCAATGAATAACAATGAGTATATCACCCCCTCTACAATAATCTCAACTTCATTCTCTTCCAGAAAAGGGGATTGAATTGATTCCCGTTTACATATTCGTCACATAGAATTTTCCCACCTTGTTTTTGGCTCGAAAGATAATAGTAGAACATGATTGTCTCCCTCCTTCTTTCTGAGTACATCTCTCTATCTCTTCTCCTTCTTCTCCTCTTCTTCGATTTCATTTCCACCTGTCTACATTGACTTGTATCAATCTCCTTCCTCGATAGTCTCCCTCCATCCCACGTGTCCCTTTTCCTTCTCTTCATCATTTTCTTCATTCAGAATCAAAACGGCGTCATCAGTGACTTCGTATTCGGGGGGATCCCTTCCCTCTCCCCCTCCTCCTTATACTCAACAACCTCTTCCTCAAGGACCCATTGTATCTACTCCATCTTCTCATTCCTTCCATACTGGTCAGTACAACTGTTACTTCATCTTAGTATTCGTAGACAGACAGTGCATCAGTTAATGGTACGAAGAGGGTACTCTAAAAGAGTGGGCGGAGTTTGGATGACTTTTCGAGTACTTCTCTTTACAGGAGGTATTGGTATGTCAGTGATGTCTCGAGTCGATATTCTCAGTGGATGCTGCATTCGAAATCGGGTGAGATGATTAGTCATTCGAAGGGGAGAAGGGGATGATACGGGATGGCACCTCCTTTGAGTCTATGGCAACTTATTACGAGTATCTCTAGACTAGTTCATTATTGCACTCTTCAGAAAGGTGTTGCGATACAAAGATCTTCTTAATGTTGACAGAATATACTCTCTGATTGTGAATAACTTCTTTGTTTGAAGGTGACAACAGATGTGATGGTTCAATTGGATAACTTTCGACCCTATGGTGATGCGAGTAGGTTAGTTGAGATAATAATGAGTAAAGGAATAATGTAAATCGATTGAAGGAGTGGTGAGATCGAAGCACAAATTGAAAGGGATCGAATAGCAAACAAGAAAACTCTTAAAATTCTTCTTCTTGGAAGTTCAGAAAGTGGAAAAAGTACAATTTTTAAGCAGATGAGGTGAGAATTGGTTTAATTTTAATTTTAAGATCTTCAAAAATTGTAGGATTCTGCACATGAATGGATTCAATGAACTTGATCTGGTCAATTATCGATATCTCATCTTCAGTAATGTTATCGATGCAACTAATCAATTAATTGAAGGAGCAAGAAAATTAAGGATAATACCAGAGGAAGAGACACTTGTGAAAATGAAATTTGAAATTTAAAAATATTGAATTATTTTTCAGCGACACATAATGTTTCTCAATCATTGCATCACAATAAAAGGAAGGAATGAAGTGGATCTGACCTCTGATTTGGGAGCAGCAATCAAGGCTATTTATTTGTGAGTTCATCTCCATTCTCTAACTTCATCACAGTGAAATATTGAGTATGTGTACATTTTAGTGAACACTTTTCTTTATTTTCATGCGTGGTCCTATGGCAATTTTGCGACTAGACTTTTTTAAGCTGCCAAACTATCGTAGCCCTACGATTTTCGGGTTTTTTTTCTGAAAATATTTGACCTTTTTTTCGTATAAGGCGACCATCACCTTATTCCCCTCATAAAGCGAAGAAAAAGGAAACACTGGGCAAGGCGACACATATATTTGCATATGCCTAAGCTTATATATAAATTGTTTTCATGAACCCGATTGCTATTTCGTACTCTTTTGAGATCTCGAATGGGACAGGAAACTCTTCAACGAAAGGAGGAAATTACACTTCTCGATTCGGCCAAATAGTCAGTTGCATACGTTTGTGCTGAACTAGTACCTATGCAATTTGCAGTTCCATAAAAAAGAAGTTTGTGAAGATAAGAAATGATTTCAGTTTCCTCGACGCAATCAATCGAATATCTACTCCTGGATACAAACCATCGGATGACGATATACTCAGATCGAGAGTTCCCACAACTGGAATTATCGAGATTGAATTCCCTTACAAGAAAGCCGTTCTCAGGTATCTACTCTGATATATCCTTCCTTTCTTCATAATCTTCTTCAGAATGGTTGATGTAGGAGGACAAAGGGCGGAACAAAGGAAATGGATTCATTGCTTCGATAATGTATCGGGAGTTCTCTTCGTGGCTGAATTGAGTGGTTACAATCAGAAGATAGATCCCCAAGAGAGTAATGTAACAAAGGTAAGCAACTGCTCATTATATTTAACTGCTCGACAAACTAATGAGGAAGAATGAAGAACCAGTCTAATGAAGGAATAGAAATAAAGAAATTATTCCAGCGAAAGAATCGTCTAAAGTATTCAATGGAAATCTTTCGCAATATCGCTAATAATCCATGTTTCGGAAAGGTTCGAAATAAGTTCCCAATTGAAATTATTGTGAAAATTTGCAGAAAACAGCAATGATTGTTTTCCTCAATAAATTGGATCTTTTCAAAGAGAAGATTGAATCTCATCCACTCAGTCAATGTTTCAAAGATTACAAAGGTGTGAATTATTGAATGTAATTTCAATAGTGAGATAGGAATTGCAGGTCCGAATGAGTTTGATGTGGCTGCAATGTATGTGACAGAGCGATTTACTCGTCTCGTCTCTCCTGATATCGCCCATAAGAAACCACTTTATGTTCATAGAACAACTGCTACTGATACAAGGAATATTGATAAGTGAGAGAAAGAAGAAGAGAAGAAGAGAAGAAGATTCCATTTCAGAGTATTCGAATCGTGCATTGATGTAGTATTCCGTACTACAATGGAGAAGGTCGGATTCATCTAATCCTTCTCTCTTCTCTCTATCACTCTCTATTCTATCGGGTGTTTCATCATCATCAGTTCATTCATCGATCTCCTTCCTCTCTCTTCATCATATCTCACCATCGCTTTCCTCTTTTGCTTCCATTCGTTGATATGTAAATGTCATTTGGATTGAATGAATGAAGTGATGATAATGGTCATCTAATCCACCGTAAAGTGAAAAGGAGTGAATACGAAAGATCTCTCTTGAGAGATGAGATTGAGATACGAATAATAAGAAGGGATCGACCTTGAATCACTCATAATCTTCTCTCTTTCACTTTGAATTCAACTGGAAATCTAGATTTCGACTGGTTTCTCCCTTAGACTGGTTTCCATCATATAAAAGGTGTTTCGTTCACTCATCTCTTCATTCTCCATAATGAAATCAGCAGCAATAGTAGCTGCAGTTCTTTCATCAGTGGTCATCTGTACTCTCGTTGTAACAATTCCATTTATTCTTAGTGAGACAGATGATATCAGAAGAGAACTCTCACATGAAATGGATGGATGGAAGGTAAGAGAGACGCTGTTGTCGTAGTCTTTTCTTACAAGTTCCTACTAAATCACCTGCCATCAAGGTGTTTCTCTTTTCATTCGTCAGATTTTCCCATGATTACGTTTCCAATTTGCACGACGTTTTCGATTTCAGGTGGAATCAGAGTCGATCTACCGTAGTTTGGGATCTATTTCTTCTCGAGTGAAGAGACAATATGACGGACAAGAGACCGGATTGGAGATATCTCTTAATGAAGGAATGCACGTAGTGAAAACATTCACTAATAGTGATGGATACTCAGCTGGAGTCGATTCTGCTCATTCACCAGGAAGTAGAATAGACATTCATTTATTCCCATTAATGAGAATGATTTCAGTTGCTCCTTCTTCATGTGGATGTAAGGAAAGAGAGAATAAATGTCCGGCTGGTGAACATGGGCCAAAGGGAGAGAAAGGACAGAAGGGTGAAGATGGAGTAGAGGGAGAGGTATGAACAAGGGTCAAAGGGAGAGAAAGGACAGAAGGGAGAAGATGGAGTAGAGGGAGAGGTATGAACATGATCATTGAGTGATCGTTCATCATAGACAGTTAATTTATGAAGATGGAGCAATTGTGATATTCTCTTTGAGGCTGGCGTAGACGGTGTCGATTCGAAGGATGTTCATGCTCAGAGACAACAATATGATTCATGCTTCAATTGTCCCATTGGTCCCGCTGGAAACACTGGGGCACCAGGTAGATCTCTTTATTTCAATAATAAATGTCTCGAATTCGAGGATGGCTAGATAATTTGAATAATCATAGGCAAGCCGGGTCCACGTGGAATGCGTGGGGCGAGAGGACAAGCTGCTATTCCCGGTCGAGACGGACAACCTGGATTCCCCGGAACGGTGTGACACTCCTCTTCTCCCATAGATTCATTCATCGTTGCAGTTGGGAGTACAAGGGTCACCGGGAGCGATCGGAGAGGAAGGACCACAGGGAGACCCCGGAATTGATGTTAGTGAATCCATTCATTGGGGATCACTAGAATCTCCATTCAGGTGGAGAGACAGATTGGAATTCCTGGTCCGAAGGGACCGACGGGACCTGTCGGAGAAGAAGGAGATGGAGGAGATAAGGTACGGTAGAGAAAGAAGAGATATTGATTATTAATCTTCCATTGTAAGGGAGACGAAGGAGTCGTTGGAAACACGGGAATACCTGGCGACAGGGGAGGACCGGGACCTGATGGAGATGATGGAAATATCGTATGTTTATGAATCTCTAATTTGACTGAAAGGGTGGTAGAGAGATATTATCACCCTGATGTCATGTTTACCGCGCTAATTGAACCGTTTACTCGAAAATCCGATAAGGACAGATCATTATTTTTCCACTCATATGTCACTCAGTAACGATAATTGTAAAAAAAACTCAATCAATTGTCTTTTCAGGGATCGGAGGGTCACATTGGATTGGAAGGAGAGCCAGGAGTGGATATGATATACTGTCCATGTCCCGAAAGAGGATCACTTGAGGCGGTTGAAGCTGATATACCTAAGGAAGAGAAACCACAATCAACAAATTACTGAGAGAAGGCACTCACATATCGATAAATCACATTCAAAATTGTCTTTTGAATTAGTAACTAAGCAACGAATGTTCTTTTCCTCAACAAGGAATGGACAGTCTTGTAAGATACAGAATGAACTTGACTACTCTTCTTCTTCTCTCTCTTTTCACTCTTAATGTGCAAGGAAAGGTTAACTTTCTCATCATAAACCAATCACTTTCACTTCTCTTCCATCCAGGAAAAGAGTATGTCAATCGAGTTTCAATATTCTCGTAGAAACACTGATTCTCCATTGATCAAAATGGGAAGATGTGCTACTCTGTGTCTGGTTAATCATGCAATATTCCGTCGAGTAATCAAATATTACAGACCAATTCCTCTTATATCGTAAAATACTTCGATATGAATTCGAAGGAATGCCTCGATAAGCCGAAAGAGGAAAAGAAGTCAATTCAATTATTCCGAGAAACTTCCTGCAAAGAATAAAGGAATTTCCCCTCATTGAAGACAATTGAATAGCCCATTGTTCTCGATTTGATTGATAAGGAGTGATAGAGTGAGTCCCTGACTGGTGGCTCTTTATCGTAAAGCCATTTCCCCACCCCTTCCATCTTATCATTCGTTTTTCCCTCTTAGAATGAACTCTCCTTCTTTCAATTCGATGAGTAATTCTAAACTGGCCAATCCTTCCTTCCTTCCATCTCTTACCTCACTTGAGTCTCACTCTCTAGAGTACCTCCCTTCTTCTACTTACTCTTTTCACCTTTCCCTTCTTCCTTCCAAATGATCTGTTATTGAGTGTAGACTCCATCCATCGATTTCCTCTTTTTGTCTCTCTCTTCTTCTCAATCTGTAATCGTCCCTCTATCAATCATATTTTGCATTGTGCAGATCGCATAGAATGGTTCATTTATCTCACTAGTCTTCTGCAGAGCCTTCTAAAATATTTTTTTAAACGAGTTCCATACACCTTTTCTATCCTATGAATTTCGTTCTTCTCTCCCTCTTGCAATAAAATCGTTATTATCGTTGTACCTGACGAAATGAAAATTACTTTCTAAAAATGAAAGATTAACGAATTATTTTTTGCTTTGCGAGTGAACGTCTTCCTCTGGAAATCTCTAAACCAAGCTTTGCTTCTCCTTTCTCTGCGTGATAATCCGATTGAAGTGTTCCTTTTCCTTCTGAGAGAACGATAAGACGAAAAGTCTTCCCATCTGAACCACTTCACGCACCTTCACCTCAACTTCATGAACTTCAGCTATTTTCATGTTATTCGGATCACTGATAAAACCCATGTCCAATGGTGTTGAACAAGTTGTACTATCATTCCATCCTCTATGTTCCAGTCTATCTCAATATCACTCATCTCAGTGTAATACACACTCATTCTTCCTGTTCATGATTCCCCTCTTCTTCTTCCTCATCCTTCAGATATCTCACTACAATCCAAACCTGATCCATTCCACTATCTCACTCTATTCCTACTTTTTATTATTTACTAATGGACTAACCTACTCTCGCTCTAGTGTTCCCTTCTCGAATGATGGGACTCCCTTTACTATCCATCTACCCTTCCCTCCCATCTCCTCTCCTCTCCTCTCTCTCTATTCATTCACTGTTGACACGATACAGACGTACCTAGCTATGGAATAGAGATGGAACAATAAGAGAGAGAAGACGGTTAGAGTAAATGAGAGAGTGATGGAAATAGAGAGAGAAGAGAGAATTAGAGAATGGTCAGTAGTAGCCCCTGAGGCGATAGATGAGAGATTATATGAAATGATGAGAGTGAAGAGAGAGAGAGAAGAGAGAAGAGAGAGAGAGAGAGAGACGTAGGCCAATTTTCACTTGGTGTGCCCGCTAACTATGGATTGTCCAGTTTGACTCCCTTCCATTTCCATATCGAGCATCCTTCTCAATTCCTTCTCTTTCCTTCTTTGAATCGATGCCTTTCTTCCATCCTTCTCTGTCCTTTCCCTCCTTTTATTCTCCCGTTTTAAACTACTCTCATTCTTCTCAATTTCATGTCTATTCCTTCTAATCTTTCTCTTGTTGTTCCATGTAAATGACCACCAGAATGGAAATGATCCATCCTTTCTCAAGTCAATCCATCAGGTTCTCTCTTTCTCAGTCTCTTCTCACTCACTCAATTCCATATGGACAACTCCTTCTTTCTTCCCTCTTTTCTTGCGAGATTCCCGTATTCTCAAACCAAACATCGTCCATTCACAATGTTCACGGGGGTAGATCAAAGGGAGGGATCAGAGGGAAGAAGGGACTCTTCCATGTCACCAATACTCGGCAACTCTTGACAAACATAACTGGTACCCCTCTCCCCCCTTCACAATTCAATCACACGAGCTTCATTCCATTTATTTATGTGTGAGTGGATGGAACTCATCCCATCCCCCCTCCGTCCCTCTCCCCCTATCCATTCTCTTTATTCATCCTCTTGATCCCTTCGGAACAGTATAGTCCTCTATTGTTGTCTATTTATTCCCTTTTCCTCTCTCTTCAATCGATATTCATTCAGATGGGAGATCAATCTCCATCTCATTCTGATTATTCCTCCAGTGTCGAATCTTCCAATTACTTCCAGGTATCGCCATAACAACAAATATTTATCCCTCTTCTATTCCATTCTTGTATTTTGTTCCCTTTACAGCAATGCAAATACATCCACGAAGTCGAATTGGTGAATATGAAGTTGCAGATGAGAATACTAGAAACCCATCTGGAGGTGAGATCATCTCTTCCCTTTCTAGAGAGAGAGAGGAGGGGGGATTCTTCCCCTTGTTTCACTCCGATAGGGACGTCTTTGTCTCTTTTGCACAAGATTACTTCTTATCACTCACTTCACGAGAACAAAATCGAAGACTGAACATGAAATAGATATAGATAGATAGGACATGTTGGGTTTGATGGGTACACAATCATTGAGAGAGGAGGAGGAGGAGGAGGGAATTCTCCCAGAGGGTTCAATGATTCGATGGATTGATTTGAATGAGATGATTACAGACAAAAGATCGACTGCTTCGAAATCTGGAGGATATCATCGATGAACAAGAGACAAGAATTGCCAATATGGAGGATTTCATACAAGGTAAATCCATTGTTCCTTCCTTCTCAATTGATTGCTTCTCGCGTCTTCCCGAGAATAACACCACCCACTACGGAGAATTATCACACTAATTAGCACTATTTCAGAAAGAGAAAATCAGTAGGTACAGTAATCCACTTGAAGTCACTTCCACTCTCATCACACTCTGACCCATTCTTCTCCTTCCTTCACCATCACCTGCATCTTCCCTTCTGTGTGTAGTGCTTGTCGCTGTGTCGTGTAGTCCGTGGTGTGCTTCTCGTGATGCAGAATAGGAGAAGTCGTCGTTGCAGGCCGCACTGCTGCATACACTCCGAGCACGGTGATGCTCCACGGAATTTCAGCTCTCTCCCTCGACTTCGGGTCTCTTTCTGAAGAGAATCTTCGACTGAAGGAAGCTCTGAGAGCAGGACAAAGGAAGGAACGAATCAATGAACTTATGGAAGCTGATGAAGATTATGAAAGTGATATGACTAGTGGTAAGAGAGAAGGACGAAGGAATGATAGGGAGAGACTATTGTAGTATCGGGAGAATGTGACTCAGCAAGAAATGGAAACAGTGATGTAATGTCTCAATCAGCAATAGTTGCATCGAAAGCACGAGCATTCATTGACGAACATCAAATATCTCGATTGAAGAGATGTGCTGAAGAATTGAAGAATGAAAAGGTTTGATTGAAGAATCAAGAAATGATTATCGAATGATTAATTGATTGAAGGACGAATTGAAGAGACTCTCACAAGATATGAAGGATGCCTTCACTGTTTGCATGGGAGAGGTACGGAAGATATCTTTGGTGTGCGAATCCAACTTGGATCCAAGTAAAAAGGGGTTTCCAAGTTGGATCCAAGTACAGTATCCCGGCCTCGGGAACCCAACTTGGATCCAAGCAGGAATCCAACTAGGATCCAAGCAGTTCTTGCCCCATCGCGTCTAACACACACCAAGCCTATAAGGTCCTTTTTCGCATCTCTGTTTTGACTGCCTTCGGGCACGAGTGTGATTGACTTTCTACGGTCCCCAGTAGGACCGTATTTTGGATGTGACCGGCGCGACATGGTCTAACCGTGTGGAGCCTTTGGTTACTGTATGAGATTACTGTATCTCATATTATCAATAAATAAAAAAGAAGGCTAACGTAACCCCTTTCCAAGTTGGATCCAAGCAGATTTCTAAGTTGGATCCAAGCAGATTTCCAAGTTGGATCCAAGCAAAAATCCAAGTTGCCCCCAGGCCTGGTCGCAACTTGGATTTTTGCTTAGATCCAAGTTGGATTCGTACACCAGAGAATGAAGTACTGTAGATCAATCGATAATCAAGGTCAAATTGCTTCTCGAATCGAAGACTGTCGACTTCTTCAAAGTTCTTATGGAAAGATACAAAGCAGAGATGGAAAGGAGAAAAACATTGCACAATCAACTCGTTGAACTGAATGGTATACTTTTTTGCAATTCTCGTCAAGGAAATGTTCACCTACGTCGAAAGATTCTTCACAGTAATAGCAAAACTTAATGTATGAATGGATGAATTCAGGAAACATAAGAGTATTCTACCGTATTCGTCCACTTCTTTCCATTCGAGACCAAGCAGCAATTAGAATCGATTCAATGGACGAAGGAGTTGTTCATCTCGAGCATTCTAGTGGGAGAAAGACGAGCAGAGCTGCTGATTTTGTTATTCCCACTAAATATTCACAGAACGAGGTGAGAATGAAGATGAAACACATAAGATATCGATTGATTACAGATCTTCGATAAAGTGTCTCCTATCGTCACCTCGTGTATTGACGGATACAATGTATGCATTTTCGCCTATGGACACACGGGAAGTGGAAAGGTACAAATCGACACTTTTTTTCAAAATGAACATTCAACTTTTCAGACCTACACCATGGAGGTACTGTCGATTCTTCGATTGAAGAACATTCGAGAACATGTTTTTCTACAATTTTAATGAGTGACAAAAAAAGAAGAATGAAGGAATAAATTACAGGGACCATCGGAAGATCCGGGTATTAATCAGAGGGCGATTCTTCAATTATTCGAAGCATCGCAAGAAAGAGGAAATGATATTGAATACAGTATCAAATTGAGTATGATTGAGATATACAATGATAAGATCAGGTCAGTTCGTGCTAACGATTTTCATAATAATAATAATTGATTGCAGAGATCTTCTTTCGATCTCCTCTTCCACTTCCTCTTCACTTACTCTTCGAAGGGACAATTCTGGCCATCTTTCTATCCCTGGATTGGAATGTCGACAAGTGACAAGTCCTTCTGATGTAACGAATGTTCTCAAGGAAGGATCCACTAGTAGAGTGAGTAGTCTTCCTTATCCTTCACTCCTCTCTCTCAATCTATTCATCTTCAGGTAGTGGCTGCAACGGATGCGAATGCAAATTCATCTCGATCTCACGTCATAGTTCGAGTGAATGTTCATGCGAAGAATAATGTGACTGGAACAACAACTATCGGTATGATGGACGTATCTCTTAGCACTCTAATCCCTCTTATTCAGGTCGATTGAATCTCGTTGACTTGGCTGGATCAGAAAGAGTATCACAGACAAATGCAACTGGTCAATTACTCAAAGAAGCACAGGCAATCAATAAGTGAGAAGAGCTACTTTTCTGATAGCAAGAAAGGAGTAAAGGATTATGTGTAACGTTCTTCTTTTTTGCAGATCTCTAAGTGAATTGGGTAACGTAGTATTCGCTCTTCGTCAAGGACAGAAACACGTCCCATTCAGGAATTGTGTACTCACTAGACTATTGGAGGACAGCTTACGTATGTTTACTTCTTATTTTGAATTATTCCTTTTCAACTCGATGAACTCTTCTGACGCAAAAGTCTTGGAAAGAAATACTGAATTCAATTTAGACGGAGATTCGAAGACTCTCGTTCTAGTTCATATTTCCCCAGAAGAAACTCACGTCTGCGAGTCTATCTCAAGCATCAATTTTGCAGAGAAAATTGGACAGGTGCGAATTTGGAGATATTCTATTTTTAGGCAGGCCGGGTAGCGCAGTGGTTGTGTGTCAGAATGCGAATCGAAAGGTCACGAGTTCGACCCCCCGCGCCTGCAGATCCACCCAACCAAGGGGGTTAAGAAATGTTGGTAGTGCCTAGTAAACCCGATCTAAATTCCCCGCCAGCGTGCACACAACATGCCGGTTAGTCTTTAGCAACAGGCCACTGTTCTCACGGGTTAGGCCCCAGTTGCAGTTCAGACGTGGGGTAGTCGACGACGCGATACGCGTTAGTAACCGACTCAGTACTTTACTTTTACTTTACTTTAGTGATTGCTATTCAATGAAATATTTGTAGGTGCAAATGAAGGGTCCGGCAGCATTCAAACGTGCAGAATCAATGCGAAAATCAACAGGAGTAGGTCGAAAGGACGCATCACCACAGACAACTCCGAAGAAGACCAACAAATTGAATTGATTTGTATATGGATCAAATGACGATTCTTCTTCTTCTATTCTAGTCACTCAATAGTCTCATTGAATACGCAGTTTCCATTCAATTTAATACGGATAAGCAACGCATTTCATCCATTGAATCGTCGCTCGCTTTCTTTCCCAATGAATTTTGCACGATTCGAATAATGAATAATCGTCGTTATTCTATTCCTTTCATTCTCAATACTTCGTTGTGTACAGTACCCATCCCTCTTTCGAGCTTGTCTTATTCCTACGCATTCATAAAGGTCTTCTTATTATGACGTAAGACAGACAGAGAAATGTTAGAGCAGCAACATGATGAGCAGAGGAGAGGGATGTCGTCAGTGAAGACTCAATCGATGCAGTCTCACGTCTACATATTTGAATTGGCGAAAAATTGTACAATGCGTTTTTTAGACAATTTCATTCTAAACTATTCGCACCGGTCGTTGTCTCAGACAATAATTGTCTCAAAAGTTCAGACAATATTTGTCTGACATGAGGCAATTATTGTCCCAACTCAAAATGGCTACTTTGACAAAGAAAAAATAACAAAGAAAATATAATTTCATAATAAATTTGCAACACACATACATATGACAATTTTTGCCAACCCTACTACGTATCACATAATTGTTTCAGTTTGCAACAATTGTCGAATGACAGAAGTTTGTTCGTGAAGAAGAGTAAGGGAATAACTTCCGTGCAATGTATCATTCCATTTCCACGGAGAGATCTCTGACTAGAGATATAGAAAATGGGAAGTGACGACAATCAATTTTGCAACAACATCATTGCAGTTTGAGTTTATCAATATCTGTGGTATATTTGATCCGAGAGTAATGAAGAGAACTTGAAGAGACAAGTAAATATATAGAAATATTTATCCTAAATCACTGTGCATCATCATGAAGGTTCCATTTTTTTCATAATATCTATGTACATCGTTTATTTATTTTTTATGTCATGCGGTTATATATCAATCTTTCATAAGTTTCAATGATCATTATGAAAACGTTGCCATATTTGAATCGAAAAAAGAATTAAACGTTGAGCAAAAAATGAAATGAAATCGACTGCCTCTAGAGTTATGAATGTGATAAATGTCTTGGCGGTGAAATGTTATCGCTAGGGAGAGGGGATAAAGAGAGAGTACTGAGTTAGACTACGGTTCTCCCCAGATAGAAAAGAGCTCTCAAATCATCAATGGAATTATCATCTTCTATCTATTCTTCCCATGGACGTTAACGTTCTCATTATACCTGAAGCAATTGGATGTATTCTATTCACTATTCTCATTATTAGACTTGCTCTCAATCGACAGAATGCAACTGTCACTCCTTTCTTCGTATTCTTCTATTCAACTGGTCTAGTCCCATTAACCTTCTATAAATAATTCTTCATTTCTATTTTAGGTATCGCAGGAATCATCTCAGTAATAGGAGGATGGTTCATTCGATTTGCAGTTACTCTTCCAGTAACTCCTGATATTGCATATATGGCATATATTGGCCATGTGAGTTCCCTCGAGACAAAGATTTCTCTGCATCAGTTCATTTAATCCTTTTCAATAACAGATTACAAACGGAATCTCTATATTGGCACATACGGTAGGAAAGACTCTCGGTCTCGTAAATCGATATGATGTCCTTCTCAAACTACCCTTTTCCGTTCCTGTATGGAGAAAAACAATTATGTGACGGAAAGAAAAACATTTCAGTGGTGGAACAAAAGGAATCTAACGAGATTGATTGCCATTCAATTTGGGGTTCCCACTATCGTCCATTTATATTATATTGTAGCTGAGATTGATTGGGAGTTTAGAGATGGTGTGCAAGCATACGATGGAATGGCAGAAACAGTCGGATTGGTGAATAGATCCATAAAGAGGGATGGAATATCTTCTCCTTCCAGTTGAATCGACTCATATATGGAGGGACCTACGTAATCTATGTATTCGTTAGCATAATCCTCAATGGACTCACTGTGCTGAGACTTCGTAGATTGATAAAACAGAAGGTTGAACAAAAATAATATTTTTGCTGTGATCTTTGATCTTTGCAGACAATATCTCAAAACAGACTACTCCACCAGAACAAAGTACTCGTTCTCTATGGAATATGTAGCACGATAGCTCATTTCTTCTGTGCCGCCCATCAGATATATTGGGCATGGGCATACTTCTCTCAAAATGAATATCATCAGGATTTGGCAAGAGATCTGGTAGTTTATCTTATTCCTCATATCTATCATCACCAATGATCAACTATTTCTTCTCTATTTCCAGAGTACTCCTGTGAATGATATCACCACCTTCTGTAATCCAGTTCTCCTTCTACTAGTCAGTCATCAAGCAAGAGCTGCACTCTGTTCGAGATCACTCGCTAGATCTAACACGAAAACTTCTCAAACTCAATCATTTTGTCCTATTGGCAGAAATCCGTGATCAAAGTAGAATTTTAGTGCATTTTATTGTGTTGTTGTTTTAAAATCGTCATTTCATTAACAGAATTTATCAAATAAATAATTATTAAATGAGTATTGAAACCCACTGAATACGGCGTTTACCAAATCACACCATGGTGTGTTTTCTACATTTTCAGTGTTCAACTGGCACATGCTCAGTTCGTCTTTTTTATGTTATTCAATTGCTTTCTGATGATATTTTGTTGTGGTTTGGTATTCAATAAAGTCCCCTTTAGGCCAATGCACGATGAGTGGCCTCTACTCGAGTTTCCAGACCTCAACCACACTGTTCTCGATTTGTTCTCCAGGTTTGACCTTTTTCTTTCTGCTGACTAACTGCCTTGATTATGGCTGATATTCTTTCAATCGATAATTTCTACTTTTGATGTTCAGGGAAACGGGTGAAGAAGTGGCCAGTAGATTGTTGAGTGAGTTAGTCAAGGACAGTGAAGGGAACATCAAACACAGTCAATTGACTATTCAATCTGACGATCAAATCAGATGGCTTATGCAGGTTATTCATGTTATCTTAATAAATGGGACATATATGATCGATAGGGAAGATGTGTTATCATTTGCCTCAATGTGTGGTTAAGGAAAGAGTGAGATACGAGAGGGATCTAATCGATAGTATATCTTGCAGGTGCTGAATCACTCCTTATCCCTTCCTCTCTCCACAGAAAGACAGTTCAAAAGCATCCAAGGAGCTGTTCATTCGTATCTTCATTGGCTGAAATCTCTTTCTTCTGTTATTGATCCGTCCATTCCGAGGCCTCTAATCGAAACTCCCGAGCAATACTTCAGGTTTGTTATCTGACCTTTTCCATCGCATATAACTAAATTCCCCATAGGAGTATTCTCGATGCGCTTCGATCGATATTTATGAGGAGGAAATGGGCTGATTCTGTTTCAGTTGAGAGACAGGTATACGGTAATTAAGATTATTTAACAATAACTTGTTAATTTAGGCTGTACTTATCCAGAGTACTCTGGATACTGTGAAATTCATCACAAAAGAAGCGCGAGAGAAATATCAAGATGAGGTATAGGTCAAGCTACTCGTTATTAGTTCAATATAAACAATTGTTTAGGTGTGGTCTCGATCTCTCTCCTTCTCTCTCAATTGCACTCATCTTCTATTGTCGCCGCCTGTTATTCCCGGTATGCCCATTTATATTCATTCATTAATTCACTCGTGCACTCGTGGGAAAAGGGATTACAACAATGATCATTCGGCACACTTGGGATCAATGACGGAAAAGCATTTTCCAAGGCTATTTTGGATGAATTTATGGGTGGTGAGAAATGAAAAAATGTGTGTGTGTGTTGCAGGTGATGTATCGTGTCGGATCGGGAGTTCAGTCATTGATTCTCTTCTCTCCCTATGGATGCATGCTGTTGGAGAAGAGAGAATTCCCTCTCCTTCCTATTGGAGAACACTCAATCATCTATCTACTAAATGGAGGCATCATGTACTTTTTTATCCCTTATTATTTTATTATGGCCATATGTATTCTGAATATAAGCTGGCTAAACGTACCGACATTCTAGCGCAGTATAACTGCCGTACAACTGTAAGCTCGGTTGATACGAAACCCTATTACCCTTTCTTAATATACATTTTTATATGTATACATATTCAGGTTACGGTAATCGAGTCATGGTCTCGTAAGCTCCTTTCTCTTACTGTTCTTGTTATGAGGAGTATCTATGGAGTAGAGTACTGTAATATCCCAGTGTGTGAGTTTAATCATTCCTAAGTAATCACTTATTTGATCTTATTTAGCTGATGATTCTCTTCGTTTCTTCACTTCATCAGCTCCTCAATTTACTGCTTCACTGTCATGTGAAATGGATATCGATGATAGAACAAAGTAACATTCCATTCTAATCGTATATCTTTGCTCAGATCATTTTACCTATTCAGACTACTTCACGAATCATGGCTGAATATATTCTCCCTCATCGATTCTCCACTTGAACTACTTAAACATTCTCCTGATTCTGAGAGTATGTTTTCGTACTGTAAAGGTTTTATTATTTCACCGTTGAATATGCTTACGTAACTTTTCTTTCAGATGGATCAAACGAGAAGATGGATAAGGATCAACAACCTCTTTGTTTCTTCCTTGCTGTCACAACCATACAGAGGATGATCGATCTATTCTATGGTATCCTACTCATTCTCATTATTTCTAACTGGACTAATATGCATCTTCTAGGTGATAATCGAGTATGCATATCAATGAATGAGTGTGAGAGATATTTGAGGAGTGTATCGGAATCAGCCCCTCCCGAGGTGAGCCCCCCCCCCTCCTCCTGCTTCATCCCTCCTCTCTTAGCCTCCTCCTCGTCGTAATGGTCCATTGGATGTTCGTACTCTTTCATCTCTCTCAGTTGGTGCCAATGCAGTCACTTCAGTATCCAGTAAGTTGTTATCATAACCGTTCACTATGATATCATATCCATCAGGTAACTCTTCATCCTCTGGACCATCGAGAACCAACTCTGATATGAAAGCTAATCGAACTACACGAATGAGTGGTAATCATATAACTTGATTGATTAGTTGATCTAGTCTATTGGAAATATTAGAATGAGTCTACAATTGCAGATCGTTCAGTGAAAGGAGGCCCTCCGTCAGAGGTAACTGTTGATTCAGGTGAGACATTAATAAGTCCTTTCCGAAACTAGTTTTCACTAATGTGTTGTATGAGTAATGTGTTGTATATTGTAGACAAGTCGGGTAATGGTCGTGGAGTATCACTGTCTTCAATGGGAAAGGAAGGATGGAAGAATGATGGAAGAACGGTTGTGACTGCATCCAAGATTGTCGCCCATTCACTCACTAGTATGTATTATTTTATATATTTTATGTTATCATTAATAGTTAATTGAATGAATGTGTCAGGATCATGTGGTATCTCACCCTGGTCATCTCTTCGTGCTCCTCGTTCCTCTCGATTACTCGATCTAACGATGGATTGGTTGATTGAAGCTGCATCCACTCATTCAGATGGAGAAGGGAAAGGATATGGAGATGAGAGACATCTTACTGATGGTTAGTCCTTACTTGATTATATTATAGTAGATTGACTAATGTGAACACGAATATCGTTTACCACATTAGATCCTTACGAAACCATCCAAGTCTTGTTCTTTTCCTTTTTAGTCCAATGGAGTTTCATCTGTTGCACATTCCAAATCCTTTCAATCAGCGACTAAGTGTGAAACGGAGAGTGGGAAATTATTGTGAGAGTGCAGTGAAGGGTATGAAGAAGAGAACGAGAGAGTGCAGGTAAATGAGAGAAGAAAAGGTAAGGAGAGAGCAAATGGACTATGGAATACCCATATGCACGTTCACATGTAGGTTATATTAGAAATGAAAACGTCCTGATATGAAGTGTTGTTAATGGAAGTTAGTACATGAGAAGGTGGTTGTGAAAGAGTGGATGCATCTCATTCTCATTCATAGTGGAAGGTCGAGAGTCTTTGATTGGAGAGAAGAGAGAAGAGGAGAGGGAAGAGAGGATAGGGACAAAGGTGGAAAGTAAGGTGAAGAGGCCCCCAATTCATCCCTCCCCCCCCCCCTTCCTTCTCTCTTCTTCCTTCGCGCATAATTTGACCGATGACCAAACTGGAGAGTAGAAGAGATTTATAGAGACAAGTTGGTAGGTTATATTTCACGTATTTCTGATTCATTATTTTCACTTCTTTTTACTATCTGCATTTGCATTCTGTTGATGTATGTGGTAGAGGAGTGACAGGTTGTACAATAAGTAGTGAGCAGTTGACTGTTCCCTCCATTCCCTTTACTCTTCTTCCTATATCTTCTCTACTTCCATCCATATGTGTTCCTCTCTTCTCTCCTCTTTCAAATTACCGTTCAGTCGTCTTCATTTCTTCTTCCTTCTTTTCCTTCTTCGTTATAGGGTGTGAGTAGTTTAGTGAGAGGTCACTACTGTGTACAGAAGAGAGGAAGAGAGAGAGAGAGAGATGGGTAGTTTGTACAACTTGGCTCCTTTTCTGCTTCATTCTTCATCAATATGAGATAGACAACTCGTCCATCATCTCCATCTCCATCTTAATTCCATTCATTCGATCGTCTCCATTTATTCCAAGCCCATCGTGTGGTATTGTATTTCACAGTGAAGGTACCGTCTTCTTCCCTTCTTCCATCATCCCATTCACTCTTTGCCTTCCATCTCTATCTATCCATCACTTATTTGCACGCTCTTCCGATTGCTTGAATGATGATGTTGTGAATGGTCTTCCCCCTCCTCCTCCACCTCCTCCCTTCTCTTCCCTTCCTTCTCTCTGATAGTTGATCTCGTTGAAGATGATGCATGAATCGGAAGGGGATTACTGTCTTTAATCCCTTTCCCTCTTTCTCTCACTTCCCTCCACTCTTTCCTCTCTACTCAATCTCCTCTCTCTCTCTCTCTCTCACTTGTCCGAAGTATCTTCCGTCACATATTGAAATGGAATAGTCTTCTGTAGGGAGGGAATCGATCACTAGTCTTCTATCTGATCGTCCTCTTCATTCTTATTCATCTGATAATATGCAATCAATGCTCTTCTCTGGATCATTAATGGTGAGAGACCATTTCCGAATTTAAGATCAAGATTGGTAGGTATGTTATGAGAGTGAGTGGAAGGGGGGGGGGAGTTGGTGAGAGAAGGAACCAGAACAATCACTTTTTATGGCAAATCAATGTGGACAGAGATGGGAATGATCGATTTACTCGTACCTCTACCTGTATTCCTCTATTCCCTCTCCCTCCCTCTCTCTCTCCTCCCCTCCCTTCCCTTTATCGTCTCTTCCTATTCTCTACTCTCTCTACGAGATGCGAATTGTTTGCATAAGTGCATAGAGAAAACGGGAAGAAAGAGACATCCTAGAAGAGGGAAGAGAGGAAAAAGAAAGAGGTAGATTAAAGGGGATAAGCTCAATGACAGAGAGAAATAAGTGGACACTTACTCTAATAACTTTTCTTCCTGATTTTTTAATTGTAATACAAAAGTATTGAAGTGATGAGTTGAATGACTCACCTCATTGTGTCATATGGAAAGGGGAGGAGGAAGAGTAGAATGAAAGTAGTCAACTGGTTGCCATAGTTCTCTCTTTCTCCTCCCCTTTCCTCTTCCCTCGTTTTAATTCACCTCCCAGATAGTTGCCAACCCTTCCTCCCTCCTTCCCTCCCCTCCTTCCTTCCTCTCCTTCCTTCTCTCTCCGTATCAGTGATTCCTTCTCTCGATACACGCTTCATCATACATAGTGAGAGAGAGGAAATAAAGGAGAAAGAATAGATTGAGATCTTCCCCTTCGCCCCTTCTCTCTCCTCCTCTTTTGTATTCAGTCGAACAGTTACAATGAATGAAATACGAAAAGAAGTAGATAGATAGACCGTGATCCATCCTTCTCCCTCCTGTTCCTTCCTCCTTCCCCTTCCCTCCTTCACCTCCAATTCCCCTCTCCTCCTCCTCTCACTTTCTATTTCATCCTCCATCATGTTTCTCATCAAAGCATCAGGTCGGAATTATTTTATAACCGGCGAAAATCATAGTACGTGGAAAATTAGGAAGATGAAGTTATGAATGGGAAGATAATGTAATTTGTTCAGATGTGATATCGACTCTTTCTCTGTGTTCATCAGTGGATAATAGTGAACAAGAGACGATGATTCCATGTGAGAGAAATGAAGAGAAAAGAAGTAGTTTCGGTGAGGAATAGGGATGAGATAAAGAGAATAACGGGCTTCATTCAAATACTTCCTACTTTGTATACCATACATTTTCGAAAAAAGAGAGCTGGACAGTGCCAATATGAATATAAAGGTAATATCTTCATAAATGTAATATATAATTAGTAGGAGGAAGTATCTCATCTACATCTTCATTCAATGTAATTTCTTCCTCTCAACCAACATCCAATATCATTTCGGTATGTTCACTTCTTTTCCTATCGGGATACATCTACTTTCGTAATAGTATTGTAGTCTCTTGATGGGATATTATGGGCAATGACAGAGAGTGAAAGAGAGAGAATGGCATTGAATACGGACAAACGTTGTCAAATCACCAGGCATCTATTATGGGAAAAGTTTGAAAGGAATATTGCATTAATGTTATAAACGATGTTAAAGTGGGAAAAGGAGGAGTGAATATGTATTATGTGTTGTATTCAGGTTGATGGAGTGGAGGCAGGAAGGGCTGCAGCTATCGCTTCCCTTACGAGGATTATATGTGCCAAGACTTCCAATGAAGGTACTACCATTTTTTATCTTCGAGAAAAAAAGAAAATACTGTTTTTGCATGTGTGTTGGTTGCAAAATTCAGCACATATTGTATGTTTATCTTACTCCTGCATATAGCACGTATGGCCCCAGATCATAATCGTAATATAACATTAGATGAACAACTTGCATATTAGGAAAAATCTTCAACGAAAAAAAAGTTTTTTCTAGAATATGGAACGAAGATGATATTTTCAGTTCTGCCACCTTCTCAATTGGCCCAATATCTAATGATGGTGCAACAGGCTCTCGTTAATGTATGTTTCATTTTCAATATTCTTTTTTTTCAAACTTGGAAAGCATAATTGGATCTGAGAAAATTGATAACCTTGTCAGAAGGAACGTCTAGTGCTGTGTTCTCTGGTCTTCTATGGTCATTCCCTCTTCCGATTAGCTCTTCCTGCAATTGAACTCTTCTTCCTCACTTCTTATTTGCACTCGATATCGTACTCATCGAGAGCACTAAATTACGGTATTATTTTTTTATCTATTGCCTTATTAATTTACAATGATCACAGCGATTATGGAACGATTTTGTAGTAGGTGAGTGAATTGTTATTGAATAGTATTTTTTCAGTCTTCATCCATCATTCGATCCGATTGAAATGCGTCGTCAATGTCTCCGTGCTCTCTCTACAGTTGTCGTATGGCCAACTTCATTCGGAGCTGAACCAATACCTCGTGAGTCATCTCTTCTCTTTTTATCTGTTCCCTCTCCTCTCGCACTTTTTATATTATATCAGTTAAACTTCAATAAAGAGGAATGAATATTCCAGTCATGTGTGGTTTTAAAAAGTCATGTTTGGTGTTTAAAAACCACTGGTTTATCAATACACAAAATGATTGTCTATAAATTTTTAAATTTAGAATTGGCTGAGCACTCTTCACTGAAGTCCTCGTGTTCTCATTTCATCAATCTACGATTGAGAATCTACAAAACACTCATTTTCTCATTGAGAAATGAGACCGATTCATTCAATCTACAGTTAACTCTTGGTTAGTTGTTGAATTATAGTTGCAGGGGAATCACCTAATTTTGGCCATTGAATTATATATAGAGAATGTTTCATTTGATCTTTGCAGGGATGTGTACTGTTCTGTGTGAGGAAGCAGCATCATTCGATCTATCGATGAGTGGAGAAGAGAGAGAAATACTCGTTGGTAATGAGAAGAATCCTCCCAATGGAGTCACTCCTGAAAAAGGTATTCTTTCTTTCTTTTACTATCATATTATTTTTTGGATTGGTAACCTATTAGAGACAATCAAGGTACTTTTTCTTAAAGTTTGTTTTATTGTTTCAGGGCATGCATTCTCATGAATAGTAATGCTATAACTTACAGCCCTTTGTCCATCGATCGTTCGTGGTGTGATATCTGCCTTGTGTGATCGAATATGTCGACCAGAATGGAATAGTGATTTCTCCGTTTCATTCTCTGCTCTCGATGCATTCAATGCCCTTTCTACTCTTCCTCATGAGATTCTATTCACTAACAGTCAGTTACCTTCTCTTATTCTCTCAAGAATTTGGGGTTTTCTCTATGTACAGTTATCGATATATTTTGAATTTGAAACATTTTTGAAAAAAAAACAGAAGAATTAATACTTCGTTGATACTTGTAAATGAGTTGTATTGCAGAGGATCTGTCAACGGGAATGTTGATAGTCTCTTCCCTCTGTCGATTCATCGAAACTCAATTGGGAAAGCCCCCTCCTTCTCACTCGAAGGATCTACACAGTTCGGTCAGTTATTTTCCACTTTATTTGATGTGCAATAATTGATCGATGACACATTGACATGCGTAAATGTCCCCTGTTGATAGTGATTGAAGTATTATTGAGGTAGTAGCAGCGTTTCAATCCCTAACAGTCTGGCTCACTTCGTGTCCTCTTCTGGCCGAATGTGAGAGTGTACTACAAATAGTGGCTGACACCATTCAATTGGGAATCACTGGAACCAAGAAAAATAGAGTGGGTCACTTATTTTCTCTTATATCGATTGATAGAGTTCACCATCCTGGATATCATAATAATGGTAGTGTTGTAGACGGAGAGAGAAGAGAAGAAAGCGGCGTCTCGGAGAGTATTCGATGCAGCTGAAGCAGTGATGTACTCTCTATTCACTTGTCTAGTATGGTTATTCCTTTTATGCCCTATTCTTCCATTTCTATTGTAGGGTCGTCAATCATTAGGTGGAATAGTGGATGAGAGACGATTATTATATCTATTCGGACCATCGACTATCGATATCACCAAGTATGAATTTATATATTTACGAAGTAGACTAACATATTGAAGAAGGAGTTTTATAATGAACATAATACGAAATAATAAGAGTGAGTGATATTATCAATTGTAGATTCCAACATTTTCTCGTGAATGGCGACACTCTTTTGTCGATCCACGAAGCAAGTCACATTCCTAATCTTGCCAAAGGTTAGTATCATATTTCGCGTCAAATATATTTTTCTGACATTCCTGTAATTTTATAAGCAATATTATTGCACGTAAACTAATAGGCTTAAAAAGATAGAAATATATATATAATAGATGTAGATAGAAATATAGATAATAGAAACAAATATACCGTTGAAGGATCTCCGTGTGTTCTCTACGTCCGTCGATCTCCAATGCACATGGCGAGAGTCGGATTCGCAAGGATTCTCACCCATGAAGAGACTAGTGAGAAGAAAGGTCGCAATACTTAAATATTCATTTTTTTTAAATATTAGTTTAATCTGTGTTAATGCAATATTGATCCTTGCAGATACGAAGGAAGCAGAATCATCAATGAGTTCGCTCTGTCTATCTACTCCACTTCCTCCCTTTATCCCTCCATCGAATGAACTAACGGAGTCATACGCAAGAGGACTCGCATTCCGGTTACCGGCTGACTTCAATAAAGTCACATGCAAGTGTTAGTTATTTTTTGTATATTCTAATTCCAGAGAAAAATGTTTGTTGATAACTTTCGAATATTTTTTTATATCAGTTAAAAGGTCTGATGTGTTATATTTGAGTGACGCTCGTTTCCACGCTGCTGAATCGACTCGGGAGAGTGAAGAACTTCTTCTTGAAATGCAGAGATTGGCAACTATTGAGGATATTCAACCTGGTTCCGTCCTTGCCAAAATGAAGATGGAGGATAGAATACCACGACCGAAACCGTATGTTCACTCTAATACATTCCATTCCAATTGAACTTTCCAAAATATTTTACGAAATCATTGAATGGGAGAATGTTTGTTGTAGGCCAGTAAAGACGTGTAATTCAATTCGAGTCTTCCTCTACGATATGGGATTGATTGATGAGAAAAGTCATGGAAAGGGATTAATTCCATTGGATTCAGGACAGAGGTATACTTTTGATTGATGGTGGAAAAAGTGGTGAATGGATGGAATAAAGAGAGATGGATATCATTGCAGTTCTGATTTCTATCGTGACCTCCACGAGATGGTGGATACTTCTCCCTCTTCATTCATTTCTACTACTCATATATTCTATGTGAGGAATGGACAAAGGAATGCACTCGATATCCTTGAAATGGAGTGAGTCACTCTTTTTATTGTTTTGATGTTTATATTTATTTAAAGCAATCCTTACTAATTTCATTGATTGCAGATGAATCTGCAGTCCCTTTCATCAGAATTCCTTGTTCTCCTTTCTTCTCTTGGAGAAGGAGTGGAAGTGGGAAGACACGAGGGATGGACGGGACATTGGAGTACTGCATTCAGTAGTGATAGAAGTATGAGAATTATCCTTTTTGTTATTGAACTTGTCTATGTAAAATACTAGATAAGAGTGAAAAAATGAGGTTGATGCGACAGGTTTTAAATGAACATTAAGAGCCAGTGGAGGAGAGAGGAGGAGTAGATCACTATATCTTGGATGGTCTGTCTCATTGTCTTTATTCGAAAGAAGGAGGATGTGAAATGGCCTTCGTCCTTCCAAGTCAACGAGCAGTTAGACACTTCAAGATGGAATGCCCCAACCAGGAGTAGTAGTGAGTGAAGGGAGAGGGAGAGAGGGAAGGGAGATGATCCATTGCAGGATCAGGTAAATCGACAGTCTCGTACTCTCAATCTGATGTGATGTCTCCAACGAGGACTGAGCACAATGACAGTAAATATTTACTCTGCCGTATTATCTCACCTTAGACTTTTTGAAATGTTTGAACATTCCTTATAACTTTAAATCGATTACATAATCTAAAATTCATAGGCTTGTACTGATTTTGGTTCGAATAGATGTGATGTATCTATGATACAATACATGTTTAGTGATGACGTCTTCGTTCAATCTCCATCTGCTCGTTCCTTCCAACAATATTCAGGAGGAGGATCCAGTATGGGTATGAATTATCTTTATACTCTTCACTTATCAAATCGATAGTTTGATAAAGACCATAATTCGGTCTTTCTTCAGGTGGTAATTCATCCACTCGTCGTTTCCAATCAGATGTCAAAATCCTTGTGATTTGGGTAGAGAGATTGGAAGATGTTGTTCATTTTCCTCTTGGTTCGTTTTCATTCCATATTTCTTGATTAATGATAATTAACTCAATTTTCCAATAGTCCCAACCAAGAAAAATAAATATTCTCGGATTCGTACCAAAAACAATGAGCAGTTACAATATTTTTATTTTCAATTTTGTAAATTTCAGAAGATTTGGTGTCAACATGTGACGATGGAGGTGATCGATCCTCTTCTTCTTCTTCTCTTATTTCTCCTCCTTCTGCATCCACTTCTTCCCATTCTCCCGGATCCAAATCTACTGTGAGTTAAAGTATTTCATTCTGCTGTGAAAAGAAGATTGTGAAAGGAATATTGATGGGAATCTTTTTATTAATTACAGTGTGCATCTATTCCGTTCATGGGAATATTCCTGCATGAGATGGAAAGTGGATTAGTACAGATCAGAACGAGGTCTAGTGCTACCAGGTATTTTATTCACTTTATACTTTAGAATTCCTTAATTATCCCATTATACGTTTAAAGAAGTGATTAAATGTAGATTTGGATGCGTGGGTCCTCTAATGGATGGAATGGTCGTCTCTGTCTCCTCCCTTTCATCACTCCTCCGATTGACTATTCTCAATGTAACACGAAGGAATATTGTAGAAGTCGATAAGTAAGTTTCTCTTTTTGAATAGCATGGTTATTTAAAAAGAGTTTAATATTGATATGCTCGTATTCATCGTATCCTCCTTATTCATTTCAGTTATCAGCACATGCATGTCAAACGACGTCAATCGATCTCTGAATTCGGAAAGAAATACGGTCAGGATATTTCCTATGAGCAATTCCTCACTAAACTAATCCTATCTTAGCCTATATTTTCATACATAGTCTCGTAATAATTATATACTGTACATAATATTGATTTGTCATAATGGATCGTTTTATACACGTTTTCATCATAATATTTAATTTATACCGTCATGGATTCTTCATTTTGCCCTATTATTTTCATGTTCCATTCGTTAGCTTTACAATAGGCACTTTTCCCCCTTCCAATTCCTTACAATGGTGACAATCTGTAATAGAAAGATATAGAGAGGTTCGTATATCGATATTATAGAGTGTTTTTGTTTTTAGAATTAAGGATTAATATATCCGTCGTTGTTGTATTCTTCAATCTGTGATTGATTCCATTCACTTTGTTTCCTCTCAATGCAGCTTCAATGCCCTTTCTTTTCTCCGGTTCTAATCTCTCTTCAATATCTTCTCTATCATTGTACTCTTAACGGTTCACTCCAGAGACTGACGGTATTACCTTTGTGCCTGCAATACTTCATTTCACTTTGTGATAAATGCTACAACTTGATTAGAAAGACTGTACATATTAGACAATTGAATGTATTTGTAAAGAGGAGCAAGTGTTTTTGTGAGTGAGATCCGGACTGACATTGAGTTGAGGGAAGAAGAGCGAGTTCGATAAAATCTGACGATGAAGGGGAAATTTCGCGAACAGGATTGGACAATGGAATGTTTCCAATTATGGAATAAAACGGAGGCTCTCACATATTTTACGGAATCTCTTGAATGGAAATCGGAATTAAATATGTCTACTTCATCTTAATTTTTGAGAGTATACATAAAGATTCAAAAATATTGCGAAAAAAATCTTGGCTCAAAGAATGAGGTTCAATATCATAATTAAATATAAATCAATCGAATTTCGCGATATTAAATACAGGCATAATGCTTCAAGCACAATCGAATGATTCGAGCAACAGAGTTTACTCATTATACTCCAGAAGATGGTTAACTAAATATCTAGAAACCTCCTGATCCTTGTCTGAAACTGTGCAAGTTAATTGAGTTGTGTCTGAATACAGGTCATCAGATACGTCCCTCCATCTAATTTTCCCTCACATCTGCAGTTTCTTCCCTTTCTTTTCCCTTTCAGGATCAAGTTTGAATCGAGATGAGAAAGGCAGATAAAGTACATGGAAAGGAGAAAGCCCATGCGATTTCCCTTTCGGCGATACCGTTGAGATAATGAAGAAAGAGACCGAATTGAAGGGATGACTGAAGGATTCTACCCTCATTACTGTCTTACCAGTGAGAGAAAAGAGTGTATCTAGAAGAGACATGTCACTCCATAGACAAGTGAATTGACTCGAAGAGACTCCGGTAGTTAATGGTTTCTCCCTTCCTCACAACTAATTATATGGAGAAATAGGGTAAGTGAAAAACGGACAATTGGTGAGAACACACAAATAAAAGAATAAACACATGAGACCAGAATAAAAGTATCGAAATGATCGAGATGACTGTGTGATCATGACCTCAAATGTGCTGATTGGTTCCCCTCTCTTTCCTTTGATTCTTTGAATTCATCATTTTCTTCTTTCTCCAATCTAATCCCTCGATTGAATTCTATTTCTTCAGATTATCCCATTCGGTTTATCGGAGAGTGAAAGGGAAGGGATGAAAACGAGACTTAGCTTTCTCTCTCAAGATGGCACACTTAGATACAGTACTGGGTAGATGCTCACTTTCATTCTCGATGGGAGGGATTTCATTCCACTTGAATCCTCCATATAACCGCCCCCTTCCTCCTTCTATCCTCACTTCATTTCTCGAGATCAAACATTTACCCCATTGGCTTCTCATCTCTGGACTTCGATCCAAGTCTAACAACGAATTATCTCCGCCTCTTTCTATTCATTGAAGATCATCTCCATTCATTTGTTAACCGTCTCTTCGCTTCTTCCCTTCCAACTGCATTATTAGTCTCAACTAATTCGAGGTCTTTCCTCACTCTTTTCCATTCCGTTATTGAATAAATGAGAGATGACCCGATTGAATAGCTCCTCGTCACAGGCTTTACTCTAATCTTCCATTCGACCTTGATCGTACCTGATTCCCCTTCTCCATCCATAGACATTCACTATTCAAAGAAATTGTCTTCCCTCCAGGCCACCACCCTCCCCCCTTCCCCTTCTCCCTTCCCTCCCCACTCCCTGCCATTCTCCCTTCAGTCCCGATGGTGCAACAAACCAGTCGTATGAGTGTGTGGGGGATAAAGCGACAGTGAGGACAAGTAGTCCAGCTATTGCATCTCTTTCCTCTCTCTCTGATCCTCCCCTTCCTCCCCTTCCCCCTCCCCCCCCCCCCCTCCCCCTCCCTCTCCCTTCTCCTTCTCCCTTCTTCACGTCTCTCTGTGCCACTATCGTTCATTACCGTGCCTAGTCTCATTTCTACACGTTCTCAGTTCATTTTGTAATATAAGCCCTCTCTTGTAGTGTCTAGACTCCGCCCCCTTTTAAATGGACTAAGCCCTCCCATTCCGTTGACCCCTCCCATTCTTCTTCACCATTCCTTACTCCTTACCTCTTTCCTGTCTCTTCTCAATTATTCCTCCCTTCCTCCGTTCACGAATGTTTACGAATTTCCATTCGGTCACCACGCACATTTTCGTCCTGACTTTTTGATTTATTTGGTCTCACGCTGTGTGAATTTTCTTACAATGCCTCTTTATCGATCTGAAGTACCGTAATGAATGTATTCGTTGTAGGATGCAGATCTGGCAGATGGAACCGTATCCCTGTGGAGACCGTCGTCTCCCTCATCATGTATTCCCTCCTAAACATATGACTCCCGATCAACTAATGACAAGGGCTGGAGTACAGTACTTCAAGGTATTCACTACTTATGTCATTGTATCCATCTTGTGTAGCACAAAGAGACCCAAATCACCATGGAGAAGGAAGAAAAGGGTGAGAAAGAGAGTTGAAGAAGAAATGAATGAATAGTGAAGGATAGGATCCGAGTGCAAAAATGTTATCATTCTGTGCAGTATTCGTCGAATGGTAGAAAGAAGATCCTTTTCCCCTTCCCGAGTTGTCTCAATCGGGTGATGTCAATAGATAAAATGCCATTTTGAGTGAGGGACAGAGAAAGGAAGAAAGGTCTCTCCGACTTGTTCCTAATCTCCCCTTCTTACCAAGTTTTTCTGCCTTTGCATACAAAATGGTGCCAACTTTGGGATTGAGAAGAATGAAAGAAAAGAGCAACAATGAAATGTGACTTTTTAGATCAAAAATGAAATATCTCTGCGCTGTTAGATCAAAAAATGAAATGTCTCTGAAACCGTTGGAGATTTAGCGTGATAAACTTGCTGAATGTGTAATAGAAAGAGAAAGAGGGAAGGGAATTGCAGGTGGATCTCGATGATACAGTGGCAATGAAGAAGAGATTGTCAAGAGTTAAGACTGAGAATAAGATCAATTCATCCGATGTATTCACTATCAATGAGAGCACTCCTGATCTACAGGATAAGGTTTGTCACTACTTCAATACTTTCATGAATTGAATATAAAAGGGAATAGATTGTACCTAAGAGATAAGTAATGATGGTTGTGTGGGTAGATGTTTATGGGAGAAGATAGTTATCCCGTTGATGATCTCATTCTTTCAGCTGGAAGAATATTACGAACCAGTGACAAAGGATGACAATGTCGTCTCAATGGTCACAGATGGAACTTGCTACTTCGATGTTGAACCAGAGGAGGTACGGTAGTCAATTAGGACAATCAATGGGTCAATCTTATAGGATGACTGGATTCGTATTCAAGTGGAGAGAGGAGATCTCATTGTTATCCCTAAGGGACTCTCTCATCGTTTCACTATCACTCCCAAGGTAATCAATCAATAGTCTTCTCTTCTACAGTAATTTTCTTTCAGAACAACGTCCAGATGCAACGTTTCTTCACTAAGTCCAAGTCCATTGACGAGAACTAAGTCAAGACCATTCAAGTCCACTTCTATTTTGCCACATTCATATTCGGTTACTCATTTATCTCGTTGAATATTCCATTCAACGATACGTCTTTACCACACACCCGGTTTGGGGGGAGAATAGCAAATAATAAGTCATAATGTAAACATATTTTTTCTATCGTTCCTGTGCTCAATTGTGATAAATGTGAAAGTATAAATGTGCGAATATGGCACAAATAATTCTCAATTGAAAAAATGATTTATATAATACATATCAAAATTTCACATTCCTATGTCTTCTCAATATATAACGAGAATTAAACGATATTCTAAAATTTCAATTTAATAATTATAGTAAACTAAAAAAAAACTAATTTAAAAATTTGAATTCCCGCCTGTACTGATTTCTCCTTTTCGACGAATTCACACATTTTTCGCACCAAGTTTGAGTCGAATTTTGTCTTGCTATTATTTTGATCATTTTGAACTGTTTTCGGGCGGGGCGCGACGCGTTGCGTTTTTTTTGCTGGGCTTTCGTTGAGGTAGGTCGTGATAGCGTGCCTAAACAATCAATTGAGCTTTTAACGTCTAAATGAGTGGGTTTATTTTTTTAATATTTTTTCTTCGATTTTCCTCAATAGCTCTTTGTAATTTTTGTGGCTATTGTATTAATACGTTGTGCTGTTCATAGTGGAGAACGTATTTCAATAATGGTTTTGTTTGAGATTGCCGTAAGCCCCCTTCGCTTCCAACCGTCATTCACGATGGATCGCTTAAGCGATCGTTTCGATATTATGAATTCTTCGATGAGGTAACTTAGAGAACATTGCTAATTTAAGTATATGTGTATTTTTAGTGGCGAAGAGACTGAACCAACGTTTAACCTTCGATTGATAGAAGCGGTGAAGCAATCAACGTGTCTCTATGACCAAAATGATCGGCAATATCGATGCGCCGACATTAAAATGAAGGTTGGGCAATATTTTATGAGATCATGTTTAGATATAATAAGCTATTCGAATCGCAATAAAAATACTGTTTTGTAAACTATTGTTAATTTGAAGGTGTGGACTCGATTGGCTAATGTTCTCCAATATGAGGGGGATAAGAACATGCTTGCAAATCGATGGAAGCAACTGAGAGACAAATAAGTTTTTGGAAATAATTATGTTTAATAGTTCATTATATTTAGGCTTATTTCCCAGACACTCATATTCCTTTTTTTCCAGATATGGTAAAGAGAAGAAAAAGCTGAAGGAGACGGGAGAGGGTCCCAGTTGGCAGTACTACAAACATCTAGCTTTTCTCGACCCGCATATGATTGATCGAAATAAGGATGGGAAGAAGTTCCCTGATAAGCAACTGGTATGATTCTTGATCGTTTTTCTACGCCTATTTGTAGTAGTCTCGTCATTTATCATTTCTAATATCAATGAATTTCACTATTTGTTATGCTAGAATTATTTGTATCTTTCAGCCTCCTATATCAGACACTCAGTTCGCGCAGAATCTCATCAATGAAGTACAGCGACAGCCATGTCTGTATGACAGGCTAGTTTCATTTTCTTTTTTTTTAATTTACTCTCTTTTGTATCAATCCAATGTACACAGTCAAATATTTATAAAAGCTTGTAATTAAATTCCAGTATTTTTAATGATAAATTTTCATAGAAAAAATACAGGCTATTATTTACAAGATATATTGTAATTTTTATGGGTATAGTTAAATATTGATTTGCAGTCGTGACCCGAAGTATCGTCACTCTGAATGTCGTACAATGGCTTGGAATCAGGTTGTTAGCTCGCTCAAATATCCTGGTAAGAGAATGTTATTGTCCTCTTGGAATTAAAAAAAATCGATTTATTACATAAAATCGATATTTTCTTGATATATCTATTTTCTCCAGTTTGCTCTACGCTAACATTGCTAGCTGGCAATTTTCCTTGTTAAGGCGATTTGAACTCTGTGGCGAAACAATGGAAGACTTTACGAGATCACTATGTGAGAGAACGGCGATTTATTTCTGAAGGATTGAGGGAAGATTCGAGTTGGGAATTGTATCCTTCTATGCAGTGGATGGGTCCGTATGTTGCTGATCGAGAGAAGAACAGAGACTCGTCAGTATCTTTTCCAATATTTCATGGATACAGGGCTCAAATTCTCCAAAAACCGGATATGCTTATTAAAACCATATTTTAGATTTTTCAATTTTATTGAGTGACGAAAAGAAAGAACATGCGATGACTTTATAAAAAATATGTTGCAGACAGCGACCAAAACGAATTCGAAGGGAAAGTGTGGAGAATTTATCTGACGACCCTTTCGATGAGACCATGTATGATACTTTATTTATGTTCAGCTATTACGATATATTGTGCATTGAGAGAAGAGTGTTAATAATTGGTTCAGAGGTGGATTCATGACTCCTCGTCCTAAACAATCTCGTGCACCCGATGTTCTCCTTGATGGAGATTCTGCTTTTGCTGCCTCTGCAGTATCCGATCTCAGGTCACATCTTTTATAATGGTATCTGTACGGTATAGCCTGATGGCCAGGTTGATCTAGTGTGCTCAAAAGTTCTAATGCTCAGAGTTAATACTTTGAACTCTAATTAACTCTAACTCTAACTTTTACTCTAATTTTGCTATCTACTGCATCTTTGCTGAACATAATGATCACCTGTGTAAATTATTATTTCCATTATGTAGATTATTGAGTTTTATGACTATAATAATTAGTATTAAGTGGTGTACATTGCAGATCATTGACGGAACATGCTCGATCGATGGCAAGAATGCAAATCGAACATCTTCTATTGAATAGTGGGAGTAGAATGGGCTCAGTTTCCCATCAAATTGTATACGATGCTAAATAATTTTTATGAATCTCTCCTTTTTTATCCATTATAATATGAGAGTGAAACTCTAATACTTCTAATTTTGTAAATCAGTACAAGTATTGCTATATTCTTCTGATTATATTGTGTACATAACCTCACTATCAAATTACCTAAAATCGCTTATATGTTTTATCAATACGGAGTAATGTCTGAAATAATAAATACTCACTATACGCTACTAAATAGACTAAAGATTGTGGCAGGTATATTTATTGTACGAAACATGATGAATAAAATAGACTATCTAGTTGCATCTGCAGCACTGCTGGACGTAAATCCAATATGCATTCGTCTGGGAAGTACTGCATCCCATGGGTCCTGGAGTAACACTTTTTTAAATATCTACTGATAAACTTTGATTATTGTTTTTCTCTACAAAGAGTGTAGTGCATAATGATTTAAAGCAAATTAGAGGAGCTGATAACGAGGGAAAGATACCTCCATTGTGAATTCTTGCCATCTGCTCACAAGTGCCTTTGTTGGGACAATTCGATTTGTACTTAGCGACGTAGGCCTGAGAATTGATCTTTGATATCCCCCATTATCTTGTATAATCAACCTGAACACACGAGGAAGAGCAATTGTAGTCATCCGCACATCTCTTCCATGCGGTTGTGATTGTATCTCCTGCCTGGAAATGACTATCCCTTCACGTCACCTCTATTGAACTCACTGTTTTTCCAGGCTGACCACAATCTTGATAATAATCTTGACTAATCTGGAAGTAGCCGCATCCCAATTGACCAAGATTCTCATGACATCCAATAGGTTTACATCCTGATTCTCTGTCGCAGATACAATGAATACAATCCTCTGCGATAATCATCCCTGTGAGATAAGAGGAGTACGGTAGGAATATGAGTTGATCGATTACCAATGAGGGCAACTAGAACGATAATAAGTTTCATGATGAAGAGTGGAGTTGAAATGAGAGAGGTACGGCCCTTTTATACGACAAAAATGGAATAGAACTATGGAGATAAGAAAGTAAAAGAAATGAAGAGGTGCCGGATGAGTTAGTCTTAGATAAGACCCTTACATCCGAAACGATATTTTTAATAATAAAAAAAACCTTCTGATTCGATATTTATTTATCGTGCTAGCATAAAGTCCCTAGATATAATTTTTTTTGAAATCCTGCGTTTCGAATTGTATCTATCTTGTAATGGCAATTTTCATCGACTAGAAAAATGTTGATTCCATTTTTTTCTTTCTTTCTTCGCTTGCGATATTCATTCTCTTTAGCTACTTGGAATGCAAGACAAGAAAAATGGAGATTATTACTAAGCTTCAAGAGCCCATAATTATTATTTGTCATCAACAAACTCTTCCATATAGTCTATATATTCAATATAGTCTACGCTTTTAGGCGAAATCGTGTCTCACAAAAGTGGGCGGAGCTTGTGGCCCTAAATATAGACTATAACGAAACTAAAAATATTGAACTGATTGGTTTGGTTGATAACGATCCCTTCTTTACAACGAGTTAAAGACCAGAACATTGACATAAGAACTGTATCTACTTAGACCAGTCAATTCAAATTATTAACTTGTTTTCGTTTCTATTGATAATTTCACATGATATCGAATGATTCATAGAGTGATCTTAGATAGATCGAATGGCTCACATCTGTGATTAGACAGACAGAGCGAGCGATAATCTCATCCTTATCGGCCATGGGAGATTCCCTTCTCTTTCTACTCTCTATGTCTAATTCGTCCAAAGATCAGAAGAACGAGAGGAATATAAAAAATATTTATCCGGGGAACGTATCTACAGTATTTAAGAGCATCCACAGCAAGACTTGATAGAGTTCCAGTATCCCTGAGTTCCCGAGACATTGCAGCCATTAGGTCCTGCAATGGAAGAAATCATAACAGATATCAGTTATCGATATAACGACTCTTATATTCTATCAATACGACGTACCTCCATTGTGTAGTCTGGACATCTGTTCACAAGATCCCTTATTTGGACACTTGCTCTTGTATCTGTTGACGTATGCCTGTACACATCCTGTGGAGCAGTTATAGTCATCAGCACATCTCTTCCATGCAGTATCCAGAGAATCTCCGGGCTGAATCATCAATTATTATCCTCTCGTCTTTGCACTCGCCATTCACGCTGAGTTGCATCAGTATGTCAAATTAACCTTCTTTCCGGGTTGTCCGCAGTCCTGATAGTAAGGAGACTTGATCTGGTAGTATCCGCAAGATAGAGATCCAACGTCCATAACACAGCCAATCGGCTTGCAACCAGACTCCTTGTTGCAGATGCACTTGAGACAATCAGTGGCGAAAGCGGCTCCTGACAGAAAGAATGGTTAATTGAGGGTACGGTATACAAGAGTATGATGGTAAATAAGTGATATTTACCGACGAGAGCAGCGAGAACGATGAGAACCTTCATTGTGATGGACTGATCAGAGATTGAGAAAACCATTTATATAGGAGGAGAAGGGGGTGAGAGAAAGGGGAAATTAAGAGACAAGAAAAGATCGAAAGATGGCATCACGGCCCAAGTCTAATATCTGATAAGACAATCTTTAATGGTCACGAGTGGAGCCAAACTAATGCCAGTGATCATCAGAATTTGAGCACTATTTAGTGATCTTTCTGCAAAAAATGTCATTGAAAACACGAAAATAAGAAAGACAGTTGAATCTGATTTAATGTGATTCAGATGAATTTGTGAAACAATTGATGATCTGACAAGGTTTGGGGCAGGTTTGGGGGTTTGGGGATCTTCATAGCGACCGCAAAATGTAATGCGTGCCCGCCTTGCCCGTTGCATACCCTTGCCCGAAGCCCGCCTTTAGTTCGTGCCCATTGCCCGCCGCCGATTCCCGCCCCTGCCCGCAGCGCAATCCCGTTTTCCACATTGCCCGAAGGCCCAGCGCGATCCCGATGCCCGTCTTGATCATAGCTCGAGCCCGTTGGCCGCTTTCCCCGAAACCCGACCCTGCCCATAGCGCAATCTCGTTTCCCGCCCTTGCCCGAAGGGTGAATCCGTTGGCTCCTTGCCCCCTTACTCGTAGCGCGAGCTCGTTATTTTAGCTCGTCGTCGTGCCCGTTGCCCGCCGCCGATTCACGCTCATGCCCGTAGCTCGAGTGCGAGCTCGATTCTAATCACCGAACTGAAAATTTTTGCGAAATTAAAAACACTACAGAATTAAACGTAGAGATAGATATAACGAAAATCGTTGAGTAAAGTTTTTCTTTAAAATATACACTAGCCGCTGCACGCGCAGCGCATGCATTACATATTATGGGCAATGCGATGATCAGATGTATGTAGAAGCGATGTAGTGCGCTTCGTGTGTTCCTTCTTCCATTCTTCACTTTTCAAAAAATCGTTCTAGTGAAAATGAATCCATTTTCAAGAAAGAAACGTGATGTTTGGTTGTTGGATTCGTTTCTCAGATTTTGTGTTTCCATTTTGATTAGTGATATCACTTTGTCTCGGAATCCGTCTCGTGCCGAAGAAAGAAGTTCTTATCAAAATGATAAGGAGGAAGACGACAAGAGATGGAGCTCAGAAGAAGAAAAAAGGGAGATATGGAATGGAGAGACTGATGGAATGTCTATGCGATGTTTAATCTTATCTTCAGGTGTGTGCTGTGATACGCGTCAATATGGAAGAATAAAAATGTGATGCAAATGGATAACAGCCTTGTTTGTTTCTCTTCTATTTTTGTTGCATGGACACCAGATTCATCTGCTTATGCATCTGTCTATAAATTGCAAATTCGACTTTGAACACTTTATTTACAGTACGGTTAGGGTATTTACGAGCATCCGCAGCAAGCCTGGATGGAACTCCAGTATCCATTAGTTCCCGAGATGTTGCAGCCGTTGGGCCCTCAAAACAATCGATTTCGTATATTGCATTTTGGAGTTTAGTTTTATAATGCGAGACAGAAAAAAATGAAACTACAAGAGAGATTGTAGTACCTCCATTGTGGAGTCTAGCAGTCTGTTCACATGATCCTCTGTTGGGACATCCTCCCTTGTAGCGAGCAACGTATGCCTTACAAGATAGATCATGCCAATAATTATGTAAGTATACGTCAAAATGAGCAACGAGAAGTGATATAATATTCGTCTCCGTATGATATAATATTCGTCTCCTCACCTGGACACAAGAAGTGGAGCAGTTGTAGTCATCAGCACATCTCTTCCATGCAGTATCCAGAGAATCACCAGCCTAAATGCATCATCAATAACCTTATTTCAGTAGATCTATGGAAAATTGTTCACTCCTCTACGTGTAGGTATAAGGTATGGAATACGTCGATTGATCTGTATTTACCTGCTTTCCGGGCTGACCTGCAAAATGAATCTATGACAATGAACAATGAACTAATGAGGACGTGCTTACCGCAATCCTGGTAGTAGGGAGACTTGATCTGGTAGTATCCACAGGAAAGAGATCCAACGTCCATAACGCAACCAATCGGCTGGCATCCAGACTCCTTGTTGCAGATACACTTGAGACAATCAGTGGCCACAGAGGCTCCTGGGAAGAGTATTATGAATGGACGGAACATCGGAGGTTACGATAGATAAACTGACCGATGAGAGCAGCGAGAATGAGAAGAACCTTCATGATGGAAGATTGAATACAGTCCAAGGATTGGGACTTTTATAGGAGGTTTCTTATCGATAGATATGTAGATCAGGAACGAAAGAAGTCATGAGGAAAACAGACTACGATAAAGATGGAGAGAATGCACGTAGAGTTATTGGAGAGCCATGATCACGTTTAAATATATTGAGATCAGATCCAAATGATAAAGTTGGGAAAGAAAAGTAACGTTGAACACTTAAGATACTGAAGTATATTCTGTTTCTCTGCTCTTCATTATCAGTGATAAATAAATTCAATTATTTCGTTCCCTATCAAATAGTCATTGAAGAAGTGCGTCGATTGCTTCGTTTTCCCTCAATGGATAATGGGTAATAGAGAGGGAGAGTTGGAAGGGAATGAAAAGGGAGAACTCATTGTATTGTCTCTAACCGGCCTTGAATCTTAGCTGCTAATTGAAAGAAGTTCTGCGTGTAATAAAGCTCTACACTCTTTATCTATTCAAAAGACCTGAATAGTCGGACGTGACACCAATATACAACAGAAAGAGTGGAATGTGATCAATATGAAGCAGACTCCTCCACTCCATACTCCTATTCTTGCCCTTTTTTAATATCCAGGGGCAGTTCTCGGGGGAGGGCAATGGTCGCATCCACCTCCAGGTCCAGATGCTCCAATTTCTCCATTGGCTCCATCAGCTCCCTTCTGTCCAGGCTGTCCATCTCTTCCAGCATCTCCCGAAGGTCCCTGAGGTCCGTCTCTTCCGGGCTTTCCAGGCTGTCCAGCCTCTCCGTCGGGTCCGGGAGCTCCAGGGGTTCCGGGAGGTCCAGGGGGACCAGGGGGAACGGCAACCTCCTCGACAACTCCATCGGTTCCCTTGTCTCCGGCCTTTCCGGGGTGTCCATCGGCTCCAGCAGGTCCCTGAGGACCGGGCTGTCCAGGCTGTCCAGGGGTTCCGTCGGGTCCGGGGAATCCATCCTGTCCGTTGTTTCCATTGGGTCCCTTGGGTCCGGGGTTTCCGGGGGGTCCGGGAGGTCCAGCAGGGCAATCGAAGCAGAAGTCTTCGGGATTAGGTTGAGCATCAGCAGCAGCATCCTCTCCATTGACTCCATTGTTACCAGGATGTCCATCCTTTCCATCGGGTCCATCGGGACCAGGAGGACCAGGGGGACCAGCAAGACCAGACTTGCAACTGCAGCAAGATCCCTGCTGCACCTCTGGGGCAGAGTGCACGGGCTCATCGTAAGCAGCTGGAATAGGGAATGATGAATACGGTGGATGGAACTATGGTAGATGGGAGGAGAAGGGTGGTGTATCAATGTAATAGCTTACCAGCGGGAGGGGAAACGACGGGGGCAGACTCTCCGTAACCAGCCTGTCTCTTGGCAATCAGCTTTCCTCTGACTCCTTTGATCTGCTGCATACGCTCATACTGATCCCACAGACCAGAAGTACGATGCTTGCAGAAATCAACCTGAGATTATCACGAATGAGAACAGTTGAATGGAATATGGAAGAGTAAATGGAGAATATGAGTGTAAAGGATACCTCAGTCTGGAGGGATGACTGCACATGCTGCATGTAGTTGTACAAAGCAGGAATGGCAATGATGGCTGTGAGAGTGGCCACAGTACTGAAGGGAAGAAATGAGGATATGGTAAATGAATACGATAGAACAGGATAGAATAAATAATGAAATGGAAAGATGAAGAAGATGAGATACTTACGAGATGGAGATTCCGAAGAATGCGATTCTTCGGAGAGACTCCGCCTCGCGGACCATCGTCTTCTCGTTGTTTTCCTGGTACATTTTGTTGAATCTGCAAGAGGAGTGAATACCAGCTGCAGCTTGGTTAGCCACTCATTCAAACTCCTTTTATAGGAGGGAGGGAAGAAGGAGGGGAGGGGATGGGTGGAGGACGGAGGAGAGGAAAGAGGGGTGGGAACATGCTGTAATCACCCTTGAGGCATTGATGAAAGAACAAAACGGAAAGGTCGAGAGTAATGATATCCTTTTATTATTTCAATATTAGTTTTGTCGATATTGAGACTGTTCTTCATCGGAGAGTATCTGTATCTACAGTCTCTCGATATTGAGACTGTTCTTCATCGGAGAGTATCTGTATCTACAGTCTCGCAAGTTCTTCGAGATAATTTACATCCAACTGTTCGATAACACTTAATTTTTTTCATTAGTAAATGCTGTAATCACCCTTGAGGCATTGATGAAAGAACAAAACGGAAAGGTCGAGAGTAATGATATCCTTTTATTATTTCAATATTAGTTTTGTCGATATTGAGACTGTTCTTCATCGGAGTATCTGTATCTACAGTCTCGCAAGTTCTTCGAGATAATTTACATCCAACTGTTCGATAACACTTAATTTTTTTCATTAGTAAAACTTTATTAAACTTTCACTTCAAAAAATGAAAGATGCAAAGTATAGCGTTCCTCATTGTTCTCCCTTTCTCTGTCCCGTTTCATGATCTCATTTGGGAACTTGGACGCTTTACACCTTTCTTTTCTCCCTATGGCCTTCATTGTCTCTTGCGGGTGTTTTGACACGTTTTGTGTTCGATCTTCGAGAGATAAGAGACATTGAGAGAATAGAAGAATGAAGGTCGAGAGAGAGAAGAATGACGATGGACTGAATACTTATCTCTATTGTCCATTACAATGATGAGGTGGTATCTACTCGAGTACTACCATACTCATTCATCACACCTATCTGTAATGAATATCACTCTCTTGTTCCATACTCTCCTTTTTCCATTTGTTGTTCTCTTCTCTTCACAACACGAATCCGATTTGGTCTAAGGTCGCGCCCTTTGACACAATCCTATCGAATATCCGATCGACTCACGATGGAATGGGCAGGGAAAGTGAGAATGGAGGAAGGACAGAGAGGGAGGGAGGGGGGAGGGGAAAGGGTGGTCCACTCGAGGAGGGGGCAATCTGGAGGGGACAACGAAGGAATCGAGATTCTATCAGATAACCTATCCGTAAAGTGGTTATGAAATAATGGTCATTGTTATTATCTGATTAATCTCAAAATATATCTCGAGTATCCAATTTGTTTTTGCATCCTTTTTTTTAGCAAAATGATGAGTATGTCTAAAGAGAATGGGTCATTGATACCCTCTGGACAATAAATGAGGGTATTGTCTACTTTGGCAGTTACACCATTGGAATGACAAGGTTGTCAAGGTCTTCTAATCATTCTATACAATACCCCTTCCCTCCCTCCTCTCCCTCCCCTTCCCTCCCTCCTCTCCCTCCCCTTCCCTCCCTCCTCTCCCTCCTCTTTTCTCACTCTCTGATCACTTCGGATTTAGTCAAGTCTCTAAGTGCAAATAACTCGACTTCCATTCCAATTAGATGTACCCACCCAAATCTCGTTTTTTTTTCGCCTCTCACCTCTCTTGTGGAAATGGCATTTGAGATGTGTACAAAATAAACATTTAGATTCCATTTTGATAAACACATGTTGTGAAGATCCTATCTACTCGGATATGAAAGTGAAAATGTGATGAATGGGAGAGGTAATGTACTCTCAATGATCTCCACTATGGTTGACACTCACAAACACGTTTCATCCTTCTTTATTCCTTTTTTTACGAAAGGAGCTGCCATTCGTGGATGGGGAATGAGAAATGAATGACAATCAAATGGTTCAGTTTACCGTTCCAAACAACACATATCTTCAGAATACTTGTCTCTTACTTGTCTCACTCTCTTGAATGAACCCCCCCCCCCCCTAGAGTTATGAGTGAGATTGCGGAGGATTTGAGAGTGAATTCTATATTCGAAGGTCACTTAAATGAGGTCGAGATTGAGACAAAGGGCATGAAACAGGTATGGAAACGTATTAGAGATGAAATGATAAAGATGAGAGATAATTGGAAATGAAGAGAGTGGAAGATGAGAGAAATGAAGAGTGAGATGAGCCATCAAGGAGATGGGATTCCATATATAAGCAGAGAGAGAGAAGATCCATTCTTCAGTGCCCATCTAATCATGGAGAAGGAATCTGAGTGTGAGAGGTATATCCATTTGATTGTTGTCTTCTGTACTCTTCATTGTTACCGTATTCTCTTCTTACCGTTTCCCCTTGTAGTGCAATGCGTCGTATGGCAATTGGAGCAGTAGTTCTCTCTACTGCATCTCTTGTTTCCATTCTAATTGCAATTCCTCTCCTTCTCACTCACATTCAAACTCTTCAAAGTGATGTTGTGATCGAGACTGATTTCTGCAAGGTACGACCATTCCATTCCATCAGATGACTATTTACGATCCAATTACAGACTCGAACTCGTGATATGTACAATCAGATGATGTCGATTGATCCTCAATCTCTAATGAGAGTGAAACGAGGATGGTTATTCGGTCAATGGGTTCCCGATGGAGGAGCAGGAGGAGGAGCAGGAGGAGGAGCAGGAGGAGGTATTTCTCCCTTCATTGTCGTATCATCAATGATCAATCGATAATCTCAGGAGCCGATGCATATGGTGGATATCCTGCTCCTTCTTCGGGATACGATAGTCCCGTTCAAGCTTCTGCTCCTGCTGCATACGGTGGAAATGATGCACCCGTCAATAATGGTGAGAGATACGGTAGATGATGGATGGATCAATCGATAACTGATTCACTCTCAGGATACGGTGATGCAGGTGTGAATGCTGATGTTGGTTCTGCTTGTGGATGCACCTGTATGCAAGGTCCACCCGGTCCCCCTGGAGAGGTGAGAAGAAATATTTTCGTATCAGGGTACATGGAATTTTTTTTATTGTACCAATATCTGCTATCGACACTTGATATTTTGAGTATCGTAATGTTACAGCCTGGAGATGACGGAATCGATGGAAAGGATGGAGTGGTTGGAGCGAGTGGAAAGAGTGGAAGGGTACGGTTTCATCCTCATTCTACAGTACCCCCATACATTCGATTCAGGATGGTGAGATCGTTGCTTCCGATGGATTCGTTAATGAGCCGTGTGTTATCTGTCCATCTGGACCCATTGGACCTCCTGGAGTAGCAGGAAATAAGGGACCTCAAGGACCAAGAGGAGCTCCCGGTGCACCTGGAATCGATGGAAAGAGAGGAGAACCAGGTATATCCAAAGATCAATGCTCAATTGATTGTCAGAGATATTCATTTCAATTATTGTGATCGGATACGATGGTTTTTTGCAGGAATGGTGGGACCAGCCGGCCCCATGGGTGTGCCTGGACCCGAAGGACCAAGAGGAAAGAAGGGTGAAGATGGAAGAGTTATCGCTGTGAATGGTCCTCCTGGACCCGTTGGAGTGAGAGGACCTCAAGGAAGAAAGGGAGAGAAGGGATCCAAGGGAAGAGCTGGAATCGCTGTTCCCGGGCCCAAGGGACCCACTGGAGATGTCAGTTTACATTTTATTCATCTATCCACCATCATAAAGATCCACCATAAAGAACTATCATAGTACCATGCATTTGACCGTACTCATTGAGAAATATTCTTGAGACCAATTGATTTTGTTGAGAATTTTCTTAGTATTCCCTCCTTCTCGTTTCGTACTCGACGTGAAGTGGGCGGAGCCTAGGCGTAATTTCTGTGACAATGAATTAATTTGCAGGCTGGTCGGAAGGGACGCTCAGGACGCAACGGTCGTCCTGGTCCAGTTGGAAGTTTTGGAGAACAAGGAAAGCATGGATCTTGCTCCCATTGTCCTCCTCCCAGAACTCCTCCTGGATATTAGAATGGAAGAGTCAATTCACAGTAGACACGCTAGATTCGATAAAGTTTATATCGTTCAATTTGAATTTTCAAGAACACATACAAGATGTTATGACTTTGCCTGAATCTACTTCTCTTTTTGGCGATCATGCAGATAAGAAAGACACGAATTTAAGGATCTTGATTTTTATCATTATTTTTAAACACAATTTATTCACATTAAAGATAAAAAGTTATTACAAAAAATGAAGACTTCGATCTACAGAATTTATAGATGTGACAGAATTATCCACATTTACTGTGTTTAGCGTAGCTGTTGTGTTTTTTGTGCTGCGGGATTCCAATTTGACTCTTCTGTTTTCAATTGCGCGTGTTTCTCTCTATTTAGGGACATTCACGTAAAAATTAAAACTCCATCTAAAATTCTTATTTCTCGGTTGTTGGGCTCTCGACCATGCAGAATCACGATAGCACTTCCAGAATTTTAAAATGTTTCAATTTAAGCGAGATCCAGACACCCATTCTTAGCCCCGCCCCCCGTGGTGTAGTGCCAGCGAGTGCATGGTTCATTTGGTCACTTTATTTTCACATGTCAGATGCGAATATTTTCAAATACTTTTCCTCATTTAATTTTTGGCTCTATTAGATGCAGCAATTTTACTTGACCAATAATTGACAAGTATATAAGTATTTTTCTTCCTGTATCGAAAGTTCATGGAACTTATTTAATTTTGGCATACTGTAGCAGCACCTCAATTAATCAATGTAAAGCTGATTTATAAGAAATCTACCTTAAAAGGATTTCACAGTGTCTAGTTATCATATGTGATACAAGAAATATGGAAGAAACAGGAAGTAATTCGCAAACAAAACGAATGGAGCCTTGATTACACTGAACATATGAGTCTCTTTTTGATTAGGTTCGCCCCCACCGAATTGTCTATTTTTTTGCTGAAGCATTATTTCTAGTACATAGAACGAATCAAAAATAGAAATGAGGAGGCACATCTAAAAACTCGCACTCTATATAATAAATACAAAATCAACCATTTTTCGAGTCTTGATTTGAAGGTGTTCGCCCCCACGAATTTTTTTCTAATTTTTATGTTGCATTAGAAACTATGTGTACTTGTAATTTCAGCAGAAAACGGAGAGGCACATCTCTTAATTTGTGATTTAATTAGGAAAAACAAAATTACAACTGATATTTGAATTGCCACATTTCGACGTTTACCACTAGTGGCACATACCTCTCCCCGGCTCTCAAATTTTATTTTCCGGTTTGCATGTCCCTACTCTCTATTTGACTAATTTGATTTCCTGATGCTCTCTTTACCTTTATTTTATATGGTTTTACTAATTAAGTTGCCTGTTTCTTTCCCTTTCTGATTATCTTCAAACAGCGCACATGTTTCTTTAACTGTCATTTCGAACTGGCTACTCAAACTGTTTCATATGTTTCAGTTGTATATTCAATGAGTAGATAGACTGCGGAACTTGAATCAAGATGAGCGAAATGGCAGATTGGGTGCCGAACGAGGCTGAACTTCGTCAAGTTAGTTTTCACCCTTACATCCTTATACAATAAACTCACAGGTCCTTCTCATTTTGGAACAATCGCAATCACCTGATTCTACTGTGCAGAGGAATGTTCAGCAGGTTTGAACTTAACCTTATTCGTTTCACTTAGAAAATAACGCTTATTCATTCCCAAAACTCTTGTGTTTGCAGAACCTGCTTCAACTAAACTCGCACAATCGTTTCGGATGCTATCTAGCGTACATTTTCGGAGTTATGACTCAAGAACAGGTTTTGAAAATCCTTTTCAAGAGAATGAATTTGATAGTGCATATCTAGGTTGCAAACCGTTCAGTAGCTGGTATCATACTGAAAAACAACATGAGGACTCAGCAATGGACGAACCTATCCGCTGATGTCAAGGATTACATTAAAACCAAGGTAGAAATAAAGGTTCTCCTGGATATACTTATTTTCTGGTTCTAGATTCTATCAGCGATTGGGGACGAATCTCCACTAATCAGAGCGACTGTTGGAGTATTTCTTACCACTGGTGAGCGATATATTGTCATTACTTCCCTTGATTTATGCTATGGATGCCCGCATAATATATCTTAACTTGAAAAATAAATAACGAAATTAGGGACCACCACGTGATATGCAAATCACATATTCATGCCCCATGAAGTAGCTCAGGTTGTTAACCAGGCGTATAGAATCATTTTTTGTGAAGGGGCCACCCACTAAAAGCTAATAGTTTACGAGAAAATCGCGACTTAATGAAAACATGATTTTCAAAAACGAGAGACAAAAATCTTTGAAACCTGCTAACTTAAGTTTGAGGAAAGGGCCGCGACTTTTGAAAGCTTCCAGCGATAGACATAGGTTATGGACATAACATATCCAAAAATTAGCCAATTCTATAGTCTCCCGCGTTTTTTATATGAGATCAAAGATCAAACTCAAACTCAAACTTTGACTCTATGTAAATTTCGCGGGAGACAATGGAATTGGCTAATTTTCGGATATGACATGCTTGTAACCTTAGTCTATCACTGGAAAGTGTCAAAAGTCGCGGCCCTCTCCTGTGAATGAAATTAGAGCGCTTAAAACAAATTATTTAAATTTTGTGACGTCATTTTTGAGATTCTTTTGTTTATAACAAGCGCGGGAGACTATAGATTTTGCTAATTTTCTCAGCAAAGTTTGTTAACATGATGTACTAAACACCTGTGAAATCAGAATTCGCGGCCTTTTCCTCCCCTTTGCACAAATTAGCATACCACGAGCGCACAAATGTAAAAATGGATGGTTGTCCCTATAACGAAATACAATATAAATAGTTTGTTTAGTTGTTGTGGAGGAAGGATTGGAAGAATGGCCGACACTTCTCCCTACTCTCTCTCAACTTCTTCATCACGAAGAGACACCTGCATTACAGGAGGTTTCTTTTTAAAAATTTAGTTCCTTTGTTATTCTTTCTGAAATACAGTGATGAATTGTATTCTTAAATTCGGAAATGTAATTGAGTATTGTCAGGGTGCTCTGGGCGCACTTCAGAAGATTTTGGAAGATTCTGGTGATCGATTGGATAAAGAGACGCATATTGAACCCCTTCTTCCCCATGTCCTCCCTTTCTTCGGATCGACATCACCCAGAATGAGGTAGTATATATTATGATTGGGGAAATGAAAATTACATTTGGGAAAAGATTGATTACAACGGGAAATATTGCAGAGGTCTTGCGATGAATTCAATCAATTGTATTCTAATGGTTCACGACGACGATCCATTATCCTCAGTCATCGATCAATTTCTAGTTTTGTTGTTCGGAAGAGCTCAGGATGATGATCCGGTCAGTCAAATTCCTTTTACCATCGGGTGAAATATGCTAGGTGAAACATCTCCGAAATCCGGGTCTTTTTATGGGTATGACACTGGACATTTGATAATAAAGTAGTTGGAATGAAAATTTTTTTAGGAAGTGATCAAACAATTGTGTCGTTCTCTGACTCTTCTCCTCGAATCTCATCTAGAGAAGTTAGCCCCTTATCTACCATCTGTCATTGAATATCTCATCACCAAGACTGCTGTAAGTCCTCCCCTCTCACCTCATCTTCATTATCTTCCTTATCTCAGGATGAAAACGAAGCAATAGCTCTTGAAGCATGCGAGTTCTGGTTGGCATTGGCAGAGAATACTCATCTGGCTGAACAGATTATCGCCCCTTTCATGGCTAAACTTGTTGGAGTTCTCGTCAAGTGCATGAGATATACTGTTGATGATATCAATCTACTCAGGGTATCAATTTATCTTCCTTGAAAAATTAGTTCATGATAGAAAGCAATCAAATAGATGTGTTTACTATCGCGAAAAAATCGATCGAAAAGGGAAGTTTGGATTCGAAAAAAATAAAAATGATCAGGCAAACGATGAGACGGAAGATGCAATGGTACCCGATAGAGAAGAGGATATGAAACCAAGATTTCATCGAGGAAAAGTTGCTGGAGGAGAGGTTAGAATTTATTATATTGTTATGAAATGTTGATAGATTAGTAAACATTCTGTTTTCTATTCTCCCCTCCTCTCCTTTCTAATTCATAGTTTTTATAGGAAGATGAAGAAGAAGATGATGATGATCAACATCAAGAATGGAGTGTGAGAAAGTGTGCAGCTGCTTCTCTCGATGCATTCGCAAGCATCTTCAGAGAGACTATTCTTCCCCATCTACTTCCTATTCTCAAGGATATGATAGGACATCCACAGTGGGAGGTATAAATTTTATATTTATGATCCATGAATGGTCGAAGATTTATCATATTGTTGATTGTAGGTGAAAGAGTCGGCAGTTCTTGCATTGGGAGCAGTGGCAGAAGGATGTTTAGATGGAATGAAACCCCATCTTGATGAATTAGTTCCCTATCTTCTAGGACTACTGCAGGATAGAAAGGTTTGTACTCTTCTTAATCTTATTCTTTATCGAGAGGAAGTCAATTGATATCGTGAGTGTTACCATTACAGGCGCTGGTCCGTTCGATAACTTGTTGGACTCTCTCTCGATACTGTACTTTCGTAGTGGGAGAGAATCATCCATACTTCCATCAACTACTCAAAGAGGTACTGTAATCTCTCTTGAATACAGTAATACATCATACTCCCCTTTTCTCTCCAGTTGCTCGCTCGAATTCTGGATGGGAACAAACGAGTGCAAGAAGCAGCTTGCTCTGCATTCGCCACTTTCGAGGAAGAAGCGAATATTCAATTAGTGCCTTTCCTACCGTGAGTAGTCATTGTCTCTCTTCCTCCATTCAGAGTATTACTCTCATTCATTGTGGGCGCAATTGAGATCTAACATTCATATTTAATGGATAATAATTGCAGTGACATCATCAGGACACTCGTGAATGCATTCGGATACTATCAAGTGAGTTATGGTAGTATTATGCTTGAGAATGGGACGGACAAAGAGGGTATTGAATGAGAATGGGAATCATTGCAGGCACGAAATCTGTTGATACTGTACGATGCAGTGGGAACATTGGCTGATTCAGTTGGTGAGTGGGAAAAGAAGGATGGAGACTGATTGGAGACGGTATAAAATAATTGTAATTGGTTAAGGAAGTCATCTTGCGAAGGAAGAGTACATGAATGCTTTGATGGCTCCATTGATGGCAAAGATGCAGATTCTGCCTGATGAAGATAGGGTTTGTATCTTACTTTACTGTTGAAGTGACAATCATTGACTCTCTACAGGAGCTGTTCCCTCTTCTGGAGTGTATCTCATCAGTGGCCACTGCATTGGGAGAGAGTTTCGTCCCTTTCTGCCCCATTGTATTCACTCGATGCACTTCCATCGTTCGTAAGTATTCATTTTATTATATTTATATCTTTATATATCCTTATCATTAACAAAGTCTCAATCAGGTCGATGCTTGGAGAAGAGTTATGCTCATGATTTGGACAGAGAGAATATTGAGGCACCCGATAAGGTACGGTAGTGAGTACTGTAGACATACTATCGATCTTTTCCATCGTCAGGACTTTATGATTGTCTCGCTTGATTTAATCTCTGGTCTTATCTCATCAATACCCGTTCGTCATATAGAATCTCTCATCGAGGAATCTCATCTAGTCCATTTACTACTCAGATGTGCTACTGTCAGTTCATATATCTATTATATATATCTGTTGATTCTATCATTTTATCCAATCGATTGCTTTCACAGGATCCGATGCCTGAAGTTCGACAGTCGACATTCGCAGTATTGGGAGATCTCGTGAAGAATTGCTTCCATCTGGTTCAACCAGTAGTCAGTAAGTCTTTAATCTCCCCCCCCCCTCCTTTTATATTTCTCCCTTTAATCCATTATCTTGAGATGACTTCACTCCAATTCTCGTTGGTAACATCGATCCTGAACTAATCTCTGTCTGTAATAATTCGACATGGGCATTGGGAGAAATGGCACTGCAGATAAAAGATGGAATGAGAGAATATGCTAAGGTTGTTTAACTTCCATTTTATATAAGCAATCAATTATTATTCAGGTGATCACTCTCAAATTGACAGCAGTATTAGCAAGGGATAATGTGCAGAAGACACTGATCGAGAACACTGGTCAGTCCCACCCCCCCCCCTCATGCCCCTCTCTCATCTCTCCTTATCTCTTCCCACTCAGCAATGACCCTTGGTCGTCTTGGTATCTACTGCACAGAAGACGTTGCTCCTGCCCTTCAATACTTCATTCGACCCGCATGTTATGCATTGAGGAATGTGAGAGATAATGCTGACAAGGAGAGCGCATTCAGAGGAATTTGTCTTATGGTCAATACCAATCCCCAAGGAGTACTCGCGGTAAGTGGATACGGTAGAATACGATAGAGAAAGGAGAAATTGATTACTAATTTAGACGATTCAGGACTTTGTATTCCTGTGTGATGCGATAGCCTCTTGGAATGCACCTCCTGAGGATCTCAAGAATATGTTTAGACAGGTTTGTTCATCTATTCATATTAGTATCATCAATGATATCAAACATCATCACTCATTTGCCACGTTGTTATGAGGACTTTTTTAGTGAAAGAAAATTAATAAGTGGGCGATTTTTAAAATTATTTTGGCTGAGCTTTGACGCAGGTGTCTATTCCTTACAAAGTTGATTATTTACATATAAATAATCAATTTTAGATTTTGTTCGGATTCCGTCAATCTCTTGGGGAGGCAAACTGGCAATTATTCACTGCTCAATTCCCTGAGATTCTCCGTCAACGACTATCCATGCAATATGCAATATAAGTTACTCCTTCTATCTCATTCTCTTCCTTTTCTCCATCTTGCAGCAATTTGGCTACATTTCCATAACTTAGTTTGCTGCTGCTAATCTTAATCAGATATGAGATTGGATCTCATTCCTTTTCCCCTCTGGGTTACCCAATCCGTACAATTTGACATAGCTAATAGAGGGGATTGTTTATAAATCATTTGTGAAATTTTACATAGTCTCATCTAAAATATTTATATTTGTATTTTCTAAGTATGCTCGTTGGTTGTTTCTCTCTTTCCCACTGACCTCGGTTCTTAAAATGTATGGGGTTGGCTCCGTACTAGCTCGTTTCGCATGTGGTTTCATTCGCGTTCATTCGCATTCACGGGTATTCTCCTCTCTTCCCTTATTATATGGTTCACGTAGCTTGATTGTACAATACCGTGGTTCCTCCTTCTCCCATCCCTCTTCCCTTTCTCATCGGTGGTACTTTCGAATGCTCACAGGTTCTCATATTAATTGGATGCCTTTCCATTACTCTTTGACCACTCAGTTGATATCCCCCCCCCTCCCTCCCCTCCCCTCTCATTCAGAGTAGATAACTCGCTAATTCCCCCTTTCTCCATGTCTTGACTCGACTAACTCAATTGCATAAGAAATACTCAGATGCGTGCGTAGTATAGTCTCCTTCACCCTCTCAGCTTCCGATTAGATGAAATTCCAACGGGATCCCCACCTATTATTTCTTTCCTTTTTTTGATTTATTTTTATGGTTAATTGTATGATTCGCTGACCTACCTACATCCTTTCTAGTAGCAATATATGCTCCGATTCAACACTCAATATCTAAATTGTTAGCGGGCTTCATCTTCACACCAATCCCCCATCCATTTTTACAATCTCAACATCTGATTCAATCGCCCCCCCCCACTCCATTCTCATGGTTTCCCCATTTGTTGTCGTTAATCCGGTCCCTGGCTCCCCCTTCCCCTTCTCTCTAAAATGACACTCAGGATTGGCTGATTGTCTAGCATCGTTCATTTCATCGATTACACAAAAGGATAAACAAATTAAGTGCACAATATTATTCGATTAGTTATTGGTTTTTCTCACAGTAAGAGATCTTCTCCTTTTCTTGATAGGGAAAAATGAATTATCTACTCCGTACGTCGATGTTTCCATAACGAATCGACTATTCGAAGACCACGGTGCTTGGTTACTGCATATTCGAAATATTCATTGGGAATTACTTATCTAAACTAACGATAGAAAGGTGGATTGACCGATGGATGTTGGGATGGGATCTCCGTTGATGTGAGTTGGAATGTGTCTGAAGAGTATGGTAGATCAAAACGAGAGATAAATTGAATACCATACGTTGATGATGGATATTGATGAGGAGATTGAGTGGTCGTAGTTGTGTAACTAAAATTTATCGATTATACGGTAATATATTGCCTTTCTCACTATGGCTGAACTGCAGGGGAAACACTATTCTGGTAGGAGGTACTGTAATACGGTTGTTGAGGGTAGACTGGCGCTGGCTAGAATATTACATTTGATGTATATAGCAAGTAGATAAATAATTCCTACTTTTGGTATACTGTATACTCCAGGAAGACTCTTTGGAGGACAAGCACAGTATTCTCCATCGATCCCTGCAAAAATGGAGATTGTGTTATAGATAGCATTTGCAATGGCATAATCTAACCTGGACTTCCTTGAATGCCCGCTTCTCCCCTTGCACCTTCAAGACCATCTGAACCCTACAATTACTGTAAATTATCTATACTGTATTAACTGGATACCTTATTTCCTGGCTTGCCACACAATCCAGGGGAACCTGAAGAGAGTTAAGGTTTAGGTAAAAAAAAATTGTATTTTAAATTTGTTGTTGTACCTGGGATGCCGTACTCCCCAGACCTTCCTCCAACTCCTGCTGGTCCGATTACTGAAAATGATAATGAATCATATTTCAGCACCTTTTAAAAATTCGCGGTTTCAAATTTATAGGTAAGTTGACCGACCTCCTGGAAGACCTCCTTGTCCCTTCATTCCTTGTGCCCCTTTCATCCATTTCATAGCATCTACTCCTTTACTTCCTCTTATGCCTGGTCGACCTTGATTGCCCCGACTTCCAGGCTCCCCCTTTAATCGATATTATGTTTTCGTGTTTATTCTTCCTTAATCAGCTTACTTGGATTCCTGGATTTCCCTGCATACCGTGCAGACCAGGTGGGCCCTGCACACCTGCACATCAATTATTTTTTATCAATTGTTAAATTAATTATTTATTTCACCATTAACTCCACGAGTTCCTCTTCCACCGGGAGATCCTAAAATAAAGATTTCAATTGCAAAAGATCAAAGGATGCCGTAACCTTTGCATCCACTTTTTCCTGGTGGTCCTTGAGGGCAAATGACACAAGGAAGAGGAATAACTGAAATATGAGCCATTCCTAAGTATTGAATATCATTATACTGTATGCAGGAGGAGAATCGATTCCGGGGTATCCACGATGACCTCTTTCTCCGGGGAATCCGGGGGGACTGAAATCAATACTCAAATATCTACAGTACTCTGATATCATACCCTGCCTCTCCAGGAGCACCGGGTCGTCCAGCTGGACATTTATACGAAGTGGGCAGATTCTCATTCTGGCCTGGTCCTGTCGCTCCCACACAACAACCTGAGAGATACGGTAGAGAGATAATCAATGCTTCGTAATGGCTCACATTTCAGTTTAGTGTACGCATATCCATATTCGGAAAGGGGTTCTCCATAACTCTTCAATTGTAATCTCGATTTGAAAGTGTGAAGAGGAGGCGAATAGGGCTTCGTATCTTCCTCTTTCACTTCATCCTCAAGGAATATCTATTGAATAGAGACCATTGAATACAGTATACCTCATAGATAGTGAGTACCTCGTCTTCAGTGGGTGGAGCAGGAGGAGCAACGTATACTGCTGCACACGATAACAGATTATGGTGGATGGAGAGAAGGATTTACCAGTGGAAAGAGCGCGAGCTCTACGAAGTCCCTCTGGAGATTGATGAACTCCAAGAGATAAAAGTTCCTTCCACAGATAATCTGATTGCTCCTGATGAGTAATTCATCTACTCAGAATGAGAGAGATTAGACTCACTCGAATTAGTGTTAGTTCATCATGCCCAAATGATTCGATGTAAGCCAATTCATCTTTAAGGAGAGGGAAAGAGATAATTATGATAGTGAAGGAAAGAGCAGATATGAATACTGAAGAGAGAACGAAAAGAGTTGGAGGAGATTCACTCATTCGAATGAAGAGGAAGAATGAAGAATGAAGAATAATGAAGAGATGGAGCTTATATCCAGTCACATACGTAATATGATGGATAATTGAAGAGGATAGATCATACATTATCCTCTATTCTTCTTATTCCTTACTGTACTGTGGTGCACTTCTTTACAACAGAAAATGACTAGTTGGTGATGGGGGAAGTAGGGAGGAAGAAGCGAGAGGGGAGGAGGAGACGAAGAGGAGAGAAAGAAGAGAAGAGGAGAGATTATACCCTTTACGCAATACCGTTATACAGGTCTTACACTTCCACGTAATACGATTGAATGTACTTATTTGATTCACTGTTTTGAACATGTGGAACAAATGTAATGAGTGATAGTCACTTTATTGGGGAATGCATTATTACAATGTAAATGATCTTCGAATTGAACATGGAAGTGATTAATGGGATGAATCCGTAACGGGCAACACAATAACACGGGAGGATGAAACTTATTGTACACATCAAGAATGATTGATACTGATTAGACAGTTGCTTCAATTAGAGCCCATCTCTTAACGGACGGAATGGTCTGTAAATAAGAGAGATCGAAGATCAAATGAGGAAGGGTAGTATGACTCACAATGTTATGCTTAGCACTGAATGAGGAGAGAGTAGTGGAGATCTCATCAGTCACATCTCTCACTCGAATATTCTTCAGTCCAGCAGTTGAAAGTCTCTGAAGATGAGAAAAGGTAAAGAAATGAAGAGATGGAATGAGTATTAACCTCAATAATCTTATCGGCATCAATCTTCTCAAGGGGTTCGATGAGAACAACGGGAGAATTCTCATTGAGAATACGCTGACATTTACAATTATTCATTGAATTCCTTCCTTTTTTTACCTTCACAGCACACAAATCAGCATCATTTTCAGTGAGGAATTCAGTAGAAACGAAAGCATCGAATTTAGCTGCTTTCTCAGTCCAATAATCAATCGATTGAGAGAACTTAAGATGCCATGCGAAACGAACACGTTGATCCTGAATGGAAGAGTTGGGATACTGTAACTCCATTGAAAGGATACCTTTCTCGTGTTTGCCTTAGTGAGAGAAGTACGGTAGTAGTAAGGCTCCGACTCCACATTCCAAATGTTAGCAGAGAATTTCTGAGTGATTACGATAAGGGAGACTGGATAGAATAAATGAAACCTCAGCCAGAAGATGAGAATTGACGTGAAGATGGGGAGAAATACGACGAGGAGTGTAGACAAAGATACCAGAAGGATCAGATGGAGAAGAAAGAGATGAAAGAGAGGAGAGAGAAGAGGTTACAATCTGTGAGTAGTGAGAATGAAGGAAGGAAGAAAGGGAGACGATATACCTCATCAGTGAATACTTCTTCTTCTCCATCAAGAAGAGAATCCCATTCCTTCTGTATATCATTCCAAGTCTTCGAGAATTTCTCGAGAAGATCATCGAAGGTAGGGACGGAATCATTATTGTCAGCAGGCACTTTCTGAACCAGCCAATGCACTTGTCTCCAGTTAGACATTCTCTGCAAATTTAGATATTCATTATAATACTGATCAACAAATACTGTTTTCCAAGATGCACTACCGTAATCAAAGGTAAAAATAGTGATATAGAGTGATCGTATACCTTAATGTAAGTGGGGACGGATGCTGACCATCTCACATTGAACTTCCAATTGTCTCCATTCTCATCTTTCACACGAACCGATCTCAACTTTTTGGGACAATTCAACGGGATGTTCGATAGAGGAAAAGAATGGAATCACCTGAGGAGATTGATGTAAAGAGATGAGAATCGATAAGAAGTCGGATTAGCTGCATTCGCATCGTGCATTGACACTGAAGCTGCTTTGCGTCCTGAATGGAAGAGTACGGTAGAGGGGTGAAGAGGATACGGTAGGTAGAAGGGACTGACCAGTGGAAGGCTCGGAGCAAGACTCACGAAGATGGGCATGACCATTGGGACGAAGCCAAGTCAGACACTAGAGAAAGAAAGAGATAGAGAGATCAAAGACCAATTGAGAATATTAATATACCTTGAGAATGAATTGAACAGTTTCCGTGTCACTCATGTACATCATTATCCAATTAGTAAACACGAAATCCACACTAAAAAAATAGAAAAATTACATGGTCACTCATTTTCCCCACATCAGGTTGAGTACATATTGTATAATGAACATAATGATATTCATCAAATGAATGAATACAAACCTATCATCCTTCAATTGAAGATTAACTGCATCTCCCACTGCATAATCGACATTGACCAGATGAGAATTATTCTCCTGAAATAAACCTTCACATTCAGATAACCTTTATTATTGTCCCCTTCCACTCCATATTTTTCTCCTTCGTTGTAATATTATAACTCTTCTTTTCAATTGTTATTCAATATCTCACTCGATTCTTTCTGATGAATTCATCGATGAAATCCGTAGTGAGAACGTGTCTCGCTGTCTGGGCAAGAACTGTCGTGAAGCGACTGCAATCTCTTATCATCAATGGATTCTCCCTTCGAGTCTCCCCCATCCCTTCCCTTCGAGAGTCCATAGTGCAGTACATCTCAGTCTCTTGACCACAATGGTCCCACTCAATGACCATCACACCATAACCAATTACTCTTCCTCCTTCATCCATTTCATCTTTCGATGCACTAAATCGCGCCATTCCCCTTCTCTTTCTTTCTCTTCTATCTCATTAGTTATCTGAACACTCTCTCCTTCTGCCCCCCCCCTCCCCTCTCGTCTCTCCTCCTCTCTCCCCCTTTCACTTCTCTCTCCCATTGCGACGACAAAGAAATACCGTTCGAGACAAAAAGCAGCAGAGATAAGAACCATTGGAAAGTTGTCATTGATCTGATCACAAATCAATGGACTTTTGCCTTTACCTATTTCCATTCATTTAGAAAAGTTTGCGATTGTATCATTTCTTTTGCAATTTCGACGAAAAGAGAAGGTGAAAACATAAGTGAAGTACATGGTTAGTGCATTGGAAGGATACATTCCAATGTTCTCTTCTATTCTATATTTGGGAAAGGAAGGAAATAGAATGGACTACATCGTACACTGAAGATTTTACGGTTTAGAACAGAAAAGTGAAAATTGCGAAAGGTCCTGAACTCCGAATATCGGAACTCTTTATACTAACGATTATCATTATTCCTTGAAGTTTTCCGTAAAGTTCATCATTATGGTAAGAAGAAAGAGAGAGACATCAGTTATGATTATAAATAGAGAGAGAGGGAGAGTCGCTTTGTCTACCTTTCACCTTCTTATCAGCACAATGGAGTTTATGACACACTTTGGGAGGGAAAACACTCTCTGGAACTGTGGTCTGTGAGGGACAAATCAAGAGATCATATTAGCAACTGTTGAACACTTTCTAAATAGCAGATTGAGAGGTATGGAGATACGATTGATTAACCCTAACGATACTTAATAACACCATACTAACTTGACTCGTTGTATCGATAGAAGATCAAAGAATCTCACCCGATCCCAGCTCCAATATCGACTGCATCCTTTCCCTTGATACAAGGAAGACTCGATAGAATATCGTGTCTATCAGCCTCCTCCAATTCCTCTGCATTGTTGTTCAGCATCATAGCTCCGATATCCGGACGATCGGAGTACTGTAAGAACGTATTTGATGAGAATGGACAAACTGATGATCTACCTTGTCCCAGAAGGACTTGAAGGAAGTACGCAACTCATTGGAAGTGGGTACGGTAGTCGGAGCCATTCTCACTGCAATAATTAATGGATTTGACAAAGAGGAAAGGGCACGTCGGATAGGTCAAACGTGCACCGCATGACGAATTAATGAAAATAGAAGAGATGGAATGTATCAAGTATCGAGCACGTGGGAGCAATGAAAGGAAGAGTGATAGAATTGAAAGAGTCGAATGATTGTTCTATCGCTTTTGTAGAGATTGACGAGGTGGGCGGAGTATAAGATTGATGAGGGGAAAGCTAAGAGAGATTGCATCAAACCAATTTACAAATATAGGATAGAAGAATCGACTGATGATACGATATGCTAGAGTGGGGAGAGTTTAGAGCGATCAATCTACAGGCATCTCAGCTTTTTTCGGGGGAAAAATACAGACATGTCCAAAAGTCAAATACGAAATTGTTTTTTGTAAATTATAGCGCTATAGCCCAAATAAGTGAAGAAAGAACTCTAACACTACAAAATAATGAAACAAACAAACATGATCATCGTCATGACGACATGCGATTCTGAAAACAAAACACCGTGACAAGTATGACACAACGGACTAAAAACTACGATATTTCAGTCAGCTCAAAACCTCGGTTGGATGTTGTACAATTGTAGTTTCTATTTCTTACGCCATTGTTTGTACAATTTATACGCATGTCTCAAATTGTTCATATATACTGCTGAAATAGTCAAGCCAATTCGTAAAAAATAGCATGTCAGCAAATCCTGGGGCAGCCGAATCACTGGGTAAGTCTCTTATTTTCCGCTTCGTTTCTGGGGTAATCAACTTTCCTTTTTTCTCAGATAGCAACGCTCTTCGGCTTGGTAAGCAACGAAATCCAGGTACATACAAGTTACAAAAATTCACCTTTGTTAGGATCGTTGCATTTCTTAGCCGCAAACGACCACATTGCTATACTGAAGAGAGCGCGAATGATCTTCGAACGAGTCTGTCTTTGTTCACTAATTAATATTCATTTTCAGAAGTGCATATTCGTTCCATTCCTCGATTGATCTCTCCTGGTGTGCAACTCGAATTCGTGAAACCTAAACAAGTAAAAAACAAGTGAATCTATTAGCCCTCATTCGTTTATGATTTGATCTTTATTAGATATCCATGGGGTGTACCTAATTCTTCTATGCCGGTCCTCGAAAAAATGTCATGGAAGCAATCTATGAATAAGCATCTATCAGATGTTAATTGCACAATTCAGAAGGTAATGCTTCCAACAATCGATCCGGATTGTAACGTTGACTGAAATGATTTGAAAGATACTGTAATTTTAGAAGAAAGAGCCCGAAAAGCGTGTATGGGAGTGGATCAGACAAGGGCCAGGTTAGATCCGTCGATAATTGAGATGCGAATAGTGTGAATATAGGTGTTCGTCCTGTTGGTCGATGGGTATCGGAAGAAGGCAATGAACGATCTCATATCATTCATAACGATAATCTACATAAGCGTAAGCATTATGTATTTATTAGCCTATGATATATTATCCAAATAAATTGCATAGTATCTTATGTATCATATTCATATTGGCAATGAATTGTGTTTAGTTGAGGAAGAAGCAGATAAATGGGCAGAAGAAGCAAGAGAGAGAAGGAGATTTGCTATGATGGAGAGAAGAAGAACAAGGTGAGATTATTGAATATTTAATCCTGGAATGTGGTTGGGATTGGCGATAGGGATCTTCATATTAAAAAAAACGCATGAATGAATAAATGATAATTTCTCCATAAAAAGTTATAGTGTAATATACAATTCATTCAGAATAATGTCGAACACCCCTCTTCTTGTGGATAGAAGTATTTCTCAAGTGAGCCGCGAGGGAATTTACAAATTAGAACTTTATTCTTACGTTGAATTTATTTAATGAAGTATTTTCTCATTCGAAAGATTTCTAACTTGATGAAGAATAAGAGATTTATTCATTAGGTTATCATGACTCAAAACAAATGGGTTCAGGAATTGATGGAACAATCTGAACCGTTGACTGAAGAATATGAAGATCACAATGTTCCGGTGAGAAATGAAGAGGATTACTGTATATTGATAGATTTTGATTATAGATACTGGAAGATGAAGTGGTAGATGTGGAAGGAGGGGTAAATGACCCTATGTCTTCCTCTTTCTCCACTGATCAACAATGGTCAATATATGATGATGTCCCTATTCCGTCTTCTCAATCTAAACCTTACAATGACAAGTGAGCAAATTAAACTTTCATAATTCTTTTGCTTGATTAATTAATATGAATTGTAACAACTAGTTTCATTGACTGTATATCAAGTGATTGTCTATCTTTATCCATTCGAGAAATCCTCTCTTCGATCCAATTGCTGTTGCTGCAATGAATAGAACGAAGAAAGCTGCTAGTAGATTGATTAAGACAAATAAGCAAAAGGAAGAAGAGGTACGGTATTTAGAGAGTATACCATACTTCTGTGCTTTTTTTCGTCATTTTTCAGCAGCGAAAGCAGGATTTGAAGAAAGAGAAGGAAGAAAGATTGCAAAATGAAAAGAAAGAAATGGAGGAGGAAAAGGAAAAGAAAAAGGTTTGAATGTTGGAATATTTTAATTTAGTTGCGTAGAATGTATTCGTGGTGTGTTTGAAAATGATGGTTAGTCGCTCTCTTTCTCATCTGCCGTTGTGTTCTACGAGCAAATACTTTATACGATCGAATCTTTTTGCGCCACACGAAAGTGTAGCAAACAAGTGGACAAAGATAGAGAAGGAACTTACCCAATTACGTTGGAGATAAAAGGACTCTCTCTCTCTCTCTCTCTAACAGTTAACTCTTTAATCATTGATCTTCAGATACAGTAATCCATCCATTTTAGGCAGTTGATGAAGTTGCCCAATTGAGAAGAGAAAAAAGAGCTGAATACGTGAAGAGATTGAGAGCTATAAAGAGATTGGAAATGGGAGAGATAGAATGGAAGAAATATCTAGAGATGGAGAATATGAAGAGACAAGAAAGAGAAAAGAAGAAAATGGAAATTCCTGGATATATTGAGAAGAAGAGGTATCACATCTTTGGATCAATTATGTGTTTGGCATTTTATTTCAAGAAATTTTTATTTTTTTCAGCTCTGGAAAATAGTTTCCTTTTCAGATTGCGTCAAACGTTGAAAACGAGAGAAGTTCGAGCTCGTCAAGGAGCTATCGATAGAAGGAGATTGTATGGTCATCAGAGGTATAACTGACATTTTATCTATGGATGAGAATTAAGAATGACCGTTTGAGGGAGGAAGAAGTGTATGAGGATGGAGTGTATGAGATGGATGAGACACAAGTTAATCAACTCAAGGATGGTTCGTGTTTTTTTTTGTTGCAAAACGCTCTCCGTTCCTCTCCTTCTGTGTTGGTAGTATGATTTTCAAATGGATCAAAGTCTTATGATCTGTACGCTATTTTTTGATGATGCACTACTTTTTCTATTATGAATTCGGTAATTTGGAATGTTCTTCAGGAGGATTGAACATACAGGAAGATGAAGAGATCGAAGTAGAATAGATCAAAGAAGTTTTGCGTCTCTATTAGAATAAATCAGCAATAAGTATTTATGTCATGTCAATTTTAGCGATATTTGTGCTGAGTAATATCAATTTCTATTCATCGTTCCGTTAGTTGTTCAATATCTTTTGATTGTTTGGCTATCTCCTCCCTCCATTTGATTCGTCCCTCCTCTCTTTTCTCCCTCACCGTTCGTCTATTCAATTCCCCCTTAATTTTGATGGTTCTCTAACAGTTCCCAATCAAGTGTCGTCTCTCTTTTTCTCTAACTGGTTCCGGTCTCAATCTAGTACAAGTATCCCTTCGCCCCTCTACTATTTCCCATTTAAGAGTTTCAAACTCCTCATTTCCTCTCCATTCTGAATGGCTTACCTCTCTACCTAGGTGTTATCTGTAGCCTACTCAGTAATCCGTTACTTGTTCAAACCCTTCCTATAATCCCCCCTGTATACACTGTATACTCTCAACTGACTGAACCTGAACTCTTTCATTGTTCGTCTAGTTGAATCTACAAGCTTTTATGTCATATTTTATCGTCTCTCAATAAATGCTTAATGCTATCACTTGTTCCTCTTCTCTTTAATTCTTCCATCAATCAAATTCTCCTATTTGTTTATTGTGAAATAGTCTCATCGAGTTTGGCCTTGAAATAGAAGTAGCTCCAAAGAAGGTGTATAGATGGTGAAGATGATAAAGAGGAGAATCGCCCTCTCATTTAATCTCCGCCCTTCTCACTTATCAATGAGTACACTTCAGATGGGAATACTCCCTCTTCTTCTCTTACCTATTCTAGTCATTGCAAATGAACTCCCTCCTCCTCCATACACTTCCGTCGCTATCGATCCAAATACGGTAGGAATACGGTAAGACTTTTGAGCAACGTGAACTGATTATTCAGGTACTTGTGCTCTTTGGAACGAGACATGGCAACAGAAATCCGGAGCATTTCGTGAAAGTTGCAGAGAGGAATTGGGGACAGGAAGGAGAGCTGGAATTGACGAGTGTGGGTGATGAGAAGAGAAGGGAGGAAATGATAGGAGATGGACTGATGGATGATTAGAGGATTAACAATCACATGGTATCATATTGTGCAATCTGCATCTATTTACATCATCTGTTCATTTGAAAATGAAAGGGGGAGTTATTCGAACGACGACTTCATTGTAAAATGTTGACTGTTCCTTATCAGTTGGAAGAGATTGAATGACAAACAAAAGTAGACGGTGATCATTGAGAACATTGAAAGGAAATTACAGATTGGAAAGAGACAAGCGTATGGATTGGGAAAGGAAATTCGAGCATTCATCGGAAAATTGATCGAAGGGAACTATAAACCGTGTGAAGCTAAATTCTTCTCTAGCAGTGCTAATAGATGTCAGATGACACTGCAGGTTCGAACGGATCAATTAGACATCCATTAGAGATGAGATTCTTCATTTTAGTCTGCATTGGCTGGAGTATTCGATCCCTCTGATTGGGCTGATTGGAACAAAGTATTCATTCCCTCCTTATATTCTCCTATCATTCCTATCAGGATAAACTCGACCATTGGAGTCCCGTTCCCTACTCAATTGATGATCCTCTACTCAGAATGTATTCAGTCAAAGGATGTGTCAACTCTGACAATGGTAGATCACAACTAATCTCAACTAATCAAATATCAATATTCAGCTTGGGATCCAATCTCTAAGGATACTCTTCCCGATCTCAAGGAACTTATTGAGAGATCCAAGCCTCTTCTAGACTACATGAAAGAGGTTTCAATTTGATCTTTGATCTCTCCTCATCTCTTTATCTCCTAGAAAGATGGACGTGATCCCACCATCAGCAACGCAGCTGATATTGCTGATAACATCATTAACATGGTTCGTCATTTTCTCGAACTTAAACAATTTTCGTTCTAGGACTTTTACAATGCGACATATCCCGATTGGCTGGCTCATCCTACTCTTCCCGGTTACACTGCATCCACTATCAAGAAGGCATATCTCTCATTCGGTGAGATATACCGTACTCTGCAATAGTCAATCAATATTCCAGCCGAGAATCACATGAATCGATGTGCATCATTCAAACCGTGTAGAGATATGATGGGAGGATTGTGGGCTAATCACATCATCACCGTTAGTCGACTTTTTTGAATTGCATTTCAAACAATTACCGAAAGTGACTCATTGTTTGAATTGAACGATTCGAGAACAAAAATCGATGAAGCAAACGTGCAAAAAAGTGTTTGTGAGTTTGATTGGCAGAGATGTGGAGAAAGATTATCAGAAGAGAAAGAGAACGGAGGATGTGAAGAATATGATTGTGTAATAAATTGGTATGAGTGATCTTCCATGGGACTCATTGTAGTCTCTGGAAGGAGCAGCATCTGGATCAACCAAGACACGATTGATTGGATATGCATCACATACTGAAGTTACTCTTTCTGTTATGATACTACTCGGAATACACAAGGTTAATCACTCATCAATCGAGAATGAGATAAAAGGGAATGATTTCAGAGTGAATTGACAACATCAGCTGGATTCGTAATTGAACTTCGTAATAACACTTCACCTCCTCACGTGAGATTACTCCAACACGATCCCAATCCCATTGATGCTCATGTTATCTATCCTGTAAGTAGAGACAAGAGAAGAATATAAAGAGAGATTCCATCTTAGGCTCATCTCGTTCCTCAACTATCGTCAAAGAGTGATTCCAATGGATGGATGCCACTTTCTGCCCTCAAGGTACTCCCTTCCTTCATCCTTCTATTCCTCATTCTTCCATTCAGGAATTTGTCTCTCGTTCTTCATTCTCTGATTGGGAATCTCAATGTGGAATCAATCATTGTTCATCTCAATCATCATCTATTCAAAATGGAGTCTCTTCATCTTCGAGTATGACAATGATCGCTCTCTTCTTCTCTATCGCTACACTTCTCCCATGGTAGAAGGAAATGGCTTCATGTGTACAATCCGCTTCCTTTCTTCTATCTCCCAATATTCTGATGTAATCTTACTCATTCCCGTCGTTTCTCTTCTGGTAGCTAACATTTCGATACGCGATAACTCACCTATAATCACTGCATAATCTCAGTTTCACTTGCTTATTCTATCGATAAATTCTTCTCTAATATCTCTTCATCATCGGATTCTTCTTCTTATTTCAGTGTGTGTCTACACGGATTCTCTCTCTTCACTGGAATGCATCAATTGATCGATACTCTTGGATGTAATCATTCTCATTCTCATCATATTGTAGAAAGACATGTCTCTGTTCCTTCAATCGTCCTCTTCAGTCTCAAAGTGACTCACTCATTCTATCAGTATCCCAACTAGGAAATTCTCCTTCATCATATCTTCTGACCCGGTTTCATACCAAACCTTCCTGATGGGTCATATTCGGCTCGTACTACTTCTATGGAAAAGATTCCCATGTATTATGCAATCGATAAATCAGATCAATGAGTTCCATGAATAACAAGGTTGAAATGGAAAGATGAGATAGAGATAATAAGATGCTTATCCATTATCTCATGGCTCCACCTCTGAAATTTTCCTCTTTTCATTCTGATTCTTCTCTTTTCCCCTTGGCACCTCTCACCCTTTTGACCCCTTCAAATCTCGTCATAAGTTCATTGAGTGAAAGGGGGGCTCATTTTTAGGTAAAACTTTTCGCTCCCTCCCTTCCTTCTTCTGCTATGCTCCTCTCTCCATTCTGGGCCTTAGGTCAACTCATTCCCTCGCTTTCTCTTCCTTACTTTCGATCTCTATTTCATAATTGTTCTCTTTATAATTCCAGATGATTCAATCTCGTGTTCATTCGTGGACACTCACACTCTGCATTCTTATTTCTACAATTGGTACGTTTGGATAGGAGGGAAACTCCTTCCTATCTGGGAGAATGCCATTAGAGATGTCATTGTGCAATTCCGGAGGAAGTCATTTTCTGCATGAAAGTTATGATATACCAGATCTATATATATTTCGTATGCTTTTCTTATCGCTCTCGCTGTCACTTTTTGCATGAACCAGGTGAATGAATGAATTGTGAGGAATAAGAAAGAGCGCCGGGATCGCAGATATCGAATGAAATTAGACGGAAGTATCTCGAATACACCAACTAACTGTACTCCAAAGTACTCAACTTAATCAATTGCCAAACTTTTCTCCTGAATGCTCTAAAAGCATCGAGTCTTCACTAAATGGTTTATCTTTTTCTATCACATTCTCATGGTTTAGACTGCTCTTCCTAATTCGTTAGGAAGTTCAATGATCATATTGGTCACTTTACTATTCCTCATTACTTTCAGTTTCATCTCAAGACCTTTCCAAGTGTTCTTCTCCTTCGTGCTGTGACAATCATCGCTTTTGCGAGTTTTGGGCTGGTAAGTGCCATCTGAATAGAGAGAAAGAGAGAGGGAGAAGGGACTATTATGACCACCCCTGTCACTAATCACTTTCAACCCATTTCATTCCAAAAACTCTTTCCAAATTATGGTGATTCAAAGGCGTAAGAGAACAGTTTTCTCTTAAGGGAGGAGAGAATGTCTGACCAATCCGTCATGGATGCTCCAGAATTGTGCCAGATCATGCAGTAAAATTCCTTTATCTTTCAATCGATATCAATCGATAATCAGGTTCTTGCTCTACCGTAACCACTCGCTCTCCCCTTCCTCCTCGAGATGAATCCAGATGTAATCCTCCTACTACGGTAGTCTTCCCTACGAGAGCTGAACCTTCAGTGCAAGAGGTACTGTAGATGATAGAGTATCGACTATCTCCTCAATCCTTTTCATAGGTTCGATCTCAACAGCGTGCAACTGGATGTGCGAGAGTAGCCGCTCTCCCTGATTGTGGAAGAAATCGATGCTTCCATGAGAGATATCGTACTTTCGATGGATCATGCAATAATCTCCAGAATCCTCTTCTGGTATGATGAAGATAGACTACAGTATTCTAGAGTATTCCAATCAGGGAGCAGCATTCACCCCCTTCTCTCGTCTTCTTCCATCTCAATATGATGATGGAGTGAATGCAGTTGTCTGTGAGTCTCCTCTCCCCTCCCTTCCCTCTCTATCCTTCCTTCCATAGCATCTCTTCGTCGTACTCGTCCATCAGCAAGAGAAGTATCTCATTTTCTTCTTTCATCTCGTCGTTCCATTCCTTCATCAGCCAATTCACTTCTCATGCAGGTATCTACTATCTATCCCTTCTCCTTCCATCCATCTTCATTCCTCTTTCAGTTTGGTCAATTTCTCTCTCACGATATCACTAAGAATGGACTCAATAATTTCTGTGATTGTTCAACGAGAGATGCTGAATGTGCCAATATTCCCATTCCCGTTGCAGATCAGAGGTAAGGTCTATCTCATTCATATTCGTAAGTAGTGAGAACGAGAATAATTCAGTCTCTCCCCCTTATGATCTTTTATGAACCACTGGCATCATCACAATAGTGTTTTGATAGGTCACTGAAAGAGGAGAAGTGAGGGGAGGAGGAGGAGGGGGGGGGGTAATCGGCTAACTCTGTTCTCTTTTGAATGAGACCGCTTGGTTCTGCACGATAGATCGCAAGGTCGAGAGAGAGAATACAATGGAAACGTTCTATGAAATGATGACGGATCATTATGATTCACTCCCTCAGGGAATGGAGGGAGAGGGAAGTACTTGAGAGTATTCAGAAGGGAAAGAACAATTTGAGTATTTTGAGCGGTGAATAGAATGGAAAGAAGTGAAAGTGTGTGAATACATGAAAGTGTGAGAAGTATGAATTGAGACGTCGTTCAATCTCGTGTATTCGTGTGACTCGTGCAGTTGCTGTGTGTGGAACAGGAAGAGGAGCTGTACCAAGAGAACAATTCAATGAGAACTCAGCTTTCATTGATGGATCACAAGTGAGAAGTCTCTTCCTCTTCCCCTTTCAATACCCATTCAGATCTATGGATCAGACACCAAATCAGCTGCTGCATTGAGGGCTGGAGCATTCTTGAGAGCAGAGGTGGATCCCTTTCCTCATTGATCTTTGATCTCTCCCCTCTTTCTAGTAGTGGGAGGTCGAGTGTTCCCTCCTAACAATCGTCGTGATTCAATGCAAACAGGAGACGATAGATCGGTGAGTTGAAGAGTCAATGAAGATGGATGAAGAATCAATGGTCTCACTCCATTTAGAATCTCTTCGTTGGTCTCTCAGCTCTTCACACGAGTTGGCTTCGTCTGCATAACAAGTTCCTTTTTTCCTTCTCTTTTTCAGCGCATTCATCAATCGATAATTTCAGTATCGCTGCTTCTCTACAGAATATCAATCCGAGATGGGATTCCAATAGAATCTACGAGGTTATCAAATCAATAAGATACCATAATAATTAGCCTCGTTGCAGGAGACTCGAAAATCGTGGGAGCATGCATGCAAGTGGTCACTTATCATGAATTTCTTCCTGCACTTCTCGGACCATTCTTCGATCGATTGATTCCTCCTTATGCTGAATACGATAAGAAGGTACGGTACATCAATCAATTCATTCTTCCATTGTCTTACAGATGAATTCAGCCATTCTGAATGAATTCACTGCAGCTGCGTATCGTCTCCATGGAATGTTGCAGGTAGAGACACAAAGAGAGGGGAGGGAGATAATCTATCCCAATCAAGGAATTCTACCCTCTTCTCGATTCTAATTTCCGTCAAACGGGATCAGTTGGAGTCGTTGAGGGAATGTTCCAATTGAATAGAATACTCGAGAATGGTCTTGATCATCTCTACAGGTTCATGAATACGATAAAGATATTGATTGAATCGATAATTGCAGAGGACTCATCTCTATTCCTGCTCGATCTCCACAGAGAATTACTACTGCTGTCACTGAATTGATTATGAGTGGAGAAGGAGATATGCAAGTCATCCATCAATCGATCCTTTCCATCTACCGTATTCAGGGCGAGTATCAATATCCAGAGAGGACGGGATCATGGCCTTCAACCATACAATCACTACCGTAAACTGTGCAATCTAAAGACCCTCCAGAGATTCGATGAGGTAGGTCAATCATATTGATAATCTCTTTATTCCATTATTGCAGTGGACGGAAGTGAGTGATCCTGAAGTGAGAAAGAGAGTCTCCGAGTTGTATTCTTCCCCTGGTGAGTTGTGATATTCCCTATTTGTAAGGAAAGAGTGTATTCACAGAGGAATTGGATCTTTACACTGGAGGAATCCTCGAGGAACCTGCTGATAATTCACTCGTCGGTCCCACATTCGCATGCATCATTTCGGAACAATTTGTGAGACTCAGAGAAGGAGACAGGTAAATTATAAATGGATAATGATGTTTGATCTTTTGTTCCATTACAGACACTACTGGGAGAGTCCCTCTTCATTCACTGATCAACAGAGATCATCACTCGCAAAGGTAAATCAATTGAATAGTATTATAATAGAATGGAATACTGTAGGTGACTCTATCATGGATCATCTGTTCAACCTCTGATAGAATGGATAGAATCAATCCTCATTCATTCACTATCGATAATGGAACCAATGCTGTTCAATGTTCTTCCATTCCCAATCTCGACCTCAATCCATGGAGAGAGTAGAGAACTCCCCCCCCCCTCTCCCTCTCCATCTTCCGTATTCAACACAGTCCCATCCCCATATCTATTCATCTATCAGCAATCTAGTCACCCCTCCAATTCAGATTGGTCTACCTCGCCTTCTCAGATTCTATGCTTTAATCCACATATGATGAGCTTAAATTGTGCACGAGAGAAGGGTAGAAATAATCAGAGTCTCATCGTTAGATAGTTTATCTAGGCTATTTAGTCGTTTGCGTAGTCTTCCCTTCTCCGTTTGAGACAATTCGAGCATCACTCCAGTTCAGTGTCCCCTCTATCGTTGTGCCATTACACCTGATAAAGAACTCGCAGATCTTTCGAAATCGCATAAAATGAATGAATAATTAATTTGCAATAATTCAAATTACTGTATGGCCAATTACGGTCAAATTTGAAAAATACGGTATTAAAAACCGCGAAATATTTAATTCAAACGTGCTAAAGATTATTAACACCGAGTATCTATTTTTTCTAAGATTTATTTTGTTTATGCTTATAAGTGTGTCTATATTTTCTAGAGCCCGACCCGTAAAGTAGCCGGCCTATCCACCACACATCATCGTTTGAATTTCGCTTTATTTTCGCGCACTCGTCGTTTTAATGGAGGCACAATCCCACTTCGCCTATTTCCATATTTGTTTATTGCTATTTTCACACTCAAATTTCTCTTTTCGTAGCTCAACCTGGCTAATCAAGTGAAAGAAGAGCGAAGGGCAGCCGCGCGCTCCCGGAGAGGAACTAGTCCTACTGGCAATTCACATGCCGAGGCAAGATGCACTGCCTACGGAGATTTTGACGCATATCCTGATGGTTCCATCGTCAAAATCGTCTATTCCAATTTCCTGTTAGTTCAAGTTTTTTTAAAAACTAGAAAAATAAAACAACCTACCTATAACCTAGATATATCACCGGTTACCGCGCAATTGTGATGTTACAATTAATTACTTAGTTTTGACGATTCGTGCTTATAGGACTTATGATTATTCGATTTGTGTGCCCGGGCCTCGTCTGAACGTCATTATCGGCACAAATGGTTCTGGCAAGAGTACAATCATCTGCGGTATTTGTCTCGCTCTCGGAGGTTCATATTTCATAACATTCGCAGACCTTTAATATTTTTTGGTTGTAGGTTCACCTAAGAGTTTGGGTCGAAGTGAACGACTGGGAGATTACATCAAACACGGAATGCATGAGGGTTATGTTGAATTGCATCTGTGAGTCATATCTTGATCATCCTCTTCATTCTCGTGAACATGTAAGTGATGAATTATTTAACAGGAAGGACAGTGCTCGTGGGACGCAATTACTCAAAATTCATATCAAGAAACCAACGAATGCTCAGTATTTTCACAATGACAAACCTATCACTCAAAAGGATTTGAAGGCACTAGTTCACAGCTATAACATCCAGGTAAGTTTCGATTGCGAGTGATGAATGGAATATGAATTACAGGTTGACAATCTATGTACTTTTCTCGCCCAAGACAAAGTGAAGTCATTCTCTGAGCAGTCGCCACAGGAACTTCTCGAGAATACACTCAAGGTTAGATGGATCGAAAGGAGATTGGATTCATTATGATGAAATCATTCAAGGCTGCAAGTACGACTCTTCTGGACGAGAGAAATGAATTGATGAAGAGACAGAAGGAAGAAGGAAATGTTAGCGATTCATCATTAATATGATTAATGTTGTATTTGTAGCTGGAGAAAATGATGGATGAGACGAAGAAGAAGATGAAACAGACGGATTCATTGATCGAGACACTCGAACCAAGAGTGCAAAACTATCTGAAGAAACAAGCTATGCAATCCAGATTGACTCTTATTACGAAGAAGAAAGCTATCGTGGTACGGTGATATATACTATTGATTTTGAATACAAGATTCAATTGTTATATCTACCGATTAATAATTTAAGGCTCATCGTGGAGTACAAGCCCGATACGAAAAGGAAATAGATAAAGTAAAGGATATCCACAGTAGGGTAAGCTAATTATTTTGATTTTTATTGAACAAACATTCATTGTCTCGTTTATAATTCAGGTTGAAACGTCTCACAAATTGGTGGAAGAGAAGCAAAAGAAGGTAGAATCACTGGAGAAGCAGAAGGGAACATTCGATGCTGATATGAATAAAGCGGTTCATTCAATGATTATGATTATTATGATATTGATTAATTCAGAGAAATGATTCGAGAACGTCGAAGCAAATGTTCAATACGTCTGTGATCAATTCGAGATACAAGGAAGATGTATGCACTCATTATAATTAGAAAGGAATTGAATAATGAAGATTATCAGGTGGCTGAAATGGATCGAGATTATCGTCGAACCAAGGAAAGAGCTAATAAATGGGAAAGTGAAAACGATAGACTGAAAACTCAATTGGATGCTCAGAAGGAAGCATTGACTGAAGCAGAAAAGGAGTTGGAGGGGTACAAAGTGAGAGAGGAGAGATGGAGGAGGGGACTATCATTACATTATTCTCATGGAAATAATAAATACAATCATAGGAAGCAAACGATGAATACACGAAACGAATGCATGAGATTAATAAGGAGGAGGAGAGAATTGACACGGAGTATAGGGGACTACAGAAGGAATGGAACGACAATCTGACTAAGAAACAGAGTTTGTATTATTTATCCCTATTCACTATTAGATGATTCACCTCATTATTGATAATTGATCATTGCAGAGTTGAACGACGAGTACAATCTAATAGAGAAATTCGATCGAGAGAGATTAGCCATCTTGAGAGTTAGTTACTTGTTTTACGATTGATGATTGTATTAGTTTAGAATCGATATCATCAAACAGGAGCAGGTCAAGCATGGGAATGGTATCTCAAGAATAAGGGAGAGTTTGAATCTCCCGTCTATGTTCCTCTACTCCATGTAAGTCTCCCTTCTATTCTCTCCCCTTTACTAATCAAATTGTTATAGATGAAAGTGGTTAATCAATCAGATGCAATGTATCTCGAGAATCTCATCTCCGTTAGAGATTTTGCAATGTTCATCTTTGGATCTAAAAATGATGAGAGGAAATTAATGAAGGCTGGTCAATGGAGAATTGCGTCTACTGTAGTCCATCCAGTTAGTCGTCTCTTCATCTATCTCTTCCTTTCATTATTGATGTAATTCCAGAGGGAAATTCGTGATTTCTCGACCGCTCTTCCTTCTGATTTCGCTCAGCACGGAATCACTCGAATGGCTGCTGATTTATTCACTGCTCCTCCTCCACTCTTCCATTTCTTCTGTGAGGCTAACCAGGTACCCCTCTCCTCTCCTCTCCTCTTTCTCCTTAATCTCCTCCATTCAGCTCCATCGTGTTCCCATCTGTCCCAATAACGTGGATATCGACAATGTCTCTAAGAGACTAACGAAAGATGGAATGAAGCTATTCCTCACTGCATCTCAAAGAGTATCAATCCTCTTCCCTTGATATATCTTCCATCCTCTCCTTTTAGGTGATGGTCAATGTCTCTCGATACTCAGGGGAGACGGTCACTCAGATGTCTGCACTCAGAATGGTCTATTTTACTCTATTGGAATTAATGTAGAGTTGTTTGTTGTAGAATGCGGGAATTCTCGTGTGTCACGATGCAAATAAGTGGCCTACTGCAGGAAATTTAGAGGCTGCCTTTGCTGAGGTGAGGAGGAAGAGAGAGAGAGAGAGAGAGGGGAGGAGAGGGGGAGAGGAGTATTGCAGGTGAGAAGACGAGAACAAGAGATTGGAAGACGGAGGGAAGCACTCCATGAGAGTAAGAATGCTGTTGATGATATTAAGAATAAGGAGAAACAGGCAATGGTAAGAAGATAGAGAGAGAGAGAGAGAGAGGATGGAGGAGAAGCAAGGGTATTACAGACTCAATGGAGGAATAGGAAACAGAAGTTGGAAGCGATGAAGATGGCTGTGAAGGAATGGATGAGAAAGTATGTGAAATTGAATGGAATGATGAACACTGATTAATTATGAATTGTATTAGATTGGATACGAACAAAAGATCGAAACCAAATATGGAAGAGGCGAAGAGGGCGTGTGAAGAAGGAAAGAATCAATTAGAGAAGAATGAAAGAGCTAGAATTAAACAAATGATGAAATATCTGGTATGTTGAGATTAAAGATTAATTGAAATGAATTAGAAAGATACTGACGATATAATGAAATTGTAGATGGATAACAAGAAAGCAATGATCAAATATCTGAATATCTCAATGGTTGTGAAAGATGTTCTGAGTGGATTGGCGACGGCAAGAAGAGAGAAACAGGATGCGTTTGATATCTGGGATGGATATAAGGTTGATTAGGAGGAGAATATGAGAAAGAATTAACTATTTCAGAGAGAATATGAGATTCAATCTCGTGAATTGAATGTATACAAGGATAAAGCAACTCTTACATTAGCCTCATTCAAGGTATGTAAAGGGAAAATATTAGAGAAAGAAGAGGGATAAGAAGACGATAAGTTCAGAAGGAGACTGGATTGAGTACTTATCTAGAAGAGAAAATGAATAGTGATGAATTGAAGAGATGGAAGGAACTACAGAAGGTACATGATCATTACATTTATATATTGTACTATCATATCAAATTACAGAAATTCACGAAAGAGAAACTTCCTGACACATACGATGAATTGAGAGAAGAAGAAGAAAATGAAAAGGGACGAATTCAATGTGTGCAGAATGATGGAGATGAACAAGTAAGGAGAAGATAGAAAAGGAGAACGGAAGAGGGAAAGTATGATTGTAGGATCTTCTCAAACTGGAAGAGTTACAAGGAGAGAAGTTAGATTTGGAGAGGACATTGAATGAACAATCGACGAGACAAAGGAATAGACGGTATGGTTCATTATTTGTGATTGAATGATGAAGAAGAGTATTTGAAGTGAGAAGATGGAAGAAGACATTGATAAATGGCTTGAACCAGTGAATGAAATCATTGGAAAGATCAATAAGAATTATGGCGCATTCTTCGAAAGATTGGGATGTACTGGAGAAATCGATCTAGATAAACCAGAAGATGGGGTATCATTATTTATTACTTGTTTGAAATAAAAGACTAATCATTTTAGACAAGAATGTCTGATTATGGTATCCGAATTATGGTGAAATTCCGAGAGGCTGATAAACTGAGAAGACTCGATCATCAGGTTGATTATTTATGAATGAAGGGAATTACTTATGATGTGTTAAGGTTCAATCTGGAGGGGAAAGATCTGTCTCCACTATGCTATATCTTCTTGCTCTACAAGAGGAATGTCCCGTTCCATTCAGATGTGTCGATGAAATCAATCAAGGTATTTAAAGAGATTGATTACCATTATGATATTCTCTCCCTTTAGGAATGGATCCCACCAACGAAAGGAAGGTATTCGATGTTATGGTTGAGAAGCTATCAGGATCCGGCAATCTGGGCAAGAGCCAGTATTTCCTGTGAGTATACGGTAGTTGAAGGGATAGGAATGAAGAGTACGGTAACATGCACTCATCGATTGATTTCCATTGCAGTCTCACTCCCAAATTGTTGTCTGGATTAAAATTCACGAAGGCCGTTACTCTACAGATTGTGCATAATGGAGCGAGTCTCGATAGGCATGCTCATGTGAGTACTGTAGGATGGAGGAGGAAGGGTTACTGTAGTGAGGAATGATCATCAAATGATTTAATTGTAGAAATGGGATGCATCTTCATTCCTGCAGAGAATGAGAAGAGATAAGGCAGATAGAGAAGCAGGAGCAATTGCTGCGAGATAATGAAGATACAGTGTCTTCCATCTTAGATGCATCTCTTATTTATGAAATTAGAGAAGATTTCAATAACGGTACTTATCGTTTTCACTTTTATTCTATTCTACTTTTCATTGTTCTTTTTGATTCCGAAGATAGGTTTGGTTTCTCATGAAAGGTTTCTCATGAGATAATCATAATACTTCACATGACTTATAATTACGGTGTTCAAACATTCGTGTATTCCTCGTGAATTTCTTGTTATTTTACCTCAATTCATCTCGTTGATGTTAGATTTCATCGCTAATGAATAAACAAGTAAGTAGTTAATATATCTCGAAGATGTACTCAAGGGAAGGGTAACCAGTAGATGGGGATAGACCAGTGATAATGGAGGTAGATTCAGTAAGGGAGAAGGGAGGGGATGGATCAGAGTACTTCATGGACATCTCTTGTTCTATCTCTATTATCTTGAGTAAGGGAAGAGACAAGGGAAGCCATTTCATTCACTCTCTTCTCTGCTTCCTCTGCTCTCTCTGCCAATACTCGAGTACTTCTATTCAGATCTTCCTGCAATTATCTACTCATTCAATCCATTCAGTTAGTAAGTTATTTATTCATGAGATAAGTGAACATTCTATCTACCAGCAGTGATTGAATGGAGTATCAAGGAAGGGGAGGGATTAGTATTGATTATGAATAGTCTAAGAGAATACATTAGAATGATAGATGAGTTGCAGCTCTTGGAGGAATGAATACCTGATGTTTATATTCAATCGAATCCAGATGTTTACGGATTTCTTCACGAGATGATAACACTTCGTCCAATCTACAATTATAAGATTATTCCATGAGATGATAATTTCTATTTCCCAAGCATCCAAATCACTGCATTTTACTATGCTTGAACGAACCAACTTTGTTCATTTTCATGTGCGAAACGTCAACGAACGGCTTGGAATTTGTTTTATCGCTGAATCGAAAAGGAATGGATACAGATAAAAGGGAATGGGATTTGAAGCCGTTCGTATGTCAGTCAAAATGGAAAGGGAGAGGGGTTAGTGAGGAATGAAGTTGGTTCATTCACTTTCTACTCGATTGATTAATGCATGTAATTGATTATATTATTATGTGAAATGCAAGTGCATGGATAGATATGACTGAGTGATTAGACGGATTAAAGGCAATGAAAGAATGGACTAGAAGACAGGTATACAACACCCAGAGGGAAATGAGAAACCAGAAAGAATATTAGAGTGTGAGCACACAATTAATTACACTGAATCAACGATTAATAGTGTTACTATAACGACAACAAAGGGGAAGACAGAGGGAGGGAAGAGAAGAGTCTATTCTAATCTCTGAATAGTCTGGAATACAATTGACGAGACCTTCTAGTAGTCTCAGCCACATCTCTCGTTGCTGACTCGAACATTGATTGAAGTTCGATTATCTGACGACGAAGTTCACCCTTCTCCAATTCCAATTCCGCACGCTATCAAAGATCAAAGATTATCTAATGATTGTAAAAATCAAAGATCACTTTAGTCGACCATTCTTCTTCTCTCTGAGTAAGAGTTGTCTTCCATTTCTCATTGATCTTTCCCAATTCAAGAGTTAGATTGTTGAATCGTTGTTCTATTTCCGAATTTCTATAGTAATCAATTGAATGAATGAATCAACTCTAATCACTCTCAAACCTTTCGAGTAATCGTGCATTTTCAAGTGCATTCTTCTCAAATAATAGATGAGATTCCTTCTGACGGGCGAGATCCGTACGAAGATTCTCTTGTTCGTCTCTACAATTAATCACAATTACTTTGTCCAATCATAATGATTCACCTCAATTTAGCATTTTCATCCATAGTCTCAGTATAGCATTGAATCTTCTCGACTGAATCAACATTCACTCTCTTCGCAAGTGTTCTCAATCTCTTCAATTCCAACTCCATCTCATAAACTTCCATTGATCTCAATTTCAAATCTTCTTCTAATCCATGCCATTTCAATGTGTAATCACGTAATTGACAAGAAGTTGAATCCAATCTGAGAGGAAGATATAAAGGGGAATCAACTATTTCAATGTTCTCACTTTTGTTCCATTTCGTTTTTCTCCATGCGAAGTTTGCTCAATTTCTCATTCAGATCATTTCTCACATTGCTCAATTCAAGTTCCCTATCGGACAGACGAGAAGTCAGATCATTTACCTGATAAATAATATCGATTAGCAATTAAACAAAGGGAAATGTCTGATACCTTATCACACATATTCGTTTGTTCCTTGGACAATCGTCTCAGAATGTTCAATTCCTCTTCCATAGCCATCACTCTCTTTTCGTTTCGAGATGAATCTTCACGAGATTTAGCAAGCTCTCTGATTATTTTAAGTTAACATCAATTAATAGATTTTAGTATCACTTTTCCATTTCATTAAATAAAGTCTTCATCTTAGTCAATTCATCTCTTTGTCCTTCAATAACTGAATCTTTTCCATTCGATATTCTTGCCAGATCAACAAATTGTTCCTCGATTGGAGACAATTTACGAGAAGATGAGGACGATTTAAGCAATTGTTCACGCTCCTGTGATAAATATCAATGGAATCTAATCTCTATCTTCCATCTTCATTTTGTCTCTCGTTCAACATGGACATTTGAGTGACATTTCACTAGCTGGTACTCATTCCGTTCAGAGGAAGAGATTGGAATCGTCCCTCTTTTTGTATCTTTCACTCTCTCACACAAAGGTCACTCAAAAGTAGCTGGACAAACGGAAGAAAAGAAGGGAGAAGAAAAGTTAAGAGAAGAAGAACTAATAGAATGAATAAGGAGATAATACCTGAAGAGATACAGTTACTTCTTCTTTCTTCTCTCCATTCTCTACTCCATTTCCAATTGAAGGAATCTTCTCTACTCTTCTCACTCCATTTTCTCTCTTCTTCGGAGGGGCTGAAATAGAAATAAATACAATGCCTCGTGGTTTAATTATCCTAATATCCTTTCATTTTACTCTTTGCTATTATTATAAACTAACAGCATCCGTATGACTGATTACGACAGTACAAACAGTGGATGGTCATCTCCCCTTCTCTCCTCTCTCTCTCTCTCTCTCTCTCTCTCTCTCTCTCTCTCTCTCTCTCTCTCCTCTCCTCTCCACTCACCGAGTAGTGATCCTCCCAGCATCTGTTGTACTGCATTCACGGACTTTTCGAATTGCTTCGATGCATTTTCATAGCTTCCGAACGGATAATTCATTGTTCGAGAACCTGAGAGAGAATAATAGTGAAAAATGAACATTCATCCATATTTCTTCATCTCTTTGTAAAATGTGTAAAGTTTCTAACCAAGAGTAACGTAGTAAGTGTTATCATTCCAACATCCTCCACTTCTCACAAATTTCTTCCCATCGAATTTGACCATTGTCTTCAGATTTTCGTCTCCTTTATAGTATAGATTGGAGCATCCTGAGAAGATTCTCGTGAATAAGAGAGAGAGAGAGAGAGGGGGGGGGGGAGGAGAGGGGAGAGGGTGCATACCAGGGAATGCAGATGCAAGTGAACTCCATTGTAATCCTCCATCTTCATCCAATTCCACTTCTATCGGTTCAACGAATACACGTACTGTACGCACTGAAACATCCAAAGATGTACCCATTTCAAAATATAATGTTGTTGTCAGTCTCGTGAATAATTGGATGGAATAGTCTTGTCGTGTTTTTGAGAGATAATTCAGACTAGAGAGAGAGGGAAGGGAAGGGAAGGGAAGGGAGGTCACAAGGGATCCGCTCACTCCTCAATGGCATTCCTACTCTCATTTCAAATGAAACTACTACTCGGCCCTCTCTTTCTCTCTCTCTCTCTCTGTTTATGTTGCACGTGGAACTAATTGAATTCTGTTGCATCTCTTCTATGATTAAATCTTCCCCTTCTCCTACAGTGAAATTCCCCTTTCTACGGATGAATGCAGAAGAATGGGTTGCCCATTTACAATGCATGAGATTTGTCGATTGAGAGACAAAAGAGGATCTCGAATGAAGAGAAGAAAGAAGAGATAACACGATTAGAATAGACCAGTTCCCTTTTATGATTCCAATGTGATACACTTACTTTCCCTCTCAACAGAGCTAAGTGAGAAGACAAGTAAACAGTATTGATCTCAGCTGTTCTCTATGGGGAGGAATGGAAGAAGGGAGGGGAGGGAAGAGGGGAGGGGGTAGGTCAAAGACTGACTCACCCTTAGCCACGATACTGCTCATTTCATGTGAAGAACTGTCGAGTTGGCAGATTTGTTAGAGAGAAAGAGGGAATCAGCCTCTTCTGTGGCTGAAAAAGAAAGAAGGAAAGGGGAGGAGAGATGAGGGGAAGGGGAGAGGGAAAGGGAAGAGAAGGGAGGTGGGAAGAAAAGGAAGAGAGGGACTGACGAAAGACACTGAAGGGGACTGCAATGCATGCAATAACATAACGATAAGAAGAAAGGGGAGAATTCGTCATTTCGACCCTTCGGAGAGAAAAGAAAGCGAGAAGTTATGGACACTGTTTGTCACTGAAGAAAAGAGGGGAATGGACGATAAAAAATAGTGTTTGCAGAGGGGGGAAAGAGAGGAAGGAAGGAAGAGAGGATGAAAGGATCGAGAAGATGATGGATAGATGATACGTATTTTGATGAATACTTGAGTCTTGATATCCATAGGGGATGAAAGGGAGGGGGGGGGGGGTGAAGAGAGGGCGGTGACTGACTCAACCGGATGAACCAATCATTCATTATCAATGAGAAATATCAGAGAGATTGATCACAATCCGACTCGATCATCAAACAAAAAGATAATTAGACTTTTATCGAAGGATTATCCAAGGGTGCGAAACAAGATAAATTTGAAAAGAGGATTAACATCTCTAAGATTCACTCAGAAAGCAAACTAAGCGCATACCTCTCATTTGTTCTTTTGAATTTACCTAATTGTTGACTGGAAGTGATCCATTCGAAATTTCAGTAGAGTAAACTTCAATTCTTGACACTGATCTACTATCGTCTGGTTTCTGTTCCTCAAATCATCAAATGCGCTTGATTCTTTAACTTCCGATAGTCGACTTAATCACTTAATCATAATTATCAGAAGCTGATTTCAATCAGCTTTGCTTTTATCACAAAAAAAGGAATAAATACACTTCGATGGTGGGAAGGAATCATTCGGGGAGAGACAAATAGAATGGATGATACAACCCGGAAGGGATGAGGTAGGTCAACGGGAGAGAGAGAGGTCATTGTACAGAGATCAAAGATCAATCGAAGGAAAGATCAAAGATCAGCAAAGAACACGTTGAATACACGACTTCTGAAGGACATCGATGGCTTTAGTGGAGAAACCAGGACGACGAGTTACATCCTGAAATGGGAATGGATGAAGGGAGGGGAGAGGGAAGGGAGATACCTGGAATGAGATAATCTCTAGATTGGGGCAGAATCTAGCGAGAGAATAGAGAGTTGCATCAGTTGCTCCCGTTCCTCTGATGTAGATCTCACGGAGAGGACAACGTCTGAAGAGAGGGTGATTATCACCTTACCCCTTCTACTCCCCCTCCCCCTCTCCCTCTTCCCCTCTCTACCTCGCAAGTGCTTGCAATCCCTTGTCAGTCACATGATTACATCCATTCACATCGATAGTCGACAATTGTCTGCAACATACTCATTGTATCACCCGGATTAATAAATCTCGTCCAAATTATCGTACTCGTCTTTCTGACCTGGAATTGTCAGCTAGAATGGATAGAACTCTATCGTCCATCGCTCGCATATTCTGCATCTCGAGGTCCTGTATGAGAATGTTTTACAGAAAACATAGAAAAAATGAACAAAAGAAGAATGGATAGTTGCTTACCTTGAGTGCTCTTGCTCCTCTCGCAATGGAGAAAAGAGCTCGATAAGATACTCTCATTCCTGAGATTTTTAGTGTTCGAAGACGACTTCCCGCTGATCCAACTGAAGAAAACGAATGAATGAATTAAGAGACTATCTAGGAACTGACCATTGAACCATTTGTGAATAGCTCTGTTATTCGCATGAATACAACGAAGTACGAAATGTTTGAGATTCGGAAGTCGTTCAGTGATCAATTTGAGTGAATCGTCGTAGAGATGATAAACTGCTATCTGGAATGAAGAGGAGTCAATCTAGTAGGAAGTGGATGGGAGAGAGAGAGGGGGAGTTGACCTGTAGTGAGTGAATCTTCTCTCCAACTGCTTCACAAATGGTAGACAAGAGACGATTCGCATTGTTCAATGACGTCTGAACTTATATTTAAATATTTCTTCGTCTTCATCAACAGTCTTTGTAGGCTCACAGCGGAATCTTCCTTGGCATATAATTTGATGCTGATGGAAGTGAGAAACGGAGCAGAAAGAGCAGAAACGAGAGAAGGAACATCCTCACTTCCTGAATGAATGATGATGATTCTTCCCTTCTATTCTATCCTCTCTTCTCACTTCGACCATTGGTCATTTCATTGTTTATCTCAAGAGAAGCCGAGATATCTCGTGGGGGGGGACACCATTTCTCGTGATTGAGAGAGACTGATTTCTTACCTGAGAGTGAGATGGAAATTGATTGAATTGATGCAGGAAGAAGAGGAAATTCAGTGAAATAATTCTCTGAAAGAATTGAGTTTCAATGATTGTGAATTATGAATGTGTACCGTATAGATCAACAGATCGAAGATTCCATTCGTCAATATGACAATCTCTGACCATTTGAGTTGGTTCATCTCCCATTATATCCTATTTGAATTGAGATTACAGAGATAAGGAAAGATAATGTTAACCTGATGGAAGAATCGAATAAGGGAGAGAGAGGATAAATTGGGACATTTCTGTGAGAGATGAGAAATTGTTTCCACTGGTTCAGACAGGCGATGGAAGAAATCCATTTCAAGCACCTGAAGACACCTTTTACGTATGATTTGATTATCGCTTTTGATATACCACTAGGTGTTCTCCGAGGAAGTAAGCAATATCATAGAATGCTTGATCATCCAATCCAGTGCAAGAATTGATTGAAAGACGAGAAACGAGTCGATTCCATCCAAGAAGATGACGGAGACTTTTAATCTGAAGAAGAGAAAGAAAGAAGGGAAGGGATGAACAGCTGATTGGAAGGACTCCTTATCGAAAGGGCGAAATCAGTACACAATTAGTGTTTTCTAACCTTATTGCATCCACTGAGATCGACAGTTTTAAGATAGTCCGCTCTGACTGAATGGAATGCGTCCTCAGTCAATGAATTCATTGCTCTCAATTCGAGTGTCTCCAATTGAATTTGATCGGCAGTAAGTGATTGAATACCCTGAATGATCCCATTCTTCCTTTGTTTTTCATTCACGTTTGCACGTAATGAACTGAAGGGAAAGAGTTCGAATGAACAACTGACGAGATCTGTTATTTGAGGACAGTCCACTAGAGATATACATCGAAGATTCTTATTGTACTCTGTGAGAGAAGATAGAACCGAGTCTGTTATCTCATCACTAGAATGAAGAAAGAGATCAGAGAAAATGAATGAAGGAGGAATTACCTTGCAAAGAATTTGATTGTTGTGAGATTGAGACCAAATCGAGGAAGGGAAACATATGAAACACAGAGGGGATCGGCCAACTGAGTGAAGAGACAATGAAGAGAGTGAAGAGAGAGAGAGAGTTATGAGTGAAGAGTACTCACCAATCGATGACTTGCACATATCTCAAGCAGTTTTTGTTTGCATTCGTTAGTGAGATAGACGATTCCATCCTGAAATGAAGATATTGAAGGAGGAAGAGAAAGGAAGAAGAGGAGAAGGAAGATACTTGGAGATTCCTTGATAGAGCGTGAAGAGAAAGAACCAAGAGAGATCTCACTTGAGTTGGAGATTCTATCGACATCTGAATGAATTGAATAATAGAGGGACAAAGGAATGAAGAGGGGAAGGGGAAGGGTGGAGATCCAGTAGGTCAAATAAGGAAGGATAGTGATGGGAACAACAGATGATTGACTAGAGAGAAGGAACAAGTTGATCATAGGATGAAGTCATAGGAATGGTCAAATGAGAATGAATGTGACGTACTCTTCGGGAAGGATAGATAACTTCCTCAGTCATTCTCTCTCCTTCTCTATCTCTCTCTCTCACTCTCATTCTCTCTCATTCTTCTTCTCTCTCTCAGTCTCAACTGCTGACTTCGAACGATTTGTGTAATATCTCTGACTCTTCACTTGAGAAAACGACAGAAGTCAAAGAGGGAAGGGATAAGGGAAAGAGAAGAGGGTCAAAATATTACTATGACCTACTGTCTTAGTTCCATTCACATCAACAATTTCACTTTGAGGAATTTGATCAAGGATCACAAATGAAATTGAAGAAGAATATCAATAGAAACCAAAGATTCTGATTTTTCTGACGACTTTTTGAGGGGGATGGGTGAGTATGGCATGAGTATGGGATAGAATAAATAGGAGGAAGGGGATAGGTCATGATATCCATCTTACATATATGGGGGTGTGATTACAATGGCTCTAGTACAACAACTAGTTGAGCGATTTTCGTAGATTGAACTAGTTCTATTATAAGAAATCTAACGTTAAATGCAAAAGTTGAAACGGTTTTCAACTTTTGCATCGCTCAACTAGTTGTTGGATTAGAGCCATTGTATTCACGCTGTCTTATATCCATCTTACATAGGCGGCATAGGCTGTATAGGCGGCAATGGCAACTTCATATCGTTTCTTGTCCGTCTCAGCCATTTTCTCCCATTTCTGCAATAGATATACTGTATTCATACTAATACTCCCATAAGGAAAGGGATAAGGAAGTAGAATACTAACGGATTTATCAGCGAGTTTTCCCCATTCGACACCAGCAGCCTTGGCAACATCAGCCACTCCCATTCCCGGCTTCTTCAGTTTGTCACGGTTCTCAGCCATCCAAAAGAAAAACGCACTCATCGCACGCTTCGGGGCGTTCCCAAAATATTCTAATAATGAAATATATATAAACAAAAATTTTTATTTCACAAAATAATTTTTTCTTCACAGGCTCGCACTATGGTCTTAGGGCCGCGGCCATGCATTCCCTTACATGCCGCCCCTCTCATCAGCCGAGTCCCACCGAGGCATCCACGCATTCATCCGGGTCTTACATCGTTGCCCTTCACTGCTGCTCGCCATGAGTCTTACGCTCTCCACACTGCTTTGCCACTCATGATTCAATGAAAACAAGGGGGCGCGCTAGGAGGTAGTTTTACCCCACGGCCGGAGCCGCCGCCATCCACCCTCTGCCTCCACCATGTTAGATCAGAGGAGTGCGCAAAAGTCAGTTGGAGGCAGAGGGAGTCGAACCCCCGACCTTCCGATACTGCTCTAACCGCGGGTGCTCTAACCACTGAGCTATACCCCCTTGATGCTGGCATGCCCTCGTGCTCGCACTATGGTCTTAGGGCCGCGGCCATGCATTCCCTTACATATCTAAACATTTCGATTTTTTTATTTTTGAAAAAAATGTAAGTTTTTTTTTTAAATTTCGATTTGAAACATCTACTTTGGGGGTTATTTTCAGTCCTAAAATCCTACACTTAGGACCACTAGGTATGAGCGAACAAGTCATTTGCAACATCCCTCTCAATTTCCTTTTTGTCCAACATTTTCACGCAGATTGGGGGTTTTTTTTTACAAATATTTTCAATTCAATTCTATGGATATCCATCGAGTACAAATAGAACTTTGAGATCTCACGTTATCTTTATCATGGATTCACACGTATTTCAATCAATCAGTGGAATCTCTTATAGATGATTAGAGCCATTCCAACTACTCCCAATGCAATGATAGAGAGAGGAAGAGAAGAGGAGTGAGATGGATTAGATTCAGAGGGATTACGGTAGACAGGAGATGCGGTATCAGCAGCATCAGGGGTAGGAACGGGTTGACAACGAGGAATTGGAGTTGGAGGAGGTTGATCAGTGTCTTCTTTCTTAAGAGGAAGAGGAGCAATTGGAATGGGAGAGATGGGAGGATTATCCAATGGAGGAATTGAATGAGGAATGACGACTGGAGGAGGAAGAGGATCTTCTTCCTTCTTCTCAGTTGAGACAGTCATGGGTACGGTAGAGGGAAGATCATTGGATGGAGGAGGAAAAGGTTCTCGAATCTTCTCCTTTCGAAGGTCTTTAATCAGATCCTCCATTTCTTTGCGAGAGCGTTTCGGCTTCCTGAATAGAGATCAAAGATCAAATTTTCATCATCTGTTCTCACTTTTTTCTTCTCAGTTGATTAGGATCGATTTTTCCTGCAGAGGAAGAAGAAGTCTTCGAAACCTGAGAGGATTGTGAATACGAGAGAATGGATATTACTTACATCAGATTCAGAAGATGATTCCGGTTGAGTCGGTTCTTCTTTTATCTTTGATCCTTCCACTTTCTTCTCTTTCTCACTCGGAGGATCACTCGATTGCGAATTCTTGATTGATTTAATTGTTTAATCACAAAACGAATAAGCTCACCATCTTAGCTTTCTTGCTTTTGTAGCTCTTGAGAAAGTCCTTGACAGACTTCTTCTTTCCACTTTTGCTACTATCATCTGAGAATTGATCTTTGATCTTCATCTAATAGTAATTCACTCACCTCCTCCCATTCTTCTCCGACCACTCTCGACTACGGATTGAGGAAGGAATGAGAAAATATAAGAATCCATATCATCTCCATTGATACATTTCTCACTTGTAGTTGGATGCAGACAGGCAAATTTCATTGTACGAGTGTAGGAAGTGAGGGAGGGGGGGGGGAGTGAGAGGTCACAACTGGAGGGAGTGTTGGGTATTTGCAGAGCTTATTAATGAGAGTAAGAAGGGAGAATGAGGGTAGAACAGTAAGATACACGTTCACAGATGCGTCAATCCACTCTCTGTAAGTAAATATCCCCCTCCTGATACTTAAATCACGTCGTATTCAAAATAATGTTTCAATGTCATTCAAATTATTCGGAATCATTCATTTGCTTTATTATTGCTAATGAATCAGTACAAAAGTAAGAGATCATTTCTCAACAACACATATATCTCGTCAACAACAAATCAATAATTACAGTACTCAATGGTCGTCATACTAATCGATTCAACCATCGTTCACTGTACTGACTAGCCGTCCTCTTTCGGAAATCAGTGAATTCATCCTTTTCTTCCTTGAAGCCCAATCCCTATAATGGATCCGTTACCACACAATCCCTTATCATACTTCTAATTGATTAACACTCAATAATCAAACCTTGAATTTCTCTTCTCCAGCTCTCACTTCTCCTCCACTCACGGGATCTTGCATTCCCTTAACAACAACAGTACCATCGATAGTATAATAGATCAACAATAAGTAATGTGATGTTAAACTTACATGTTCCTTTGCTCCTAATCCTTTTCCACTCCATCCCATCTTGGCCATCAATTGAGCTCCTTTGTTATCTGCACCCAATGGAGCTGGAGGACCAGTGGGGATTGCACTGAAGAGAGGAATGATCAGTCATCAAGAGGAGGGAGGGGAATGGGGACTTACAATCTTGCAGGAGGAGGAGAGGGTGATCTTCTATTGAATTGAGGACGATTATCAGGGGAAAGAGAACGAGATGATGAACGACGTGATGATGAACTAAACGGAGATTCATTATCTCATCAAGAACATTGATTATTTTAATATTTTCTAAAAATATTGAAATATGTTGTACCTTGAATTTTTTCTTTTCCTTGGAGTGATTGAACGAGATGTCGATCTACTTCTTGATCCATTACGAGAACGTGATCGTGAACCACGAAGACTGAACAATATACTTATACGTCAATTGAATAGCACCAATCAATGAGGAACTGTGAATCAATAACTAACTATCGATCGATTCTCTTTCTTCTTTCTTCTTCTCTTTCCTCTCTCTCATCTTCTAATTCAGCAGCACTCAATCGATTAGAGATCAGATCTTCGAATGTCTTCCCATTGATACAATGAGTGTCTTCTAGTACCTCAAAGATGAACACTCATTTACTTAATTGAGTGGTATGTCAACAGGAAGTACATCATAAAAAGTGTCCGATACCTTTCTCAATCTGGATTTCCTTTCGTAGAATTCGGCCAATCCGTCCTTCTCCCATCCTTGTCTGCAATTAATCATTCAGTCCATCATATCTCTATATTTCTATCACTCAATAATATACATTACTATCCCTTACGTGTCTTTGGGTCGATCAGGATTGGGCGGACCGTAGAATGCATCAATAGCCATTAATAATCGAGGAGTTGGAGGAAGGGCAGGAGGCATTCGAAGTTTAGATACTTCGATTGGCTTGTACTACAAATGCATCCATTAAACGTATCCGTCTAGTTCATATGGATGGATAATATTGAATGAGTTTAACGAATACCGTAAGATCTTCTATCTTAATCTGTCCCATCATAACTCCAGCGGGTAATTCATAGAATGGCGCCCTTGGAATAAGACTACTCTCATCAAAATCAGGAGGAAGAGAAGCAGATGATGAATCAATTGGAGCACCGTCGACATCGTCATCTGAGATAGAATGGGATATTGAGGGGACGGAACTACTATCATAACAAGGAGGAAATACCTTCATTCCACACAGAGGGAGGAGCAGCTGCTGCTGAAGGAGCATTGAAGAATCCACCGTAATCTCCCGCTGCGGGACCACAATCAAAGCGAGATCTAAACGAGAATACTCAAATCAACATTAAGTGTGGTACCGTACCTTCTAGATCCGCCCATGAGAGAAGGAAGATTCTTACGATGAGCTTGTTCTATGAATATCAATTGAAATTGAAGATAAGAGAAAAAATACTAACCAGCTTTCATTCTCTCCATTTCAACTTGAGCTTCGATTGCTGTTATCTGATTGGTCATATGAGTTGCGAATTCATTGTGTTGTTTCTCATATCCAGCAAATGTCTTGAGAAGACGCTGATTGATCTCGTTACACAACTGAAATCGAGGTACATATTATATATATATTATATACGATAAAGGAGAGCATCTCGTTAGATATACATTTGTTGTAACGAACGATGTATCACAAACGTCAATTTATATTCACAAAACGCTATGAAAATTGTGACTCCCTCATTTACCTTTTGATGTTCAGCTTGAGTTTGTGTCTTGTAGTTTTGTATGATGACGGCCGTATTGCGGAGAGACTGAAAAGTATGTATGAATGCGTTCACCTCATATTCTCGTTTTCACCTTGAAGACAGTGTCATCGAAAAATTTGCTTCCCTCCCACGTTCCGATCAATTTGTCCAGTTTTTGTACAATTTGAGGGTCCTGAATAGAGTATGTGACTTGCTCTACATCTGAATGGCTAATCAAACCTTCACATTATCCGCAGCAAACGCATATAATTGTGGAACATATCTCGCGAGAACTTGGATGATTCCAGTTTGCTTCTTTTTAATGCTGAAAGAACGTCGTTAATAAAATATATTTTTGTAATTGTAACATACCAATAATGTGCCCAATCATGAATGAGATAGAGAACATGAAGTCGGAATGATTCTGATGATGACGTCGCACGAACTCTGTAGTGAATATTAGACTATTGGGAGGGAAAGAGTCAAACCTAGCCAGCAGATACATGAGAATTACTTCTCTCAATTGATCTGTAGTACAATATTCGAAAATCCACTTCTTCATTGACTATAAACAAACAATGGGAATAGATGAGAATATAGAAGGGAACACATACCGAAACGACGTCTTTCGAGCACTTTGAGTGTAGTTGTTCTAATAGATCGTCGAGACCACCCACGTTCAACCCTACTCTTTCCAAATACGATGTAGTTTTCGATGTCTCTGCATCGGCAATGGCTGTTGCAAATTCAGCCTGACATATACAAAAATAAACATAATATAAAGTGAAAAGACACACATCTCTCAACATTGGAATGGCATCGAAATGAGCCTTGAGATTCGCTTGTGAACTAACGATCTCTTGATTCAATTGATCGATTCTCGATTGAGCAGAAGCGAAGTCGAATGAGGGTTGTTGTTCCGGTTGAGACTCAAAGATATCATATTCATAATCATTCGACCTCATTAAGTATTTTTAATAGAAGAATGAATATGTTAATGTCTCACCTGAGTAATCTCTCTCTGATCATTACCAGGACGTGCTCCTGGTGGAATTCCGTTGTTCACTGCAATAAGTATACACTAAGAATGAAATTGGTTCCAACTAACTGTTATATATCTCGCATTGTAATGCAAATCTATAATAATCCGAGTGCTCCCCGCCAAAGTTTAGGAACGAAAACTGTGGTTTTCCTGCCTGAAAAAAAACGAAACAGTAACAAATAAAATATAGTTCGTTGCTGAATATTGATGCCAAGCACAAATGCTCAACTAAATATTACAAATCTATTAGAACAGCTGTACCCAAATTGATCAAAGGTCGCTCCCTCGGTATATGTTCTCAACTAAGAACAAGAAACACAAAAATAGTTGTTTAGGATTAGGCTTACAACTATGCTTACATGGTCCGATCTGAGTCTATCTTCTGCTTGAGGGCCACCTTTGGCGACAAATGAAGCAATCTTATCAATCTTTCCTCGAACTTCTGGATCTGAATATTCAAAAATGGGTGCAATTAAATAAGAAACTCCAAAAATGTTCAGGGTCAACACTTGAAGAGCTTAAACGAACCTTGAGGTGGATGAGGTGTTCGATCCATTTCGAGCAACTAAAATTTGAGTTGAAATAAGATTTGAAAGGAACTTAAAGAAGCTAAAAGGCAGTTAAATAAAAAGACTAGAACGCGCACGCCGGCACGCCGGCATGCCCGGTGATCTCGAATCGAGGAGACAGTTTGAATGAAGATATTACAGTACTCAACTTAATTCTACTATGTCATACAAGTGTTTTTGTATTTACCTAGCTTTGTCTATGTTTTTAAAAACGTTTTTCTCCTTAATATTTATCCTTTAACCAATTTGGTGTGCCTAATTTGGAAACTGCAGCGTCACAACTACAAAAGAATCGTAGGATATTCGTGTAACCACCTCCTTCGCTCTCCCTTATCTTATTCAACATGTTTCCGTTGCAGTATCATGGACGAGTGCGGTGACTCGGCTCAGAAGTACACTTACAACTATGAGGATTTCGAACGTGCTCATAAGCCACAGCTTCTAGCTGGAGACGTTCCTCAGGAATTGTGGGAACCCCTCTTCAGCAAGCTGGCGAATGATGCAAGTCTAGACTAGACTTAAGTCTTTTTTCCATTACCGAATCGGTAATACTGATTAATCTTCTTTTCTCTCTCTAGATCTTTGATGGTGGTGATTTCATGAGTCTCGTGTATGAAGATGACCAGGATTCGATTCATCCTTGGAAGGTTATCGCTTCCCAGGTACTTTATTCGTCTTCTTCCTTGCTTTACTATTTTTCCTTGCAGAATCTCAATTGCAAAGAACACGTTTTCCTCATCGATCATGCATGGACTTTCGAATTGAATAAACAGAGGAAACTTCTTCTACACGACGCTCATCTTCGTGGTGTAAGTATTCATATCTCTACTACTTCCCTCAAATCAAAATTGTAGCGAATGGGTGCTCTTGTGGGAGTTGATTGTGATGAAGAAAATAATGATTCGAGTGATGAAGAAGTTCAAGGAGTTGCCACAAAGGAAGAAGAAAATGGAATCAAAAGGGAACGAAGAGAATCGAGGAATGAAGAATTGAAGGAGAACCAAGTTGATGATATCATCCAGAGACTGTGGAGATACATTGGTACTTACTCAATCAGATTCAAGAAGGTACGATAGAAGATGGAATGAATATTCGATTGATTGAGTACAGGGTGAAGTGGAGGAAGCTTCTACCGTTTGGTATGTTATGGATGAACTTGGATCAAGAATTGGACATTCGAGGGAGGAAATGAATGCAAGGTTACCAAATGAAGAGATAGTCTTGTTAAGTATAATTCAGAGTAATTCCACTTTTCTTCGCTCCTCATGGAATGAGTTATTCTGTTCTATTCTTCACTTCTGATGTACCTGAAGAAGGTAAGAATATTCCTCTATTTTTCTCTACTTCATCCCTCCGAACTACTGTATTGATTTAGGAATGGTACTTCGTGATTGTACTCAATCTCTCGTTTCTCTTCAACATCCAGAATGGGCGGAGATGCTTGAATTGGCATGGATTAAAAGGGATTTCTCCCATCTTCCTTCAATTGCAAATTCACCCGATGATGAATTCTTCACTGTCAGTTTCCTATTTGCTTCGAAAGAAAATTCATGAAATATGCAGGGTGGTAGATCAAAGGACGAGATTCCTTCAGAAGAGGAACAGATTCCCTGTTCATTCAATCCATCTAAACCCCTCAAAATCTTCTGTGACGATGTTCAGGTATTCTAAACTGAAGGGAATCTCTTAATCGATATTCTAGTTGATTGAACATTTGACGATTGATTTCGAATTGGTTGAAGACTGGAAGAAAGCAGATGTTATTTGGCTGCATCAACACTTCTACAAATACAAGTGACACAATTATCTCTTTCATCTTACAATTAGTCTAATCTCCAAGTATCTCCAAGTAGCTATATTATCTTTATCCAGGGAATTAGCAGTCTCGAATCCTGGAGGACTCGTGAATCAATTCCCATGTGAATGCTGTCTCACTACCAAAGATCTATTGGCTGCTATTATGTGTAGGAATGGAAAACCATCGGAATATTATGAGGTGAGGATTACGGTAGAGAGGATGGTATGGAGTACGGTACTCTCTCAGATGACATACAATCTCAACACGGAACTACCCCAATTTGTATCAACCTTCCAGAAGAGAGCTAAAGCGTGAGTATATCGTTTCTCTCTGAGTTAGTGCTTGATTTTGTAGTGGGGAATCGAATACGTGGATAATCAAACCATGGAATTTGGCAAGAGGAATGGATATGCACGTGACTGATTCACTTGAGAAGATTGTGAGACTCATCGAAACTGGACCAAAGGTTGAGATAGGAATAGTAGAGATAGAGGGAATACTGTAGATTACAGATCGCTTGCAAATATATTGATCGACCAGTCACTTTCAAAAGAGAAGATACTGGAAAGAACGTATGAAATACGGTAGTCTTTCTCTCATTCGATCGATTAATTGAAGGTTAAATTCGATCTTCGTTTCATTGTCTTCGTCAATTCGATTCGTCCTCTCGAAGCATACGTATACAATAACTTCTGGATTCGATTCGCAATCAAGTGAGTTAAAAGGAAGAATGAAGAAGAAAGAAGAGGAGATTACAGTGAATTCGACACTGATCGACTGGATGATGTAGAGACTCATTTCACTGTATTCAACTATTCTGATTCTTCCAAGATTTTGCAGGTAAAGAAATAGATAGGGAGAGAAACAACTGCCCCTCTTTCTCATCTGCTTGCAACAACGAGTGAATGACCACATATAAAGAGTGAACTATTGGATTGAAATGATTGATCTTTAGATGAAATGGGAGGATTTCGTCATTGGATTGGAGAAGAGCCATTCGTCTCTCAAATGGGAGAATTGTGAAAAGAAGATCCATGAGGCGCTGAGAGGTATTCTCGAAAGAGGATCAAGGTTCGGTATGAATTGAGTATTCAGTAATGAATGATCTCTTTAGTGAATTGGCACCTCGTGGAGTAGGAAAGAATAAGCAATCTCGTGCTATGTATGGAGTGGATGTAATGTTGAAATGGAATGAAGATGGAAAAGGTGAGTGAGGGAAGGGAGTACGGTAGAGTACTGTAGATGGATGTCACACCATGACAGTGAGTGGGGGATGGAGGGAAGGGGGAGGGAGTTTCCTTCACCTCCCCCTCACTCATCAGTCAGGTGTCCATTGTATCTCCTTCTCTCTATTCCAGATGTGACACCATCCATTCTCGAGATTAACTTCATGCCTGATTGCACTAGAGCATGTGAATACTATCCTGACTTCGCTGATACTGTATTCAATACTCTCTTCCTTCAATCGATCGATGAGAAAAGAGTGACGAGACTCTGAGATAGTTGTTGTGTTCATCAGTAGGTCATACGTCAGCCCCTCCCCCCTCACCCCAACCCCTTCTCCTTCTTCTCCCTCGTTTCCCCCTTCTCCTCTTTCTCATTCGTTGTTTAGTTGTCGTTATACGTTGCACACTTATAATCGATAAAGTATCGATCTCGTTTGATCTGTCCATTCCTTCTTCTGAATAGCACTCTATCCAGTGTAAAGTCCCTCTCAGTCTGGCTTTCTCCCTCCATTCCTCCTCCAATCTCTCTCTCTCTTTTCTCTCCCACTCAAAGCATACTCCTTCAAGTCAAACCTAATCCATATCTTATTTCTCTCTCAGCTGATCTAATCGTCAATTTTCCTCTTTTTTTACATCTCTGATCTTTCTCTAACAGTTCGCGATATTTCGTAAATGAATCGATCAGTCTCTTTTCTGTTGCTATTACAATTCCCTTAGAATGGCGGATGGATTCTGGTTATTCGAAGGAGTTGAAGAAGAGCCATATGGACTCCTTCCTCTTGTTAATCTCTCTGGAAAGGGAGGACCTACTTCCACTAAATATGTAGAGAGAATTGGATCATATCAGTGGTATCTTCAAGATGAAACACCCACTATCATGGTTAGTTCAAGAGAGATTTTGGACTGAAATATTGACAAATCAGATATTGATTCATCAGTAAAGCAGCTGTTGTCTACTAACAAAACAATAATAAAAGTGAAACGTGACTCATGTTGACATATTATCTCCATCGTTCTCTCAATCTCTTCCTTCTCTCCCTTAACCCCTCCCTTCATCTAGATCCCTGGTGCACCTCCTGAGTCATTCTTCTGGCCTGGAGGAAAATTATCACAGGATCATGGAGTAGTCATTTATGATGTTAACCATCTTAAAGTAGGTCACTCTTTATATCACACAAAATCAAAATTCAATTGAAGGTTCGAAATGGATCTCTCGATTGTGCAATTATCGCAGCTAAATTACTAGCAGATAAGAAGAAGAAACCGATTGACTTCAGTCAATTCCAATTCATTACTGATGCAGTCAATCTTCAGAAACTCTTCGCTTTCTCTCAGGTCAATCTCATTTTATTTCTAGGCAATTTTATACCAAATGAAAATTCATCAAATTCTGAAATATTCCAATCTTTCTGCAAAATTGTGTGTATTTATTTTGTACATTTCATACAAATAAAGAATGAATATTTTTAGGAGGCAGGAGAGGGCCTCTTCAGAATCGATTGTGAACGAGTTGGAAATACCATTCTACTAAACAGGTATTATTGAAGAGATTGAGTGGCTGAATATAAATGAAATTCAGAATGGAAGCTTCTGATTTAATGGAAATTGGACATGTTACCTTCGATCAGGCAGTGAAGAGAAAGATGACGAAACCAAGAATGAAACACGCTCAGGGACCATTCTTCCAGGTACTCTACATACTCTACTCCTTCAGCAATAACATCTCATTCAGCTCATCAAATACACATTCGGTAAATTCAACATGCTTGTTCGATTCGAAGCCGATTGTGCTGATTATGTGGCTGGCAAAGCAGAACCGTCAGTTGACACATCCTATTTATTTGTTATCTCAATATGTCATTGTTATTTCATTCTTCATTCAGAGTCAGTGTAGAGAAGAGTGAGAATCTGCCCGCTAAGACAAAAGCAGAGCTCAATTCCAATATTGAAGTACGCTCAGTTTATTTATTGATAGTTAACTTATATTATTCAGATTATGGACTATGGAGATGTGTCTAGAGGATGCCCTCTCCAATTGGTCACTTCTTATCCACAGGTACATCCATCTTATCTCTCTCTCTCTTCATTTCATTGCTATTCAGGGAGCTGGTTTCCCCTTCTTCACATGGGCTCAATTGTTCTTCACTGCTGCTGATCATGTATGACTATTCATTTTCTCTTCATCTAATTTTCAATCTATTGAGGAATTCATCGGGTGGTTCAAGGGTAATGGTGACTTCAACAAACCAGCCATGTATACCCTACCGGACGTGTCCAAAATGATGAAACCACTCCCCTACGTAGTACTCTCAAAGGTAGATCTCTTCTCCTTCTCTCTCATTAATCAATTGAAGGTCCACGATTGTCTCGAGAAAGTTCATAAATTCCTGACAAAGAACGATGATCAATTCAAGTGTGCCCTCGTGTGGAAGGGAAAGAATCATCTTGAGATATTCGCCAAGGTTAGACCACACATACAAATCGATTATTTGAATGACTCATATGAATGATTACATGTAACAAATGTGTCTGTAGGAGCCGAATGCGGATGGAGCCGTATCAGAGGGAGTTCGTGCATTCCTTTCCACTCAATGTAAAGATATCGATGAAGATACTAATGGAGCAGAGGTTGCACCTCCCCAGTGATCTATTCCCTCTATATTCACTCCCTTATATTAGTATATCGATTAGATCACTTGGTTCCCTCTTCTCACTTTCCAATCTCGATTCTAATTTATCCTTTATCCATCTTTTATTCGTGTCTCGAGACAAGTATCAAAAAAAATTTATTTACAGAATTCAGTATCAAATTAATCACTTTAAACGTGAACTATCGACAAATGAATCGTGTTTTCTCATCAATTAACTTGACAGAATGGTTTCATCTTGATTCCCCATAGAGCAGTTATATGAGGAGGCGGAGTCGGTCTTGCTACATGGGATATGGCCAAATCGAGATCATTCACTCGAGTAGAAGGAAGATTATTTCGAACATGTTGAACTCCCTCTTCAGATAGTAGTCCGTATACACACAGATTAGTCAGTTGATTCGGTAACCTGAAAGGGAACATCACTTACTAAAGACAGGCAGAATACATCCTATCAGAACAAATAACCATACGATATTATCATTAGTTAACCCCGAATACGATATATTGAAAGAAATAAACTGACAGATACTTATGAGGATCGATTCCATAGCATCTCGAGAATGAGACTGATTCCAAATCAGGAAGACGCATTAAGTTCTGAAACGAGTTGGATAATTTAGACGGAAAAGATGAAGAGTAACCTCAAAAGATACGTCTGTGAGATTGGGAGAATCGGATAGATGGACTTCCCAGAGAGAAGGACAATTCTTCACTAGAGTAGCAACCACTAAATATCGGATCGTAGAACATAGAACATTGTTATAAAAACATAGGGTATTCCAAGCCACTGAATGGATAATGAGTATATCATACCAGCATCATCAATTGAATCGTCAGGATTATCAGAAGGTGCACTGCCAGATAAATCGAGTCGAAGGAGATTGGAAGAACAGCGAGTGGCGATTACCATTCCTCCCTCTCTGAAACACATATCTCACTCATCTACGACCTCGGTATAGACCAGGGGTCAAATGCTTAGGTCATGCAAATCAAGAAGTGGCATGCTTTTACACATTTTGAAGGCTATTGGGCATGTTGTGGTCAGGTTTCGTATTATTTTCTCTGTTTTGTGTAATGGTGGTATGCTTTTTCTAATTTTTGTTCAAATTAAGCTCAAAATGTGGCATGCATAGGTCCTTTTTACGGTAGTATTTGATCTCTGGTATAGACACTACGATAAAGTATTATATTGAAACATGAGATACCTTCCGATTTTGCTGCAACTGACATTCAGTTCCATGACTGTTCTCCCACATCGATAGAGAATGAGAGATAGATGATCAGGAGTTAGATTATCACACATTGAGAGATCAAGATGAGAAAGAGAATGAATTCGAGATAGATGAGTAGCAATCTCAAGTGTGATATCACATCCCGATAGGGAAATGTGCTGTGAATAAGAAAATGAGAATGATAGGAGAAAAATCACTCACAGTCAATATAGTAGACGATATCAAAATATTAGAAAGCATTAATTGAGATTGTGGAGTGAATGAAAGACGAGTCGCATCCACATGAGTTAGTTTAGTGTAGAATGGCCTACAATATTATTTATTATACTTAACAAAATGATCTATATATTCGGGGGTAATCATACTAACTAACTCCTCGCCAATATCCGGGATAGGATCAACAATATTTGTTCCACATAGACGAAGTACAGTTGTTCCTCTCATGATAATCCTTCTGATAACATCACCAGGAACACTTCGATCACCGAAATCAATCACTTTCCATGATGAGGAAGCACTACTACAACCAATATATTCTAGATGATTAGAGACAATATAGAATATCTCACCCAACACTATGAAATCTCCTGCAGCAACTCATCATATTGATAAGGTCGTGAAGTGACAATTCATTCGCAACTCGTAGCAAACAATCGTCCGGAAGAAGCATTATAAGATCTCAAGAACGAAATATAAAGTAAACGTAGATATTAAAATGGAACCTCGTTCAGTTTTCGAAGGAGGGCATCGTCTTTTGAAAGCACCCGGAGTGCGATAGAATGAATCAGAGTCAGTCGTGATCGATATTGAATCACTAATAAGAGATGATACCGAGATAGTGCTCATTGACTTCTGTGATAACGTTGTTCAAAATAAGGAATGAAATATACACCTACTGATCGAGAAAATGAGGAGCTGGCGACTCCAGAATCGATTGACCTACCTGAATGAGCATAGTTTATATAGAAAAATCCATGTAATTGCATAAGTAACCTAAACCCATACGAAAATATAAATATAATCCACAATAATGCACTTGCCCCATAAGCTGCGTTGATCTTCCTCGTAGCAAGCTCGATCCTCCTGATCCATTTTCCTTCAACAATTTAATTAATAAATATGAAAAGAATAAAACAAGATACTATCGAAATGAAAGGAAAACCCCCAACAAATAAAAAAGACACGTATCGGCTGTTCAAACGAGCACTTTTCCCGCGCTCTGTGCTACCGTAATTTGATGGAATTTGATACCGTATCTATTTTCGATCAAAGACTAAAAAGAATACTGTTTCGTAATGAAAAAAGAACTCCAAATTGCGATCTTGTCTTCTGTTTTCTTCTGTATCACTTCTGTTTTCACGTATGCAAATGTGACTAAAATGTTAGGCAAAATAAAGTATTTTATCGATCATTTTATAGTGATAATAATAACAACAAGAGATTGACGTCAATTTATCCGATTGATGGGACCGTAAAAGAATAATAATAAGGGGCTTAGATGGGATGATTATTGAGAAACTGCTGGATAGCATAGTACATTTGAGGGGCCTTCCATTGAGGGGCCATATGACCTGCACCACGAACAGTAAGGAAGGTAAGACCATCGAAGAGAGTCTTGAATCCAGCAATCTGTCTATCGTACTTCCAAGGAGTCTTTCCAAGAGTTCTCTGAAGATTACGATTTTATCAATCATCCTCTTATCACTCACTCTCAGTCCAAGTTGATCAACGAACTGTTGTCCCATCATGAAGTTGCATGCCATGTCCACATCTCCGTAGAACATGAGAACACGAACGTGAGACTGTGAAGAATACGATAGGGTACGGTAGGATGAAGACTACGATACCTTGACGATCTTCTTGATGAAAGGAGCCATGTCAGTGTACTGCTTCTGGTAGGTGGTAGTAACCGAATCGCTGAATGGGTCAATCAATATACATTCATTACCGTGTTTGTACAGTACCTGCAGATATCCCATTTGCCAAGATTGAAGGGAATGTGGAGGGCCTTGCGGACAGCTCTATCGTTCATGTAGTTGACGACATCAGTGTCATTCAAGCAGGGAGCTCCAGACATCTTGAGACCACCAGTGGATCTAACCCAATCGAGAACTGTCTTGTTGTTCTTCTTCAGTGTGTCCATGTGCATTCTCTCCATTCCAGGGGCAACTCCTTCAATTATCAATTGATTGAGATTGAAGGAATGATGTAACCTCTAAGCATGATGTTCATTCTGTTCGAGTTCATATCGGGACTGGCTTCACAGTCTCTGTACAGATCATAAGGATTAAGTCCACCTCCCCATAGGAATTGGAAGATATCTTCCACCATCGTAGCACAGTGACCAGTAACCTGCAATGATTTCCCTCTTTCTTCCTTTCTTTCTCTTCATTCCTTACAGCAGTAAGATCGCAACTGTCAATGCATCCCTTGCAACAATCTCTCTCAAGAGTATTCCATGTCTTCTCATCAATTAGTCCATGACCATATGCATATCTGACGGAGGTGTCGATGTTCAATTTCTCGTTCACATATCCATTTCCAAGAGCCATTCCCTACAATCGCTTCTTTCATTCTTTCAGAGTCCCACGACGAATTGTTCCGTACCTTGAGATTGATTTTGAATGTCTTCAATCCATCGACGATTCTTGCAGTGAGAGTGGGAACGTAGACGCCACCATACGATTCTCCCATGATGTACACATTATTGCGACGGAACTCAGGGAATCGAAGGAACCACTGCTTAACTGCTTCGTAGTTCTGAGCAGAAGTCTGAAATCAATCAATAAGTCAGTCTTCGATTGGCTACCGTAACCTGGTCATCGTTGGTGGTAATGTTTCCATCAGCAGCATACGAGTATCCAACTCCAGCAGGAGCCTCGAGGTAGACTATGGATGCGAACTGAGAGGAATACGGTAGAAGAGGAGTACGGTAGAATAAAGATCTACCTTATTCCATGCATATTCATTTTCTCTGAGAGTCTTTCCATCTTCATTGGCAACATAAGGACCCATTTCATTGAGAAGACCATCAAGAGAAGAGCAACCAGGTCCTCCATTGAACCAGAAGATCAGAGGATCGCTCGATGGATCATTCTGAGATTCCACGAACCTTAATATTCAATCGATTACTCACTTATTTCTTATCCTATCCCATTACCAATAATGGAGATAGTGATTGTCTGATGCCTGGAGGAATCCAGAGTAATGCTTGAAGTTGATGTCGAAATCGACTCCAGGAAGATCCTTGATCTCGTCATCTTGAGCCGATTGGCCTGATAGAGAGGGGAATAAGGGAGGGGAAGGGAAGGGATGAGAGGGCAGACCTACCGTAGGCTGCAGCTATGCAGAGTGCAAGGAGGAAGAGACTTCTCATGATGAGAGTCGAGTCGAAGACTGAAGAGATAAAGGGGCGGAGGGAAGGAGGGACGAAGGGAAGGGAGAGGCAAAGGGGAGGAATTGATGAATGATCGGGCAGTTTGATTCTAGAAAAGAGTGGTCCCCTCGTGCCATCTGTCGTGTCTTTCTCTATGAGAAGAAAAGAGAAGGAGAGGAGAAGGAAGGGTCACAGGGGAAAGATCACTCTATTCAATAAGAACGATTTCTCTTATTTCTTTCAGATGTGAAGATCGGCTTGTGATCATTCAAAAATATATTTATTATTACTATTAGGAAATCACAGTGACAATCATAGTTTCTTAATACAACAAAGGAAAGCTGGAGTAGAAGAGGAAGGCATACAAGTGTATCCAAATGGACATCTACAATAGATCAATCGATAGAGAGAGAAGGTCAAGGGAGAACTCACGTGAAATCAAGGAATCCAGTACAAGTTCTTGTCTTTCCCGTAAGTACTGAAGTGACGGAATCATAGGAGAAAGGACATTTATCCTCTACTGCAACTGATTCTGTTGTACTTTTCAATTGGAAGAGAGGAATCATATCTACTCTGTCTCTGCAACAGAATAGATCTCCTTTCGATGTGGTTTGACATGAATATCCACTCTGGAATATGAAGGTATTATTGATTGATGGAGTGATTGTCAACCTCGGGACAGGGTGCACCAATCTCAGGACAAGAGATGGATTCATTGGAGAGAGATAGAGGTTTGGTCCCATCGAGACAAGTGGTGCCATCTCGTCTATTCTTAGATAGAGGACAGCATTGGGAAGAGAAGGAAGATAACTGAAGACATCTTTCATCTCGATTACATTCACTCCCACTTCCAATAGTACAATCAGAAGATGGGGAACTGAAAGAAAGAAAGAGATGAGAATGATTCCCCTTCCTCTTACCTTCCATCAGGACACAACTCTACTTCTTCTTCCTCATCAAAGGGACAGCACCATCTCTCTCCTTTAATACTCTCACATTTCTCTCCTGATAGACACCCTCCTGAGATGATTACAGTTAATGAACTCCAATTAATGGGAATGAACTACCGGCACATGATCTAGTGGATCGAGATCCATTCGAACAAACTCCCATTGAACAACACACTTTCTGATTAGATGAAGTTGTAGTGCATTCATATCTAAATAAAGGATTTAATGAAAATGAGAGAAGAGTGATCATACCCTCGTGAACATTGATCAGTGGAACAATCAACTGAGACACCTCCTCGTTGTTCAACCTGAATAGATACGATAGAAGGGAAGGAGGAAGAGGGTCACCTGAGATCCCTCTCCACAGACGATTTCGTGAGATTGACAACAGATCATCACTGATGAACGACGGAATTGAACACAAATTCTGAGAAGGAAGAAGAGATGGAAGGGAAGGAGGGAGGGATGGACTTACCCTTGATCACAATCATTACATAGCATCAATCCCTTTGATGGATCACTCAATGCAATTGGATGACTAGAAGGACAGATATCTCCACGAGATGGACGACCTCCTTTTACTCAATAGAAAGGGATGAGGAAGGGGAAGGGAGGGATGGGTCTACCTATCTTGGACTGTTTGGTAGTTGAAGTGAGAGTGTTAGCACAACAAATGAACTGATCTTCATTCGATGATTCCATACACTTCGTCCCCTTGGGACAATTATTCTTTGTAGAAGGAAGACACGAAAGAGTTGTTGCGTATCTGATACAATTCAATGAATATTGAAAGGGAGAGATGAGGCCATACGAGTAGGAAGAATCTAAGCATTTTGGAGGAGTAGAACAACATATTCCATTGATACATTTGGAATTAGATGGACATATCTCATCACAGGTTCGAACTGTCTTTGTTCCTGTTACGGGAATGAGATCAGATGGACATAGATCTGTGATGGAGAAGGAATGAAGAGATGAAGATATGGAATGAGATGACTTACTTCTAAGATACTCATAGATTGGTTGAGCAGTGTCAATGAATGGGAGCAATAGAAGAAGGAGTGGAATGGGATAGTACATGGATATGGAATGGATACTCTCCTTCTATCTCATTCAATCGAGAAAACAAACTGAGAGAGAAGAGGAGGAGGAATACAATGGATCTCACACCTTGGATACTCTTTTATTCAAGGGACGAAGAATAGAAGAAATGCACTTGGAATGAATATAACTCGTAACGAATATTCTTATCTATTTCATCTCTACAATTCAGATTTCTTCTCCTTCTTCGCCTTCTTTTCATCCTTCTTCGTCTCTTTCTTCTCTGCTGCCTTCTTCTTCAGTTTATCTCCTCTCTTCAACTCAGGAACCTCAAATTATCGATTGGGAGACTGAAATAGATACGGTTGTGAGGGTGTACAGTACCTCGACTTCATAGTGCTTGAGAACTTCCTTCATTGAGTTGAGAATATCAGCAGGGGAAGAGTAATAGTAGGCGTAGTTCTTGAATTCACCCTGGAATAAAAGAAGGTGATGGTACAATCCAATCAAATAACGATAGATGAATGAGACAGAATGGAATGGAATCTCACCTTCTTATTCTTGAATTGAGTGAGAAGATCTCCGTTCTTATCGAGGAAAAGAAGACGAGGAATGTACTTTCCATCGGGACGATATTCCTATGATTGATAATTAATTCACTCTTCCTTCTCCCTCCTCCCTTTCCTCCCTTCATCCTTCTATCTACTTACCTCCTCATAAGGTTCATCATCATCAGCAGTGTTAACCATAATAAAGTACTCAGAAAGAGCCTTAAATGCCTTTCTTGCATTTGATTGAGAGAAAGTCTTCTTCAGAGCTGCAAATAATAGTTGGATTGGAAGTGAAAGTAATGTCTCCTTCATTCATCCATTCATCTGGGTCACCCATATTCATTCCCATCCTGAATAAGAGAATGAATCCATTCAATCAATCGATTACCTCTGCATGCATGGCACCAAGTCTTATGAATGAGAAGGAAGATTGGCTTATCTTCATCAAGAGCCTTTTCGATAGCATCGTCCCATTTCACCCAATTAATGTCCTCTCCATATCCTGAAACAGAGAACATCCAACTCATTTCATCCATTATTTCATACTTCGTGCAGTTTCATCATGGTAACTCATCCTATCGTAGCTTCTCCCCCTCCCCCCCCCCCCCCTCCCTCTCCCCCTCTCAACCCTCTCCTCTTCAGTCCAGTTCTCGTCTATTGTACACGTGTCCAAATCGAGCCGGTTTCTTAGATCCTATTCCCTAACGGAGTAAAAACATCACCCCTTTAGCAGCTATTTTACGAATTTCACAGTTTCCAATAGTATTCTATTAGATTATGAGGAAAAGATTCGTGAAAGGGATTCTGACTTTCTGCTCGATTGGAATGCCCTAATTTTAGATTTTTGAAAATGTCAGAAACGTTAATCTACATGGTGATCATCAGAATATGCCGGCTAAATGTGAAAGTTGAAATATTAATTTCACAAATACAAAAAATGTCCGAATGCGAAGAAGAAGGCTCGAATTCGATTGAAAAGTATAGAAAATCATACCATTGGAAAGAGGATTCTGATAGATTTCCTTTAGATTTAGATCGGCAGATTGAGTGAATGTGAATGCCACAACGACAAGAAGAATAAGTGTCCGCATGGTAGAATGGAAGTTCCTTCCACTGACTCGATCTATTCCCTTTCCTCTCTCTCTTTCCTTTCCCTTAGCTCCTCCCAGATTAGAAAGAGAAAGTGGAAGAAGATTGATCAAAGTCATTTCATTCTCCATATTCTAGACTCTTCCAAGTGAAAGTTACGACTGTTCATTGAGAGTAACGCTTTATCTCGTCAAAATACACTGGGTACAGTAGGAATGATCACTGGGGATAGACTGAGGTCAGACAGAAGATGATCTTCTTATCCCATTCTCATAGGAGGAGCTCTCTTCTTTGAATAAATTGGTTCTGCTGTGGGAACGAAATCAAGAAGAAGTCTCTGTTTTCTATTGCTGAATCCAATTGTTTTGTCGAATAGAATACGGAAAGAGCGGAAGGGAAGAAGAGACAGAGACGTTGATCCAAACGAGAAGAGAATCTGGCTCTGGAAAAGGAATATTCGTCATTTACAACTATTCATTTGCGAAAAACGTTTCTTAAAATGCATACCTTGAGATGAGTTATGAATGCACTGAAGAATGAAGTGTGAGAAAGAGCGAAGGAAGGGGATCGAGAGAGTAGAGTATCTCTTAGTGAGACAACCTTCAATTCATCCACACAATACACGATCTCTCCCTTGTATCGAAGAGGATTCACTCGCATTCCGAGAAGAGTCTGCAATTCAACGATGGGAATGAAATCACTAATCCATCAATTATCACTTTTCAGTGAAACCACGACTTTAACAATAAAATTATTCAATTGATGATTAATTAGGCATGTCACCGGATAGTACGATAGATTGGTTTCACCTGGAGAATGAGTTGAAGAAGATTATGAAGTGCGATGAATTGATGTTGAGCACGTCGATTTCCATGGATGAATGGCAATTCACCCTGAACAAGAAATAATCGGTCTATTCATTCTATCTATTAGTTGACCAACCTTCGATGCTTTAGCAACCAAACGATCGAACCATGGATTGTCCATACACATTACGGGACGAAGGAAGATAGACGAAAGAGAAGTAACTGAATGGGAGATCATAATAATTGAATCGGTTTATTGATATCTCACCTTCCTTGACTCTCAATCGTGCTGCGAATTCAGCCCTAGTGAGTGCTTCTCCGTATGATCCGAGAAGGAAAGAAGAGGGAATGTCCCTTCAAGGAACAACACTGTTGAATTTACTTTAAAAAATAAAGAAAATCCATAGATCAAAGAGAGTAATGCAAAAAAAATGTATATTGAACTCAATAATACTTTCATGTTGAGTGCAATTTGAGATGATCGAGATAAGAAATGAGAAAGGGCCATAGACAAATTGAAAAAGAGTAACTGACTGATGTTTGTGCTCTGATACTCCGTAATTATCATCCTGAGGAAGGCAAGAATAAGCATCTCCAAGATAGATCAATCGACGAATTGACGAATGACTTATTGCATCCATTATGTGTTCCACTCCTAGAGATCAAAGATCAATTATCCCATTTGAAATATATGGGAAAAAATATAAATATAGGAACTGATAGCTCACTTCTAATGATTTCCTCATTTCCTGTGGTGATATCATTTGAAGATTGATTCTCTAGAGGAATATCAAATGGAATGATGAGAATAACGCTTTCAACTCCTTTCAGATGAGGGGACAATTTGGAGACAGACCATTCATCGATATGAGAATAGGGGACATAAGAAGGAACGACTGAATACGGTAGGAGATCAAGAGGAAGAGAGGGATACGGTAGACTCACGATTGGAGAGAGTATCGATTACTTTAACATCAAAGTGATTGGATTGTAGTAGATTAGATAATTGAATGGCAGGAAAGGCCGATCCAAGTATTGCGACTTTCTCCATTGATGAGTGAAGAGGGAAATGCGGGAGCTTCTTGTTCACAATCTGGTTCTTATTCGTAGATTCTAATCTGATCCGGAATCTTTTCCTTCTCGGATCATTCTCTGCCTTGTTCCTCCCCTTTCCCTTTCAGGTGCTTGCATAACCATCCAATGTAACACAATGTCATTTATTCCATCGAGATAGAAAGACATTTTACAACGTAATTACTCGTGAACACAGTGATAAAAGCACAATCACACCGGACAATAGAAAGACATACCAGTGAAGAGAAGATAATCATGCTGATATCTCCAATGGATTATCCAATCGACGATTGTGTAAACTGAATAATATGTCATAATAATCAATAAACTCTTTCTTCGGAAGACTTACAATGGACACTCATCGTCTTTGCATATTCCATTGAGATCCCATGGACACAATGTTGATCCCATTCCACTCCCTTCCATTGATATCTCTCCTCCATCCGACTCCATTTCCTACAAATAATACCACTACCTAGACAGCTCAACACACCTGCGTACTCCATGTACTTAAGTACGCGGCTACCCGTAAAAAAAGTACTGGTATTCGAAAAAAGTAGGCTACCAGTAAGAATATTTTGACTTTTTTGAGCGTTTCGTGCAAAATATGACGTTTTTGAAGAGGAATAGGTCGGCTACCCGTAGAAAAAATCCTAATTATTTGCGGCTACCCGTTCTTATAGGCAGCAAAAATTCCAAGTACATACTTGGCACAGGTATGCAGCTCAATAAGGTTCATAATGAGTAAGTCTGAATATCACCTCCTGCTCCATTCGTTCATTTTCTGATGTATTCCCTTGGATAACATCACCATTCGTCTTTTCTACATTCGATTCTATTCTCACGTCTACTTCATCACTTCGCTCTCTACAAATAAAATAAGTGCAATTTAATATAATTCTTCCCCTTCTCACTTGGATTGTAATTGCATGAGTAGCATATTCCTGAGAGTTTCTTCATCGTGATCTTCTACCGAAGTGCTTCTCAATCAATAGCATTCGACCAAATTTTCACATGTCAACTCACCTAGTCACTATAGGGTTCTTTTGTCCATAAGCAAGATCTTCTTCATCCTTTCCATCACTCATTACTTCTTCCACTTCTTCCACTGATACATCATCATCATCTTCTTCTTCTTCTACTCTTGACAATGCCTGGAAAAACTCGCTCCATTTCGTGATCATAATTGTCTGCCATACTATCATACAGTAACCAACCTCTAAAATGGCGCTTGCGATTTTATTCGATTCCTTCTGCAAATTGACTTCATCTTCATCAACTTCTTTCCTCAATTTCTCCGTTTCTCTCTTCATTTCTTCCTCTTCCATTATCTGTTTATCAATGTCCTCTATGAGGCGCTTCACGCGTGCCTACAATGCATTGTGTTTCCTCACTTTAAAATAAAAGAAAGAGATCGAAGATCACGATGATAACATAAATGAATGAATAACTGACGACATAATCATCTCTTCTCTTACACATATCAGATATATAACCTTTCTTCATCATAATTCCTCTCTCACTCTTTGCCAATCGGACCTTCTTCTCTTCAAGTTTCTTCGCACTTTCATCCCATTTCTGAATAAAATAAGTATACCCCTTTAATTCCTTTAATTTCATACTTCTTGCCGTTTCTGAAGTTCACTCGACTCCTTTTCCTTCGAATTCATTGGTGTCTGCAATTCTTCATCTATAGCTGCAAAAATATGTAAATATTGAAATGAACGTGTCACTTATACCTGCTATCTCCTTTTCCAAACGATTCTTCTCAATAAGTTCTTCATCAATGGTTACAACATCAAAAATTGCACTCTTTGGCTTCCCTTCAAAAGACTTGTTCATTATTTTCTCTCTCGATGCATTCCTTGGTCGTTGTTTCTCCTTACGACGACGAGATTTTTGTCGATCCGACGTTGACCCTAGACACAGAACAATCGTCATTCATTCGCACTCTTTTATTACAAAGATACCAACTATTATAATCAGAATGGATACAATACGAAAAAGGCTTACTGTTACTATTCTTCAATCGAGTAGATTTATCTGCCCTCGAGACCCGATCTTCATTCACATCAGTCGATCTTTTTCGATAAGTGTTTGGGATATCCACCTCCTTTCGCATATGATCAGAAACTGCAATGGCTGGGCTCACCTATGCAAATACATCACAAATAGGCCCAACTTCAAACACAAACCTAATGAATTTGGTAAGATCCTCTCTTCAAGGAACGCAACTGCCTGGGAAGAATAAAATTATACATTTTAACCGGACATGTACAAGAGTGAACTGACCTGTGAGACCTGAGCAGGGGCACAAGACGCGAGAAGTTTATCTATAGCCTCTTCATGAACATTCGGTGAACATGACCCCTTATCAAAACTGAAACTGTTCGTGAATACTGTGATCATGATCAATGACGTGATCATAAAATTATACAGCACGATCACCCATGTAATGGTTATAGTAATGATATTTTACGACTAGAATAATCACTCAGAACAAAATCAAGTCTGGTTCAATGTAAAACTCACTTCTGCTCTTCTTGACCTTCTTGATCAGAGTCCAGCTCCCCATCTTCCTTCTCTTCCAGCTCAGCTAGAAGTTGGCCGTCTTCCATTCTAAAAAAATGTTAAATTAGAAGTAATATTTAATAACAGTATAAAGATAAATAACTGTATTAATTAATATATTAATATATTAACGCAGCAGTTGGTCAAGGAACTGTCACAGCTCAAATATTTTCAGGAATTTTAGGCAATTTGTAAAGTTCACTATTAACTTTCAATTTTTTTCAATTTGATTTTTTATATGCAAATGTTTGTGTAGTATCCTAAGTATTCCTAATCGTGAATTACTCTTCAGGTCATAAAACCAAGGAGTGATCCAACATGGCTGATTCCGTCCAACCTTCAGAAGTCAGTTTGCATTCGTTTGATCATGTTTAATAGTTTATTCATTAGCTTCTCTTGGCTGGGTGCTCGAGTTCCGATCTGTTCTCTACCCTTTTAATCGATCCTAAGACTGGAGTTTCCTCCTGGTCTCACAAAGGAAGTGAATTGCAAGGCGGTTCATTAGGAAAGGTGCTCCCATTAGGTGAGCCAGTTTGTATTACTGTCTGTTAGATTACTCAATATCATAGGACAAAATGGAGACCATCTTCTTCTGTCCATGAAGGACAGGCCGTTTCTTCATGCCATTGGCGTGAATGCACACGAAAGGTAAGGACGTTGCTCGTAGACACAGTTAATGCTTAAGTCGTTGAAGGTTTCACCAGCGATCTTCAGTATGCGGAATGGTTCGAGATCTCGCAGTAACTTCTGATGGATCTCTTCTATTCGTTGCCATTGATAAGAGAATATTTGTATGGCTGGTGAGGCTTAAGATTATTTATTAGCTGAATATTATTTTTCCAGTTATCAAACGGAGACTTGGTAGGAGTTCGGGATGTTCATCTTCGAAATGTTACCTATATAAGTCTCTCCATTGATGATTCCACTCTCGTAACAACAAGTGAAGATGGAGCAGTCCGTGTCTTCCTTGTCTCTGAGTAAGTTCACATACTTTTTCAATTTGTGTTGTTTTACTGATTGGAATATAACTTTTCTAGTCTTATTTCATCGCAAGAATCTGAATCGTCTCCATTTCGAGAATGGCAAGCCCATTCTCTGTCAGTAACTGGTCTCTCCCTCTCTCGTTGTGGAAGTCTTCGAGTAGCTTCGTGTTCTCTCGATCACACTGCATCCATCCATTCTGTCGCACTCGATATCTGCCTACTAAGGGTAATATTTTTTTATCTATCACATTCCAAATATTCTAGAAATTTTTCCTTTCCTATTTGGTAAGTTTTAGGTAGGGAGGGCAGCGGCTAATTTTTAAAGATAAGAAGTAAATAATCAGTTATGCTCGACCTATGCATTCGACAGTGCCGAATCATATTATAAAAATAAAAACTTGAAAAAATGATCAAAAACAATAATATTTATGATTACAAAAATAACACTGGAAATGCTCACCTACCGTACTCCCCTCGAGGTTGCGCTATGTCAGATTGATGATCTCGCATTTTTAATTAATATATTTTTTTGTATTAGCTTATAAAATATATCTTTTATGATCGTAAATACATTCTGAGCACCTACAAAATACATACGATTGCTTTTGAATCATTCACTACTAGGGAAAATCGAGTTTGTACGTGGTCAAAAAAGGGGTACGCGGCAAACAACCCACAGTTTCGGCATCTCCGAACGAGAATTTTTGAAAAAATTTCCGATAAGAAAAAGGGATAGGGTGTGTGCGACAATTCCAGAGTGGTTTGTTTCGGTGGGAAGGTCAAGTATAGCCACGAGAGGGCAGATACGGGGACAAAACCGATCAGTCGTTCAGAGTGACATCATTCCAGTCAAGGTTTCGGTACTTCCGCACGAGAATATCGGGGATAGAGGATTTCCAGGGGAAGGTAATAGACATGGGCGATAAATTAGAGACGGTTTAGTTCGGTGGGAAGATCTGGTACAGCGATGGGAGGGTGAAAATCTCGGGAAAGTGAGCTGTACGGCAAAATCGCGACATACAAGTAAAGTTTTCGGTACTTCCGCACGAGAGTTTCCGGGATTGAGCGTCACCGGGTAAGTGAGGAAGGTATAGGCGATAAACTAGACGCGGTTTGGTTAGGTGGGAAGCCCTAGTATAGTCACGGGAAGATGAAAACTGGAAAAAATGCAAAATTTGGCTAGAATCACGACGTTCAAGTAAAGTTTTCAGTACTTCCGCACGCGAAATTCGGGGATCCTGTGTTACCAGGGGAGTGAGAAAGACTTGGCCGATAAAATAGAAGTGGTTTGGTTAGGTGGGAAGACCTAATATAGCGACGAGAAGGTGAAATCGAGACATTTACGAAAGGCAAAAAGTGGAAGGTGTCCATATTTACTGATTATAACGAAATAAGTGCCAGGTAAGTGATTTATATGATATGTGTGAGTCGTATAAGTTATTTGAAAGCGAAACAATAGTAATTAAACTCAAAAGTAGCCAATAAATCGATAATTTAGAGACGACTAAAAAATAAAATCAATATTCGATTCGCTCGAAAAAAGTTGCTAGCATACTGTATCGCGTTTCGCATCGGGAACATACGCTGCCCTCCCTAGTTTTAGGTGAGACGTGTAAATAAATAGTTATAATTGAGGTGTCAGCAGATCGTCCATTCACATCCATTTGTCTGTGTCCCTCAGAGACTCGTCTCGTTATGGGCACAGATAAGGGAATCGTCGCATGTGTTTCACTCTATGATGCAGCTAAGAATGATCAGAAGGAGATCACTCTCTCTACTACCAATTCTGCTTCCACCGACTTCCTTCTCAGAGGAAAACATACTAGTGAAGTGAGTGAGAGAAATTTATTACTTTGAACACTTTTTCCACTTTCCATTTTGATGTCACTTAATCATAATGGTATTTGAGGTGGTTCGTCTTTGTTTCAATTCGGATGGAACTCTTCTTGCATCGGGAGATAGTGAAGGGAAGTATATCATCTGGCAGATTGGAAGCAAACAAGTACTCAAGGTGAGACTCCCATTGAACTGAATTAAACTTGCTGTTGTTGAGGAGTCAACGATGCATGGTGCAGTGTGCACTCTTCAATTTGTACCCTATTGGAGAAGTGTATTAGGAAGAGAAGACAAGAATATTCACAGACCTAATCTCAATCTAAATAGAACTATTGGAGAAAGGAAACAGCTCAGTTTATTGCGGAGTCAACAAATTGATTCTGATGTAAGGAATATTTTGTGCATGTTTTTTCTCTTCAAAATGCTCCCGACACGAAACAATTATGTCATTTGAGGAGTATTGGATGGGAGTGATCGATAAGCTGTTGAATGAGAGTGGAGAAACAAAAAAGAATACGATTGTGAAGAGGGAAAAAGAAAAAGAAGAAGTGGATAAGGATGAAATAATCAAGAAATTGACTGCTGAGAAAAATAAATTGATGAAGATCAATAAGGAATTGTATGACTACACTACCTCTGAGGTATTCAATCTCAACACTTAGTTACATTTTATACTCATTGTTATTTGTTGTTTTGATTGTTATTCCAATTGTTATGTACCTTTTGTTACTACCTTTCTTCTGCTCGTTAGTCACATGTTAATTACTGTCAAGCCCATCTCCTCACGGTGAGGATCTCTTCTTGCTAAGAGAGAGGGTAGACCTTCCCTTCCTTTCCTCTTCTCCTCTTCCCTACCCATACCCCCCTTCCTCTTACCCCCTTCACATTCGCGTCTTTCCCCTATATTCCCCTCCCTCTCCTCCCTCCCTCTAAAGGCTAGGCAGATGGTATGGTAAGGGCAGACGGGGGGATAAGGGAGAGGGGTCACAGCTCATACCCTCCCTCCCCCACCCCTCTCAATGAGGCTTCCCCTCCCTGTATTCAATACGAGAGAAGAACAATCGATTGAGAGTCTCAGACTTTATTAGATTCATATAGAAAGTACATTAAATACAATAATACTGGCGTGGGGAATTATTAGATAGAGAATGCGGTAGATGGGATGGATCGTCGCTGAGAGGTAGTAGAATGGGATGGAGTGGGGGATAGAATAGATAGAAGGAGGAAGGGGATAGGTCATGGTACCCATCTTACTGTCCCTTATACGCAGCAATGGCAACTTCGTATCGTTTCTTGTCCTTTTCAGCCATTTTCTCCCATTTCTGCAATAGATTTACTGTATTCATAGTAATAATCTCATAAGGAAATGAATGAGGAAGTAGAATACTAACGGATTTATCAGCGAGTTTTCCCCATTCGACACCAGCAGCCTTGGCAACATCAGCCACTCCCATTCCCGGCTTTTTCAGTTTGTCACGGTTCTCAGCCATCCAAAAGAAAAACGCACTCATCGCACGCTTAGGCGCGTTCGGATCCTTCAAAGAAGGGAATTATTGATTTTCATGGATGAGAAATGCGGTAGGTATACGAGGAATACGGTACCTTGGCTTTCTTGACGCCTCCCTTAGTTCCCTTGGCCATTGTTGTGTAGTAGTATCTGAAAGAACGGGAGTTGAAGGGGAATGGAGGGGATGGAAGGAGTAAGGGAAGGGAGAATAGAGAAGGAGGGGAGGGGACGCGACTGAAGGGAGATAGAGAGCGAATGAAGGAGTGAAGAGGGAAGGGAAGGAGAAGAGAGAGACGCGAATGCAAGAGCGACCACTGGGGCGATCAATGGAGGGGAGGAGAAGAGAGAGGAAAGAAGGCCCCTCCCACTTCCCCCCTCTCCCCTACCCCCTCTAGGGATGAGATGAAGACTGAATAAAGAGATTGATGATTGAAGAGACATTTGAATGAACACACTATGGTTGACACTCCAATCATTATCTGGTGTGATATGGATAGTGAGGAAGGAGAAGTTGTTGCGAGTGTGGAGATAGACAATGAGATGCATTTATAGTGTCATCTATGCCACTAAATTACAAACAGACGGAAAGAGTGAGTTATATTTTCGAATTGAATTAGAGAAAAGTAAGGGTGACTGGGAGAGAAAACGAGAGATATGATTAGAAATTATTTTTTTCTGAAAGACATATCTCAACTTGGTACGGTAGTTGCGTTGGACCGGAAATATAACGACTCGTATTCCAAGACTCGCTTAGGGAGGCCATCTTCGATTAGATAAATACTATATCCCATTCTGTAATTTCCAAAAGCAAATTTTCCATTATCTCATTTTTCAATGTTATCTTCTTCTCTCTGACCGCCTAGAGAGTATTGTACAGTGAGAGGACGAGACATTGTTTTCACAGCCGATGTTGGCAAACTACATTCTTTTAAAAGTAAGCCTTTGTTTCTAGACGATTCGATACGAGGATGAATCATGTGGAAGTTCAACGGCTCATTCGTACACCTTCTATCCAACTTTGGAACAAATTGTAGATTTTCCCACTTTGATTGACACGATCGAAAGAGAGACGAATGCTGGAAGTACATGTGGAGTTGTTAAGGTATACAGATTGAAATGTATAATAATACAACAATTAAATGCTCTGTAGTTGCTACATGTACTGAATCACCAAAATAATAATACATTCTTGAGAGAGAATTGAAGTAAATAGATCGAAGATACGGTAATTGCAGATAGTTCCTCCAAATGGATGGAAACCGAGGAAAGCCGGATACAATAACAAACTCATCGGTGATACTGTTATCAACAGGTTTCATTTTACTATCCTATTGTATTCCCATTGTCCCTTGTTCTCTTTCCCATTACTTCATTTTTTTTGCATTATTACCCCTTTATACCCCTTTAACTTGTATTTGATTTTGTTTCACAATTGGAAATATTTCAGACCCGTAACGGAGATGTTCAATTCGGGAATAAAGCAGAAGTGCTATGTGAAGGATGTCGATGTATTCAGGTATATCTATGGTCAGATCATAATTTGAAAATAGGAGCATCAGGTATTGTAGATAACTCTCTGGATGTGAATACATAAATACATTTATCCGAATGTTCTAATCCTGCCTAGTATGTAATATGTGTGAGTAACATGCTCGGTTTATAGGAAACACATGACTTGGAATGATCTGCAAAATTATGCAGCGAAAAAGAAAATCAGAGCACCAAAAGCAAGTGTGTCGGATAGAAATGCGATGGATAAGTAAGGAATTTAGTGAATTGGGAAGTGAATGAATGGATACGTTAAGATTGTTATGGGAAAGTATGCAGCAAGAGAATCTACCTGATCCCGTTTATGGAGCTGATACAGAAGGATCTCTCTATGATGATGATGTTGATACTCTCAATATATCTCGATTAGGAACCATTCTGGACGATCTCAAAAAGGATATCGTAAGTTTTTACTTATTCTTATTCTCTCAACTATTTTCACTAAAATACTATTAGAATTGCTGTAATGTTGAAATGCTCAATAAGTGTTCACGTGTTATCGAGAACTTTTAGTTGATCTTAAATTAGCTATCAAGAAAGTATGAATAATATCATAACAATGTATTGAGAATATGCCTGGAGTGACAACTACTTATCTCTACTTCGGAATATGGAGGACGATGTTCCCATGGCATACAGAAGATGTCGATCTATACTCTATCAATTATCTACATCACGGATCTCCGAAAGTATGGAATAACACTCTTTGATTACGGTAGTCTCTTTCTCTCTCTCAGCATTGGTGGTCAGTCCCTCCCGAAGCAGCCGATTTATTCGAGAGAATGATGAGTCAATTATTCCGTGATGATGCATCTAAATGCTCTGCTTTTCTCAGGTATGATATACATATCATAATGGAATTTCATCCATTATCCCCCCCCTTCTTCTTCTGAAAGCGAATTGTAGACACAAGAACTATATCGTTCATCCTGATCTTCTCACTCTCTATGGAATTCCATTCTCAATGACTACCCAACGGGAGAACGAATTCATCATTACTTTCCCCAGGGTGAGTATCTTTTCTGTATAAGCACGTAGTCGAATATATTTGAAGTATGAAAAATGGGCTAAGTGATAATTTATTCGTGGCAGGGTTATCACATGGGATACAACACGGGCAATAATGTGGCTGAATCAACTAATTTCGCATCTGATAGATGGGTTGGATTCGGAATGAATTATGTGGTGAGAGATAAAGGAAGGGATGAATCATTGAAATAGCTATTTGAGATGTGCAAGTGTAAGAGTGATGCAGTCAAAATCAATATGGATGGATTCGTAAGGACGTATCGAGATGAAGATACGTATACGAAATGGAATTTGTATTGGTCAAGTCTACGGAGTGATGAAGATAGAGCAAGGGCAATCGCCAAGGGAAAATATACTCTTTATCTACCTGGTATGATATAACGTCTAATTCATAATTTGAAAATATATGTGTAGATTGGAGATACAGTAAGAATGAGAACAATTTATTCGAAGAGAGGAGATATAATCGAATGAGGAGTAGACACTTTCCTCATTGTGCTGTATGTGAAGCATTTCTACCTTCTCAATGCTGTATCGATAAGGGAATGACACCACAGAGGTATTGTCATTACAACTATCGTCTACTCTCTTAGACGAAAATGAATAATCTATTAGGATTTTTATTGTAATCAATGCAGATCCCGTCGTTTTGTCACATTGAATCTCTTCACGAAAGCAAATGAAGAGTCAGTATTCGATTCAGATGAAGATAGAGAATGGAGAGAAAAGAGAAGAATGAAATTAGAGGAGGGCGATGAATATGGACGATTTACTCCTTCTCCTCCTCCAAATGATCCACAAGAAGATATTATTCTCACTTGTGACAATTGCGAGTAAGTGTTTCCTTTTTAATTCCATATTGTGATTAGCCGAATGTTGTCAAACATTAGGAGGTAGTCTGCGTATTTATTTTGCGATTAGATTAAATTCAGTAATTGTGATGAATATTGTATTAAGGGTGAGTGTGCACGAAGGATGTTATGCAAGAAGAAAGAATTACGATAGAAATAGAGATGAATCAACTCTATTCCGATGTGCAAGATGTTGTCAATCTGACGAGACTAGGTTCCACCATCCACATCACGATATATATAATTGTAAATCAATTTAGGATTCGTACAACAACATGTGTTCTATGTGAATTGAGAGGAGGGGCTCTCGTGAAGGCAACACTCGGAAGTACGAATACGTATGTCCATGTAATATGTGCACTTGCTCATCGAAGGTAAGAAAAGAGAAGAGGGGATGGGGGAATAGACGATGGATGTCCAGGGCATTCTTCATAGAACACAATGAATATCGAAATGGAGTGTATATCTATCCTCCTTCCAAGTACGGAGCGGATGATACGCAGATGAGGTCAGTTAACATTAATTGGCCATGAGAAAGATGTTACGGAGGCTAATAGTAGAATAGCTCATATTAAAGAAGTGGTCTTTCCTAAAATGTGATGCATTGATTTATTAAAAATCGATATTATTTACAACATATTTGATTATATTTCAGAAGACTGTCTACTCCCGAGTATCTGAATGTCCCGAGACCATGGGATACACTCGTCAATCGATACGAATGCGAAATTTGCAAAGTAAGTGAAATGAATAGAATGGAAGGAGAAATAGTAATAATAATTGATTAAGGGTCACGGAGAGGGATTGATGGTGTGTAGTCTATGTGTGAGTGAAGGACTAACTGATGTTGATATTGTTCATGCGACATGTGCAAGAGAAGTTGGAATGAGATTAGAAAGAAGAACATTCCCTCAATTAGTCGTTGTTATCTGTCATAGACATGAACGTATGTGATGAGGATGAGAGAGAAGATAAGGAATAAGATATTACAGGACAGATCAGATTGAAGATAGGAACACAAGTAGAAGTGGAAAAGAGGAAAATGAGTAAATCGATTGAAGGGAATAAGGAAAGAGAAGAAATAGTGAAGAGCATAGGGAATGTAGTTGGATATGTGGATGATGAAGTAGAAGATGATGGAGAAGAAGATATTAATAGAAGATGTATTGTTGATTTTGAAAATAATGATGAAAGTTTGAATACCCAAGGTAAGTGAGAGATCATTCAAGTATTGTATAATGAAGTAAATTGAAGAGTCAGATATCGTCAAGTGTTGGTGTGGAAATTGTGATGGAAAGACACATGTTATTGACTCTCCCGTTAGTTGTTATCATTTATATATCTATTATTACTATTTAATTTCAGATAGTAGTTCTATGGCAGCAGAACGGAGTTGAATATCCAGCTTATTATCGAGGACCAACACCTCCCTCTCATTACAAAGTACAAATTGATGGAGAAATTGATATTGTGAGTTGCATATCACACTATTGCATTATGGGTATGCTTGTTAAGAGATGGTTTAGGGGGGGGGGGCGGGTAGATAGAGACAATTAGAAGAAGATATAGCGCATTTAAAACTACTAATATATTCAATTTGAGGTTGACACAGAAGATGTGTCAGAGTATTTCCCTATTGGCCGAATGATTGAATACGAAGAAGAAGTATCCGTTACTCCTGCTAAGAAAGCAAAGAAGGCTCGTTGACACTTATTTTATTGTATCTAATTATAATTATCTATGGTTTGCAAATACGTTGTTTGTTTGATCTCTATTAACATTACTGTACCATATTCTTTCAAGTTCTTTATTTTGTCATAGCTGTACTCAAGCAATTACATACTTTTTGAAAGTATTGAAAACTAACTTTACTATACATTGTTTAACATTTTTGAAAGCTCTGGTCATAAAGTCATGCGAAGATAAGAATGTTAAAAGTTGTAGTTGCAAGCAAAGGGTTGAAAAATGGAGTGTATATTTATCCTCTATTTGCCAATTGATGGTAGTTCTCACAGTAGAATTCATTCTTCGGAGTACAATATGCCCATTGAAGTGATCGATTGAATGCATCGTATTTCTCAATAACACACGATGCCAGTTTACGATCACAATGACAACCCCAATTACTGTAATGAGGAATTAGAGATAGAAGAATGAAGAAGAGACTTACGTCCATATGTGATGAGTAGGAAGAATACACCAATCAGATGGTTCACGGGAGGAATAACAATGAGAATGACGAGAACACGGTTGGAAACTGAGATTAGAATTGGATTAGACAAGAGAGATAGAAGGGAACTGACAATCCTCGTGATGGGACGAAATGAGCTCCATGACAATTGAATGATGGATCAGAGGAAATATTCCCTCCTAGACATGAAGTATGATTCCATAGATGATTCTTTGATGGAGGATAGAAATTACGAGATGATGATCTACTGAAGACGATAGGAGAAAGGAGAAGAAGATAGAAGAGAGGACACATTGAGGGGATGGAATAGAAGAGACTGAATGGAATGCACTTCCAAGGGAGATCATCCAGTATTCATCGAGTGAGAGAGATGGAAAAGAAACGTTTATCAATACTCAATCACTCTGTTCTGAGGAGGGGAAGGGAAAGGGATAAATGATGGATGGAGAGGAAGAGTGCTCATTTAGCAAGAAGAACAAGGACAATGGTCTATAGAGAAAGCTCTTTTCTCTATTGGAGTCCACCAATGACGTGCCAATTGAATGAATAGAATTCCCCATTGCCATGACCAAATTATCTGAAATCATATCATATTTCTTCATCTTGAATCTCTGTTGCTCCAAACATGTTATTATCCACCTTACACATGACATCACCATACACATCGTACCTACTTATTAGTTTTGCGATCTATTTTATGGAGAAACCGTACTAACGACTGAAGATAACTAAAATTGGATTGAAAAAACTGACCCCCACAATAAATGGAGCGCTTATAAATTGTAGAAATGCACAAAGAATATTGATGAAGACATGGGAAGGAGCCCCATCGGCACATGATATAAGAGAGAAGGATGACAGAAGAGTACCTGATCACGAAATACTATTTATATCTAGTGACGTCAGTCATTGAAATGAGATATTAGTGTGGTGATGAATTGGATTGTGATGGGAAAGATAGAGAAAGAGTGGGAATGGGAAGGAGATCTTACCTAGGCCAGGAATGAATATATTGGAAAGAAAGCATAGAACAGCTAATGAGAGAGGCATTGATGGAATTGCACGACGAAATCGACCGAGAGATCTCTACAAGGAATACTGTAGTTGAGATACGGTATTGAATCACAGATTACTATTAATCCACATTTCTAATCAATACAAACTATCCGTGAATATGAACATACGATAAAACCATTCCGTCATCAAAACAACGAACAATTGAATAGTATGAATGTGCGCAATAATAATCAATAAATAGTTCTTACCTTTCTTCGAATCCTCTCCGATTTAACATGAGATTGTGGTTCCTCATCGAAAGAAAATTCACGTACGATACTCTCATCCATCCATTTAGTTGTCCCTTCTCCCATTCTATTCTCCATCTCCTTTCTGTTTGATCTAGTCTTATCCTATCTACATCCTACCTCTGTATCTTCCCTTCGATCGATATTCTCCCATTCAATTGAAGAGTCATCAAAGTATGGAATACAATTGAGTGTAGTAGTTGGTGTAGTCCTACCCTTGTCCCTCCTCTCTCTTCTTTCTTCTCTCTCATCTCTATCACCTCCTTCTTCTCTATATCAATCTAATCGGCTTCTCACCCTTCCCTTCCTCTTCCTCTTCCTCTTCTCTTCTCTCTTCCATCATCTCAAACCAACGCCCATATCCATTTCACATTCAAATCTCCATCTTCTCCTTTTCCATTCCTTACCTTCTCTTTCTCCATATTTCCTATTCTTACTTCCACTCATCTTGAATTGAGTTATAAACTTCTTCCTTCGTTCTTCTCTCCGTTCCTTTTTTTCTTCTTCAGCATTCTCCTCTGAAAGATTTGAAATGTTCTCTAGGGATTCGTCTAGTTCATTTGTAGAATTGTCCTCTATCTATCCTCTCAATGGAAAGTTCTTCCTTGATCCCATGCTGTCATTCACAGTTCCCTCCCTCCCTCCCCCCCCCCCTTCTCCCTCTTCCGTCTCCAATCTTCACTTCTGCTTCGTCCCTTACCTCTTCATTATACCCTCTCCTATTCTCTTTCCTCCACTCTCAGAAACATCAGATAGCATTCAACTAGAATAACATGTTTATCTATTTTCCCATTGTTCCATCTCATTTTCATTCTAAGGGCGATTTTTCACTTCTCGTCAGGGGAAGAATGGGAATGAAATGAGAGAGAAGGAAATCATCTTTCAACCTAACGATGAGAATGAACAAATGAGTTGTGTCTAGACTCTCTTCATAAAGTGTACTCTCTATTCATCTCTAACTGAAGAGATAATGAGTAGAATGAAGAGAGTATTCAATCTTCATAATGAGAGAGTAGTCATTAGAGTGATTGCAGTCACTCTCTTCGATGGATCTTCTCCTCCCTCACTCCTCCTCCTCCCACCTCCCTTCTTCCCTCACTCCTCTCTCCTCATTCTTTCTCCCTTCTACATAACAAACACCTTCTTCATCCATCCATCCATTCTATTTCATATCTTTCTATCAGAATGGATGTTATCAATCATCTCTCTCTCTCATCTCTTTCCATTGGTGTCTTCAATTCTCTCACGGATATCATCCTTCTCCCCTCCCTCTTCTTCCCCCCTTCTCAACCACTCAACAGTGCTCACTCCTTCCTCCACTCCCTTCCCCTCCCCCTCTCTTCTCTTCATTTCACACCTATAATCATTCGTTCTCTCTTCAGATGGTATCTCACAATGTGACATCAACGTTTCTCTTGGTTGAATTGGTTCTCTCATCAGCTTCATTAATTGCATCTCTGGCAGTTATATCAGCCCAATATCAGAGCGAACCACTCGATCCAATAAGAGATTTCCCACAGTCAGTTATTTAATAATTGTCGTTTTCTATGGAAGAACTCATATTGTTTCCGTATTTCGAAAAGTTGAAGATAGAAAATACAGTCTTTCAATTCGTTCATGAATAGTAGATGAGTCGTTCTGTATTTCTTCAGATGGGAATGGATTGTCTATTGCTTTCTCGCCCTCTCTACAGTTATTTCTTCCATCGCTGCTCTTTTCTCTCTTGCCAATAATTCATCCAAGTTCTATCTCATTCTCCATTTCATATTCATTGTGAGTTTCACTTTATTATTCTTTCTCACTCCCGTTCGACATTTTCAATTCGTGATAAGGGAGAAAAAAGTAGGGGTGAAGAAAGAAACAGATAACGGCGATTGGGGCGGGGATGAGAAAATGTGGTGTGTTTGAGAGGGGGGAATGGTTTGTCTGTCGATAGTTCCTTTTAATCTTCATGTTATCGAACACTCTTCTTCTCGTTTCTCTCCCTTCAAGGATTAGGGTAACTATGGTCTGTTTTGTGTCGACTCTTCTCGTTGAGAGAAGAGAAGAGAATGGATACGTCTACTGAGATCGAACTAAGAAAGGAAGGAAATGAATTCTCTTTCAGACATTGGTCACTCTAGCCATTGGGAAGTCTCTCTTCACTCTTATATTTAATCCTTCCTTCTCTGATTTCAATTGGTTCATTGGAATCGCAGCTCTTCTTCCTCTTCAATTATTCTTATTAGTCGCTCTCTTATTCGAGTTTCGAACTCTCCAATCGAATTGTTGATCTGAACCCCCGTAATTTCTTTCAATTTCGTTAGACTCAGTTAATCTACTAGCCTAAATTGAAGTTGTTAATAAGAACATCATTTGTCTATCGCAATCTCTCCGATTTCAATGGTCCATTTCAATTACGGTATCTTTCTCCCCTCTGGACACGAGTTTATTTATTCGATCTCAATATGTTTATGTTTCCATCACCCGTCACTTCGTTTGTTCCATCATTCGCATATCGACTCATTCGATATTCCATATGTCTTCTCGTAATAAATGTATTATCTCATGTCTTCTCACCCTTCAACTCATGTTATCCGGTACATACAATATTCCCTTATGCAGAAATTAAAATATTTAGCAATATACGCGGCTGAGTTGGCCACAAATTTGAACAGAGACGGTTCGTATATCCGAAGTGAAAATATTCGGTTGGTAGGATTACAATAAGCTGTCTCTGACGGTTGCTTCAGTCGAATGATAACAGCTGCATTTATCACTTCTGCAATTTGGTTCTTCCTTACAGTGCTTTCCTTGTGTGGTCTTATGTCAAACTGCTTCTACTTACTTATTCCTCATTTAGTGTACACGGTAAGTCACTATTTTGAAAAGGGCGACTCGTTTATTTCATTACAGGGATTTCTAATAATCTTCACTTTCGGATCCCTTATTATTCTCATTTTAAGCGATGCGTCGATGTGGCCTCATATCCTCGCTTCTATCACTGGTTTTAAAGATTACAATTCTGTTCTCAGCCATTTACAGGTGGTTTACTTCTTATTTCGCTATTTGAACATATTCGAATCGTCATTTCAATGAAGAATCTAAAGTCGATCAAGAAGAATGAAGAATGCGCCATGAGACCTATTGTACACAAGAAGAATAAATGTGATAAATAAAAAAGCATGCACTTATACAAATTATCTATGTAAAACAGTAGTCATTTCAATGAAGAAATACACAATATATATCGCGATATCGAATGATAGTTGATAGATCTACATGGCAGGAATTTTTTTTGGATAAGATCCGTTTTCGCTATTTTTGCATTTATATTTTTTATTTAGAAATATTTATTTAGAAATTAAATGCGAAATTAATAAATGAGTATTTATTAAAACATTATAACGCGCGGAAAATAATTTTAAAAAAATCCAAAACGGAAAGTTCCTGATGCAAGCGTGATACGGTAATTGCGTGCGACGTGTGCTGGTGTATTTTTTTATTTGCCAAAATTTGAGAGTTATTTGTGATTACGATTGAAAATGAAAATATGAAACGGTGGAATAAATATATTTATTGAATGATATCGATTTTTACAGTGTTACGGTACTTACAGAGAATTTTGAGAACGCGTTATTGCGTCACGAGGTATTGATTGGGTGGGGAGAGGAGAGAGAGTGTACTCACACGCGTAGACGCCATTCTCTGCCCTCCCGCCATTCATTGTCGTTTTTCGCTCCTTTTCCTTTTCGTAGTTTGTAGTTGCTAATTTTTGATTTTGAATTTATAAATAGAATAACTAATATTATATTTTCTGTGTTTATTTTTTTCATTTTCTCAGATGAGTTCAGTACGGAGAAGTGGCCGGCCACCGAAACCGAAGCGCATCGAACACACATTGGCAGTCACTCCTAGAGGACGTGGCCGTCCTCGAGGATCGAAAAATAAGCATACTCCAGGCAGGACTCCGAAGTATCTAATTTATCTTTTTTTGTATCATATCTCTGCTTTTTAGTTTAGTTTTGTATTTCATCATCATTTCCCAGATTATCGATCAAGAAGCCATGGGACGAGGATGAGTTTGTGCATGAGCATGCGGATGATATGGACGATGAGGAGGAGGATGAGTCCGATGTAGAAGGTTTGAAAATATTTCCAAACATATGTTTTATTTATTTATTTACTTAAGGTTTTAAATTTAGATAAGCCTGTGATTGATTTCGACGATGTCGACGAGGAACTCGATTTGGATTCCGTACCATTGAATTCGTCCTATGAAGAAGTAAGTATCTATCACGTTGTTTTTATATTTTCTAACTCTATTTTAGTTGCCTGAGGGTTCAATGTGTCCATGGTTGGAAATGGCACCGAACGAGATTCCACTTCTCGAGCTTCCTTCCACCAGCGCTGATCTTGCATTGCCGAGTTCTATTCTAATGAAGACACTCGAGGTATCATCATTGCTTATTTTACATTATTATTTATCAACTTGTGTGAAGAGGACTTACATGATTGCATACAGGTGTACGAACTATGCCGTTCGTTTTATCGTTCGCTCTACATCTCTCCTTTTCTTATGGAAGATTTTTGTGCTGCACTCGCGACGACAGAAAACAGCCTTCTTCTGAGCGAGCTCCATATCTGTCTTTTCAAGGTAAGTAAATATTCCTTTTATGCCAATGAGGTTTAGTTGAATGGAATGAATATCGTGATGTACAGATGTGTCTACGAGACGACGATGAGGAACAAGTGAATTACACGGTTATGGACACTCACAACTCGTTCAATATTCTCATCCAATTACTCGAACCAATGACATACGGAGAGGTATTTCATTTACAATCTAATTACATTCAATCCATTGTATAGATCATTCGTCAATACGCCGAAGCTCATCGTGATCTAATGCCGAAAGAAGCGTATGACGCTCTAAATGACGAAGCTTATCCATTCGTGGGTCCAGAGCCCAGATTGCATGTGAGTCGTTATTTTATAATTAACTAACCAACAAGGTTTATACATACCAACCTAAGGTTAATTCGTTGATGATTTAAATGCAGGTTCTCCACTGGTTATGCGATAAGTTTTTGGAAAGCCAAGAATTCAAGAAAATTGTCCGAACTGATGGAAAGCTAATCGTGAGTGTACTTTTATTCGACAAGCCATTTCCTTAGATAGATAAGTAACTGAAAAGTGTTTAGGTGGAGGATAAATGTCGTGAATGCAATAAGGCTGGTGATGTTCTTCCCTGTGATTCGTGCGAGGCCGCCTACCATCTCAAGGTGAACATTTGATCTTACCGCCATATCTATATTTGTTATTATTGACACAACAAGTAATTTCAGTGTCTCGACATGAGGGATGTTCCCGAAGGTTCATGGAATTGCGCAGTCTGCGAAGTTTGTCATTTTCTCTCCTAAAATGATGATTTGATAGCGTAGTTACATAGTTGATTGCAGAAGCACAATGTAAAGGGATTGACGGATTGTGTTCCTCTCGGTCAATTGAATGTGAGACAACCACTGAGAATGACACCACTTGGAAGGGATAGACACGGACGAACTTATTGGTTTGCTGCAAGAAGGATATTCATGTTAGTTTAACCCCTTTCTAATTGTATCATTCTCAAATGATTAATGAATGAGTCTTTACATTGCAGCCAAGATGATTGTGGTGATGAAGTAGTGTACTACTCAACTGCTCCTCAATTCCATGAATTAGTCACTCGATTAGACGATGAGAGACTAGAATTGGCATTGTGTAGAGAATTGAAAGAACATCTTCATTCTATTCTCGATCAGATGGCAGTCACTATGGAGGTATCACACTTATCAAGATCAAATTGAGATTACAAATGTATGTCAATATTTAGTTGACGAATGAGCGTCGTGATGCGGAGATGGCAAAACCAGGAGTTGTTGTCCCCAATTCATATCTCGCTATTGACAATGGTAACTTTATTTACTTATATTAATTTTATCGGGGATTTTTTATTCAATCAATTGATGTACTTTAGTAATTCGAATGTCTGACATCCTTCTATCATTGTCGGATGACTCCAAAGGAGAAGACGAGGATATGATTGACGTAAGTGTTTTATCGATCGTTGTCATAGCGCTCCTCCATTTTTTGTCTTAGATGTGGATGAACATTTTTTTTGTTGGCTATGTTAGTTGTGGGGGATGTAGGCCGTGGAGAGAAGTGCGTATCATTGGAATCTATATAATGGCTATGCATTTATTGCTGTTATAACGCATAATGTTCAGGAGGTTGAGAATGCAGATACTCCTCTTTTTGTGCGAGTGGAGAGAACGATGGGAATCAAAGGAGGATATCTCACTAATACATTCTGGTCTGGAGGAGTTGAACGTTCGTTTTTATATTCATCTATTATTTTAGAGACTTCTTCTTGTAATTATTGAAAAATCAGTTTTTGTTTTGTATACATCTTTGAACAGTACACTCTTAGAATATTCACTGAGGTGTCGTTTCTGCTATATCATTGCGTTTCAATGTATATTATTTCAGATGATACTCTGCTGGAATACAAGGGTGCAGAGGGAATAAACGACCCTTCAAGTGGATTCAGGTACAATTATAATTTATAATGCAATTTATATAGCGATTATAATCAATTATAATTTATTTATTCAATGTTATCTTCTTACAGAATTGGCACAGATGACAGTGGATATAAGTTGTATCGTAATCATTTCTCGACGTGTGATTTGGCAAGACCAGCTCCTCTTCGTCAGAGGGAAAAAGATAGGAAGAAGTACATGTGTGGAAGATTTTCACTCGATGGAGATGGACACTTCGAATGGAGTCTTGCGAAGGTATGAGAGAAGAGATGATATTGATAGAGAATGAGATGATTACAGGGAAAGGATCTCTATGGATCACAAGGAATGACTGCTCGTTATATTGAATGGATGATTAACAAGATGTACAAAAGAATACCGATGGAATTGATGCATCGAAAATGGCCTGATTATGTGGAGAAGTTCACGGAGGTAAGAGGAAGAGGAGAAAAATGAAACTGACAATGAGGTGATTAATAAATTTCAGTTGGTGCAGAAGGGACGAAGTGTGAGCGTTCTAAAGGAGGCGATTCTTCTATTGGAATGTGGAATGAGGAAGACTCTCTTCCTACCTCAATGGTCAGTTTATCCATCCATTACGGATTTATTGTATAAATGAATGTATGTAAATGGCCTTATTTAAGGTGGAGTTCTCTCGGTTCGACTTCATTCCGTAGAATGACAATGGAATGGAGAGAAGAAAGATCGAAGGAGGATAAAGCGAAGAAGAAGAATGAGAGAGAATTAGTTATTGCTGATGCTGATGATGACTCCATTATATGGGTGAAATACACCAAATGTGCTGGTGCACCCAAACATAATATATGGAGAATGAAGGATGAACAGTACAGGTGAGTGAGAAGAGGAAAGGGAAGGGAAGGAGGAAGAGAATGAGTAATTGAAGAGTGAATGGTCGAGATGCACTTGGTGGATGGTATTGGATGAGTGTGACTGCTACGAGAGAGAGAAGAACACCCCCGACACGATTTATCAAGGGAAAGAAGGTATTATCGCATTTATCATATTATTAATTTTAAACATTATTTGATTTGAGGTGAATGAGGAATGGACATCAAAGAGTAGTCGTTTGGAGTCTCTGATTGGAAAGTGGAATGAGAAGACAGAGAAGGAGAAGATGAAGAGTGAAGAAGAGACACGATTAGATGGACCTCCTGGATGTTTCTCTCCTGGATGCATTGGAGAGAAGTACAAGGGATGCTATTCTATTCAATGTAGACTAAGGGCAAAGAGAGGTAACACAATGAATACATTATCATTATCTTATTAGTCACTATTTTAGATGCCGAGAAGGAAGCAGAGCTGAAGAATAAATCAATGATTGAGAAGAGAAGATCTGAATTGGGAGGAGAAGTTCCATATCCTATGCCCCAGCCATTGAAGTTTGAAGCGAGAAATGGAAAGAAAAGTCTATTTGTCATCAAGGATAGGTAAGTTCATCTATCTTAGTAGTCGAAAATTAATATCAATTATCACCGGGGTACTTGACTCTTTATTGATTTTTTTACATTTCATTCACCGGTCTGTTCCTCCTATTATGTTATTAGTTGTTACTATTATCGAGGAGGACGGGAGAGATGAGAATGAAGAAGTTAATGGTTGATATTATAGATATCTTCGTCGACTCGCTCGTACTGGTGGTCTCAATCAAAATATATTCATTCCTGGTTTCTCTCCTACTGCTAAAGCGAATCCATCGGCATGGAGTTATCCCTGTATGAGACCTCTTTTCGACCATTGCTGGAGGTATTTTTTAATTGTTAAATATTAATTACTGTTTGGTTGATATATTTTGGATGGTGAATAAATTGCAGATACAATACGATGATGGGTCGATCGATGCAAGCACTGGCATTGCAATTGAGAGTGTTGTGGAGTGGAGTGAGATGGGCTGATATGAATCCCATTGATAAAGATGAGAAGGAAGTAGTGATACATCATGCTGATAGAGATGAGATTAGAGTTGTTATCGGACACAAGGAGATGCCTCCTGATGGAACTTATGAGAGGTGAGGAAGAGAGAGAGGAAGGGGAGATATATGAATAGAATGATTGAAGGTATGAAGTGTCTTTGACTAGTCGATATCTGGATGGAGATGGATATGGAGAGATAGAGGATGAAGATACAGAAGAAGAAATGACGAGTAGAAATCAAAGAGGAGATGGTCAGTTTAAACGCTGTTTTTATATCCTCACATTTTGGGCAGTGAAAATGAGAGAGAATGAATATACAAATTGCAGGAAGTGGTCGAAAGAGAAAGGCAGCAATAAAAGCAGTTGCGAAGACAAGAGGAAAGAATTTAAGTGAGAAGACTGTCACTTGGATGGATGGAGTGGATCTGAGATTACACGAGATAAAAGAATATTGGAAGAAGAGGAATGATATTAAGAACGGAGTGAAGACTGCGAATGGAATTAGACCAGTGAATGAATCTCCCTCTGGTCGACCACTAAGAACGTCTAATAATATGCAAGGTATTCATCCCCTCTCTCTTCTTCTCTAATACTTGTTGTCTAGCAGGTCGATATGCATCTCTCCACGAAGGATTCACTGTCCCTTCTGATTCTCCCTATCCTCCAATGGCTAAGAGACCGAAGATGGATCTGAATGCAAAGTATGATGAAAAGTAAGTTGTCCATTAGTGTTTTTATGGTGAATGGATGATGTAACTGTTGAATGGTAGATTCATCTCTCGTCCATATCCTCCTGATGTCAATGTGAGAAGAACAGGACAAGGAAAAGAATTCCCCGTTGGATTTATTCGAGGAGGAGGAGGCGGAGGACATCTTACCGTTAGTTTATATATTACATATTTTTATTTTTATTTTAAATTATAATACTATATTTATCACATGTTGGCCATGTTTGAATGATACTCAATGATATATTATAGGGTGGAAACGGACCTCAACAAGGCCAGCCAACAAGAAGAGTCGTCATGGTTAATGCACGTACGTTTATCCTATATTTATAACTTACTTTTTTATCGATCAGCCTATTTTGTTTCTTATCTTTATCCTCCTTCTTTATGTTCAGCAGATGGAACTCGTCGTGCTGGTCTATCAATGGTTAATCGAATGGGTCAATTAGATGAACATCCTCCTCTCATTCCTCGATATGATTCACCTTCTGCTAATATCAATCGAAATATGGCTCCCATTCAAACACAAAGAGTACAAGCTGGCACTGGAAAGGTGAGGAGACTGAAATTAAGGATATTGTTATCAAATATCTTTATTTATTTCTTAAATTAAGACATACTAATATCAGGTGATAATGATTCGTCGACCGGATGGATCGACTCAATTGCTTCGTCCAGTGCAAGGAGGAATGGAAGGAGATGGAGATGCACGAATGATTACGAGTATGGGAATTAGAGGAGGAAGAGGTGGAATGGTTATGGCATCTAGAGGAGGAATCGTCAGAATGCCCGTATGTTTACTATTTTATTGTTTTATTTATACTGTAATTGAATAAGTTAGTGCGCAATTAATAATCTAAATGTCAGGCTGGAGGTGGTCGAACCATGGGAATACGCCCTGCTGAAGATCCATTTATGAAGAGAATGGCCATTGAGAAGAATGTGGGACAGAGAATTATCATGAATAATCCTCAAGGTACATTTTATATTTCTCTCCCTCTTGTAAAGTAAACAGTTGAAAGGAGTCCGAGTATTTTTATTTACGAATTTATGGTATAAAACTAATACTATGGGATTGTTTTGTCAAAATTCTCGTCAAAACGACTCATATCTTGTTAGTGATTTTATCCATCCGCCAGAAATATCAAAAATCAGCTCATACCTCCTTTTTAAAGTATATTTGTAACATGGAATGATTTGATCTCCTTTAGATGGATACGATGGAATGTCTCATGGATACCCACAAATGCGACAACAATCGAGAATTCACCCTTCAGCCATACAGTAAGTTCATTGATATGATTAGATAGTTGAATGTGAAATAATGAATATAATTAAGGTACAACAAGAATATGATGGGTGGTAATACGAATCGATTTATTTCTCCTCGTCCTCAACAAATGTATGCAGATCGAGGAATGATTAATAGAGTAGGTGGTGTATCCCGTACTCCTTCTCATATCCCTCATCCCTCTTCACATCCTCCATCTGATCTTGATGCTGAGATTGAATCTCTTTCTCAAATGCATTCGGGGCATGATTATATGTAGTCCAACCCCCTATTGTTCCATCCAAACTGTTGAAATACTGTAGACTATACCTTTTGCATGACTTATACTGTTGAAATTGTTTTACATAACTTTCTACGTTGATTTTTATAGATTTGTACACAAAATATCGGGTATAATTGTAGTATACTAAGTATACACTGATTACTTTAATAATCTTTATATTTGAAATGTTGTCTTAAAAAGTATCTCGCCACTCGATTGTATATTCGTTATTCCATCAAATCGCCGTGTGTGAGACACTCCTTTATTTTGTTTGTTCCAACAAAAATACCGGTTTTCGTTGTTTTCATTTCTTTAATCATTTTTATTGAAAACGTGAATAAATGATTATGAAGTAGACTATGAGTGTCTCATGCAAGCTAAAGATGGAATAAAGGATTGAATTGTGTAATGGTTTGAAACGAGAACGGAACAATCGAATGATCACAAGATCAAAATATATATTTTTAAAAAGTGAAATAATTGTAGGATATGCGATACGGGATGAATCCCCATGTGAGAAGAATGCATCCAATGGACAAACGGGGAATGGACGGAAGATGGAACAAGTGAGATTGCCCCCTAGTCTATGTTGATCTATGACTTATTTGGTATTGTATGCCATGAGTGTTTCGCTCATAGGAGTCGTGAAGTCTTGAGAATATTCAGAGTGATAATTCTATTTTTCCTAGTCGAACCGGTCGAAGTATCCGTTTTGATTTCGAGCAGAATGAGGATGAAGATCGAGCTATTGCTGAAGCAATTGCAAGAGAAGAAGAAATTATGAGACAAGAAGAGGAAGAGAAGAAAAGAGTACTCAATTCTGGTGAGTTACTGTAGGAAGAAATTATTGATTAGGGAACTAACGAAATAATATTAGTAATTAATTATCCGTTTCTAATTTGAAGATATGTATTCTGAAATGGAGAGTCCTCAATGGTACGAAGATTCATTCTTTTCCACTTCTTCCCATCTCGAAATTCATCCTGACGATGATTCGGATACGAAAGAAATTAAGAATGTTAGTGACATTTTAATGTTCGAATTGAACTTAATTATGAATAGTGTACGAATGGAAATTAGTGTGTATGTCACTTTTAAAATAATTAAGATGATGGAATCGATGATTGACAAAGTGTGTAAATGGGACAAGGAATATGGATGGTCGACTGGAGTGAAAAAAGGAATGATTAAGAGAAGAATTGAAATTGATCCACATGTGTAAGTCATATATTATATTGAAGGGAATTATAGAATAATCGATAGATTATGAATAGAATGATGTCTCTAATTTACAGGGCAATGATGAGACGATCGATAAATAAACAACAGGAAATTATTGTTGGAGAGAGAATTGAAAATCTGAAGAGGGAGATCAACAAGAGAAGGTACTGTAGTAGGATATTATTATTCTATCGAAATCGATTACTATTATTGTGTATGTAATGAATAATATTAAGAGTGACACTGGAAGTAGCAGCAGAGGCTGAACTTGGAGTGAATGCACCATGGAAGAAGAATAGAGGAAGACCTAATAAAGGTACCTTTTTGTATACCAATTATATTTTTGATGTGTGAAGTGAATTGTGTGAGAGATGTTTTCATCCTTGGTAGTTGATTGATCCGCGTGCGAAGATGCATATTAGCCCAGTTTGAATGACTCATTGTTGTTGACGTTCCTCTGTTCCCTCTTCACCTCCCTTCCCTCTCATGATCTTCCCCTCCTTCTCCTCTCTTGATCTATCACGAGTCACTCGATCCCCTCAAGGGAAGAGACGGAAGAACGAGTAAGGGAGAGAGTTGAGAGAACGATCAGAATGGAGAGAGAGAGAGTGGAAGGAAAGGAGAGATACGAGACGAATAGAGGGAGAGAGAGTGTGAATAGAGTGGAAGGAGTGCACGTGTGTGGTCCCACCTCCCCCCCCCCTCCCCCCTCCTCTCCTTCTAGAATAGTCCCGATTATTCCTGCCACAAGGGATAAATAGGATGGGTCCACGCCCCTTCTAGACAAGAGTCAGTCAGTGATTGTAGTAGCATCTAGTGGTCACTCCTCTATAGTATCCATCTCCCCCCCCCCTCTACTCCATCGTCCTCTTCATCTCCATCGTCTCTACCGTTTCTCCATGATGGTGGTCGTTTTCCCTATGAGTAGAGCTTCATCGTCTTCATCAATTCTCGAAGATTTCCTTCCTCATCTTCAAAGTGAAGACGAAGATTGGAAACAATTCGCGTATCTTCTCGATTCATTTCCATTGGAGAAAGAAGAGAAAATTGAAGATGAAGAAATTGGACGACGAATTGAGGATTTATATGGAGATGGAATAAATGAAGAACGATCGGAAGAAGAAGAAAACCAAGGAGGGTCAAGATTAGAAGAAGTGAAAAAGATAATTGGAAGAATGGGAAGAGAAGAATGTGGTGGAGTACAAGTATCGAGAAGATTGCAATGGAGAGCAATGGAAGAAAGAAATGAGAATATGAAGAAGGAGAAGGAAGAAGAGAAGAAAGAGAAGAAGAGAGGGACGAAGAGGAAATGTATGCTGTTCACTCATTAGTAAGATATTGGACTGTCTTTCTTGGCGAGAGTGCTTCTACATCATCATATCATTTTTTTTAAATTCCGTTAATACCATATAATTAATGATTATTCATTTCAGCAGTTCGTCGTAATTCTCCACACACTTCTTCCCATCCTTCCCATCCCTCTCATGCTTCACATCCTTCTCATTCTTCATCCAATCAAGGAAGAGCTCTCGATCCATCTGAAATCTCCCTTGGATCACCATCTCAATTGATACCTTCTTCACCCAAAAAGAGAAGAGATTCAGAGAGAACTGTTGGAAGTAGAAAGGTATGAAGAGAGATAGAGACAGATAATTAATAGTTAAATATCAGGATGAAGTATGGGATTCAATTGGTGATCGAGTAAGAAGAAGTAAGAGAACGAGTGAATCAGAAGAAAGCAGTTTGAAAAGAGAAAGGAAGGTTAGAGTTAAGGTAAGGATCATCATACGAAGAGTAGAGACTAATGAGATCATTTCAGTTGGAAGTGCCAGATACTCACGTTCCTTCTCCTTCCTCTTCACAAGATATTGATGATCGATGCTTCTGTGGAAAAGCATACAATCCAAAGAAGTGAGTCCCCCCTCCCTCCATCTCTATCCCCTCCCTCTCTTTCAGAATGTATCTCCAATGTACTCAATGCACTCGTCATAATCATCTTCGTTGTCTTCAAATCAGTGAGAGAAAAGCGAGGAAATTGGCATCGTCTTTTGTGTGTCAAGGATGTCAAGTTAAGGAAGAGACACAATTGTATTGTCTATGCAAGACTCCTTATGATGATTCTAAGTGAGTACTCCCCTTCCTCCTCCCTTGACAGTAGTGATATTCGTCCTTCAGATTCTACGTTGGATGTGATGCGTGTGAGGGATGGTATCATCCAGCGTGTGTCAATATAACTCAAGAGTCAGTTATTAATCCATTGGATACAGTACTCCTTTCTTTGCTCTTGATGACGAATTGTATTGCAGACAAGCAGAGACAGTGGGAGAATACTTCTGTCCTCTTTGTGTCAATGGAAAGAAGGAGGAGGAAGAAGAGACAGAGAGTAGTCAAAGGGAAGAAATGACAAGTCGATCAAGACATCGGAGGACTAATTCAATGTCGACCACTTTCTCTGGATCTCTCTCTATTCCTCGATCAGTCAATCTCAGTCGAGCAGGTAGAAGAGATTAGAAACAGAGGGGAACATTCAATCTCTTTCTATTCTAGATTTCCCCATTCTTCGAACTCTCGTTGATTCGATCTGCAGAGAGAAAATGGCAGAACCATTCAGATATCCTGTCGATATCAGAGAATATCCTGACTATCTCAAAGTTATCTCCCATCCAATGGGTAAGATTGCATTATGATAGTTGATTAATGAGTATTTGTTGTAGATCTGAGTGAGATGATGAGGAAGGTCGAACAATTGGAATATCGAAGAATCGATGAATTGGCCACTGATTTCACTCGAATGCTCACCAATGCAAGGAAATATAATGCGGTGAAGAGGGGAGAGGGGAGGGGGGAGGAAGGGAATGAATGGATGAGTTACAGGAGGGATCTCCCATCTACAAGCATTCATTCGTGCTTGAAGCTATATTCGATCACAAATTGATTGAGGCCAAGAGAGCAATGATTGCAAAGAGGGAGAAAATGAGAAAGGTGAGAAAGGGAGGAAGGTGAAGGAAGGAATGAGTTCCATTTCAGCAATCGGAGTGTGGTACAGTGGATTCATGTCTTGATATCGATACGGATCAATTGATAGATGCATGTGTTGATCCATCCCTTTTCGAGAGTATTCTATAGTCAGACTATTCAACAATTCACTATTTTTCTATTAATAATAGCAAGGGAATTCTTTGTGAAGTTGTCAGTTGTATGTATTTAGTGTTCATCTTGTGCACTTTTGAATGTTACAAGTTTTTGTTGTTTCTTCTCAAATAATCCAATCAAATTGGTGCTACCTCACCCCCCCCCCTACTCTATCTCACTTGTTCGTTTTAGGCTAATGCCCGTAGTATGCCTCTCTTGTTTTCATTAATCAATAAATATGGGTGAAAGTTAATGGATCAATTGTTACTTCACACACAGTACACACAGAGTATCGAAACAAGGATGGATCAGTGTCTGGTGGTGTATTGATGGTGTGATCTGAATAGTAGTCTACAGTCTCTCTCTATCTCTATCCACCCTCACTTTCCTTCACTTCCTTTCCCCTTTTACTCACCTCTGAAGAACACTTTAATCTCTCTCTTCTGCAACTTGAAAATGATTGAAGATGGTAACGATGTGAGTTCACTCTTTCTCTCGATCTTTCATTTCTATTTCATTCGATTATCTTAGAATTGTACAACCTCTTCAATGATTTTGGATATGACTCTTCACATTGGAGATAGGGAGATTATTCTCTTCTCCTGGTGGAAAACTGGCTCTCTTCTTGGTAGGTCATTCATCTTTCTTTGTTCCATCTTTTAATAAGATCCCATTAAAAAGAAGAAACAGTTTCTTCATCCGCCGATAGTGTTTATTTGATAGGAATGGAGAGAGATCGCATCAAAAACAAACTTTTTTTCATCGATCTTTCTATCTTTATCCCTACTCTGTTTGAGAGTATAAGTAGTGAATGTCACTTTATAATATACGATTCTTCTTTCTCTCTCAGGTTTGATTGGTTCTTGTCTCATTATCTTCCTTCTGGCTGTACTCTATGAAGCTATTCGAGGTTTATTATTGTTTCTTCTTCTCCTAATTTTCTCTTCAATTATATCCGTAATAATTCAAATCTTCACACTTTCTTGATACGTTAATCCTACTCTTCCATTCAATTTATCATTCAGCTTTTCGTATGTGGATTGCACGATTCGATGCGATAGAAGCAGCATCGAAACAACAGAATGAAATAGAGGAGAGAGAAGAAAGGGGAAGAATCAGATCAGCCGCTACTCTTATATTCACACAGTAATCAATCAATCTCTCTTATCCTTATTCCATCTGGACTCTCTTCATTCACCACACTCTCTCATTCTCTCTGACCAACGATTCATTGTAGATCTCCAGTGTCTTCAATCAAGATGCGTATTGTCCATTCACTTCTTCATTCAGCACAGACCTTATTGGGTAATCAATATCATCCATCTACCGTAATCTCTTCTCTTCCTTGCAGGATTCATTCTCATGCTCATCGTGATGACATTTAATTTCTGGGTACTTCTTTCAGTAGTACTCGGAATGACTCTCGGATTCTTTATCTTCTCGGGAAGTCCGTATAGTGGAGAAGTCGTGTGTACCTAATTAGTCTGACCCAACTCCAAAACTTTTCCATTCCCATCGATTACTGTAATCCTTGCCAAATCATACCCTAATTCATTCCATTACGTGTAAGTATTCCCATGACCCTTGATCACAAATATATTGGATAGATGGGTTGAAACATTTATACTCCATTCATACGACTAATATTTCTTTCTGTTCTCGACAGTTCACACGCAATGCAAATAATAACAAACGGATTCCTAATGAATAATCTCGTAATTTGAACTGAAAAATGAGGTAGATGAGAGATTAACTGTAATACTAGTAATAATTGACTCGTTTAAATATGAGATATATCGGGATGATTAGTATCAATTGCACTAGTTGATAACCGGAAAGAGATAAGTGGACTAGATAAGGGGACAACAACTCTTTCGTTTACTTCCCTCTTCAATATCCTTTGATTCACTTAGGATTACTGTAGATCGAGAAGAGGCGATCGATGAATGAGACAATCGAGATGATAGATCATTCAATAGAGATGGAACTGAATAAGATATTTATTAGAGAGAGACAGTTCGGTGGGTCACATAAATAACTTACAAGAGGATGAATTAGCAGTTATCTCGTGGTAGGTCGCTCTCATTTGATTGGCACGAGTTACTGCTTCCCCTCTGGCGACGACTCTGTTAGGGGAATGATGAAGGGAGGAGGGGGGGGGGAAGGGAGGATACCTTCTATGAGATAGATCTGCCTTGTTTCCAATGAGAACAATGGAGGGAGACGAAGATGAACAACATCGAATCAATTCTGAATATCAATTGATTAGATAAGTATAAATATCACAAAAATGAATGTAATGATACTAACCATTTTCCCATTTGGCCACATCTTCGAAAGATTGTCGATTCGTTAGATCGAATACGATAATTGCTGCATCAGCATTACGCATGTACATTGGAACCTAAAGATCAAAGATCAATTAGATGGTTAGAGATATAAATCGATCGTGCGTCTCTAGTATGGCATCTCTTTCACTCTACCCAGTGGCAATGCTGGGAGTATACGATAGAGAATAATAGTAATGGTAAAGTGTATAGTACCATGCATCTGAATCTCTCTTGTCCAGCAGTATCCCATACTTGAAGACATACTCCTTCCTTCTCCATATCATAAGTCTTGAATGATGATCCAATGGTTGCTGGAGGAGGAATTCCTTCAGGATCTCTTCCCTCCAGAATAGATGTCTTACCCACTCCAGAATTACCGAGGAGGACAACCTGATGGAGATAAATCATTAGATGAGAAGGGAAGATACTGTCTAATCCGAACTCTTGTAAACACAGTTTTGGCCAACTTGTTAGTCTCTTGCAAACAAGATGCCTATGGCGTTGTAATCAGATCATATGAAGTTGTTAGTCGTACCTTATATGGAATGGTTGAATTGACATTATCTGCATATTCCTTCGCTGCCCATTTCACTTTCCTATCTGCATATTCACTCTTCGAAGGAGGAATAATCTCGATATCGTCCATTTGATCAAGAAGAGGAGCTGAATACATATAAATTAGAGACTAATCAGAATGTAATCACTTACCCATACTGCTGAATCAGGAAGAGAGAAGAGATGATATGAGGAAGAGAGGGAAGGAGGAGAGGATGAGAGGGAGAGAGACCTCTTGTCGCACCTATAGCAACTCCTTTCGTTGACAATACGATTGACCCGCCCCCTTGAGAGAGAGAGGAGAGAGAGGAAGAGAGACTCTCTCTGGATGGGGGAATCCCCCTTAGAGGAACGGACTCCCCCCCCCCTCTCTCTCTCTCTTGTTACACCTCTCTCATCTATCTAATATCCCCATAACAAAGAGAGTGAAGGTCTTTCAAGATCGGCTTCACTAATCTTCCATCTGTCAAGGAAATCCAGAGGGGAAGGATAGACATCCAGCTGACTGACCTATCTCCAGACCCCAGTGATCAACACAATTCTCTTATTCAAATATTGAATTGGAACAATTGAGTATTACTGATCATAGCGTACGTTCACTGATCTGTCTATATGACTCGTATGAGTGAAGACTGAACTATCGCTCTCTGAGTTGTATTGGCCTCGAATGTTTACATTGATAAGACACATTTATCGATAAGAAGAGTGAGAATGGGGAAGACTCGTGAGAATGAAGACTCGTAGAGGGAACGAATAGAACGAATGAGATCAATGAAGAATCGAGAGATCAATTGGGAAGGGGGGGATGGGGTGGGCTATGCTTCTTCAACTCTTTCCAATGTCTTTGGTAATGATCGAAGAGAAGAAGAAGTGTGTAGACGAGAAAGAGAAGATCGAATTCGATTATAGAGAGGAGCACACAATCGAATTGCCATCTGAAGTAGATTAATTATCTTCTTCATTATCATTGTTGTATCAGGAAATCTTCCCCTCATTACACAATGATTTCCCCTCTGGATCATCTCCATTCATCACCTAATTCCATCTATTCTTCACCCGCTTTACAGTGTGATTATCAGATTGAGGTTGATTGTCAATATGAGATACTGACCTCATAAGGTGGTGGACTATCCGATGGAATCAATCGTTCTCCTTCTTCTTCAATTCTTCCCCATGGAGAAATCCATCCATACGATCGAGATCTGTTATTGTTGATTAAAAATTCAATATCAGATAACATCAATAAGTAAATGATTGCTTACCTGGGTGGTCTGAAGTCTCTAATGGGAGCAAATCCTTCATTGAATGAAGTAGATCGTGGAGGAGGGACAAGAATAGGAGGAGGGACATCAATTCCTCCGTAGAATCGGGTTGGAGGAGATGGATCAACACCCTCAAATTCATTGTCTTCTCCTAATGATCATCCCTTTTGTACGTCCCTTCTTTTTCTCGTTCTCTTCGATTTCTTCATAGAAAACGTGAGGAATGACTATAATCCCCTAGAGTAATATATCGGGACGGAAGGGATCAACTACTCAATGGAATTAGTTCTGCTCTTTCTTCTTCCATTCTTCAATTTCTTCCTTCTTTTCCATCTTCTGACCTGTGAATGGATGGTAGGAGAAAGAATGGCCATTGAATAAGAAGGAAGAAGAAGAGGTTGAGTGAAAACTGCTGATCGAAGTGCCATCGAATCCATTGATGAACACCTTAATGAACACGTAGTATGTAAGATGATGTTAGTATAAAGTAGTCTCTGTATCGTTGTTATCAGGTACACAAAGTATATAATCCCTCTGTCCGCCTTCCCCTTCCGTATTTTCTTCTCACCTCGATAATGGTCCCGTATAATTGACTGAAGATGGACTGAGATAGTTTGTTCCGAATAATTTGATCACTCGATAATGGAGATATGCAGTGCGCCATTCAGTTAGAGCTCTGATGAGAAAGAATAAAAGATTATTAGGGTACGAAGAAAGAGAATTCACCTTATTGGCCATGAAAGGAGTAAAATAGAGAAGAACCAGAAGAGAATTGGACGAAGAAACCATGGTTTACCATTCTTATAGCAGAGAATATGATGAACTGGTTGAGAAAGATTCATCCCTTCACGAACCTACAATTGAAGCTATTTTTCCAATTGGACGTTCACTCTTATTCCTGCTTCTCTGCTCCCTTCAGGGAATCCGTACATTTTCTAACGTCAACTATCTTTTTTATCCTATTAACTGGAAGGAAAGGAAGATCCAATGTAGTTGGTGAATTCAATGAGATTTGATTCTTCCCCACAACTATCAGTTCCTCCAACCCCCTTCCTCACTTCTAAATAATCATCTCTTTGTTCATAATCATCGAAGAATCGTCCTCTTTGTTCTTCGAATTCCCTCGCTGAATTCACTGTTGCGAATGCGAATCCACGAGAGATATAAATACGAGTGGCACAGAAGGAATCAAGTTTATCCGCATCTCCAGATATATCCTGATGAAAGATATTTCCATTAAAATTATTGAAGAGAACGGATTATGAATACACGAATTCATCCTAAAATAGAAGGAAGAAGGGGAGCTTCTCCTTCTTTCGAATGGAAAAGAGAAGTGGAAATGATTGACGATTCCCCTCTTTTAGTTGTTTCCTATCTCCTGTCTTCTTCCCATCTGAGATTTCGTCGTTGACTCGTCAATTCTCTCTCTTCCTTTCCCTTCCCCTGGGGAGAAATTGAGACTGTGTCCATCGATGTCAATTAGAAGAGACGAAGAAAGAGAAGAAAGAAGAGAGAGAGAGAGGGAAGAGCACTCTCTCACTTCAACTCAATATCTAATTGATAGAGAAAGAAAGGAGCGAAGGCAGATAGAGCATCTAATGACTTCTCTTCTATTAGAAAAGAACGGAAATTCTCACTCGAACACCGCATGAATCGTAGAGGAATGACTCCTCTGCACTCACTGAATCAACTCTTTCGTAATAGACTTGAGATGCTGATAATGCCTCCCCATTACGGTATCTGAGAGTACCGTGAATGAAGGGAAGGGAGGAAGAGAGTGAAGGAACCTTGTAATCTGTCTGGTTCTTCGTGCATAATGATACGATACAGCCTTCCACCATACATGAGGAGTCGATCCACGAAGTTGTTTAAGATACTCAAGAGTATCCGTCAATTTCATCTAAAGAGAGAAGGGAAGTTATTCATGAATAATGGGAGAAGTTCTCTTGAATGAATGATGAGAAGGAGAAGAGAAAGGAGTGAAACCCTTTGAGAGGTTACCTTCTTCTTCCTTACTAACCTCCTTTTTACTATTCAGATGGATAGAAGGAAAATAAATAATATATTGACCTCTTTGAGAAGGGCCAATTTTCCTCTGGACTGCCAACATTCAGATAGATAAATAGCATAGAGAATAAGTGAGAGAAGAACAGGAAGGAGATTGTATCCCTGTGAACATGGACCATGAGAGAATCTGAATGATATTCATTGTTAAGGAGGAGAAGGGGGAGGGGAGACTTACAGTGTGGATGGATCAGCTGAGTATGCATTATGATTGATGTGACAATGAGAAATATAGAAGATACAAAGAATGATTAGAAGAGAACATGATGAAGATTTGAATGAAAATGAACGATTAAGTGCACGAAGAAGAGAAATACGACGAGTCGTCTAAAAGAGAAAATTAGGGAGTGAAGGAACGATATGGAATAAGTTTCAACCTTCATATAGGAAAGCGTAGAGTACTATGTAGTCTAATGACCCGTGACGTCGTATACTCTCATCCTTTCTCTTCTAAGAGATTCCCTCTATCCGTCGAATGACCTAAGGCGAGAAAAGAGAAAGAAAACTAACGGGAAGTCGAATGGAATCGATGTGTGTCATTTATTCGGACTGTGAATATAGAGAAGTCATCTGTAAGAAGGGACACAAGTTGTTGTGAAGAGGAATAGAAAGAAGGGTATGAATGGAAGATGGAAGAGTCATAGAGTGATTGGAGAAAAGAAGGAGAAGAAGGGGGAATATGGGGGGGAGGACTCCCTTAGGGAGAGAAGAGATTGGAATACGACGAGAAGAGAGAAGAAACGAGAGATTAGAAGAAGAGAAAAGATAAGGAATGAAGAGAAGGACTGCATTGTCTGTTAGAGGAAGGAAGAAGGGAGGAGGGAGAGGGAGGAGAGGGAAGGAGGAGGGAATACAAGTAATTAAGCACTCTAGACCATAAATGGAAAATGGACTGGAGAATTGTGTGAATGTAGGATAGAATGTGAAGAGAGAATAAAAGTGTATAGGAAGTAGACATGAATATTACGGGAGCAAAAGAGAGAATATGATTTCCTCTGTCCTTTCTTTGGCGCGTGGAATGATTATGTCTGGAGCAGAGAACATTTCTATGAATGTGCTTAATTGTAGCCTGTGAAGAAATGTATATAAGAGATGAATTGAGACTGAAGTATTCAATTCAAAATGTCTCGTATTGCACTGTACGTGTCCACTCATTCACCCGTTCAATCTCTCGTCCGATCTGAGATTGCTTCAATTTCGAAGGTGAGAAATCTCATGCAATCAAATATTTTTTTTCGAAAATGTTCTTCAAAACTATAACGTGGAAGATTGCTGGAATGCTCATGGTGTTGTGAATTCAATATCACTGACCACTCGTAATTAATAGTGTAGTGTACTGTCGTAGATATCTAGTGATGACTGTTCTAATCATGTGTTACACTCTCATCACACCTTAATATTCCTACTCATTGTGATGATCGGAAGTGCCCACATTTTGATCGCTTCATTCTACATATATTTTAAACGCGTTAAAACAATATTTGATACAAATAATGATATCAATAATATATGAATGAATGAATGAATGAATTTTTAAAAAAATGATTGAACTTATTCAAATATCTTATGTCGACTCTTCATTATATTCGGTCGATGAAATCACTAAAGATTACAATAATTCTCAACTCATTAGCAAAATTATCTATCTCGATATTTTTACAGTCGAATATAATTCCCGGGGAACTCCTTCGGTTTAGGGGTAACGAGAGCTATACCTCGATCTCTATTGAAGAAAAAAGAGTTCAGAGGACGGGACGCAAACAGACCACTTTTTATTTGTCTTAGTGGTAATAACGGAAAGGAGACTTCATTGCCATCATCTTCACAATCAATATTGATCAATTTTTTATTAGGCGATTCCATCGTAAATTGGCCTGAAGGCAGAGATACACGTAGGAAAGTACTCATCTGATCACGAGGACTAATGCACTAGAGATATTGCACTTCCATTCTCACTTATAAGTAGAGTGAAGATCATTCTTCATGATTCTTTTTGTTGGCGTTTGAAAGACGAAAGGTTCCTATCATCTCAATCATTCCCCCACTCTTTATTGTGCCTTGACCGTACCATTTTGTTGGCTGAAAAACTGATAATTGTCACGTTGCAAGTTTGTAGTGATGATTTGAGAGTGGAAAGGGGATTGACTTTCGATCTCTCGATATTTTTCCATTGTTGTTTACTCTCTTCCTTTAGACTGAACGACTTCTCCGTCCCAGTTCAACCTTTCGTTGACAAATCTCCACTAAAATGATCAGAGAGCGAACGTTTTTGTCTCTTTCCCGTCTCCCTTCAATACAACCATTCAATGTAATCTTCCTTTCTCTCTCTCTCTCTCGACCGGTTTCAAACTTCCGTTGATCTAAAGAGATAGCACTCAAAAAAAGGACGGAATGATCGATGTGGTGTGATAGACTATAGAATGATCTATCTATCGATCACTCCTTCTCAGCATGTCCCTCTCTCTCTGTTCCCCTTCTTCCCCTGTCTCTAATCCTAGTTCTTTCTTCTTCTCTTCATTCTGATGCAACATCTTCATTCCCTCTCTCATCTCTTCAATCGGTTCATAAATGCTTTCCCATCACTCTTCTCTTCTTTATCTCCTTTGGGTCGGGGAATCCTCTCGTCTCTCCCCATTTTGTATCCATTTCCTATCAGCCCATCCTTCTTATTGACAGGCTATTGTGTCCCGCTTTTTATGACTAACTAACTTATTTTTATGGGGTGATAGTGCCAAGATAAGAATGGACATCCCATATTTGTTTTCAGTTCTTGCATCAATCAATATTGATGGGTATACTGTAGGGTGGTCATTCAATCTAGCGAATAGCGTGGGAAAAGTGGAGTGGTACGATAGATGAGATCACTTCTTCCCCTTCTTCTCCTCTGATCTACCTCTCTCTCTCTTCTTCTTCTTCTTCTTCTGTCCAGTTCATCTCGTGACGTGATTCAGCTGCTTCAGTGTTATGAGAGTGGAAGAAAGAGTGAGAAGGGACAAAGTATACCTACGAGGCACAAAGTCCATCCTTCCCTCTTCTCACCATCTAATCACTTCTATTCTTGAGTCCATTCAATTCCTCGTACTTCTCTTCTCTCCTCCCCTTTCCTTCCCTCCGATATAAAAGATAGATAGTCCCCACGTGGGGAAATCGACAGCTAGTTGAACCTTTCCGATCACTTCTTCCCTTCTTTCTCTATTCTCTCTTCACTCTTCCCTCTCTCGTCTACCCCCTTCCTTCCCTTCGCCCCTTCCCTTTTCTCAGCCATATCACACACTACTTCCCATCTTCTTCCTTTCCATTTTATCGATCAATTCATTGTGACGTCACATCCATTAATTCCTCCCATTAAGAATGTTCCAAACTGACGAAGATTTCGAGCAAGAGGAAGAAGATCGAAGAAATGAATCAAGTGGAGAATCAACGATTGAGAATCCATTCCGATATCCATTCGAGAGACAAAGTTATCCTTTCGAAACGGATCGATGTCCCATCAGACAGGTACCGTATCCCTCTCTCTCTCCTAGTACCGTATCCCTCTCTCTCTCTCTCTCTCCTAGTACCGTATCCCTCTCTCTCTCTCTCTCTCCTAGTACCGTATCCTCCTTGCAGACAGAGTTGTGTCTATCGTCATTGAGAGTGGATCCTCCTTCTGATGATGATGATGATGAGGATGATACTTGTCCGTGTATTCCCACTGGATTCTCACTCAAGATAGAGAGTGATCTCCCTCTCTCTCGGATTCAAATCACAGATGATTATCGTATATCTCATGAAGTATGGAGGGGGAGGGTGGGGGGAGGAAACCATCCTCCTTCTTCAGATTATCGGAGAAGGCGAATCTGGAAAAGTTATGGCTGTCTATCGAATTAGAGATGGTCATAAATTCGCACTCAAAGTGTTGAGAGACTGTGCAAAAGCAAGGAGGGAAATCGAATTACACTGGCTCACTCAGTTAGTTATTTTATTATTATTTGATCATTGGGATACTGTAGGTCTTTAGCATATCGATTACATGGTGAGTGTGAAGGGGGAAAGGAGGAAATAGAAGAGAGTGTGTCCATTGTGCTTCGTTGAGTTGCAATGAGTATCAGTTGCTTGTCTCCATTTCCTTCTGGTTTATGTCCCATGTGTCACACTTGTGCTATTCAAGATCACTCCATTTCTTGTCAATCTCACGTAGAATGATCCAGCCTGGAGGGAAGAAAGAGAGATGGGAAAGTATCGAGGGCAAAGAACTGTGACGTATTTTTATCGTGAGAGTACAGGGACAAGTCAAGTTCAGCGAGAGAGAGGGAGGAAGGGGGGGGTATAGCGAATGATAATGGCCTCCTTCCGTCCATAGCTGAATTGAGGACGTCACTGTTAAATGTTTACGAGAAGTGGAATGAAATGAGACAAAACATGGAGGGAGAGCTGGGAAGAGTGAAGTGTGATCTATAAGATTGATGATATAGGGAAAGAGGAGATTGATCACTGACACACTAAGAATGAATGGAACAGAACACACATCATGACTACAGTATCATCCATTACAGTACTCATGAGAACATCGTATCGATCATTGATATGTATGAGAACTCGTTCGAAGGAACAGCCTGTCTACTACTTGTAGTCGAATTCCTCGAAGGAGGAGATCTACTCACACGATTTGAATCACAAGGAAGCAGAGCATACAGCGAAGACGGTAAGGAAGAGAGGAAGGAACAAAGGGAGGGACGATATATGACCACATGAATCATTCGACCACGTGGGGAATGAACGGAAGTGAACGAATTGAATTGCAGAGGTTGGTAATGTGATGAGACAGATCGGAGCTGCTGTACAACATCTTCATGATTTTGATATCGCTCATCGAGATATTAAATTGGAGAATATACTCTGCAGGTACGGTAGAGAAGAGAGGGGAGGGATTACGGTAGAGAAGAGAGGGGAGAGTTTACGGTATTGATGTGTCGATTTCAGTTCGAAGGGACCTGACTGTGTCTACAAATTGGGTGATTTCGGATTCGCAAAGCGACCGGAGAGGAATACTCTGATGGAATCACCTTGCTGCACTCCGTTTTATGCGTAAGGGATGAACTCTTCAATCAATGGATAATATATTCATTCAGTCCTCCGGAAGTAATCTGTAGAGAGAGATACAACAAATCGTGCGATATGTGGTCTCTCGGAGTAGCTATGTACATATTGTGAGTAGTTTTCATTCTTTCGTCTCAAGAGAGAAAGAATCAGAAAAAGTTTAAAGTGACGTGCTGAAGTGAAGAAATTTCAGACTGAGTGGATATCCTCCCTTCTACTCAATGAAAGGACTTCAAATGTCACCAGGAATGAAAAGTAGAATATCACAAGGATATTATGCATTCCCCCATGAAGAATGGGACATTATCTCAGATGATACTAAGGTACATTAATTCCTCTCTTCAGCTAAGTCAAACTTGTTCTTTCTCAGGAAATCGTTAAATCACTACTAAAAACAACCCCCGCTGAACGGCTAACTATTCACGATCTCATGTGTAAACCATTGATCTCTGGAGAACCATCTCCCACAGGTACGGTAGACAGTAGAATAATCGGATCATCAATTGATTCCATTCAGCATCCGAGTCATCACCCGAAAGGGATATCGTACCCACTGATCTTATCGTACCTCGATCTGTTCGATTCCTTCGAGAAGGAATTAATGCTCCTCGACTTCATTCCATCCAGGTATAACATACACTAATCATCAGACGGATAATAATGTGTTCAGGAAGAAGTTGGTCGATGGGAGAAGAATAACGAGGAGAGATGTAGTCCTCTCCTCGCAAGAAGAAGATCAGCTGCCATTGGAATCAATCAGATTACTGCGTAGGAAACCTTTTGTGTATACGGTAGATCTAACTTGTATCGTATTTTGTACGTGTATCACATACTATTCATTTTATATGATTTACAACGCGCACCTCTTCAGTATTAGAACATTCCGTGTAGATTTCAATGATTCGATAAACTATGAACTAATGAGATAACTGCTGTTGTTCAATACACAAATAGATAAATGGATTATACAAAGGATGACATTTTATTCAACTTTTTTAGCTCTCAGTTAAGAGAAATAATACGAATTCTGAAGAGAATATGAACAAAGTATGTGAATCGTATTTATAAATAATATTTTTTTTAATGTATTGTTAAACGGAAAAAATTGTGCGACGTGCCACCTTTATAGAATCTTGATGACACTGTGTAAAACGCATTTTGCCTGTGTCGCTCACTTTTCGAGCCGGAGGTGCACGAAAAATACGTTTCTTTTCTCATCAGAAACGCATTTAATACATTATATTTTCTAAAATTAATCGCTCATTGAACTCGTGATATCTGAATTCATAGAATGTCTTAACCCCTTCTCTTTTTGCAGATCACTATGTCTTCAGAAGATCCTTTTCTTCTGGAGCAGACTGAGAACATTCTCAGACGGGTGCTATTCGGAACTGAGAGTACTATCGGAGGAATCAGCTTTGAGAATATAATAGAAAAAGAGGACATGAGCGCCATCATATCTATGAATGATTTGGGTATGATTTTATATCCAACTTGTCTCACGTACGATTCTTAGATCAAGTGTCATATCTTCTCCACGAAAAGATTGCCGAATTGGTGTTTAATATCCCTGCCAGTTCAATCGAGATGGACTCATCTGATGCTCTCACTATGGGGAAAATACTCAGTGAGTTGTACTTGATCACAGAAGTATGAATTTTCCAATGTTGAGATGACAGTGAATTCGATCACATTCTCTCGACGAAGGAAGGCGAAGCGATGATGTACTGCTTTAGAGCACTCAACAATACGGTTACGGAGGAAAACAATACGGTTAGAAAGAAATTATATATTAATCTTCACGTATGAATTCAGTTTTTGCCTGATTCTGCAAAAGAGATCGTGAGAAAAGTGCAGTATTCCATCTTATCCGTTCTCGCTGCACTCCAATGCGGATTTCTCAGTCCAAAGTTAGCGATTATACAGCTTCATTATCTATCTTTATTCACTTTAGAATGAAGAAGAAGGATTGTCAGAAAGCATTGGTAGCTATTCTCTATCGCTCGCTCATCTCTCAGACGCTGCTCTCAATGTTTGTTGAGTTCCTGTTGCACCGCCAACAAATCAGTTATGTAAGTGCTCTTTTAACAAATATGCAGTATCCTTATTTCTATATTCTTCTTCATTTGCGATCTCACGTTGAGTTTGTAGGTGATGAGTAAGGTGCTTGATCATCTTCGATTAGCAGTTCTTCTCACTCCCTTCGATGTATGCTTCAAGGATGCTAATCTATTCGTCCTTCCCTTTAGAGTAAAACCATTTCCCATTTCTTTTCATTGTTAGATTTTCTTGAGGTTCTTCTTACTCTTCTGAGTACTGTAATGAAGGATAAGAGTCGACCTGTCGCCGATGTGGTATCTTAACATTTTAAGAAAACTCTCAAAAAGCTTTTCTCAGTTGGTATCTCATCCTGACTTTCTTCCTGAACCTGATGTTCTGGCTGGAAGAGAGATTCAGACTCATTCTTACTTGGGACCTTTCTTCGCCAAGACACTTCCTACCGATGATAGCTCCGTGAGTCGATTCTTCATATCAGTGATCGAAAAGTATGTAACCCATGTCAACTGCTTCGAGGTGGCTTTCTCTGCCGTTACTTTATCAATTGGTCTAATTTTTTTCCTACATGCATCTGAGCCTACCAGACGTAGGAAAAAATCTGTTGCAAGGGCAATCGATTGCTGTCGGGCACCTAGGTGCCCGAAATAAGGCGCAGTTGACATGACTTTTCGAACACTGCTTCATATCACGTACACATCCTTTTAGACGGGGAATATTTGATTGGAATTCTTTTTTATCTTGTTCTCATCAGATATCTGGTGCAGAGAAGTTGTTCGACGTGGAGGAACCACAGCCGAAGGATGTACTCAAGAGTGTATTCTACCCTCCTTTCCATAGCAAACTCAGTGAAATAAGGGTAAGTCCGTATTCAGATCTATTTCGACCCTGAGCAATGTTAGTAATAGGTAATGAACATTTTAAATCATTAAGTTACAGGGTTATTTGCACAAGATGTGTCATCAACTGATGATCCCTCCTAAGACGAGAGCGAGAACTCTTGATTGGTTCGCTGCTGCTCTACAGAGAAATGAGAAGAGATCACAGATCAGAGTGAGTTCATTCATTGTCACAGCGAATGAAAAGGAGTCCAACTGATTTCCTGATATACTTATTCGACGTGTATATTAGAGAAAACCTCTATGTCTAGGCGGAGTATCGTAAACTGGCTGATCACGGATTCCTCATGAGTCTTCTCGGAGTTCTGTATGAACTCTCCAGCAAGATTAACCTCGATATTGTCAATGTGTACTATCCATTCCAGGCTAGTTACTATTTTATTTGCTTGTTTTGCCAGAGCATTTAACTGATTATCTCATTTCAGAATAATTCTCGAGTGAAATTGAATGATCTCACTCGTCTGAAGATGGATAGTGCGACTGCAGAAGAATATCAAGTCAGCACTTTTCACTTATTTTTTTAATAGTGATTCTTCCTTCTATTCCTTCTGGTAACTAATTTATTGATTTTCGCAACAAAAAAATCATATCATACTGAAGCATTTTCCATTCAATGGTCACTCCAATCCTTACCTGATTGCGAGTGTGAAAATGGGGTGATTTTTCCTCCTGATTGTTAGAATTCACTTTCATTTTCATCTGAAGAGGTTGGGGATTGTCTTTGATGTCTCGAGTAAAGAAAAGGTGTCATCTAGTTATATGGATTATTATTCCGTTGGTAGAGTTCCAATTTGTCGATACGAGTCCTCAATGCTAATATTGAGGCGTCCCTCCCTGCTGGTCCCTCAGAGGAGAAATTCGTGACGGAGACTTTCTTCCTCACTATTCATGCACAACACATCGGAGTGCAGCCTGTTGTCGATAAGATCAAGCAATTGAAGAGAAGCACGTATGATATATACGAGAAGATTAAGGTGAGTATTCAATATTCATGCATATTCGGCGAAAGCACATTGAAAATTCTGGTAGAGTAGTTCGAGGTTTGGGCCAGCCAAGGTTTTGTTCTCAAAGTTTAGTGACATTCGTATAACAAAAATTGTTGTAGGAGTTGGAAGAGGAGCAGAAGAAGATTTCCCCTTCTGATGCAATCAATCAGAAGATGATCGAAGATACACTCAAACAACAGAGGACTCACTTCAAGAAATTCGTACAACGTTAGTTTTTACAGTTAAAATCTAGTAAACTTGTGGTAGAAAGTGTATGAATATGATAGTGAAGATGTGTGTTGAGGTACAATGTGTCTGGAATGTCTAGTGAAAGATCCCAATATGCTCACTCTTGCTATGGATTTCTCAACCAAGCAACTTCAACTTCTTGTCAAGGCTATCAATCCCAACTTGTAAGTTTGTATATTATTTTTTCTTCACAATATAAATAGTTAATCTAATATTGCAGTGGAGTAGATGGGAAGTTAGCAGACGAAGCCCCTCCTCTTTTCTCTGCTTATCCTGAGATATATGTGGAAGATGTACTCGATACTATGAGCTACTCTATTCTGTAAATATTTATTATTATTAATTTTCTACTTGATTAGGGAAATGCTTGGAGGTGCTCTTATAGGATAAACGATCACTGATAGTTGAATAATGTAATTCAGTCATGCTGGTGATAATCTCCATCTGGGAGCGATAATGGATCTTCCTCACAATTTACTCCTTATTATTTGCTCAACTCATCTGTTCAAGAATCCCTACATTGCTTCCAAAGTGAATACCCTAACATTATTTTCAATGTATTTATTGTGCATAGAATTTTCGTTTCTACGAGATATAAATATAATTTGTCCATTCAGGTGGTTCAAATGATGATGTCCATTTCTCCCCTCTCTGGTTCTCCTCATACATATGTTCTTTGGAATGCAGTCGTCAGTTTATTTATCCATTTAATTCCAACTCAGATCATCCTCGATTAAGCTGTTCAACTGCTCACGTTTTTCACTAACAAATATTGTCTATCCACGTTTTCATCTACAGATCAATCACCCGATTGCAACTGCTCGTCTTTATCCCTCCATACTTCGTTTCTATTCTGATATCGAAACTACTGACTTCTATGAGAAATTCGGAGTGAGAAGAAGCATGCAGATGATTATGAAGCAATTGTTCGAGATTCCCGTCTATAGAGCTGTATTCAATCAGATTGCCAAGTGAGTAGAGAGAGGAGGAAGGGAGAAAGGAGGAAGAAGGATGATTACAGGCCGACAGACAGTTCATTCATCAAATTCGCCAATATGGTCATCAACGATGCGACATTCTGTCTGGATGAGAGTCTTGCTGCACTCAAGAAGATTCATGATGTTGAAGTATTGATGGAGAAGCAGCAAGAATGGGAAGCACTTACGGCAGAAGAGAAACAACATAAGGAAGGAATAAGGGATGAAGCATCGAGACATGTTAAGAGTTGGCTCATTTTTGCCAAGGTATCATCTCGATCTATTGAATGGGATGACAATGGTGTAATTGTAGGATACTCTAGACATGCTTGTGTGGATGACTGCAGATACAGCTCCTGCTTTCGTGAATGATACACTTGGAGATCGATTCGCGAGTATGCTCAATCATAATATATCACAGATGTTGGGAAAGAAGTGCATCGAATTGAAGGTTTGATCTTATCTAATCAATTTTCATTATTCCTCTCCTTTCTAAGGTCAGAGACGCAGAGTCTCGATTTGACTGGAAACCTCGTGCATTCGCTGCTCAACTGATTGAGATTTATCTCAATCTTTCATCTCCTCAATTCGCCCAATATGTTGCTCGTGATGAAGTAAGGGATACTATTATACTATTGTTTTGTTGGTGGTTATTTCTTATGGAATTTTTGAGAGGAAGGGGACAAAAAATTTTCTTAAATGAGTAATGATTGTCGATTGTAGCGATCGTACACTCCGGCGATGATGGAAGATGTAGTCAATCGACTAGGAGTATTCAATATCGTACCATTCTCACAATTGGAGAGTTTCAAGGTACACTACATTCTTTGGCCCTCGCTCCTCCCTCTTTTCACTTATTCATCTCCCGAATTGTCAGGGTCTTCATGAAGAGGCAGTTCGAATGTACAATGCAAAGGCATCGGAAGAGATGGAATTAGAAGATGCTCCTGATGAGTTCAAAGATCCAGTTATGGATACTCTAATGGAGGAACCAGTGAAGTTACCATCGGGAAATGTCATGGATAGGAAGCATATCGTGAGACATCTTCTTTCCTCTCAGACTGATCCATTCAATAGACAACCATTGAGTGAAGATCAACTTGAACCAAGTGAGTTATATTCAATTCATTGCCATTGTACGAATTGGATAAGAAAGAGATGGAATTGTAATGAGTATTCCATTTCAGTGGTTGATCTCAAGGAGCGAATCGATGAATGGAAGAGAGACAAATTGGGAAAGGCTAAGTAATCACTATGTCCATTTGTCCATCGTTTGCCATCATTTCTATTTATTTATCCGAGTGTTGTATTTATCATTCTCATTTCTGGTCTGATGACTGCATATAAGAAGTGTGCACATACTAGTATTATGTAATTCATTTGTACTCTCCCTCCCTCTTCTATCCATCTCTCAATTGCTCAAACACGTGTGACAATTTCTTCCCTTGTCTTGTCTATTTGTGGTGTGTTTGGTGTGAATCTTACAAGTTACCTCTAATGATCGGGCTTCCCTCCCCCCTTCCCACCTCCCTCAATCCTCCCTCCCTCTCTCCCTTCTCTTCGTCTCACACTCCTAAATATAGTAGTTTATGAATAAAGAATACTGCAATCAGTCCCTGTTCTTCCCCCCCCCTTTTTTTAATAACTAATAAGATAAATGTGAAAGAGTAATCGTTGTACATATGATCTAGTCCCACCATGATAAATACTTTACCATCCACATGGTGTTTGTCGTATCAATTGAATGGTCAGAGACCGATGATCTATCTTTGAAATAATCAGAAATGGCTTGAATTGAAATAATTTTTTTGCAGATGTTCAAGGTACTGCAGTCGAAGGTTTGTCCATTTTTATTGGTTTTGGGTTTGTCTAGGTCTCAAATGGAGGGACTTGGAGAGTAAAGAGGGGAATCGATAGTAGAAGAGAGGGACGAGTGAAGGGGAAATTGGAGACGGGGAAAGAGGGAGAACATAGTCTCTTGGGCTAATAAGAATCATAATGAAGAATATAATTGAGGTGGGTCAATGAAATATTGGGAGAGTGCATTTATTGAACAATATCTCGTTTAAGGCAGTAGTTTCTCTCGCTCGAAGGGCCGCTTCCAATGAGGTGTCCTTCCAATCGAAGGAATATAAACTCCATAAACTAGACAATGGACCTTCCACTCAGGTATGAAGAGAAAGAGATAGAGAGAGAGAGATGTGATAAGGAGATATCTAAAGTGATTGTATATAGGTGTCGATCTCTCGTGACGATGCCCTTAAGTTCTACCAGCAGATGCAGGTGAGAAAGAGACGAAAGAGTGTTAATAGGATAAGGGAGAGACGAAAGAGAGAAATATTCTCCAGCTCATTCGTCGTATGGAATCGGCAGCTGGAAATCTGTACAAGGAGAAGAAGATCAGAGGATTCTGTCATCTCTACTCGGGACAGGCGAGTGTCTCCATCTCCCCTCGTTCGACACTATACTCATTCCAGGAGGCATGTGCAGTGGGAATTAAGGCAGCAATGACAGATGGAGATGCAGTGATTACTGCCTATCGATGTCATGGATGGACTTATCTACTTGGATCAACTGCCACTCAAGTACTCGCTGAACTCACTGGTTAGTCCCCCCTCCCCTCCCTTCCCTCCTCTATCTCTTCTCAGGTCGTATCTCTGGTAATGTTCATGGAAAGGGTGGATCCATGCATATGTACACTCCTAATTTCTTTGGTGGAAATGGAATCGTGGGTGCTCAACAGCCTCTCGGAGCAGGAGTTGCCTTCGCTATGAAATATAGGAATCAGAAGAATGTTTGTGTCACTCTGTAAGTGTCGTCCCTCTCTCTTCATCTACCGTATCCCTTCTCTCTTCAGATACGGTGATGGTGCAGCCAATCAGGGTCAGCTATTCGAGGCAGCCAATATGGCCAAACTATGGAATCTTCCCGTTATATTTGTGTGTGAGAACAATGGATTCGGAATGGGAACTGCTGTAGAGAGAAGCTCTGCCTCCACTGAATATTATACTAGAGGAGATTATGTACCTGGCATCTGGGTTGATGGAATGGATGTATTGGCTGTTAGAGAAGCATTCAGGTAAGGAGAGAGAGGAGGAGGAAGGAGTGAAGAGAGAGGAGGTATTCAGATGGAGTAAGAAGTACTGTGATGAAGGACGTGGTCCTCTTATGATCGAATTGGCCACTTATCGTTATTCTGGCCATTCTATGTCTGATCCCGGCACTTCATACAGAACAAGAGATGAAATCCAACAGGCACGTATCACTGATTAGAGAAAGTTGATTAACTTGTCATGTCTCAGGTTCGCAAGACTCGTGATCCCATCACTGGATTCAAGGACAGAATCCTCTCTTCCAATCTGGTGACTGAAGATGAATTGAAGGCTATCGATAAGGTGAGTGAGAGGAAGAGGAGAATGAGAAGAACGATGGTATAATTGTAGACGGTTCGTAGTGAAGTGGACGATGCAGTGACTCATGCAACGACAGACGGAGTTCTTCCTGCTGAGGCACTCTATACTGATCTGTATGCTAATACTCCCGCACAATTGGTGAGTTGAAGAGGAGAGGGAGAATGAGAGTAATGAGATGAATTAAGGTGAGAGGAGCTACAGCTGAAGAGACATTTGCCCAACCATTCCTGAGAACAGAAGATCTTCTCAAGTCAATGGGACATGCCTAAACAAGATCCATTGATATCCAGTGAATTCATCCGTTGTTGACATCAATCTCTAGGTTGCAATGACTAACGAATAGCTTTGTTGTGTCGTAAACGAATTAGCCTTTGTTCTTACCGTTTTTGTGTTAATTGGATGAGCGACTCTTCGATTTTCAAGTAGTTATAAAGTAGGTTGAGTTACCAGACAATAATGAATAAAAATGATAACATGTCTACCGATGCAAGTACACAGTGTAAGAGAAGGTGGAAGTGATTGGGATAGACAGTTGATCGTTTCCCGTTCTCACTTATTAGGTTGAATTATGCTGTAGAAGAAAGAGCGATTGGGCAATAACGAGTATATCCCATCTAACGGCATTGTCATTCCATCTACTCTGAATGGGTATGATCTATCTATTACTTCTCCCTTCTACCGTATACTCTGTCATATTCTTCGATCCTCTTATCTACTATAGAAATGATTCAATTGATCCGGCAGGATCTATTCTATCTCATTCTGAGGGTAATCATCCCATACGAAAATTCCTTCATTTTGTCTCTCAGACCCTCCCTCATTTTGGGAGATGGTTAAGAATGAGACTGTTCAAGAAGGGAATTCAACTATTTCAAATGAATTCGATGAAGCTTCAGGAAGTCTCTCACTCAATACAATTGGAGTTGTGAAGAGAGATAGAAGGTCTGATACATCTTTAGTCCTAATGGTAGATAATTCCAGGGAAGGAAATGAAAGAGATAATCTCTTCGAAGAATGGAGTAATCTACTAAAAGTGCTCAACATTTCCGATTCAAATGATTCGTTATCTTCGAATAATTCTAAAAATGATTTAGAGATTCCCCCAAATTATATTTTAACTCATCATTGGACACTAGAACGATTATTGTGATTGATGTCGCTGACTTTGTCTATTTCTTGAGAAGAAATGAAACTCAAATTCGTAGATTCGTCTTCTTCTTTTGATAGACAAAGAAGTATCTACATAGTCATAACTGGTCTTCATACGTTTTGTCTCTTCTTCTCAATCATAGCCAATCAATTGGAGTATAAATGAGAATGTCTTTGATTGGGGGTCATTATCATCTTGAATGCTTCCCTTCTTCCTTCTTCTTCTTCTTCTTCCTCCAACTATCAAAGGTGTGTCTACTGCTGATCTGTACAATGGAGGTATCACTTCCGATTTATTCCATCCCCGAATTTTTCTGAGATTCTTGATAATGTATCTTGTAAACCTTATTCACAAATAATTTATGGTTATAGAATAGCAAAAATTGATGAATTTTGTAGATTTCAATTTGAACTATTGTTAAGGTTATTCTCGCACGGATATCTCAGCAGTGAATACTCTCATTCACAATGTAAGGGGAAGAGTCGCTCAGATTGTTAATCCATCCTCTTTCGTTCATGCTAATGAAGAACATCCATTGTCAGTTTATCTCTTCATTAATACCATCCATTTTAATTTGAACCTTGATATGATTTTCAGATTGGTGGAGAATCCTAACTTCCATTCACTGAGATCACCTCCGAAAGAAGAAAAGAAAGAGAGAGTGGATAAAGTAAGAGAAGAAAGAGAAAGAATTAGAGTAGAGAGAGAACGAATACGAGAGGAAAGAGAGAGAGAAAGGGAAGAAAGAGAGCGAGAAAGAGAATTACGAAGAGAGAAAGGAAGATCAAGAGGAAGAGAAGTTAGAGAAAGATTCGAAAGAGCGAGATTACATAAGATGAAGAAGGTGCCTATTGTGGAAGGAGATGTGAAAGTGATACAAAGTGTTGATGGAGATGCTGATGGAAAAGATGATGAAGAGAAGAAAGAGATGAAGACGGAGAAGATGAAGGAGGAGGAGATGAAGAATGGAGATGATGAAGATAAGAAGAAAGGAAAGAAGAATGATACGAAGAAAGACGATGAAGAAACAAAAGAAGACGAGATGGAAGAAGAGAAGAAATCAACAAATGAAAAGAAGAAAATGGAGAAGAAAGACGAAAATGAAGAAATGGATGAAGAGAAAGATGATGAGGAAATGCAGAAAGCGAAGAAAATGATGAAGAAATCGAAACCAAAAGAGGAAGAAGCTCCAAAGGAAGAAGAAATGGTTAGATATTTGAAATATTCCATTTTAAAACTCATAAATTTCAGATGAACGATGAGAAGAGTAAATCAGAAGAGAAGAAAGATGAAGAAAGTGAAGACGATTGTGGAATGGAAGATGGAAGTACAACTACTACTGCCAATCCAAGTGAGAAAAGAGAATAGAAGGAATATAGATGGGAATGAATTGATTAAGATGATGATTGTGCCGAAGATGATCCTCCTTCTTCTTCTTCTTCAACGACAACAACAACTGAAGGGACGACCACTACTTCCACCACGACAACGACTGAGATGGTCAGAAAGGGGGATAGATGGAGGGAGGGGGTTCTCCTACCCTCTGGACAACCATTAATAGCGGGCGATTTAGTAGGCGAAACCATGATTACAGATGATGATGAAGAAGAAGAAATGCAATAAATGTAAGAAGAAGAAGAAGCAGATTGAACAGGGTTCGATTCATCTTTCTCTTCTCTATTCGTTCCATCATTCAGATCGTCTCTTTTCATCGCATCCTTCCTCTCTCTCTTCTCATCTTCATTCTTCATCTCCATCAATGTGTCTCACTGCATTCGATCAGCAACCAGCAAAATGCCCGTTAGTCTCTCCCCTCCCTCACTCACTCAATCTCTCTCTCTCTCTCATTCAGTCAATGGAAGGAAGCAGGATTCTGTCTCAACGATGAGGCCACGAGATTCCTTTGGTGCAGAAGAACTTGTAATTGTCTACCTTAGTCAACACATGATAAAATATTTCCTATCTCTCTTACAATCAAATTCATTGTCCAATGATCAAAGATTAACACCGTTTTATTGATAATAAGTTACGAACAATAAAAAAGAGATCACAACGAGCTGAATAATCACAATTTTTTCCCATCTTCATCCCATTTATATTTCTCCTCTTCTTCTCTTATTCATTGGATTTCTTGGATCAGTAATTTGATACCAATCTTCACTTGTCTCTCTCATATTCGCATCCTTCGCACGTGTTACATTAGGATCAATCTCATCTTTCGCCACGAACTTCGTCGTTACCCTGATATCACATCATGTCATTTACACGAGAAACATACACTTATATGATGGGAATGAATGAAACGAACCATCCGAAATCAGTTTCATTATCTTCAGCATCGAGATCAACTCCGAATTCTTCCTCTTTCTCTTCTTCTTCCTCATCTTTCTTCTCAGCTATTTCGATCTCAATGAGCATGTTCAATATTCGTATAGTGAGAGTACACCGAAGTATACAATCCATCCTTGTCCCCACATCTAATTCCTTCTCCAATTCTAATCCTTCCTTCAATCTTTTCATCAAACACTCTTCTATCTCACCTTCTTATCGAATAGAATAGCAGTCTGATTTGATGCTCCCAATCTCGATTTGAATCTCTCCATTAGATTATCCGTCTGAATCCATATCATTATCTACCGTATCTCTACCGTATTTCTCTTACTTGTCCTTCTCTCTTAGGATCTTTAGCCTTAACGAGATTCTTGCTCTTATCCTTGAATTTCATCTTCATTGATTCGTATTTCTTCATGTTGTCAGTCGCGTCGGGTTCTCAATACACACTATTAACAATACAACTGTTTAATTAAATTTTATAGAAAAATAAATAAAATGATATAATATGATAATGATACCTCTCTCATCTACATCAACCTATCCTCTCATTCTCACCAGCTGGTTTTGGTTTATCCTTCTTTGGTCTCAATGCTTTCATATATTCCTTCTGCAATGCTTTCACTTCGGCAGCCTTTTTATCCACTTCTTCCTTCTCTCTGAAATGAAGTGCACCGTTATACAGTATTCCTCATTATCGATATTCCCTACCTTGCTCTCTTTTCTTCATCAATCATATGTTCAAAATCGACATCTCTATCTTCCTCTTCATTCTTCTCAGCCAATTTTCTCTTCTTTCCTAATTTCTCTCTGATTTTCCGAAGTGCATCTCCATCCTTTAAATAGAATATTACTATAGAGAATGATGAATTTACTGACATCTTCTTTTTCTTCATCTCTATCATAATCTCCCATTTCTTCTCTTCTCACAGCCACTTCTTTCGATAGTTTATCATCAGAAAGAGCATCGTGAGCAGATTTGCCCTTCACTGTCAATTTCTGCAATGGAAGGAATTCACTCTCCAATGGATTCGATCAGTCTGACCTTTGTTATCTTCTCAATTTCCATTTCTTCCTCTTCTGCTTCATCTCCAAACGATAAAAGATTCAATTTCTTCTTTTCAACAACTTTCGGTTTCTCTTCTTTCTTCTCCTTCTTTCTCTTCTTTTCTTTCTCTCTACAATTATTTTTTTCTTAAAAAAACAAATTGATGATAATATTATACCTTGGTTCGATATCATCGAATGGATTGAGTACTACGGTAGTCTTGAGGATCTTATTGATTGTCTTCGGCCTCTCATTGTTATCCACTTCTGTCTCAGTCATACGAAGCATATTGAAGACTGTCGGACCAGTTATCTATGAGGATACTTCATATTTCATCTCATCCATTTTCTCCTCTCTCCTCACCTTTCCGAATAAAGTATGTTTTCTATCCAATTCTCTTGCTGGTTCTGTTCCAAGTGTAATGAAGAACTGACTTCCATTCATATCCTTCCCTTCAATCAATCTCTCTTCTATCTATCGTAATCCTTCTCTCTCACCTGCATTTGCCATTCCGAGAAGAGCTCTTCTATTGAATCGAAGTCGTTGATGGAATTCATCCTAACAATATCTCATTGATCACTGTATCCCTCTCCCTTATGATACCTTGAATGTCTTTCCATATATACTTTCTCCTCCCTGTCCCGTTCCCGTTGGATCTCCTCCTTGAATAATGAAGTCCTTCACTAATCGATGGAAGATCGTCTCGTTGTAGTATCTAATATATTATCACAAACTCATATTAATCAGATATGCCTTTTTCTCTTTAATCATAGCCGTTAAGAAGAAGCTAGTAAGAAAACAATTCTGATATACTCACCCTTCCATACATAGTTGAATGAAGTTTCTACAAGTGAGAGGAGCTTCTTTAGTCCACAATTCCACTTCGATATCTCCCACTGTTGTGTGGAGAATCACCTGGTAATTGGAGAATATGAGTACACTCTACTGTATTTCTATTACAGTACCTTCCCAGATGTTGATGGTTCATGAATATATTGATTACTCATCTGAAACTATTCTCTCAATCTATCTATTGCCATGCATTCCCTCCTCCAAGTAAAACTTTTTTTCGTTTCAAACGTATTTCATTCGTTCCTTCACAATTAATCTTCTAAACAAGTCTTTATCTTTCACAATCAGGGTACAATAGATTCAATATATAATACTCTTTAGTTATTCGGGTGCATACAATCGATGAGATACAATGTGACTACAGTACTCTACACAGTAGACAAGTGAAAGAGTGATGGGACTCAATCCATTCTAATTACGTGCATTGATGATCTTGACGAAGTCTGGTTTGAGAGAGGCTCCTCCCACAAGGAATCCATCGATATCTCCCTTCTTTCCCAATTCAACACAATTGTCAGGAGTGACCGATCCTGAGAAAAAGATGAGATCATTCCCCCTCCATACTCAATCCCTCATACCTCCATAGATGATTCTGGTGGAATCTCCAACCTCCTTGCTAACTTTCTCATTGAGGAATTCTCTGACCCATTGATGGACCTGTAATCACTCCTTTCCTTCCCTCCCTCCTCTCTCCTTCTCTCATACCTCTTGTGCCTGTTCAGGAGAGGCAGTCTTTCCAGTTCCAATTGCCCATACGGGTTCATATGCGATCACCACTTTGGACCAATCGGGTTTCTTCTCAACGAGAGCAACCAATTGACGGAAGTTCACCTCAAGAGAGGGAGGGGGATCAGATGGAGACTCTCTCTCTCTCTCTTACCTCCTTGGTCTTTCCTGCTTCTCTCTCTTCCAACTTCTCTCCGATACAGAATACAACTCCCAATCCTTCTTCGATTGCATGAATCGTCTTCTCTGCCGTCAGTGCATCACTCTGCAAGGGAATGATCACTCTCTCCCTCTTCCCTTCTCTCTCTCTCACCTCTCCGAATATATGTCTTCTCTCCGAGTGTCCGATGATAACCCATTGAAGACCGAGATCCGTGAGCATGGCAGGTGACTGCTCACCAGTGAATGCTCCCTTTGACACCTGAGAGAGAGACTCTTCCCTCCCTCCCTTCCTTCCTTTCTCCTTACCTTGTAGCAGTTCTGTGCAGCAATGAGTACGTCTCCCTTCAGTTTCTCCTTCGCATATGCGAGATAGGGAGAGGGAGGAGAGACAACCACCTCAATGGAGAGATGTTATGTATACGACGAGGATGCAGTGACATACACAAGCAACATCATTCTAATTGTTCGAATCATAATGATATCAATAAGTACCTCAACGTCCTTGTAGGGAGAGCCCGCATTGAGGAAGTTGATGATTCCATCGATGGAGGCCTGTAAAGAATAGAAGATAATGAATAAATCCATTCATTGACTCTCTTTCTCTATTTCGTCTGACTTCGAAATAGATTAATCCCCTCTCCCTTCTTACCTTATCTCCATTCATCTTCCAGTTTCCACCTACGAAGAACTTGCGAGTCATCTTTAATTTCTGAGAAAACAACAATTAAATTGAAAAAAAGCAACAACAAAAATCAAGTATCCTTTGGAGACATTTCCCACAAACAATCAATTCGAAAATGAAAATAATGCGCGGGAAACACAAATAATAAACAAGGAATAGACATGTCGCGATAGCGATAAAAATTGAAAATTTGAGATGGAAAGATTTGTAGGGGAATAGCCGAAAAAGTGAGTACGTGAGATATAGAGAGAGACGAGAAGAGTGGAGGAAGAGACGAGAACCGAGGGAATAGAATGGAGAGGGAGAGTGGAGGGAGAGAGATGGGGAGGAAGGAGGGAGGGAGACGGATGAGAAATAGTGTAGTCGAGAAATGCTATGGCACATCGATCGACCTTCCAGAGAAGTTAGAGATAAATAGATAGAGACTAGGTTTGCAAGTGGACAACTGAGATCGCCACCCAAAACTGCTCAATATAGTTATTGTGAGAAGATCACAATGTCATAATCACAGTATCAATGGCAACTCAAAAACAAAATAGATTCCATCAGATAATTCTCGAGATCATCAATAACTCGTCATTTGAACATTGCATTGAAGATGAGAGTAAACACCGTTTATCACTGTGAATGACGATTTAACCCTTGTCAAATAAATATGTACATCAAGAATAGATACACAATCCACAACAATTGTTCAAAATTCGTTGACTATCACAGAATATACAATAACTATTAAAAGTAAAATAAATATAATAAAATTAAGTGATGATATCGAATACATGCTTCTCCTCCAAATCGATCACTGGGAGGGTCTTATCTATTGCATGGGCAGCGAGAATGGCAGCACCCATCGAAGCTTCCACCTTAAAGGAGAGAGAGATATGTATTAGGATGATGGGGTGATTGATGAGATAAGTAAATCAAAGGAACTTACAGTCAATCTATACAGAGTCATTTTCTTCACTTTACTCTTGTCCATCTCCAATTCTTTGATGAATCCATCCTTCATTGATTTCCAACTCTTGAATACTGATCCAACCACGAGAACTCCCAGATCATTTCTCATCTCCTGTAATCAATCACTCCCATTCATTCCTCATCCACCGTACCCCCCCCCTCTTCCCTACCATATCTTCATCAGGTATCTTCTTAACGAGTGCTTTCATCTGTTTTCCAAGCATAACTCCAGCATCATAGAAGAGACGAGCAATTGTAGGATCATCCACATCTTAATTAACTATTCTTTTATTCTCATTATTACTCCTTATACTCACTCTCAGCCAAATCTTCAGTCACACTAGCAATAGAACTCTTCTCAAACTTGGAATAGAGTAGATCGAGTAGTTGTACTTTATCAGAACGACCGAAGTATTCCAGTATAACCTCAACAAGTGATTATTCTACCCAATATCCCATCAATCAATCATACATTTCTCAATCTCTCAATATTATCTTCTTCCATTCCGTCTTCAACATCAAATATAAGTCTCATTCCTCTGAATGATAAGATTATCTTCCAAATGTCTTCATTCTCCTTACCGATTAGCAATCCAATAAGCACTTCCTCCATCTCCAATTGCATGTCCCCATCCTCCCACTCCCTATAATAACCATTCTATCCCATTCATCCTTCTTTCTTCTATTCTCACCTTCAATTCTCCATTCTTAGTTATCAATCTCGTAGTTGATCCAGTTCCCGATATCATAATAGCTCCTCCTTAATCATTCTCCCTTCTCTTCCCTTCCCTTCTTCTCTTCTACTCACCCTCTTTGAAACATGCAGCAACGGTTGCTTCACTATCAGTCTTAAGTACAACTTTCTTCGCAATATCTCCGTGTTGTGAGAGAATGTAATCAACCTGAGAGATACTCAACTTCTCTCACTTCCATCTACTACCGTACCATCTTAACATTCATATCTGAATCTTCTGCTCCACTCAATCCCATTCCCAATCCCTCCAATGGACCGACTATCTGTAGTTCCTGTTTAGCTTCTCTGAATTCATTAATTGTACAACAGTAATCAATTAAATCTTCGTACCGTATCCATTTGGCTAGTGAGTCAGCAGTCTTCTGTACTCCATCGAGACAATAGTTAGAACCCTTTAATAGCATAAGTGTAATAACAATAACATGGAATGGATGTACCGTATGTTTGAATCTAGCGATAATTTCTCCATCGGGACACGACACGAATGAAACAGATGAGACTGACGCACCTCTGCAGGCACAATACCCATTACTAATAATCATAACCCCTTTGGTAGAATGTGTTTACCCTTCTATTCCAGCCACAATCAATCGTTCATCCTTCTTCTTGTAAATAACTCCTAAATGGATATCGTGTCTATCAACAGAATCTTTCCTGATCAGACATGATGTCAATCCATGAGTATTGAGTACATGAGTGAGAGACCAACTTCCACTGAAAAGACTATTCTTCCTTATCCCATATCATCTAATACATTAACTAACACTCGACTTTGATACGTGAATATAAATTGAGCGAGTGGAAATCGATCGAGGAGAATTGAGATCGTCTGAACAGGGAAAGATAATTGAGAAACACTAATGGGAACATACATTAACGAGTGGTTCGAAGATTTCGTCGTTGAAGAATACATCTGAGGCGACGATAAAATCGATAGAAGAATCGATAGATTCGAGGAAGGAATTAAGAGTCGAAGAATATGACCAATTAATCACCTATATCACAATATTTTTTGAGATACAAGCAATACGATGTACTTCAACTTGGCACACTTCTTTCACTTCGTTCGCCTCAATATTTCTCCTGAGAAGACTCAAAAGCTGAAATGACCCGTTTGTTGCCAATCCAATCCCCTCGTATTACCTGCTCATCATCTTTATCCGTCATATAAACTTTTCTTGCTTTAGACTTCGCACATGCAATTCCTGCTACTCCTCCCGCACCCGCTCCCAATTCCAATACCGTCTGAGAAATATCAATTAATTAAGGGGGAAAAGGGCACAAAAGGACAAACCTTATCCTTGAACAGTCCCCTATTCACAGAGATGAATGCGGCTGCAACAACAACACTCTCACAATCAATAATAATTTGGAAATAAAAATAATTAAACTCTAGGAACTGACCGAGTGTGGCAGTGGACGGCCAAGTGTGCAATCCAACTTCATATTTGAACACTTTTTCTGCCATCACTGAAAATTGAGGTGAATAAGAGGGGATGGAAGGGGGGGGGGGTGGAGAGTGTTCAGTCACATGAGATAGATATTCTCGGGTAGTTAACCCTCATTAGTAATGAACAAACAGGGAAGCACAACATACTTGTTTATTACACTTATTCTGATAAAAAAACTATACAAGTTCTATAATAAATATCTCTCGTATAAAATACAAATATGAAATGTACAATGTATCACAGAATAATAACTGGCATAGTGAACTTTCGTGAAAGATATGAATGTATTCGTGAGATTCATCTGGTGGGAATCACTTTCAGAATGCCCATGAATTACATTCCAATTCAAATTCTTCGTCACTCAAAAAAGGAACATCGATTTGTCTGCAAATATCGGTGAACTCATTAAAATATTCGTCCACTCGACTCCTAGTAGGGATGCAGATTCGATGGCGATGTCATCGCATCCTCTTCCCTTCTTGCGATGTCATCGCAAGAAGGGAAGAGGGTAGATCAGTGAATGAGTGTGTCAAATGGAGAGAGCGCAGGCCTCTTCCCTCGATGCGATGTCATCGCAATCTCCATCGAGACGGCATCCCTAACTCCTACTAATAGACTAACTCACTCAATTGCCATATTCGAACAGAGTGGACATTCTCTTCCAATTATCTCACTGATCTTCGTACTCAATTCCATTGCTCCTTCCTCTTTTTCTGCAAATTATCACAGCTTTTACCAAACATTCTATCATTTCAAAGTACCTTGATTCATATAAACCTTTCCTCCTTTTCTATCTTCATACTCTAATTCAGCCAATATCCGTCTCTCCTTCTCAACTAGAACCGCGAGTGTCTTCTTACTCTCATCACTCATGAAGTCAACCATCTCTCTGCAACATTTCGATCATCTTTTCGCTCATTTAATATGATATTTCTGCTATTCTTCTTCATAATTATTACTGACCTTTCGAGACAATCTCGATGGAAATGATGTTTACATGCGAATGCATAGAAGGATCTTGAACAGAGTGAACAACGACACGATTCACACACATCCGATGATCGAACCATCGTCACTCTACAATCAATCACTCGTCCTCCTCCCCCCCCCCTCTCCCTCTCCCTCACCTCTTCTTCATCTTCTCACTCATCGTTCTCATCTCATTCGCTGTATCACTCGCATATTTCATCTGTTGTTGCAGTACCTGAAGGGGAGATATAGAAATAGTAGATGGATGGTTTGGCGATCGATTTTTTTGGAATCATAATTTTGTAAACGACGATTTAAAACTTTCATTCAGGAAAAAGTATTCAAAAACCTGCTTTATGTATCCGACAAAGTAGAACTTTTATATCGGAATCGATATTATACAACTCCAAAATTGCGACCCGACGGTTTATAACCGTCAATTAAGAACTGACTTTTTGTGACCCGACGGTTTATAACCGTCAACTAAGAACTGACTTTTTGTAACCAGCGAAGTAAAATAAAAAGCGCAAAAACAGAAAAATAAAGGTCAGTGGTTGACCTCTTCCTTAACCTTTCCATCAAAAAAGTAATAAATAAAATAAATAAATAAAGTTGAGTGGGGAGAAATCGGTAAAAATCAGTTCTCGATCGACGGTTATAAACCGTCGGGTCATAAAAAATCAGTTCGCGATCGATGGTTATAAATCGTCGTTTCTCAAAATTCGTTTCTTCTGCAAAAGTTACAAAGTGAATACGCTCATTTCGACGGTTTCTGGGAAATAGTTCTAGGCAAACAGTAGTATTTCAACGTTTATATTTTCCCGGGTCCCAAGTGATCAGTGTCGAAATTATGGTTCCAAAGGTATCGATCGCCGATGGTTTGGTTACTCACAGATATTTTAGCCGAGTGTTCCTTGAGACAAGCAACGAGAGGATCCTTCAATTCCTCCATTCGAGTGAATTCAGGAAGAAGTGGTAATAGATCCTGAATAAAGAGGAGATTAATGGAGAAGGAAGTCTTACTCTCTCTCTCTTTTCCTCACTTGAATTTTGATGGCATCTCTCGATTCAGTGAGTACATAGAGACATCTTCCTACTTCTTCTCCACTATCGATCATTGCTCGAGCTGAGATCATTCATTCATCCCCCTTCCCTCTCCCTCCCCTCTCCCTTCTTCCTACCGATACTCAGCCAGATGGCTCTTCTCGTCTCGATAGACACTGTGCACGTAGATTGAGTGAATAATAGTCCATCCAGACTTGAATCCATCCACTCTGCGATCCTCTTCCCCAATGAAATATCGGACATCTCCTGTGATTCACATTTTAGAGAACAAGTCGACAATATGTGAGCGATACTTTCAATGCGATATTCATAGCTTCACTCCACATCTCGGCTACACAGTAAAGGAAAACAAGACATCGTTTAGCATCTGAGAATGATTAATCGATTGATGATATTCTCTCTCTTCCTTACCATGATGTTTGGCTGTTCTAATGGCATGATCCATTGAGTAATGAATGAGAGGAAGATCCTTTCCCTGTAATTCCCGACATTCAAGTAGTCGTGAATTCACTGATCTACCTGATTCTCCAAATATCCCAATAGTCGATTTGGTTTAATCTTCGCAAGGAATGAAATGTACACATTGTGTAGTGATTCGGGTGCAGAGGGGAAGGAGATTGCCCATTCGACATACGATAGAACAACTTCCTGGAGATATAATCTCTCACTCTCTTTCTCTTCTCTGTAGTGACTCACGGCACTCCTTTCATCACAAGCAGCACATAGAATGGGAATGATCCGAAGAGTTCTCACTGTCTGACATCTCTTGATTGCTTCGATCAGAGGAGAGGGAATATATGGAAGGAGAAGAGGAGAGAATTGACACAACAAATCTGCTGATCCCTACAAGGAATACAAGTACTATGGAATAGATATGAATGGAAACTAACGACAGAAACGAGAGTTCCGAGCGCTTCTCTATATTGATCCTTTCCTATTCGAATGCGAACAATTGTCTCGTAATCTGAAAGATTTATTAACACTTGTTTCTCGTTTATTTGATCTACCTTTTAATAAATTAGCAACGAATAATTGTGAATCGAGATCCGCGTGGTTCTGCATCAATCGATAGATCGCATCCTTCAACTTTTGTACCGTATCCTGCAAAAAATGTCTAGTTTCCACTTATTTATGATTGATACGGAACCACGAATAACAAGAAAACTATTACAAGTAAACTTAAATGCAATAATATAATAAATGTACCTGTACATTCTTCCTCATAAGAAATGCTTGCATTTGTCTCGTTAATCTCTCAACTTTCTCTTCTGCTTCACTCGGATTCATTCCAATCATTGCCAATTCCTTCCTTGCCTCTCCCAATTCACTCAATTGCATCTACAATTTCACACCTTCCTCTTGATATTAATATCACTATTATACCTCCAACAACCACATGAACAGTGTATCCTTCTTCATTCTATCATCATTCTCCCTCAATTGTTCTAATTTCTTATCCAGAAGTGTTCTCAATCCAGTCTTCCTTTCATCATCCTGCAATCAATCACTATTTCTTTCCTTATCCACTATTCACCACGAACATCAATAATTAATCTGAGTACGAGTGTTTCGAATGATTCGGATGAATTTGCGAGTATCTCAGCAGCCGCTCCATAACTGAACCAGTATCGTTCATTTTCCCTTAACCCCCTCATTTCTTCGTACTTCTTCTCACTGATATATTTATCCGCTTGTCTTCTCAATACCAATTCGAATGCATCTGCATCCATGGATCTGTAATCTCACTCTTCGTCTACCCTCCTTCCTTCTCCTTACTTTCTCTCTCTTGCAATAGCAAGTGCTCGTGCGAAATCTCCTCTATCGAGATACACGTTCCACACATATCTTCAAATAAACGATATGACGAGAACAAAGAGATAGAAAGGCATTCATTCTTCCGTATATTCCTCTCAAGTAATTACCTCGTCTCATCACTCGGTCGATATTTCAGTACCACATTCTTTGTACATGTCCAATGAATTTGCGAAGTTGCATCGAATGAGAGATCGATACCCTCGCCGTACTCCTGGATGGAATAGATGGATTGATTGTGAGGAGGGAGAGAGTGAATGGATACCCTTGGCCATTGATCTTCATAGACAACAGTTCCAGTGTAGTAAGAGAGTGCAGTGAGTCGATAGGGGAAGAGAAGAAGTACATGATATTCAGTCATTGAGATAGAGAGAGGCCATTCTATACTTCCATCTACTCGACGATGTCTGATTGAGGAAGAGATTCATACCATTCCATCTAGAAGTGATTACTCACTCAACAGTTCTCTCCTCTTTGACTATCAATCGAACATTCTCCATCGTGAGATTGATTGTTCCCACTGTGAATCCAGCTGATCCCAACCACACGAATTTGTATAGATCTCAAAAAGATAATGTACACCGCAAGCAGTATTTGATAATGTCTGTTCACAATGCAATCTGTGATCCTCACTTGTTACTTTAGCATCTGCATGCAATCGTAGTCTACTACACGAAGGAGAACCCTCTTGAGATTTAAGTGAATATGGATCTCAAGTAAAACCATATTACAATTACAATTACAATTACAATTATTTATCCACCAGGGTAGGTTTTTTCGTAGTGGCTAGGAGTTGTATTCGAAATATTTCGGTGGAGGTCCGTCGTCGGTTGACGATTCGGTTTGGGGGGTGGGGCTTCGGGGGAAGCAGCAGTTAGGTAATAACATTAAAGTCGCAACAGCGATTGGGGGGAGAAAGAGACATTTGGGATAGAGAGAATATGAGAGCGGAAGAGAGTGGGTGAGCTGGTAACAGATTCAGCAGAAAGCGCGTTCCATCGATCAATAACCCTAGTCGGAAAACTTGAGTGAGACGTAGGCGGAACGAATGGCAATGTGATACGCAAGGCATGACTTCCACGAAGGTTACGAGTAAGGGGGGCAATACGGAAAAGGTTAGAGTGGTCATAACAGTAGAACCCATGAACGGACTTGTGGAGGAAGAGAAGGTCAGATACTAATCTTCTATGCTCAAGAGTTTGCAACGAAAGCTGGGCTAGTCGATCTGGATACAGGGAGTAGGGAATAAGACATCGCGCAAATAACCGCCGAGAGAAATTACGTTGTACCGCTTCTAGTTGATTAGCAAGGGTTACCGTATGAGGAGACCAAATGACTGAACCATACTCAAGAAGTGGTCTGATGAAAGTAGTAAAAGCACGACAGTATAGAGCACATATTAGGAATAGAGTAAGTAGAAATAGATAATAGAAGGAGAAAAATACCTCGCTGTTTGAAGAACGCTCCAAATATATTGAGTTCTTTCTCTGGAATGGCGACCCAACCAGCTTGGAGAGAAGTGCTGCCCACGTAACTACAATGATATACAACAATCACTTAGTAGTTATAATGATCTAACTTCGATTTGGGAGTAGCATCAATAGTTGCTTGAATGACAAATAGACGACCAGGAATGCAGACTATCAAAAGATATCTGAAACTGTATTCTGACAATCACGTATTAAGTGGAACCCCACTTGAATTTCTTTTCTTCTTCATCATTAGTGAGAAATAGATACATATCAGATATAGGCTGCTCTCGATCGATCGCATTCCATTGATATTCTTTGACATAAATCTCCTTTCCTCCACTCGTAATCGATGCTTCCATTATCATTCCTAGATTTATATCACTTTCAATATTCACAATACCGTATAATAGCATACCTCTGTTTGTTCCCAATAGAATACTACCAGTATCTGCATTCCCAATATCTGGATTCCATGCAACTGCGGTTATCGTACCCTGGCATTTATCTCGTTTCTTTGCTCAAATCGATTGTGGAACGTACTTTGATCTTTTTGACGGGATGAACAGTATTAGATCGTAGATTGAGATAGAAATTATCTCCTTCCTTACTACTAATAATGGCGTGTCTTCCACAAGGAGATATATGTACCCTTTCCAATTCATCTCGACTGCTCACTCCCACTCCCAATTCTGAACACAAGTGATATCATCATTATGTAACAATGGCGTTGACAACCCTCTTCTTTATCTTTCTCAATTATTTGGTAACACGTTCATAAATGACCGTTTCTATGTCATATACAGTAGTGTCCCTTCCTTCTTCCCTTCTCACCTGCAGCTCTATCCCTTGTATTCTGACTGACATTGACATGGATACATGGAGATGAAGTCTGTGACTGGATAAGGCACAATTCACCATTCGATACTTCCACTCTTTTCACTATTCCCAACTTGTTCAATCTCAAATTATAAGTTCGGCTAATTGCAAAGCAAACATGGACACAACCTGAGATCCTTCTTGAGATCATGACACGTCCTCACAAATATTCCATTCTGATTAGGAGACATCGTGATTGGACTACAATAAATTATTAATAATGATTGTTTGGCTTAGACTTGGTTTATACTAGGTTGACGATTGTCCTTACAGCACTCGTGCATTCGTTCAACTGTGTCACATACCTAACTCAACAGCCGTTGTTTGTTCCCACAAGAGAGCGTTCCATGAACACAAGTCTCTGCTCTGCAATTCGTCAATATCGTCAAGGTTAAATCAATACTTCGTTTACTCTCCCGTTTACCGCCTTTTACTCTTACTAACAAGTGCACCCTTTCAGTATGAGTGACTCCCAATCGGTTTCGTTCCAAGAGTTAACCAAGGCATTAGAAGATCTTCCATTATGGGGGAAGACTCTCGTGGCAGGAGGAGTGGTTGTTGCCTTCTATCTTCCTTATGCTTGGTTCACATCTAATAAACGAGCCTCTCCACTCAAAAGTGACTACAAACCAGGTTCATAGTCCACTCATTTCTTATCTCTAATCTAGATACATTCTAGGAGTCGTTTATCTCTATCAACTTCCTCGTACCAAGGAACTTCCCTCCATCTCCGCCTCTTGTCTCAAATTAGAAACATGGCTGAGAATGGCGGAAATTTCCTACGAGGTATGTCACTCCAATCACGATAATTTGTGGATTCATTAACCACTTACAAATATCATAAACAATCACAGGGAATTATAGTCTTTCGACATTGTTTATTAGCTTCAAATGATAAATTAACAATCTCAGAATGTTTCTTGTGGATTGGGCACTCGAGGATTAGATGGAGCTATTCCCTTCATTGAAGTGGATGGAAAGGAGATCAGTCATTCTGCACTTGCTATTCAGTCAGCAATCAATGTTATCCCGATCTAATTAAGTTCTTCCAGTCATCTCAAGGAGAAATTCTCGAAGGGATCATTGGATGATCATCTCTCAGATGAACAAAAGGCAACTTGTCATGCTTTTGAGAGACTTATCCATCTCTCTCTTGCATCCAGTCATCTAATCTATCGAGCAGAGAATGCTGATAAGGTAAGCTATCCTCTAGGACTAAGGAAGGATAATAAACAAAATGTCAGCTCATCGGATTGATCCCCCTGTCAATTTCGGTATATTCGCATCAATCTTCAGTATCTTCGTCACTAAAGCCTATCTGGGACGGGTATCTTCCTTCCTTTTGACTCATCTAATCTTACTCTGTTTCCAGTGCGCTTCAATAATCTCTTCATCGTCTCTAGGTGGATACAGTCGTGATCAGCGTGTCTTCCTTGGGAAGGAGGATATTCTATCGCTCTCCAAATACCTCGGATCTAAGCACTTCTTCACCGGATTCAAGCCCACCAGTGTAAGTCATATACTACATCCTATCCACTCCCCCCTCTCTCTTCAGATCGATGCTTCCATCTTCGCATCTCTCTCTCAGATTCTCTTCGTTCCCTATCAGAGTGATCACAAGCAGTTACTCAATGATGAATGCACCAATCTAGTCAAGGTATTTTTTTAAGCAACTTCAAAAAGATAAACCTATTTCAGTTTGTGGATCGAATGAAGTCCCGTTTCTGGCCTGATTGGACTGAGGCTACCACTAAGTTCACTGCTGATTCAAACTGGAAGAGAAAGCTGTCTACTCCACCCAATGGATCGAGAGCCCAAACACCACAGAAACTCGAATGAGAAGTCTCCCAATGTAGAGACGAAAACAGAACAAACGAACTATAGAAGGAACAACAAACTAGCGGATAATCTAGATTCTATTATGATGTGTGTGTAGTTACCGGATCTGCCTGAATTACCACCCGATCGATCTCACAATGCAATAAAATAAATTTCCTAGTTTACAAAGTATACTCAGAATGAATCAGTGTCCGAGTCATCAGTATCTACAATATCAAACTCAACGTGTTCCTCTTCTTCGACCACGCGAGTCTTCCCGATTTGATGAGAACCCTGCGCTTTCCATTGATCAAGACCCTGAAATGGCTGAATGGACTTGATTAAGAACTATGATAGTATACCTTTAACCAGATGAATGATCCAAGATTATGAGAGAAATATTCCATAGATGGAGGAAGAATACCCATACGAGACATCATTGGAACTGTTCTGAAGTGAATTTCAGATGGTACTATACAAAAATTTAATAGGAAAATGCATAGTAGTTGATATAAAAATATTAACACATATGTACTGACTCAGTGTAGTATTCCTTCCTCCAACACATCGACACTTCATTCTCCGGTACCAGTTTACGCATCTAAAAATGAACAATTTATTGCAGCAAAAAAAATTGGACACGTGGGAGATATAGAACCTTATATGATATGGAATATTTTCAACTGCGGACATGTCTGACCTCCTTAACGAGTTGATCACTGAGTGGGTTGGTGAATGCGTATTTGGATCGACTTTCGCCTGCTTTCTCTTGATAATTATAGAAGAGAGAATTACGAACGACCGTCTACAACAACATCGATTATATTAATCTTGCGTGATATTACAGAAGAGTTTCCTAAAAAAATACAGTGGAAATGCGTACCTGAAGTGCATATTGGTCGAAGACATCTCTGCGGTTCCAGACATGGAGAATAGAATCGGAGAGAGAAATAGCATCGAATACTTTATGGAGAGAAGTCATAGGAGTGAACCGTGGACTATGCTCAAACACGAACGAGATCAACTCAAAAAAAATATTAAGATTTGGGTATTGAGACGTAAAGTTAACCAACCTTTTGTGAATCGTATGGAGATTCTTCAACCAATAAGTTTACGTCAAAATCTGGCTGAGGACGCCTTACAAATGAAAATAATAAAAAAATCAAATACGAGTAGTACTAGCCTCATTCGTTCATTGTTCAGCAAACTCTCAGCTTCTTTCCACGAAATCGTTGTCTTCTCTGCTCTCTTCGCATATACTATTCTACCCACTGCATGAAACAACTGCAAATTATTAATTCGTCCCTCAATAGATGTGTTGGATGCATACCGAGATGGGAGAATCAGCTTTATCGTACGCGTTTCCCTTTCCAAATCGAAGTCGAAGATCAAGAATGATGAGAGCCTTCCGTAAATCTCCATCCGCTATTTTCGCTATCTCAGTCAATTCTGCATCTCTGCACTTGAGATTACAGATATTCACGTTAAAGAGATGATGATCACTCACATCCGAATTATTTCCAGCCACCCTCTTCATTGCTTTGGTGAGGAATGTCGTAGCGAAAGGATTCGTTGTAATCTGTGAGATTCCCAAGTTTAGACATATCAATGGAGTGAATAGTCGAGTTGGGTTGAGATGCCTGTAGAGTCAGATAGAGATGAGTGTAGGTAACCATTGCCATACCATGATGACTGTGTCGATGGAAGACAGAAGATAATCGATGAAGACGAAGGAATTGATCGAAGAAGTTCATGGAATTTAGGGAGATCGCTGAAACTTCCATGATTACAGTAGGCAAAGAGATATACAATAATCCCCCAGAAGAAGAGCTCGACACAAAAAAAGGAAAACACAGATGACTGAGAAGAAATATTACTTGTACATTGATTGGGGAAGGTGTCTGACCAGAAGAATTCCAGTTCTCGTTGATGGTCTGCAGTGAAGAAAATCAGCAAACGAATCATCTTCAATCTGTAAATACAACCCAGCTTCGAATATACTTTGTTTGTCTCTTAGTAACCTCATGATCACATTCGAGCCATTCACTCGTCAAGATCTTCAATTCATTGCTAAGTACACGAACTGCAGTACTTTTCCCGGATCCTGGCGGTCCAATCAATGAGAGAATTCCACGAGGAGCAGGCTTACTCAGCCAATTCCGAATCTGTAAATGTTTCACCGCTCACTTCAAAGCATGCCGTGAAACCTTATCTGCATCCTGATAACGAGTCAAGGGTCACAATTGTGACCCCTATACAACGTACCTCGGATAGTTTCCTTGAATGCATGTGAAGGTCATTCGATGTCATAGGAGTAGTATCGCATTCAATCCTTACGCCTTAATAACACATCGTAAACTTCAAATTACATGCGAGACCCACTTTCTGCTCGAGTAGTCTTCGTACTTGTTCCACTACGTTTCGCCTTTTTCCCTGTACTGTCATCTTTAAAAGCGTCCGAGACTGTAGTACTCCGCTTCTTTCTTGTTATGACCATCATTTCCTGAGAAACTCGAAACTCGACTTTCAATTCAGATTTCTTTATTTTTTCCACTTCCCTTGATCCAAAGGACAACTGTGCTCGAGGGAACAAACAGAGCGCTAGAGCACTACCTAGCACCGACTCGAATTTCTCCCTTTGAACGTTTCTCCGTAATGTTGGCTAGTTCCCCACTAACGACGTTTGAAAGGGCTTGTTTAATACATTTTGCTTATTTAATTACTAAGAAACTCTTAATAAAGCGAGAAGAATTTATAAAGCATTATTGACTCATTTGTTTATTCGTTTGGTCCCCATCACTGGAAGTCCCCTCACTAATACCAAAAAGTGCTCTAACGCTGCACCGCCATTGCGAAAGCCCCGCCTCGTTCCAAAATCGATGAAAATTGGTATGCCAAGCGACTAGGCGCATGGCGAAATTGCGAAATGAGGACACGTCCTGTGTAACGATTGTTAACGACTCAAGCAAATGTACAAGATGCATTTCAAAATAGTTAAATTTCAATAGCGCATTCCGGGAACTCGGAAAAAAGTGAAAAGTCAAAATCACACCAAATTTTTCGAAGTGATTTTTAATGTCTCAAATGGAAAAACATCATTATCTACAGTAACCTATATCGTTTTTTTATAATATTAAAAATAATTTATTTTCAAATAACGTGGCAGGGCCCGTATGTTATGGTGGGTAACCCATATATTATTCAGATAGGTGATAGTTTCCTCTCTCCGCTCCCTCCCAAACTCTGGTCAGTATCAAACCCACTTTTAAATCGTTCTCTATTGAATTTTTTTCAACAAAAACAATGTTGTATGCAGTTCTATAAATTGAGTTTCCCGCGTAAATATTTGAATTCTCCTCCCCTCGCATTGCGTCGTATTGCGTCAAAACCAAGTGTATGAAAGTGTGTGAAACCCGCGCGAATTTCGCAACGCGCGCGCCCGCCCAAAATCCATACTTTGCCTCCATTTTAGTAACTACATTAGATACTTTAAGTCGTCATTTGCATAGCGTTTCCACCGCTGTTCTTGTCTCCTTAATCAGGCGGATTCATAATTTAAATTGGTCATTTGTGAAAGTCAATCATGGCCTAAATTTTTTTGTTTGCTAGATTGCTTTTATTTTCATGTTTTGAATCACACATAGTTGCTATTGACGAATTGAGCAGGCTGCATAGCGTACCCTTCTCTCCTAGGGCGAGCGGAGTGGGCAGCCTCACACAATGACTCACCATATTTTCCCGCGCAACATTGCATTTTAACGAGAGCTCCACGATCGTCACACGTTTGTCCTCCCTGCTTCTCTTTACTTTCATGTTCTCCGATATTAGCCATTTCCCTGTTATCGCGTTGTTGTCACGTAATGCAAATTGATTTGTATTTTACATTAGTTTTTTTCAGGTCAGCTCGCTTTCCTTCACTACCAGTTCAACATGGTGAGTTGGTATTCGTTTTTGCATAGATGCTGCTTTCGTTTGTAACTTGTGGCTCGAATTTGCTGATTCCAACAATTAAACGAGACTCTAATCACTCATATCTTCAGCGCGAGGTTATCTCTATCCACGTCGGACAGGCCGGAGTCCAGATCGGAAATGCCTGCTGGGAGCTGTACTGCCTCGAGCACGGCATTCAGCCTGATGGAAGAATGCCTTCTGATCAGAAGTCTGATGACTCCTTCACCACCTTCTTCTCCGAGACCGGCCAGGGACGCTACGTTCCCAGAGCCATCATGGTCGACCTTGAGCCCACTGTCATCGGTAAGGGATCAATACGTTACCCAGATCTCGGAATGTTCTAGACCTTATTGATATACCAATTAATCGTTTCTAGATGAGATCAGAACTGGTACGTACAAGCAGCTGTTCCACCCTGAGCAGATGATTACTGGCAAGGAGGATGCCGCTAACAACTACGCAAGGGGACACTACACCATCGGAAAGGTTTGGTATTTAAAAAAATACAAGTGGTTGACGTTTATGCTTTAGGAAATCATCGACACTGTCCTCGACAGAGTCCGCAGACTTGCTGACAACTGCACTGGACTGCAAGGGTTTCTGATCTTCCACTCCTTCGGAGGTGGAACGGGATCTGGTTTCACCTCTCTTCTCATGGAGAGACTTTCCGTCGATTACGGCAAGAAGAGCAAGCTCGAGTTCTCCATTTACCCTGCTCCTCAGGTTAATTTAAAAAATCCTTTTGCGAAAATAAATTAGTTTTCGTTCAGGTCTCTACCGCCGTAGTTGAGCCCTACAACTCGATCCTTACGACTCACACCACCCTTGAGCATTCGGACTGTGCTTTCATGGTCGACAACGAAGCTATCTATGACATCTGCCGCAGAAACCTCGATGTTGACAGACCCAGCTACACCAACCTCAACAGAATCATCTCGCAGGTAATCGTTTCTGACCTTTTACCAAAAACATTTTCTATGTTCAGGTTGTCTCCTCCATCACTGCCTCTCTTCGTTTCGATGGTGCCCTCAACGTTGATCTCACCGAGTTCCAGACCAACCTTGTGCCTTATCCCCGTATTCACTTCCCCCTTGCCACCTACTCTCCTCTGATCTCTGCTGAGAAGGCTTACCATGAGGCTCTCTCCGTTCAAGACATCACCAACATGTGCTTCGAGCCCGCCAACCAGATGGTCAAGTGCGATCCCCGCCACGGAAAGTACATGGCCGTGTGCCTTCTGTACCGTGGAGATGTTGTCCCCAAGGACGTGAACGCCTCCATCGCTTCCATCAAGACCAAGCGCACCATCCAGTTCGTTGACTGGTGCCCGACCGGATTCAAGGTGAGTAATTCCCCTAATAAAATTCTTACCTAATGTATATTTCTCAGGTTGGCATCAACTACCAGCCTCCCACTGTCGTGCCCGGTGGAGACCTCGCCAAGGTCCCTCGCGCCGTGTGCATGCTTTCCAACACCACTGCCATCGCAGAAGCTTGGGCCAGGCTCGACCACAAGTTCGATCTCATGTACGCCAAGAGGTGAGTAAAAGCATATTTATGCTTCTTTTTTACATCCCTTTATATTAAAAAAAATTTTTTTTTTTTTTTTTTTTTCAGAGCCTTCGTCCACTGGTACGTCGGAGAGGGTATGGAGGAGGGTGAGTTCAGCGAGGCTCGTGAGGATCTCGCCGCTCTTGAGAAGGACTACGAGGAGGTCGGAGTTGACTCCAACGAGGGCTTCGAGGACGGTCAGGAGGAGTATTAAATCGCAAGATTACGAATTCTTAATGAAACACTTGCACCATGCTTGTCCCCTTGGTATTGTAGCAGCTTCTCTCTCCTGATTCATAATCTCCCTTATTTATTTGCGTTGATAAATAAACTGCTCTATTGTTCTCAGCTGTTGTAAATAAAAATTGGTAATGTAGACCTTGTTATACTTCGTTGCGCACCGCAAGACACAACATGAAGGACAACATTTAGAATGGAAAAACAGCTTGATGTTCCTCTACCGACGGGAACAGGTACTTGAAATATTTTTGTTTCACTTCTTTGAAATGGGGGTTTGCAGAACACTTGGTATTGGTCACGGGAAGACCGGATGGCGATTCGATAGGTACTCGTGCAAACGAGCGAGTTAGCAGTGATGAGTTGGTAGCACTCGCACAGCAGTTGAAAGGAGCGAGGGAGTTAGTGAGAGGAAGAGCACTCGATCGAATGCATGATATTGCCAAGCAAATGGAACATCTACAAGAGGTTCGAATTGAATCAGGAAGTATGAACTAATTATTTTGTAGATGGCGAGGAAGGTGCTGGAAGACGCTAATAGAGACGAACATCTGCATAAAATTGCTTGTAACATGCAAAAAATAGTTGGAAAGATTTACCACGTGTACGATCGAGAGGGCACTCAGTAAGTCATTTAGAGATGAAATTGTGATGGAAAAATGAGATTTCCTTTTTCTAGATACATGTCATTACTATCTCCCGATGAATGGGGAAAACCCGAGAAAGCAGAGGGATATAGAGGATCGTATCGATTGGAAGCAGATAGAAGCTGGACTCCACTTGAAGAAGTAAGAGATTCCACTTACTTATTCCATCTAATATTAATCGAATAGGTACGAGAGAAAGAAGAGAAACGAGCCAGATTTGAGAAATATCTACTCGCTACGGAAGGGAATCTCAAGATTACCTACAATTGATTGAATAATCATCATAGAGATGCTAGAACACTAATAGATGTTGATTAGGAACCCTTGCTATCATACTTTGCCATTCCACTGTTTTCGGGTTACACTATGTGATAAACAATTAGCTGAAAATTATGACCTATCCTAATGTACCTGTTTGAATCAGTCAATTACCGAAGGAGTAGTGAATGGAATAAGTGAATAGTGTAATAGAAGATGGTTGCTACTCGACATCGAACTCTTATTATGGACAATGGAGGACATTCCATCAAAATGGGATGGAATAGCGATGAGAATCCGAGGTAAAATTAATAATTTAGTTAAGATGCTGAATTTAGTCCATTGCAAAACAAATATTGTAGAGTGATTCCGAATTCAATCGTGAAAGGGAAGAATGAGAGGAAGCGAGTATTTGTTGGAGAGGAATTGAGTGAATGCACTGATCGATCGTCTCTCTTCTTCCTCCTTCCACTAGAGAAGGGTTATATTGGTATCGTACTATTCATTTATAAAAGCAATTTGTATACAACTAAATATATATATATTTCAGTGAATTGGGATGTACAACAGCAAATCTGGGAAAGAAGTTTGAAAGATCAGTCACAAGAGGTTAGTTTGGTTATACGACTTTCGGATCTCCTCATTTCAAACGTATGAGTATTATTGCTCTAATTTAACTGGGATCTAATCTACGATATTCTGTATTAAGGAGAGTCGTATCGTCCTCACTCATCCGAATGTACTCGCACCTGCAATTAAGGATGAATCGTGTGAGATTCTATTCGAAATGTTCGGATTCGGAGAAGTATTCAAATCATCTAGTAAGTTCATTTATCATCCTCATCCAATCACTTGTGCCCCCTCTCTTCCATTAGGTCAAATAGTTATGATTGAGGTGCGGGACTAGTTGGTCAGTGTAAGAGACAATCACGAGTAGTACTCGTTGTTGATTCGGGATTCTCATTCACTCATGTCGTCCCTATTCTTGATGGAAAGATCATCCAGGAAGGGGTTGTCAGGTATACCATCAATGAATCTCCGTCTCATTTCAACTATTGGGTATTGATCGTTAACACTATACCATTCCAGAATGGATATTGGAGGGAAATTGTTAACTAATCAACTGAAGGAATGGATATCCTATCGAGAGTTGAATGTAGTGGAAGAAACATTTGTGATCAATGAGTGCAAGGAAGATTCGTGTTACGTATCTCTCCAATTCGATAAAGATGTAGAGATTGCAAGGTGAGAAGAATGATACCAAATCAATTTAGATGAGTAATATTATAAATTAAAGGTGTGATGGAGATGATAATACGATAGTGAGGGAGTACGTACTGCCTGATTTTTCGATTAGACATAGAGGAATACTAAGAGAACCTGTCAGGGTATGCACTAATCTTATTTGCGAGATGAAAGATTGTTCTTATTATTCATCAGGTACTGGACGACACAGTTCAGAAGATCCGACTGAACATTGAACGATTTTCAATTCCAGAGGCATTGTTCAAGTGAGTTGCACCGAACATCACATTGCGCTCCTTTTTTGAAATGAATTAATACGAGTTTAATATAATCTGTTCCAGTCCGTCGAATATCGGTATCAATCAGATGGGAGTAGCTGAATGCATTGTCCATTCGGTTAAAAAGTAATATTTTACTGCATAACTACAGTGGACTCATATTTTCCTTCAATAAATATCTAGATTTTTCTCCGAATAATTGCTCGTTAAGATGTCCTGTGAACATTCGTGAGACTCTTCTTCAAAACATCTATCTCATTGGAGGAAACACGAAGTTTCCCAACTTTCAACAACGATTGTGAGCGGGTTTGATGTATTTTGGACCCTTTATGAATGTATAAATGGGAATTGTTATTCCATTTAAACTACCTGCGAATTAATGCATTTCAGATTGGAGGAGGTTTCATCGATGGTAGAATGGAAAGTGAATATGAGTAAAGATGTGGATGGACAAGATCCAATCGAAAGAGGATGGAGAGCAGGAAAGAGAATGGTCAATGGAGGAATGGTTGAGAAGCGATTTGTGACCAAGGAACAATATGCAGAAGAAGGAGAAGAGGCTTGTGCAAGAGCATTCTTCCATTTCCATCGAGGAAATGAGAAGAGACAATGATATACTAATTCATTCTTTATTTTGTTCTATGTTGTAAATTATTTATTTCGACCGTTCTTCATTAGCTAATGTTAGGAATTACGGTAGTTAATACTACGTTCCGATGTTGTTCATTTTTTACGCGTATTGCGATCTCCAGATCCGTGCTTTAGCAAGGCACACAACTTTCAGCGTTCAAAATCGGCTCATTTTCGAAATGTACATTTGTCCCCTTTGTTTTGTTTATTGAATACATAATCTCTAACCAAGCATAAACCATCTCAACATATCCTCTTTCAGTTTCGTTGAGATTATTTTAGGTTTAACATCCTATTTATATCTGTAATACTCCCCGATTTAAGTGACTTGTTTAAATTATAATATTGACATTTTTAGAAACTGGGATGACAACCGCGGTGATAGAGAGGAATCAAGGTTAGTTATTATGCCGTACAGTTGATTTCAGCAGAATTTGCTATGATTTAAAGTATGAGAGTAATAATGTGATTTTAGATGCAACAATCTACGTGGGAGGATTGGACGAGAAGGTAACAGATGGATGTCTATGGGAGTTATTCGTCCAAGCGGGTCCTGTTGTGTCTGTCAATATGCCCAAGGACAGAGTCACAGGATCACATCAAGGGTTTGTTCTTTTATACTTATCGAAATTGATATTTTCCATACTTGATTGGTTATTTTCTATTTTACTTCAATGTATTATTTAATACAATATTTAACACAAAATAGTTCAGATTCGGATTCGTTGAGTTCATGGGAGAGGAGGATGCTGATTATGCCATTAAGATAATGAATATGATAAAGTTGTATGGAAAGCCAATCAAGGTTAGTTTCTTATTAATTTGTTAATGCTTTTAGATATACAACAAAGAAATGTTCCACTATCATGCTTTTTAATGTAAAAAAAAACGAATTGCAAGTTCTTTGTCAACATATATCTTTTCGTCAGTATGTAATCGTTTGTAGGTGAACAAAGCATCAGCACACGAGAAGAACATGGATGTGGGAGCGAATGTATTCATTGGAAATCTTGATCCTGAGGTTACACCGTCTCTCTATCATTGTACTTCTATTACTCTTACTCATATCACTCTTATGAAGAGATTCAAATTATATAGAGTGAAATTGCACTCAAATAGTCCTTTTTTGTTAAATCACAACTAATCATAAAATGAAGCACGAAACAAGTTGGATAGCAGTATTCTATACTGGCTCTGTGATTTCCATTGAATATTAAATGTCAGGTGGATGAGAAACTTCTCTTCGATACTTTTTCTGCTTTCGGAGTCATTCTACAGGTCCCCAAGATCATGAGAGATCCTGACAGTGGAAACTCAAAGGGGTACGATTCTCCATATTATTGTATGATTTATCTATCTGTACAATATGAAATGAATTTTTATAGGTTGAAAAAATTGCTATATGTTATAGATTCGCGTTCGTTAACTTCGCATCATTCGAGGCATCGGATGCTGCCATGGAAGCTATGAATGGACAGTATCTATGCAACAGGTACTACATTTTAATATTTATTCTCTTGCTAGTTGTATTACATATTATTTCATATTTCTCCTTGTTCTCTTTTGGTTCCTTTTCCTCTCAATCTATAGGACACTCCAATCCCATTACTCTAATCCCTCTAATCGGGTACTCTAATGGGGGGGGGGGAAGAACACTGAAGACAACCTTGAAAGAGTCAATCTAAAATTATGATGAGGCACAGTTCATTTTTTGTGTGCTTTATTTGGTGCACGGGAATTTCGAAACGTCTAATTTTATCAATCAAATGTAATGATTGTTAATATCAGGGCGATCACAGTCTCATATGCGTTCAAGAAGGATGGACATGGAGAGAGACACGGATCTGCTGCTGAGAGATTACTCGCTCAACAGAATCCTATGTTCACTGGAGATAGACCTAATCAGGTATGATAATACTCTGACACATTCTTACTTTATTGTAATACTAGAATGATGCATATGATTCATTTGTTCATATCTCATTCTATGTCATCTCAGATGTTTGCTGAGACACCACGTGGATCAGTAGCTCCTCCTCCTCCTCCAATGATGGGAGGACATCTTCCAATGCCACCGGGATATCCTCCTCTTCCACCATCATCTACTCCTATTCCACCTCCACCTCCTCCACCTATGTCATCAACACCTCGTCCACCTCCTCCTATGTCTGTTCCTCCTCCACCTCCATCAGCATGGGGTATTCCTCCTCCTCCACCTCCTGGTGGTATGCCTCCCCCTCCTCCTCCCGGTATGATGCCTCCTCCTCCCCCTGGAATGATGCCCCCTCCTCCTGGTATGATGCCTCCTCCTCCTCGTATGCCACCTGGTATGCCTCCTCCTCCTCCTGGATGGGGAAGAGGAGCACCTCCTCCTCCTTTCCCTCCTCCTCCTCCACCTTCTCAATTCCATCCTCCTATTCCCCCTCCTCCTCCTTCCAACTAATCATTCTATCACTATCTAGTTTGATCTCCATCTTCATCAACTCCATTATTTATGTTGTTATCCCGACTGTTTGAATAAAGTGATTGGACTGAACTGGTTACTCGCCTTTTTTTCGGACTGTTGCGAATCGTTTTTTTTTGTTTCTACAATGTGCACCCCCTCTCTCCTCCCCTTCCTTCTTTTCCCTTACTCCTTCCCTTCGCTCTCTTCCTTTTCTCTCCCCCTTGATCCCCTCTGCCCTTCCATCGACTGATAAGAGGGAGAGGGTCTTGTCATCTCTCTACAATGTCTCGTCTTCTTCTTTTTCTTCTCTTTTTATTTCATCCATCAACGACTTCTGATTCACTCTTCGAAAATGAGATCGTATTTGATGAGGTGAATCTCATCTAACTAATTCATTCGAGGGGAGGGGGGAGGTGGCAATAAAGGATGAATTAGTGACTGGCTGTCTACAATGGAATTGTCTGAATCGTAATAGTTGGAGTATTTGGAGTAGTTGTCTCAATCGTAATGTCCTTGTTTTGTCTTCTCTCTCTTCATTCTTTCTTGTCTACAGGAAGATATTCCTCATGTTGGATCTCTCTTCACCGATTTATTCGCTGATTCGAAACAACAATTGATTCTTGATCTCGATATATTCCGATCGATAATCAATGCCCATATGGAGTATGGTAATGCGATCCAGGTGGGATAATGAAAGATAGAATAAGGTGAGAATGAATCATCGATTGAAGGAAGGAAATGTCGAATTGGTCAAATATGGTATGAAAATCGTCGAGAAGATGAAGGAATTGGATATATCCGCTGGTTAGTTGAAGAGATTAAATGGTGAAGAGTACTCTAGAACAGATATTGAAGAGTTTACTTCATCTTTAGAAATCGACTAGATTGGAATTACATTTGTGAAATAAATTCACAAATGTTCTGATTTTGAGATATTGGAGGTAGACGAATATGAGCAGATAATGAAGAGAGATTATGCGAGAATGAATGAATAGAAATTGACTAGTGAGGTCAAGAGGAAATGGACCGTGAAATAGACCGAGACACTCCCTTATCTCTGTCCCTTTTATGACGCCACCCACTCTCAATTAGAATATCCAGACAATTAAACATTGGTGTATGTGCAATGAATAGATGGTTAGATTCCATTAGAATGGAGTAAAGTTCATTTGATTGATTCAGAGAAAAGACGAGAAAAAGAAGCAGAATTGACTGACATGTGAAGAGTAGATTGATAAGAGATAGAGAGAAATCAGAACGAGAGTAGTACTCATTTGAAGAATTGAAAGGAAGAGGGTAGATCAAAATAGACTCGAGTGATGCAGTCGATTCAAGGCAATATCCATTTCAGCTTGTCTAGCCGATATGTTCCATCTTACTTGGAGTGCTGTCGAATATGCCACTTATGTAGAGGAAACGAAGAATTGTACGACATGTCAATGCACTCCTTATATCCATCAGAAGAAGAATGAAAGACAATGGATATTCAATGGTATGATGAACACTTATCGAGCAAGTAATGAAAGAGAAATTCAGTTCTGGATGCAATGGGAAAGATGCCATCTGGTCTAACAGGAGGAAATAATCTATGGGTCGGGTCATGGGGAACATGCAGAAAGATCAGTGTTGTCAAGAATAATCAGGGGTTTGTCTTATTCATTTATTGATCTTGCTCCGAAAAACTGAAGAGAGAAATGTAAAAAATGTTAAGAGAAATGAGCATCATTGTCTAAAATAAGTTCCATTCAGTCAGCTATGGAAGGGTCAATATTGTCTCGCTCGTCTCAATCCCTACAATAGAGATAATCCACTCAAATCGATTGGCCCTTCTGGACCTCCCGATGAAAGATGTTATCAGAACCCAAATGCTACAGCTTCTCCAACTGAGGTATGTGAATAAACACGGTCCATCTTATTGGAATGGTATTCAGGAGGATCCGAATGATTCCAAATGTTTCGATCTCATTCCTCTTCTCAACTTTGGTCTCTGTATGCCTGATACTTGTACTGCTTATGATGTGAGAAAGATGGTGAAGTTTGGTAAGTAGTCCACCTATCGTGTCCTCTATAAATAAATCATATCAGGATACCGTGGAGTGGAAGCGTTAGTGGGAAGAGATCTAGTATGCAATGTGACTGTTGAATGTAGAAATGAAAGGGAAGAAGCAGAAATAAGTCAGAGTCCTCTCTCAATGTTCGCTCTGTCAGTTAATTAGTAATTATGCTATGAGATATGGAATATTCCAGAGTTCTTTTATCTTTCCTTATCATAATGGTTATCTTTGGATCAATTTATGATTATGTAGTAGTAAATGATATGAAAGAAAATGGAACATTCAACTATAATGCACAACGTTTGTTCATTATCAACTTGTCCAGAATGGTCAATTGTTTCTTCAGCATTCTTCATCAAATCTCTACTCGCATTCTCTGCTAATACAAATCTGAAGAAGGTATATTCAACTAATATATTCTCTTTATTCCATTTCTTCTAGGTGATGGAAACCGAGGATAAGGGAGATCAGATTAGTTGTCTGTATGGTCTTCGATTCCTTTCAATGGGATGGATTATTCTTGGTCATCTCTATTACTACATTGCACGATCTCTTACTACGGGTAAACCTTACTCATTCCTCTCTCCAATTAATTGTTATTCTTTAGATAATCTCATTCCTACCCTAATCAATTTCCCCCAAATGTTCTACACTCAAATAATCGTACAAGCCCCTCTGGCTGTCGATTCTTTCTTCTTCCTTAGGTGATCTCTTATATCTATCTCTCTATCTCTCTCATCTTTCACTCTCTTCATTTCTACCATTCAGTGGTCTCCTTGCTTGCTATATTACATTCAAGAAGCTTCTCAAGGATAAATCAATAAAGAGAGCACAGATTCTGAGTGTTGGAGGATGGCTTGTGATCTATCTCCGTCGATATCTCAGGTTGATTACAGTATCCCTTGGTGAATACGGTATTCTCATCTCAGATTGACTCCAATGTATGTCTTCGTTATGCTGATGAACGTGACTCTCTTCACTTTCGTTTCTAATGGTCCGTTCTGGAGACCAATTGAACCCGAAGGATGCAAGTATGGTAGAGTTATTGATGATCACACTGAGTTATTGATTGTAGACACACTTGGTGGGTTAATCTACTCTATCTCAACAACTTCCTAATGCAAGATGTGGAGTGTGTGAGTATTCTTTACCATTGATATGATCGATCGATTGAATAATTCAGTGCATGGGATGGACATGGTACATGGCAAATGACTTCCAATTCCACGTTATTCTCTTCCCAATCATCGTCATTTCCCTCTATCTGTAAGATACGATACCTTTGATGTACATAGTCAAGTGACTTCTTGTAGGAACAAGAAGGTTGGATATGCCATCTCTGGACTAATGATAGTTGCTTCCACTATTGCCAAATTGGCGATTATGGAGATAAAAGAGTATCCTCCTGCCCCACTTCTAACTGCCAAATTGACTATGTAAGGAAGACAGACACATGAAGTGGAGGAATAATGAAGAGGAATACCCATTACAGAGTGCAGAAGTTGGATGCATATTGGAGTGATGTGTATATGATGCCATATATTCGATGTGGTCCATTCATATGTGGATGTCTCGTTGGATATATTATGATTGATCTCACTCTTGAAAAGAAGAACAGCATCGAATACAAACTAAGCTGGGTACGGTAGATTAAACAATATTTGATTCTTCTTCTCTTTGTACAGAGAAATGCTGCTATTGGATGGACAATCTCCACTATTCTTGGATTGTATTCTGTATTTGGTCTGTACGAATATGCTAGGACTGGAGATATCTCCAATTGGTGAGATACGGTAGTGAACCATCCCATTGATTGATTCGTTAAGGTGGAGAATTCTGTACGTGGTAATGGGTAGAAATGGATTTTCCTTCGCACTTTCATGGGTAACATTCGCATGTTCAACTGGAAATGGAGGTATTCATTAGACACTATGAATATATTGAATCATCATCTTCTTCAGGACTCGTAACGAAGATACTCGCATTCAAAACATTTATTCCTCTTGGAAAGATTACATTCGGAGCTTATCTGATCCATCCAATTCTCCTTCAGATATATAATTTATCTCGACCTCAACCATTCCATTTCACAACCTTCTTCCAGATGGTAGAGCACCGTTCCTTCCCTCTCTCTTATCATTTATCCATTTCAGTTCGTTCACTTTATTGAGACAGTCTTCATCTCATATTTCGCTGCTCTTATCATTCATTTATTGGTGGAAGCTCCTAATCAGATCTTCGAAGGACTTCTCTTCGGAGGAATGACCAAACCGAGACAACCGAAAGAAACTCAGAAGAGAGATGGAGATGCTATTGCAACTGAGAATGAGAGAGCACCCATGATCACAGAAAAGAATGGAGTTCACTAGATAATGATTTCGTTGTATACTTTTTGGACGTACTTTCGTTGTATATATTTTATTATCACATAAAATGTGGAATGAAGTAAATAAAGAATTTTTATAAAAATCACTGAGTGCTTGAAGAAAAGTGTACGGTATTGAAGAGAATCGGCAACGCAACCGCGTCGCTTTCGTATTTTTCGATGGCTCTGGTATTCGCCGGCTCAAATTTGAAATTACGGACAACGCTTCGAGATTATTCAAAAATTTAATTTTTATTAAATGGTTATTGTGGTTATAACTTATCGATTTGTTGCTAGCTTCTGCTTTGTAGAGTATTCTTATTCAACCTAAAATACACGTTGTCGCGTAGAACTTGCGCGTTTTCATTTATAATTGTCGACTTTCCTGATCATTCTTTCTCTTTTATTCTTAATTTTTCTTTATAGATGGAGTTGGGTAAACGTAAATCGAAGCTGGAGAGTTATATAGACTCCGTAATGGAGTCGCCCGAAAAGAAGCAGAGGAAACACGACTTTGAGCAAAGTCTGAGGCAGTTCTATCGACGGAAATGGTTTGTGCTCATTACCTTCCATCCCATTCCATTCTTTTGTTATTTTTTTCAGTCAAATAATTATTGTAATCCTGGAAATATTTATCTAAATAATCTTTGCAGGAACGTTCCTCTGAAACCTCCAGCAGTCCATGGTATCGAGTTCGATCTATTCAAGTTGTTTGAGGTTGTTATGGCATTCGGAGGGTGGCAAAAGGTTAGTACTAGTTATTCCACCAGTATAAGCAGTATAGCGGAAAAGGTCGTTGTTAGGGGTTTTACACCGAATTATAGGAATTGGTAAAACGTGAAAATCAACGTAATTATGAGCGGGATTGCAGTAATTCCCGTGTATGATCTCGCCACATGGAGAATCACAATGTATTGTAGGTGTCTTATCTGGAGAAATGGGGCGATGTTGCGGAGCAGTTTGGAATCAAAGAAGATATTATGGGAGGAGATAATGCAGTGAAGACATTGTACATGAGATATCTATACAAATTCGAACAGAATGAAACAGGCGGAGATTTGGATGATATGATGGACTCTGAGGTACGAAAGATACTTAATATCCTCTCTCCCTATTATGGATGGAATGAATTTCTTACTTTTAAGGTAGTTCGAGGGAGAAATCGTCAAGTGTCATTCCTTGCAACTGCTGAATGTCCAGTCTACGTTCACAAAGTTAATCATGCAGGTTTGTTACCTCAAATAGTGTCAATCAATTAACTGGAATCCTGACCTAACGGTTTGACTTTTAAGAAGCACAGCGATTATCATCAACTGAAGCTGATTACGGACGGCTTACTAAATCACTCATTTCGGGACTCCCAAATGAGGTTGGTTCTGACTATTTGTATTACGACTGACAATGAGCGACATTAAATATGGTTTGAATAGGTGGATTTCGCTATAAATATCTGCACTCTCCTTTCTCATCCTGGTCCTCGTCTCCTCCGAGTCGCCAATGCTCCCAATATCGTTTCACTTCTTCTGGCAAATATTGCCGTATTCGATCCAGGTATTAAAATGTCTTTTTCATACTCTATTTGAAGTTTCTTCATTGTATCGCCTACATGAAACTGTTGCTCTACAATGGTATGATTTTCAGAAGACGAAACGATGTCCAATTTGTATTCTTCGTGGGTCGAAAGGTCAGAGAGGGACTTCCTCGATTTTTGGCTGGCCGCTGAAGTTGATGAAGAATACATTAAACTCTTTCTCCCTCAAGTGCGGTAGTACCGTTTTTTTTTAAAATATGGGTCTTGATGATTACGGTTATTCATTATAGGCAGCAACAAAACGAAAGAGGGAACTACTTGGAAGGGACATATTAGTGGGAATTGCCCCTTCCTTCTCATCCAATGATGTTATGAGCTGGAGGGTGTATCAGGTAACTACTATCTGTATCATTATCATTCTTTATCTTGGATATTATGGAGTTAATCGTTATGTCTTTGAGATTGCAACAATCTTTCGTAATCTTTCGTTCGAACCAGTCAACAAACCTTCCCTCGCTGAATCGAATCAACTTATCAAGTGAGTATTTCATATTTTTAAGCTGCAATAAGTGCACAATTAGACTTTAAAGGTACTTTAGAGACTTACAAGTAACTGAGTTGATCTCGATTCAGATTCTGTATTCTGGCATCAAATAGTTCATGGTCTCAATTGGCAACTGCTGCACTCGACACTCTCAGTAATATTGCCACTGATGTACGTTTGACGATTATGCATATTATTTTAACCTTACCTAGAACCGTATAGAGTTCCCTATTATTAGTTTCACTTCTTAAGATAAATTTGACATCTCCTCGTCTTCTGTACGAGGGAGGTCATTCTCTCCTCAAGACTATCCACTCCGGAATTCATTCCAATGATAAGTTCAAAGTACGTTCTTATTTTAAAAAAAACATAATTGATTATACTAGTATGTAAGTATTGATTAATTTAGTTGATCCGTAGTATGGAATTGCTTGCTGGATTGAGTGGAGCAGAAGAGAATGAGGACATTCTCTGCCAGGTTAGCACTTTATCTTCTGTTCTCAATACTAGCGACTGAGATATCCTGAAATAGACTGAAGATATTGTGTACGAGAGTTAATTGAATTTGATACAATCTCATTCTTTCAGTTCTTGACTCGTGATCTCCTTTCGAAGATCTTCTCATATCTTCTCGTCAAAGACATAATGTTGTGTGTGTACACTCTCGAATGTATCTACCAGGTACCATTAAATATTCATTCACATTACGGAGAACTTCAAATATATTTGAAGTTCTTGGTAGTTTTTGAAATTTCTAGTTCAATGACAATATCACGCCTGTCACGAGAGAATCGAGCTAGAATAGCGATTCTTGGGAATGGAGCAAAAATCGTGAAATGAGTTAACATCAGTTTTGGGCACCTCTTGGCATGTCCTAACATCCCCCAAAGTCCCATTGTACAGAAATCATTTTGGGGCTCCCTACGCCGGGTCGGTATCCGGGATCCCCAAGTTTCACCTGCAATATCTCGGTTCTGGTGCATTTTAGTGAAAAATTGTTCTAAGAGTGACCCCACCTACTTTCCCGAGCTCTATTGATCTACACTGGTTAGAAGTCATGAAAGTGCTTCTGAACGGTGCTACACTGAAACACGATTTTCTCAAAAATTTAGGTAAAGGAGGGGTTGAACTATAAATATGTTATGAAGCTCGTCGAGATCTATCGAATGAGTACCTTAAGCAAAATATAAATTGGTCATGAGGTACCTTTGACCCCATTTAGACTTTTCTAATTATTTGAAGATATTTTTCAACTGCGGAATAGAGAAATCGTCGTTCATTCCTCGCAAATTGTAATGAAATGAGCGGTGTTGATGCGAATTTCTTGTTGAAAATTTTTTTCAAATAATTAGAAAAGTCTAAGTGGGGTCAAAGGTACCTCATGACCAATTTATATTTTGCGTAAGGTACTCATTCGATAGATCTCGACGAGCTTCATAACATATTTAAAGTTCAACCCCTCCTTTACCTAAATTTTTGAGAAAATCTTGTTTCAGTGTAGCACCGTTCAGAGGAACTTTCATGACTTGTAACCGGTGTAGATCAATAGAGCTCGGGAAAGTAGGTGGGGTCACTCTTAGAACAATTTTTCACTAAAATGCACCAGAACCGAGATATTGCAGGTGAAACTTGGGGATCCCGGATACCGACCCGGCGTAGGGAGCCCCCAAAATGATTTCTGTACAATGGGACTTTGGGGGATGTTAGGACATGCCAAGAGGTGCCCAAAACTTATGTTAACTCATTTCACGATTTTTGCTCCATCCCCTTCTTCAGCTCGATTCTCTCGTGACAGGCGTGATATTCAGATATCTGAGATGGGTGGTCTCGCATGTGATATGGTGTGTGAGGTATCTCATTCCCTCTCTATGCTTCTTTCACTCTCATCAGTCGAAGCTGTCTCTTTTGGAGCTACTGGACTAGCTGGAATGAAGGTTACTTTTATTTTTAATCATGAAGAGACGTTCTCACATGTAGTATTGGGATTAAAATAGTGAATAATGTTGATCGTTTAAGGTGGTAGAATATCATCCTCCTGGTTCGATTCCTCCTTCCTCACAAGGAATGGTTCCTCAAGGAGGAATTATGATTGGTCATCCTAATCATCCAATGGGATTACCTCCTCTTCCATCTCATGGTCCTCATCCTCATCATCTTCCACCTCATCCACAACATCATATTCCCGTAACACATCATGTTAGTTATTCTCAACATTTATGCTTTCCGTTTTCTTCAAAGGGTCTATTTCTGAAATAAGTATATCTCATTAAAGATGCCTCCTCCCTCTCAGCCAGTGATCAGCACTGTCCGAATCACTCCTGCCACTGTGCATGCTCCCAATTCAATACACACTAGTCCAGCTAAGCAAGGAGAGAATAAGGTGAGTGAATATCGTTATCACGAGTAGATCCATTGTTCATCATGGTAAATAATGATCTCGTATCAGATAGAACAATTGACGTCTCAATGGATTCGTGGAGCATGTGAGAAGGAAGAGGGAACATCCACATCAAGAGGAGATCTTTATGCTGCTTATGTTGATGATATGAGGAATGTACATCATTCACTATCGGGATCATTACAAATGTTCACCAATATGATCAAGTGAGTAGTCTCAGAGGGATGAGTGGAAAAGAAAGAGAGAAATTGTAGAACCATCTTCAATGATGTAGAATTCAAATTGCCCGAGGGAGGAACGGTGATGGTCGTCCATGGATTGAGATTGAATAAACCACATAGTCAGTTTTACTTATTTCTCTTTCTATTGATTCATAAACATAGTATGAGATATATGGGAGAAAAAGATGATATTATAGAGACGAGCAAGGGAGGAGATGGAGGGATTAAGAAGGAGAATGGAGTAGTCGAGAAGAAGAATTCCACTCCACAAGTATGACAGTTTACTTCTCACTAGTCCATTTCAATTAGAAGGGTCTAATGGAAATTGATTGTCTCTCTCTAGGTGATTCCATCAGCAGTATGTGCCTCTTCCATTCTTGTCGATTCATCACTCCATGAGACAAAGATTGTTAGAGTGGAGAATACCAAGAGAGAGGTATTAGAAAGAATCATCTTATTAGTACCTTATATATTAATTAACAATAATAATTTTGAGAAGACAACAGAAGAGGAGAGTGAAGAGAAGAATGAAGAGCAAGAGAAGAAAGATGAAAATGATGAAAAGAAAGAAAATGTAGAGAATGGAGTTAAAGAGAAGTGAGTTGAGGAGAAATCAGAGGGATGTGTTATAGATAGAGAGCTTCGATTTTGATGAAATATCATTTTGAGCAAATTTGTTCATTTTGGGAAATATAAATAAATTCCTTTTCCAGAGAAGAGAAAGAGGATGAGACGAAAGAAGAAGAAGAGAATGGAGAGAAAGAGAAGGAAGAAGAGAAAGAAGGGGAAGAAAAGGAAGAGAAGGAAGATGAGAAGATGGAAGAAGAAAAAGATGATGAAGCAGAAACTTCGAATGAGAAGAAACCAAATGGAACGACTGAAGAGAAAAAGTAGGTAGTTTTACAAAATTGGATTGAGATAGTCACTAAAATTTAAAATACTTGATCTGTTCAGAGTTGTTGGTCCCACTCGTCGATGGTCTCGTGGTGAATGGATGTGTGAATGGGATGGATGTGGAGAGAGATTTGATGCTCATTCTTCACTTCTTCATCATGCAACTATCGACCATCTAAACAATGTTATCGAACCTGTTGTATGCAAATGGACGGGATGTGATGGAACGAAGAGGAATAAGTAAGTGAAGAGGGAAGGGAAGGGAAGGGAATGATCTCTCTCATTCAGATGGTCATTGGTCACTCATCTACAAGATCATCATGCAAGTGAGATTCAATTGAGAGAAGCAAGTCGAAGGAGGAAAGAAGGAAGAGCACCAATGCATCCTCCGAAGTATTCATCACATATACCAAGGGAAACACCACAACATCCTGGTTAGTTCCTTCTATCTCTCCTATCCCTCCCTATTCTTATCTCTTTTCTTCTAGGATACTCTAAAACAGCGGCAATCGATGCAATTCGACGACACGCATTCAATTTCATTGTGAAAGATCTAACGGAAGAAGTGGAAGGACCCGTTACGAAGAGTATAAGATTGACTTCTTGTCTTATTCTAAGAAATATCGCCCGATATTCAGTAGAAGGACGATGGTAAGTCATTGAAAGAGAAGGGAAGAAGAGGAGTTCTCATCTCTCTGTCATTACAGTAATCTCCGTCGATATGAGCGTAGTCTATCATGGATGGCTCTTTCTCGATTGGAATCAAATGGAGCACTTGCTCAATTATTAGCTGAACTTCCTCGAGAAGATGAACAAGAAAAAGATGATTCATCATCATCTCCTGCTTCAGTTCCTTCTGCTAATTCATAGATATATCTTCCTTCCATTCTTCATTTTTATTAGTTCACTTCTTCCATTATTCTTGTTAGATCTCTTGATCTACTCTCATTAATATTGCCAATTCTTGTCGAGTATTCGATAATGTCAGTTCATTTGGGTAATCACCCATAATTGTATGTTTTAATTTATTGATGCATTGTAATTAAGTTTCCATCCGATTGTGATCTCATTTCTCTCCCATTCTCAACTTTATATCTCCTTTATACTCTCTTCTTCATGTAATCCATCGGGTATTCATCTCATTCTATTATAATCTATCCTTTGCATCTCACTTTCATTATCCATCTTTACATTCATTCTTGTGCTAAGCTAAATACGATCATAATTATCACTGATTAACCTAATATTCTCTCATCTCAATGAATTTCCTGTGAAATTAAACTCGCAGTTACTGCACCTTAAATGATCTATATTTGGAATTCATAGCAACTGGTTCAAGTCCAGACAATATGTACCTAAAGAGACAAACAAAAAATATTGTAGAAGAAGTATGGGAATTTAAGATGACACAAGCTCATTCGAAAGAGAAACCAATAGTGTACTATTACCATGAGGATATCGGAAACTTCCACTATGGTTAGTCAAGTGTTCCATTGTAAAGCCTAAATTAAAGGGCACGTAGTATTTTCGCTATTAATGCAAATGAATGGTCAGGTCCAAAACATCCAATGAAACCTCAACGAATGGCAGTATGTCAATCTCTCGTTCTTCATTATGGACTCAGTAAGAAATTGGAGATGAGGAGGCTTCCCTATGCAAGCTCAGCTGATCTTAAGTTGGTTGTTACTTAATTATAATCAATGTATCATCGATTATTCAACCCATAAGAATTACGTGATAATCAAATTTCATGTTCATTTTTCAGGCGATTTCATTCGGAAGAATACATCAATTTTCTGGAGAAGATTTCTCCCCAGACAGTGATGTATCCTGGATATGACGATATTGGACAGTTCCATTTTGGAGAAGATTGGTATGCTTATTATACTATTGAACGCATCAGATGAATTTGTGTCAGGGAAATATCTATGTTTTGGTGGTTTTGTTGTAGATATTGTATAATAGTAATTGATTTCAGTCCAGTATGGGATGGAATCTACGATTTCTGCTGTTTGTACACGGGTGGATCACTCGAAGGAGCTGTCAGACTCAATCACAGTATGTTTCCAAGTTATATCTCAAATTAGGCTGTCATGATGAAGAGCTATTCTCTTCATCCTCATACTCTCTCGTCACTCTAACTAGTGAATGCGTGCGATAAATGAAGAGGTGGATTCTTAACCCTTGTAGCCATATTTTCAAAACACAGTTTGTATTACATAGATCTCCCTTATCTGTTACGTAATAATTCAATTGAGAGAAGACAGATGTGGTGATCAACTGGAGTGGAGGACTGCATCATGCAAAGAAACGTACGTTATTCACATTCTGTAGATGAATGCAGCTGGTCTTCTTTATTACTTGCAATAGTCGAATGTAATTGATTGATTGTAGACAACGCTAGTGGATTCTGCTATGTGAATGACATTGTGATCGCCATTCTTGAACTTCTCAAGTATCATCAAAGGTGAGAGAAGTCAAGAGTGGGGAAGGGGGCTGTAGATAACATGTCCCTTACAGAGTTCTATACATCGATATCGATATCCATCATGGTGATGGTGTCCAAGAGGCATTCAATCTCACTGATCGAGTATGTTTCCTTTCGACCATTTCGTAGTCGTAGTGCAGTCATTCAATTCAATTGTAGTATTCTCCGCTACAATTGCGCATGCAATTCCATCTCTAATGTAGTCAAAATTATATATATATCTGGAAGTTGCATTAGATTATCTATTTGTAGGTGATGACAGTTTCCTTCCACAAATACGGTAATCATTTCTTCCCTGGAACGGGAGATATGTACGATGTGGGAAGGGAAACGGGAAGATTCTATTCTGTCAACGTACCTCTACTACAAGGAATTGATGATAACAGTGAGTATATTTATCATTGATAGGGAATGAATCGACGATCTCTCTCCAGGTTACACAACTCTCTTCAAGGCAGTAATCCAGGGAGTAGTGGATAATTACCAACCAGAAGTAATCGTCCTTCAATGTGGAGCTGATTCACTCTCTAATGATCGATTAGGAAATTTCAATCTAAGGTGAGAAGAAATGTCCAATTGATTGATGTATAATATTGCATTCAGTTTGGATGGTCATGGAGAGTGTGTTTCATGGACGAAATCATTAGGGATTCCAATGATGGTATTGGGAGGAGGAGGATACACACTCAAGAATGTTGCCAGATGTTGGGCCAATGAGACGGGTTTACTCGTAGGAGAGAGATTAGATGATAAACTACCTGAAACTTGCGGTGAGTGAAGAAATGGTGAGAAGATGCAAGAGCATTCCTTCTTTAGAGTATTACAATTACTTCGGTCCTGATCATTCTCTTCGATCAGGAATGGAATTCAAACATGAAAATCAAAACACAAAAGAGGTACGGTAGAAAGATATTGAACTCTCATCTAATCATTGTCTATTTCAGTATCTTCAAGCGATAAAAGTGGAAGTTCTTGAAAATTTGCGACAGGTGAGGATTTTGTTTGAATTGTGATCGATAAAAAATTCGAATCGCCCGAAGAGAACTCACGAGAATGGAACAGAGGGAGGGGGGAGGGTTTAGATTTTATATATGAAATTATTGTAGATCAAAGGCGCGCCATCCGTTCAAATGCAAGGAGTCCCTGAGGATTTCTTCAATAATGAGCAAGTATTCATGAAGAACGATGAGAATATGGATGAGAGAAGAGATGATGATGATGAAGACACAGGATATAATCCCCATTACGATCAATGATTATGAATCGAATACATTTATACTCTGTTAATAATGATGTCTGATTGTCACGGGTTGACACATTCATATGTACATTTAATGAATGATGAAAAGTGAATTAGAAGCTCGTTGACATTGAATGAGATCGATGGAAAGAAGGAATAGAATGAATCTCTTAGAGAGAAGAGGAATGATCTATCGTAGGAAAGAAAAACAAGATCGTGAAGAACGAGGAGTAGTCAAAGCACGAGAGAGAGCTGCCACTATCAGAAGTTTCAATTGGAAACCAATGTGAGGAGTAAATCTGAATTACATGATATTCATTTTAACATTCCTATTGGATAAAATGTACTCTCTCTTTCCCTCAATCTAGTCATCATGAAAAGTGAGAAAGAAGCCATCAACATGTGATATTACCTTAGTAGTCCATTTTCAAGTCGTGCAGCTTCCCTTCCCGCTTCTTCGAGTATACACTCCCATGTATCCCTAGAGAGATGAGATGAGAAAGGAAAGATTAAAGGTACTCTTAGATCTCTCTCTTTTGAGTCCCTTGAGGGATTCAATCGGGAAAGATGAAAGAAAGAATGAGGATTACCGTCTTCCATCCACATTGCACATTGAATTGCATCGGATCATCGTTTCCCTTTGAGCATTTTGAATGAGGAATGGATCTCCTGAAGATAAGATTCACTCTTCATTTTCAAACGTCTAGGATACTAAATATCTACTATGCAGATCATCAGAGACGTACAATTACAATTAAGATCTGCGCAACCAACTATCAAATAAATCATACCAGGAAGGAAATGTGCAATAACGGTATCATTCCAATCAGTGACAGATTGGACGATTCCATTCCTTCGTCGAGAGAGGGAAGAAGGAGAAGAAAGATCAGAGATCACCAATACACGACGACCATAAGATTCCATTACCCATAGAGAACCACCACACCAGATCTGAAATGATTGAGGATGGTGAAGAATACACCGTAAATCATGTAAGAAGAGTATTTGCAGAAGGAGAATGATTGATTTGTTTGACTTTCGAAATTTGAAGCATCTCAATCATTCTCCTTTCTCTTGCAAAAGATTCGTTTATGGCAACTGAGCCAGAGGGGATTATTCAGTCAAGAAGAATGACAAATATGAACGAAAAAGAAGAGAATGAACCTTTTCTGCCCAAATATCGAATAGTGGAAAACTGGCCGTGTCTGTAATCTGAAAACATGAATGTTTACTTCCAATTCTTGCTTTCCGTATTTTTCCCTTTCCTCATTCATCTTCTAGATGGGTATTTTCTGTTGATAAGTGGCCATTATGGGAAGACTTCTTTCTCACTTTATTCCCTCGAAAATTTAGTCTTTCTCTATTCTATCGATCGAGTACTACTAATGATCGAGTGAAGTGCAGACAAGGGAAAGGATGAAGAAGAATAACGAGGAGACGAGAGAGGGGGAGAAGGAAGGAAGAGGGAGAGGGAGTAGGGGAGAGAGGGGGTCCTGAGGGATACACTTCCAGAGAGTGAGACAGCGTATGCATTACTGAACGGACGAGAGGACAAGGAATACCTTCAGTCTTCTTCCTTCTCCTTCCCTTTAGACAACCCACCTGTATCTCTCGATCTGCTCTCATTACATGGAAGGATGAAGAAGAAGAAAGATAGAAAAGAACTTGCTGTCTTGATGGAATAATGGCAGAATGATGGAATACTCCTGATACTTCCTCGTCTCCTTCCTTAATTATTTCAACCATTAATTACGAATTGGAACATAACTGAGATGAAATTCTCTCTAGTAGTAACATGAATCCTTTGTGACAACACAACAATAGTAATCAATAGAAGGGAACATAACCTCATCTTGTCGATGTGGAAGATGTTCAATGAATCCATTTCTTTCGTGAGGAGGAGAAGGAAAAGATTGAGAATCACGAGAAGAAGAAGGAACTCCAATACAATTTCCATTCATTTCGTGATTAAGAAGTGAATCTCCTTGTCTCTCAGAAGGACGAAGACGATTTGATTCACTGAAGGTACGAAGAGAAATTCCACAATCATCCATTGAAGAAAGGAAGAGAAGAAGAGAGAGAGAGAAGAGATGGAAGAGAGAAGGGTATGGAGTGGTCAGTTGGAATAGAGAAAGAGAGATACGAGACTTCAGAAGGGAGGGAGGGGGGAGGAAGGAGGGAGAGCGGAGGAGAGGAGAACGGTGGAAGTAATCTTAGTCTAGATGGATGGAAGGATGGAATAGACCACATGTGGAGGAAGAGTGAGAGAGAGATACTTGTCGATTCTCTCTTCTGATTCTCCTCTTTGAATGGCCATCTCATTCTAAATTAGGTTGTCCAATAAAGAAAAGGGAAGAAGTAACAATGTGAATGGAGTAAATTCATCGTAATTTCACTTTCGTCAGTCACTAATTAAACTGCCTTTCTCTTTCTCTTCTTCTTCTCGATTCCCACGATGAAACGGAATGTGGAAAGGGGAGAAATGAAGAGTGTTTGTATAGACTCCATCTGAATTCCCCTCTTCCATTCAATGAGACTCGACCCCTTTCTATTCCATTCTCTTCTCTCTCGAGAGAGGAAAAGGAAGAGGAACAAGGGATTGACCGGTGAGAATAAAAAGAGAGTGAGGAATGGCAAGTGATTGAGAAGAGAAAGGCATCGACCGGTTTATCCCTCTTACAAATATTCATCCCCTCTTTATGAAATGAACTCCATCTGAAGGAGTGAATGACTATTGTTGCTTCCCAATGGAAATTCATTCTCGAGAACATTAAAAACTTGAATAGAACGACAAAAGTGGCAAATTCTTGTTTTTGCATGATTGCTGTAGGGGAGGAGACAGGAGGAGGGAGGAAGGGGAAGGGGGTCGTGTTGTGACACTTATAATTGTGTCCCCTTCCATTGTACAGTCTCTTCCTCTCATTCTACACGGGAATTCATCTCTCAGTGCAGTCAACCTACTATCCAATGGACTATCCATTCTCTTCCCTTGGACAGTCTTTTCTCTCTCTCTCTTCTCTTATTCTCATCTCATTCATTTTGTTCCGAGAGGTGTGGATAGGAAGAGTGAGAGTCTAAACGAGAAGTGAAGAGGAGAGAGACAAGGGAAGCATCAAGCATAGATTGGGATTGACAAAATGTCTTCTTCCTTCATTTCTATGTCTCTGCACCTCTTTTCGATTACGTAAAAGGGAAGAGGACAAAGGCAGGTTTAGTATGAGGAGGAGGGAGATACCGGAAGGGAAGGATCAAGAGGGGAGAGGGAGGGGAGGGGGGGGGGTGAAGCCTCCCCTCCTCTCCCTCTCATACGATGGCATCTCCATTGTTACCTCCTTCTTTATAGGTCTAAGTCGAGATTACTCCCTTCATCTCTTCTCCCCATGACTCCTTTCTATCCAGTATTCGACTTCCCATCTTCACTCCTTTCATTTCTTCCATCTCATCAATCGATTTCACTTGATTCCATCGATGCCATTCCCATTCTATTCCTTCCTCTTCTCATTCCATTGCCCTTCAAAGTCCTTTTATTCTCTTGTGTGTTCTTCTCTCGTCCCTCAAGGTTCACACCCTTTACAGTTTCGATCTACTCATAAGATCCCTCCCTCTCCTCTCCCTTCTTCATCTACCATGCCTTCCCTATCATCCCATTCCTCAGTATCTATCGTCTCTTCTGCTCTCTTTCTCTACAAATCTGTGTGAAATCCTCATCTTGCGAGGTCAAAAGTGCGAAAAGAGAAGAGATTTCTTTCCATCTCTCTCTTTTAATCCGTCTCAATACTCACAATTTTGTCTCAATGTCCCCTTACTGCTTACTCTTTCTCATCTCTTTGCCGAACACTGAACCAAAGGGGACGATGGGGCACAAATGGAATGCTTTTATGCTCTAATCTCTGCCACTTTTCTTTGGTCTCATCTTGATTTCTCGTCAATCTAATCAACAACAGGCCCCTTTTCATTCATCTCTTCAATCTCATCTCTTTAATTACAGTATCTTTTTCATCCGTCCGATTTCATTCATTCATTCATTCTCACCCCATTACTCCCTCTGTCTTCTATTCGTTCCTTCATCTCTGAAGAGTGAAAGCACACATTTGTTATTGCTCATATCGAACACAAAGAGTTGGGTATCATTTTAAGTCGTTTGCACGCTCTTCTTCATTCTCTTTATCATCATTCTTTTTGTTCATCAAACTTTCCATTATTCGTCATTCTCAATTGATCATCTCTGTCCAATTGAAGGAATGACTCGATGGATTTTAATACTTCTTCTTCCCATCGTTTCTTCATCATTCATAACATGGCCTAATCCTCAAGATCTTCCTCCTTCATTGAAACCAAAACCACGCGATTGGAGTGAAAAGAATCTCGGACAATGGTGTAGGAACTTCACTCTTGATCGGTCAGTTATCATTCTCCTACAGCAAAAATCAAGTAAGGGTGTCTTGCAACGAAATAATAAATGAAATCCCTCTGTTACTCAATCCATTATTTATCCCGAGCATCTCTCGAATTTGCAGCTCTCCCGTGATCATATTTACACTCAAATCTTTTGTGTTCTTCGCTTTGTTATGAATGATGAGAGATTGATGGGGTTCGTAGACTATAACCCTGTCTGCATGAATATCACTCCGAATAATGTGGCCACATCGAATGAGTTGTGGGAGGGGCAATGGAATAGGCAGACATACATGGAATGGTTTGCAATCACCGTGCAAATGGTGCAGAAGTAAAGAGATCTGACTAATAAGTTCCTTTTTTCTCACCTTTGCTACTATTATATTTGTCTGAGGTGCCTTACGTGACCGATTTTCATTTTATTTTTATTAGTAGGACTGTTGACTGTGACGCGCGTGTGTGTCATTCCTAAATTTATAATATTGATAATATTTCAGTCATACTCAATGTGAATTGGGATCGGCTTTCCATCGTTTCGATTGTTGTGGAGAAGATGGATCAGAATGCTGCTTTGTACTACAAGTGAGTCTATTCGACAAATGGTAAATAGATAGATCGACTCCATTCGAATCATTTGAGTGAGAAAAACTGTCAGACAGTCAGACGAAAAAGACGTTGCAGAGTATCGTAAAATAATAAACCGTTCCGCGTATTCCGATTCCTATCGTCCATTTTACATTTCGCCTAGAGGGTCTCAGGCCCTGGTTTTTGTTCCTAATCAATTCCTAGGGGCACTAGTAGCACATACTGAAAAAGCGAAAATTTTAGTGTTAATCAATAACGAGCTAGCGAATAAAACGTTCCGTATTATGTGCTAAACACCGTAGCTGAGCCTTTGAATGTTACGATAAAAGTGTGATAATGATAGCTTCCGTCTCGATTTGTCTATTTCGTAATTGGTCTTTGTACTCCATCTTTTCCATCTTCGAATATAAATAAAACAATTAATGAGTATAAATTACAGGGATGGGTTCACTTCGTTCTCGCTGGTCTCATTGTTACTTTCCTTTCTTCCCTTTCTTTTTATTTCCTTCTTCATTTCAAATTGATTTGTCTGGAAAGGACATATCCCCCCTCAGGCATATATATCAAATAGAAGTCTATTCTTCTCTCAAGTAGGTAATTCCATCCATTCTTCCAATTGCCTTTTCTCAACGGGTCGAATTCGCTCTAATTGAATTCTCTTCCTTCGATCTCTCGATCTCACATTATTTGTCCTGTATCCCCTGTCCCCTCTCCATATCTCTCCATGTCTATTCATATCCTTCCTCTCCTCACTTGCTCATCTAATATTCCAATATCAATCTGAATCTTTATTGTCTCTTGCCACGAAAATTGTTATTGATTGCTCAATATGAGAAGTTAGAAATCATAGATCAAAGATGTTGAATAGAAAGAATGTAATGGAAAGATTGTTCACTACGGATTCGATTCGAGTCACGGGAATTATACGAATACACTCGGAAAAAGACTAAAACACGAAACAGCGAAAGGGATAAAGCTATTGAATCGATTAAACAGTTAGTGAATATACTGAATGGATAGAAGCAATGAATGGAATGGAATGAATCTATTAATGAGTATCAACTCTAGTATATCCATCATTAAGAAGAGGACTCTTCGCTTCACCATCTCCATGTCCTCCTTCCAATTTCTTTCTTGTATGCTCTGCATCATGCTCATCCAGATCCTACAACGAATCTCCTCACTCTTCCATTCAATATACCGTAATCTCCCTCTAGAATACCGTACATTCTTGACGTAGTGATACACGATTCCCGCTCCGAAAGCATCACCCAACACATTGATCGATGTACGGATTCGGTCCCTGCATATTAATGATAATGAAGATAAATAAAGTTAGTGATCGATATATGATATGGGGTCACTTACAGTAGCCAATCGACAGCGACGATAAGGGAAACGTCCTTAACGGGGAGACCGACTGCTGTCAATACAAGGAGCATCGTTACGAGACCAGCTGAGGGAACGGAAGCTGCACCGATTGAAGCGAGAGTTGAAGTGAGACTGAAGAAGAGATAGGGATGAGAGGAATGAGAGGAGGGGAGTCTGACCTGACAGTGACTACTTGACCAAAGGAGAGATTGATTCCATTCATCTGAGCAATGAAGATTGCAGCGACTGCTTCGTATAGAGCTGTTCCATCCTGAGAGAAGAGAAGGGGATGGAAAGGGAAGGGAGGAGGAAGAAGGGAGAAGGGACTGACCATATTGATCGTTGCCCCTACGGGAAGGACGAATCGAGTCACTCTTCTATCCACTCCAAGATTCTCCTCAAGACAATTGTATGTCATCGGAAGAGTAGCGGAACTGAAGAGAGAGAGATAGAGGGAGAAAGAGAGAGAGATAGAGGGAGAGAGAGAGAGAGAGAGAGATAGAGGGAGAGAGAGAGGAGGGGTGAGGAAGGGAGTGATCTACCTCGAAGCAGTTCCGAGAGCTGTGAGCCATGCCTGGAGAAGTCCCTTCATGAACAAGAATGGATTCTTTCTGAATGGAGACATCATCGATATATGAAGAGGGAAGGGGATTAACCTAGTGCAGACGAAGAAAAGAAGAGGAAGTGAAATGAGTGCATGAATGGCCAATCCACAGAGAACTGTAACCATGTACATCGCAAGCATCTTAGCTAAAAGAGAGAACGAATTGAGATGGAGAGAGGGAGGAAATCACCTGTTTCACTGATATCCTGAATCTCGAGAATCTTTCCAGCAATGAGACACATTATACCGATGGGAGAATACCTAAGATTCATTTACATTCTTGGATCAATTGAGGTCCCTATAGTCATTCTCTTTCATCATAATCATTTATCATTGTCTCACCACATGGTCATCATAACGAGCTTCATTATCACTTTGTCCATTATCACGAAGAGATTCACCTTCAAAAGCAAATATTTCCCCCTGTGCTCTTCCCCTCTTTCCCCTTTTATTATTCCGACAGTTACAGATTGAGTAGAAGAGGGAAGAGGAGTCCCAATTGAATCATCTACCGACTCTTCCTCTTTTTTCATCACCTTTCTGTCTTGTTCTATACAGAAGAAAGGAGACATTTACATGAGTGTCAAAGCAATGAAAAGAAGAAAAGATGGAGATGTTCAAAGGGGCGAAATAGACGAAGAAGAGAAAAAGAAAGGGGAGAACTTACGACTGGTTCGGCCTCTTCTCCCAATTGAGATAACATTATTCCAACTCCAATACAGAACACAATAACTCCTGAAGGAATGAAAGATTACGGTAGTGAGGAAGGGTCAGACTACCGAGTACATTCATTCCAGGGGCAGGTTCTACCGTAGCCTTAATATATGGAGCAAGGGAGAAATTCTTTTCTCGATGAGCAGGTGTTATCACTGGAGTTACATTCACATATTTCGTCTGAACTTGTTGGAAAGTCGCCGCAACGATGTTCTCAGGGAACATATTTCTGAATGAGAGAATGAATTGAGATGAGGAGATGGAGGAGAGTCTCTAACCTGATTAGATCAAGAAGTGTATCGAGAGTGGAGACAGTCTTTCCTTCTGTTCCTTGTCCTATTTCCTCTTTAATCGTTGGATCTCCAGGATGAATTAGAAGAACGAGGAAGATTCCAGTCTATTATTATTATTCTCGTAAGGGTCAATGATGATATCCTTACGATAACAGCAATGACAGTAGTGGAGATGTAGTAGATGATAGCGAGAGATCCCATTTTCCCCGATTGTTTCGCATCCAATTGAGCGAGTCCTTCAATGAGAGAGATCACTCTCAGTATCAATACAAATGCCCATCGAATGTTTCAAACCAAAGATCATTTCCTTCCTCTTTCTCTTCTATTCACCACACTTCAAATCTCCTCCAAACCTCTTTCGACATCTCTCAATATTTTGAGGACTCTCTTCAAGTGAAAACGTGAGTCTCTCTCACTAATTGTAAACTGACCTGAGATGAGAGATGAAGCAATCAAAGGAAGAATCATCATCTTTAGAATTCGCATTAGAATTTCTCCAGGGAAAGAAATGAGAACGACCGTCTAAAGATGATCTTTGATCTATCCATTGATCTTTGATCTTCTCTTACCTGTGGAGACAAATGAGATGACCGAAGGGCGAATCCAAGAGCAATTCCCAATAGAACAGAAGAGACGGTTAGAACCAATAGAAGGTTCTTATGAAGCCATTTGAAGAATGGGTGGGATGCCATTCTAAATGAATCATTTTGATGAATAGAAGAGAGGATTGATAGACGGAATGAGACAGAGAGACTTTATCAGGAAGACAGATCAACAAACAACGACAGAAATGAACACGATCGGTCGAAGGAAGAGGGAGAGGGGAGAGGGAGGGTAAGGGAGAGGGAGGGAGGGGAGGGAGGAGGTGTATGCAGAACGAAAGAAGAGATATCAGTAACAGTAGAGGGTAAGACGAGAAAAACAATTGAGATCACATTGAGAATTCATCTGATTATTCAGTCTATGAATGATGTGAAATGAGAGAAGAAAGAGAGACTTAAGAGAGGTAATGAGAGGGATATAGAGGGCATGATAAAGTGAGATCTGAAGGAGAAAGAAGGAAGGAGGAGGAGAGGAGGGAAGGAGGGAGGGAGGGGGGGGGAGGGGAGGAGAGAGATAGATAGAGAGGGAGGAGGGAGGAGGAAAGGTACACATCCAAATGGCTGCTGTTTCCATTCAAAAGAATGAAGACACGCTAAAAGATACTAAGTACTTAGTTTGAATGAGACCGTTGAGATATTGAAGAGTGAGATTGGAATAGAATCTTCTGTCTCGACAGGTGAAGAGACTGATAGAGAGAGAAGGTAGAGAGGGTAGAAACAAGAAGAGATTAATGAGATGGTGAAGGAAATGTGACAGATTTATCCCTTGTGTGAGATGGGAAAGAACACCTCATTTAGAGATGGAAGATTGAATTGAGATAAGAAAGGAAAGACAGAATCAACACTGCCCAATATGTTTATTATTGAAGTAAAAGAAGGAAGAGGGAAGAAAGAGGACAAAAGAAGGAGAGATCAAGAGACTCTCATTTAAATGGGAATGAATTCGTTTACATTGTGAAAAGACCCTGGCTTATGGAAGTGGAGATACATAAATATTGAAGAGAAGAGAGAATAAGGGAAAGAGAAGAGAAGGGGAGGGGATCTACCCAATAGAGTCCAATCAAAAAAGAAATCATAGGAAATAGACACTTTTCGCATGGCAGATTTTTTGATGGAGACGGTTGGTATTGAAAATGAAAGGAGAGAAGAAAAAGATGAAGAAGAATAGTGCCTCCCATCGAATAAAGGGAATAAGTATAATATGGCATTGTGTAGAGAAGGAATCTCACTGGGAGTCCATTCCTCCTATCTAGTCAACAAGTGAAACAGTGATGGAACTAAGTCTGTCCATTCTCTCTCTCTCTCAGAGGAGGAGGAGTGATTGATGCTTCTCTCTCTCCATCTCTACTCTCCTCTACAGTACGCTTGTTACTTTGCCAATTAGTCGACCTTGAGTAGCAATTAAATAATTTAGCTTGAAAGAAGTAAAAAGGTACATTCGAGTTGGTGCGTAATCTACAAGTGATGGTATAGCAAGGCAATAAATAATCAATCCATACTACTCACAACAATATATTTGCAAACTTTGCATTATAAGGATGTTACCAGTGATAATTACAGAGAAAGGACATCTATGGACTACAACCGAGTAAGGGATGGTCAATGGGAAAGAAAGAGGGAATGCACAGGGGAACTACCCGAGAAGGGAAGTCATCGAGATCATTTGGGGAAAGGGAGGGAAAGGGGGGGGGGAGGGGGGATGGGCCTACCAAGGAATAGAATCAATATATTATCTATTTCTTCTTAGTCTTCTGTTTCGACAATTCAGCTTCAGTCTTCATAGCTCTTCTCCATTTTCGAACATTCTCTGCAATGTAAGAGATTGATGTGTTTCACTGAGACACCATCCACACAAAACTCATATAATCCATCACATTCTATTAAAAAGTTTCTCATCGAAAGAACAGGGAAATGTGAAGATTGAATGGATGAGGGGGGTACCCCTTTCTTCCTTCTTCTTTCCTCTAAACTTCATTCAATCTATCTCCATCTGGATCATATCTCTCTTTCCAATTGACCATGTAATAAAATTGCCTGCTCACTCCTCTACACATCAAGCTGGCCAAACTTTTTTCCATCTCTGATCACTAACCGTTTCTCTCTTTTTCATATCCCATAGCAGAACCTATTTGATCAATCACTACACCTATGATTCATCTCTATGATTTTCACCCACCACAAGCAATATTGTGACAAACGGTAAAATAAGAAAATGGAATACCTAATCCACTCTCCAACAACTTCATTTCCTTCTCCAATTGACTCTCTAGATCCATACTAAGTGCCTCTGCATCATAATCGGGATTCTCTGTCTTCTTCATTAGACTCTTCCTCTCCTTCACGAATTGACCATTGTCCTGCAAGGGATTCCTTCTTCCTCTCTCAACTCCCTTCCTTCCCTTCCCTCCTGTCATCCCTTCGTTCATCACACATCAACCACACCACTCACTAATTCAATCTTTTCCATTTCGTCTTTAGCAAAAAGTCTTTCTTTCAAAATAGCGAAACTCAGTAATTGAGATGAAGCGCGCTATCTCGTCCCTTCCCTTCCCTTCTCTCTCTCTCTCTCTCTCTCTCTCTCACACACACTCGAAATCAGTCGAGATCGCGGTTCTGTGGCTAGAGAAAGAACGAAAGAGAGAAAGAGACATCGAAAGAGAGAAGAGTGGAGGGATGAGAATACAAGTGCGATAGGGGGGGGGGGGGACAGAATGATCTCTCTCTCTCTCTCTCAACTAATTACTGAGGGATGGGCACTTCTCAACGATGGCTTTTCATCCTCATCTATCAAGTGAACAAATGTGATCAAGAGAGCACACCATTCAATGCTCACTCTAAAAAAGTGTTCGTGTTCTTTTCCTAGATTATATAGTGGTAATTCTAAGTAATAATAATATCATAATCTTACATCGAACCACTGTGATAGATCGACAAGACATTGTTCCTCTGCATGAGTCATTGCTCCAATCGCCTTCTCCAATACCATTGCATCTTTCGATGTTCCCTTTAATATATCACCTTATTCTTCTTCAATACGAATCGATATATCCTCTACAGTACACTCCACTCTCTACAATGCCCTTCTCTATCTTTTCACTACTATCGACGAAAAAGTCTCATCGCATTTCACACTCAGTCAATTTCGAGATGATTCAACCGGATATGCCCCTCTCTTCTCTCTCAAACTCACTCTCAACTCTCGAAATGAATCATTCTCTTTTTTGAAGTAACATGAAACGCTTGTTTGTTGACAAAATCACAAGAACAAAACGAATCATGGAAAATATAAAAGGGATACCCCCCGTTTCACTAACATTTCTTGAGTAAATGAGAGATAGATCAGCTTCTTCATCTTCTTCACTTCCAGGAGGAAGCATCAATTCATCGTCTCCCATTGGAGTTGACACTCCATTCTCATCTGCTCCCAATTCCTTCACTCTGTAACAAATACCATTCACACTCATCTCTAATTTCACCAAAAACACCATTCAGATCACTATAATAAGAATGTCCCTGACCTATCAGCATATCTGAGTGTATTGAGTGTGTGTTCACACGATCCCATTCCAGGAGAGATCATTGCAATCTGTAATCACTCTATTCTTCTTATTCTCCTTCTCACTTCATTCTCACCATACAAGTCCTTGCTTTCTCTCCCATGAATGAATCTCTCAATACGAGTGTCAATTTACTTGCTCGGAATGGTACGTGAGATGAGTTCCTACTCATTGCTCTGCAATTACTCACATTATATTTATTATTACAATTATATGTAATATCTCCTCTTTAGAAAAACTATATTAAATTACTTGAGACATACTCATTAAATTATAATATCGAATAGCATTTAATACTATCAAATATCCCATACCTGATACATTCCTTGAGTGCGAGAAGGCTCTTATTAATCTCCGCTCCTTCCTGTCTCGTTTGTCTATCAGCTGCTGCTGTATCCACTCCTCTCTCATTACCAGCTAGATCGATAAGAGAGAACTTTCCCCATTGTTTTAATCCTCTGAATGGCATGTCATCATCCTTTCTCTTCCTTCCTTCTATCCACTCACTTTCTCAATACAATCTGGAATACAGCATGTGATCTACTCGAATTAGCATTTGCACTCGTCGTTCCAGCTGTTCTTTGATCTGTTCCTCGTCTGATTACATCCAATACCTACAAGTGATCACTCCCTCTCCCTCTCCTCCCCTTCCCCTCCTTCGTACCTCTTGATCATCCATCACTTGTTCCTCCTGCAGTCCCACTATTTGCACCTGACCATTCTTATCCTCTAGCACTCTCAGAATCGATTTATTCTTCAGTAGATCAAACACCTTGAATGAATGATTGAGTGAGGGGGAGATTCCATAGGCCACTTCTCACCTTTCCTCCGTATATTTCGAAGAAGCAGCATCCGACAGTCAATTTGAGATGTTTAAAATCTCTGGAGAGTAGTCTGAATACATCGGATGCAGCGAGGGCATAGATGCCGGCTGCTGTATTCTGCAAGAGGAATCAAGCTCACTAATGAGCTTGAAAGGTGACCGAGTGGGGGCATCCGCAAAATGCGTTTGGATACTCCTTTGGACATCCGCAATTTGAGATTTATCTCCTTTTAGAATAGGTGACGTCCCGCCAATTCAAATGCGGGCATCCGCAAATTTAAACTTGTCACCCTTAAATTTGCCCCTTAAATTTGCCCCTTAAATCTAACCCTCCAGTGATCAAGCTTCTTCCATCAATGGAATGATTCTCACCTGATTCTTCCCCGTAAACTCTCCTCCCATCGTATGTGTCTTCCCTGATCCAGTTTGACCATATGCAAAACAAGTGGCATTTCCCTGTTCGAAGATCGTTCGTACCAGAGGCTGCGCTGTGAATCTGAATAATCCCTTTATATTTATTTTAATGAACTTGATGAATAAATTAACATACTTGTAGACCATATCATTCCCTGCATTCTCATCGAAGGCGTAATCGAATCGGAACTTCTGATTCTCGAGGTACTTTGTAAGATCGACCTGAACACAATTTATATTTTAATCGCAGAGGCCAAATGAATCATCCATTAAATATAATCACAATAATCAAATAATTGCATACCTTGACTTGAGGTTGATGAACGATGAGATGATCTTTGTTCGGAACCGTCACTACCTACAATATACGACCTTCACATTTCATACTCGATCTCAATTGTCAAATAACGAAACAAAATGTGGATACCTCAATTTCCTTCTTGTTGATCTCTCTCTTATTAAGAGGTCTTTTCCTCACACAAACAGTAATTTTATTATCGGCCACAGCATCAGTCATACGAAGAGGACGATAATCAATCTGAATTATTATCTACATCTATCTCATCACAATGACAAGTTCTATAGAAATCGAATAATGCATACCTGTACTTGATAATCTCTGATCATAGTGAGGAATTGGTAATTCGGATTTCCAGGATCAATTTGTTTCTCCATTTCCTTCTGCTTCTTCACACGATCCTGCGAATTATTTTATTTTAGGTAAATTCAAGAATAATCAGGAATACAATTTCACGCCATAATTTCTTGTTTCTATTAATAATAATTATTATAATACCTGTTGTGCTCTCCTTTCATCTCTCTGCTTCGCTAATCTCTCAATCTCAGCCACTGTCGATCCTCTGTTCTCATTCTTGAGTGTTCGATCCTTCCCTCCTCCTGTCAGCCATGTCTCCTCATCTCAATCAATAGCATTATTTAGAAAAAAAACTCCTTCAATATCTGACTCCACCTGTCAATTTTAATTCTACATGGCAATTTATAGACTTCTGTATATTATGAATTAAGGATTGAAATAAGAAATACTCCAAATACCGAAAATATATCTCACTTTCATCAGTTGTTCCATCAAGGGTTGCATTCACATTCGGGGGCGAATCTGGGGCAATGAGAGATTGACGAGATCCACGAGACTCTGAATTGATTTGATAGAAGAGGGAAGAATATCAAACATTTATTGCACTTCAATCCAATGCTTCCATAGCAAAACACTTGTTCTAGAGAGGGGAAGAGGGCGATTAAATAGAAAGAGAAGGAGAAGAAGAACGTACGTGGAGGTGGAATAGACAACTTCGTCATTGGTTCCAATTTACTCTGTGAAGGAGCCTTGAGTCGAGACCTGATAAAATATAGTGAATGACTACGATAGGATGGACAACTGCTTACACAGGGACGGGAGGTTCCTTGACTGAAGGGGCCGCTACTGATCGAGCTGTTGTCGCTGCCTGCAATCGATATGATAAGTGAACAAGAGGGTGTGAATCAAGTATTGAATGGTAAAGGAATGAACCTTTTGTCTTGCAGGAGGAGGATGGGAAGGCGCAGTATTCCCCAATAGAATCGTCTCATCAAGATCGTTCCCATTGATTTGAGATTGGCTCAAGATCTGTGATCCTCTTCTTGTGTTATTCTTGGATGGAGGAGCTCCCACCTGGGACAGCTGAGGTTTTCCCGTTCCCATCAAAGTCGGATTTATCTTGAGCAGCAAATTCCATTCGATTTCTTTGCCCTTCGTCTCTCCCTGTAATAAGATACTTCCATTGTACTCCAGGAGTGAACCAACCTTCTCGAACCATTCAACAGTGACGACTCCCTTGTCTCTCTTGATATCACTAATCACTGCACCGTGCACTCGTCCGTCCGATCGTTGAATGTCTACGTGCAAACCCACCTCGAAAGAATTACTTGAGAATTGAAAGAATAGAAGACGGGCTTACCTCTACACGCTCCATTTTGACCTTTTGAGGAGGAGGTCCCTTGGCCCGACCCACTGCAATAAAGACATGTCCAATTGACAAGGGAGTAAGGGATGCATTGCGAAACGAGAATTGGGCTTTGTCGAACAAGTGCACTAAACAAGCACCACAATCAATAGATGACACGCTTCATGGGTCTCGGTGTGTAAACTATAGATGACGTGAAATCGAATATGATATCACCAAAGAATTATACGGTAAACTTTTCACTGATAAATTCGATATCATTCAAAATTTTGATTGCGCGGCATCGCAAATCGCAATATGCACCAATGCACATGTACACAATGCGCCCGGCACCATGCACCGAAATCGAAACGACAAATGTCAGAAAATTATTTCTGATTTTTTAAAATATTGTTTTTAATATTTTTGCTCAATATTTAAAAACATATTTTTAAAAAAGGTTCCACTTACTTGGGCCGTTCTTGTTCCGACTCGGAGAAGGCGCCTTTGTCATTAATATGTGATCACTGTACAATATCCTCAAAATAGAATTTTTTAAATTCATTTTGAAATGCATAGGTAAAATAAATTGAAAATGCATTAAGCGTTGAAGAGTTTTCTTTGAATAAAACATATTACGATATCGCTGAAGTTTTGTGAGGCGTATGAAGATACTGATTGTGAAGAGTGTGAATTTTCTGCAAAATTTCACTACTCGAACACTGACAAAGTTGTGAAGAAAAGTTTGAAGAGTAAAGAATATGATAAAGACTTTAAATGAGAATGACGAAAAAAGGTAACATCAGTTATGGATCGGGGAGCCCCCTCCTCCTTCATCTCCTTCAGAGTGTTCTTGTATCTCCAGTCCCTGTTATTTAGAATGCATTGCCATCCCCAACTTTCCTTCCCAATCCCCCAATTGTCGCTCTACCCTTCCGAGGTATCCTTTCTCTTATCTAATTCAAGGATCTCCTTCTCCCATTCTCTCACTTAGCAGTTTTCCCTTGAATGAACTGGCTATCTCATTCCTTTCCCTTTCCGATCCGATCCTAACTGACTCATTCTTCATCCCATTGTTCTTCTCTTTCTTCATTCCAATACGAGAACAAGAACAAGAAATGATTGGCACAGCATTTATTAGTTCGTTTATATGGCGAGAAACACCCGAAGAGGGCGCGAATTGCATTCGATTGCTTCTTAATATCCAGGAGGAGTTCGAGGATCTGTAAGTACAGTACTTAGATACGGTAGTGAGAAGGATAGAGTAGGGACAGATTAATAACTTACGAGGACAATGACTGCAAGATCCCTTGTCTCCATCGTCTCCATTGGGACCGGGGTTTCCGCTGGGTCCGGGTCTTCCTTCCTTTCCGGGTGCTCCAGGATCTCCGGGGGCGCCGGGGGGTCCAGGGTAAGACTGTCCGTCGGGACCGGGGTTGCCCTTGGGTCCAGGAGGTCCCTGAGGCCCTGCCTTTCCGGGAGGTCCCTGAGGTCCGGGAACGGGGATGAGTCTTCCTTGAGCTCCAGGAGCTCCTCGCATACCGTCTCTTCCAGGTCGTCCCATGGGTCCAGGCTGTCCAGCCATTCCCATCTCTCCGGGGGTTCCGTCCTTGGGAGGCTCTCCAGGTGATCCCTTGGGGCCAGGAGGTCCCTTGGGTCCCATAGATCCCATGGGTCCAGGCGGGCCAGGAGGGCAGATGATGCATGGCTCAGTAGCGGGAGCGGGAAGAACTTCAGCATCCTTTCCGTTCTTTCCATCCTTTCCATTCTGTCCGTCCTTTCCATCGACTCCGGGAGGTCCTTCGGGTCCAGGAGGGCCGGGAGGTCCCTGAATAAATCAATTATTGATAGATCACATTTAATAAAGGACAAATAATAAGTCGGTTACAGTAATGAATCCTACCTGGTTGCAAGTGCAGCATACAGGGGCAGGTTCAGCATTGACAACGGGGCCATATCCACCGTATCCTCCTGATCCTCCTCCTGATCCTCCCTGAGAACCAGCAGCACCTGATCCGTATTGGGATCCTCCTCCTCCTGTTCCTCCCTCAGGAATCCATTGACCGAATAGCCATCCTCTCTTCTGTCTGTGAACGAGTCCCTTTCCTGCTTGAAGAGCAGTCATCTCCATCCACATATCACGAGAACGAGCCTGTAATCAATACAATGAGGATACGGTAGATGGAATACGGTAGAATGAATACGGTATAGGAGGAATGAAGTACCTTGCAGTAGTCAGTCTCGACCATGAGATGGGATTGGAAGGATTGGACGTAGTTGTATAGCATGGGAAGAGTAACGACAGATGCAATAACGGCAACAGTCGATAGAACAACGGCAACAAAGGCAATTCGCCTCATTTGGCGGTGCTCCGGTGTGTCTTTGACGTCCATTATGGAGACTGACCAGTCCCTCCCCTTTATTCACTCCTTATATCCTATCCTGAGGGTGGGTAGGAGGAGGGAAAGAGAGGAGGAGTAAGGAACTCTCTTTCCTTCGGCAAGTCCCCTATCCACTTTCTCTTCTCTACTATCATCCAAGATATCCAAGGATGCCATACTCTATCATTAGCCTCTCTTCTCTCTTTATCCAATTCATTCAATATCGATCTTAACTACTTGTAAAGGTAGATCAGTAGTGAGTAGTAACGGGTTCATTTCCATCTCACTCTCACTTATTCCCAACCAACTTGTTTCTGCTACCAGCTTAGCTATCATTTTATCCATTGATAAGATAGAGATAGGATGGAATCGAGGGTAGATCAGTCAAACAACAAATACATCGCATTCACAATCTATAAACAACAAGTAAAACAACTAATACCAATTATAAACGACTAAACAAATTATTAACAACAAACAATACATTCGATACATTATCCACCAAGAAGAATTAATTATCAATTCTAGGACCCTGTCCCAATTCCGAAATATAGACATCTTTCACTTCTTTTCCCTTTGAGAACGTTGAAGTCACGCGATCGTAGAGCTCATTCACATGCTCTTTCACAGTGAAAATGCACGCATTTGGTCCTGAGAAGAATAAATATTGAGAGATACGGTAGATTAATCGATACCTGCATCGAAAGTGTATGCTGCTCGTACTGATTCCTTATTGAAGGAATGAACAAAATTAATGATTGACCATGATGTAGCATTCAGATACTGAAATAGATCAATCCCTCTCACATATCAATCTATCTAATAATGAACCTGAATGGGTGGATACGAATCGAGACAGACTGCGTGCATTTCATTACTGTCTTTCATTATCAATTCAGCCAATGAAGGAAAATCATGAGAAGAAAATGCACTGATTATTCTGAAATTATCGAATTGAAATGGATGAAATTGATTGAACTGCTCACAGGTTGATTCTTTCTTGATTCCTTCTTATTCTATCTCGCAGTAATTCACTGGTTTTCGCTGTTCTCTCCATTCCTTCCTTCAATCAATATCTTCTCCTTCCAAAATTAATCCTCCTATTGACTTACCTTGCTACTCAATGCTTTCTCTTCATCCTTCACAACGATAATTACCAATCTGAGTTCAGGCCAGTGATCAGCTGAGAAATGACTCTGTAAAGATCAAAGATCAATCTTATCCAACGGAGAAGAACTAACGACAACATGCGATTCAGTCTTATCATTTCCCTTCTTCCATTGTACTAATCCAGAGAGTACACTCCTACTGGCACTTCCTGATCCTGTAACTCCTTCTTCGACTACCGTATTCACTCTCTTCCTACAGTATCCCCCCCTCCTACCGTATCTCGCCAATCGAACGATATCATCTTCGGGAAGATCAAAGATCTTTCCGAGGGCAAAAGCGATAGCAGCAAATCCAGCAGCAGAAGAGGCCAATCCAGCTGCCACGGGGAAATTAGTAGAGGAGGATACGGTAAACGACCATTGACAATCCAATTGATCACGAACTGACTGAAATATAGAAACTAGAGAATTCAATGTTTGGAGATAATACCTTGAATACTCTATGGAATCTCGAATTGAGACCAACATCCTTTCCATTGATCGATACAGTATCCCCAATCTCCTCTCCCTTCTCAACTTTTCTCGCAATCAAAGTTGTCTTAGCATGGAAGTAATTGATTGCTAATGAGATTGAGTCATTCAATGGGATCATTTCTGCCTGCATCCAGTTATCAATTCAGTACTCTTCAACTGTATTTGCCTACCTCACTTGCCTTTCCCCAATACTTAATTAGTGCAATATTTGGATGGGCGATTACTGTAATCCTCCTCTCTTCTTCATCTAATTTCTGTCTTTTTGACTCAATCATCTGAGATAATCTCCCTTACATAAACGTGATATTCATTGTTTCCGGTATATTTGTGAATCGTCGAATACGATGTGTGTTATCATTGAATTCTCATTAGATAGCAGTGATAATTTATTCTCTTTGGTGTTCTCGAGATGAATGAGTTGGTACTGTTATTAGTATATGGAACAAGTGAGTGAAGGCTGTCGAGAGCAAGTGAAGGGAACGAATCAATATCACATGGAAGGGAAAGAGAGAAAGGAACGAAAGAATGGAGCAAAACGAGTGATATTCATCAATTGAATTAACTCCTATTCGGGGAATATTATCTAGTCCATCAATAAACAATACGAAATAGCGAGCAGATCAAGTCAGTAATACTATCATTCACACTTATTTACAACACAAATGTATACCACATTTCGGCGAGTATGGAATGAAATTGAGATTATGACATCACGTATATGAAGGAATGAGTGAGGAATGGGAGATTGAGATAGGAGGGAAGGGGGGGGGAGGTAGGAAGGAGGGAATGGGGGGGGGGGAGATTAACATCCAGAAGAATCTCTCGATGATCTTCGAAGAGGTCGAGTATATTGAGATCGAGATGAGATTGGTCGATATTCCTTTTCTCCTCCTTCATCCAATAAATCACATGATGAATCATAAGGAGGTGGAATTGGACTGGCGAGGGGAGACAGGAACCTGACAAACACATTTATATTCTATACAATTTGAGATACATGATATCAAACAAATTTATAGCAATAGGAAACGAACCATTCGGATCTCCATTTCATCCTCTCTTCTTGACGTTTATCCACTGAATTCAAATTAGAAATGGAATTATGTGATTCGGCATTTCTGACTCCAATAGGAATAGAAGGAGGACATTCCCTTACATCACATTGAAGTGCAACCACCTACAAATGGATAATTAATTCCCCTTCTCTTACAGTATCTACAGTACCTCTCCAAGGGAACAACTCAATCGATTCGTAGCCAATCGATAACTTCTTCTTCTTCCGATATCCAATTCAGGATGACTTGATGAGAACTCTGTAACTTCTCTTCTCTCTCTTCCTCTCTCTCTGTCTCTATTCTATTCATCACACTCAGAGACAGTAAACTTCCTTTATAGTACTAACCAATATCAAGTGAAAGATCGACATTGGATAAATGCATGAATGATCGATTGATTGTCTAGAAGAGAGATACTAGACTAGTCAACCCATATCGATGGATAGACAAGTGGAATGGGGGTACAATATAATGATTCTATTGATAGATCAAGGAAGTAATCATTATATGAGAGACTAAACGTCATCTATTCACTCTATTCACAATGGAAACGGCAGATATTATTAGCATCGTTGAATCCAACTGAGAGAAAAGGGGAGAGGGGAGGGGGGGGGCAAATATACAGACAAGGGACGGATTTGATTGAATGATCAATGATGAAAGACGATTAGAAGGATACGAAATGAATCGAATGGAGTGGATAGAACCTCCTATGAGATATGAGAATAGAATATTGAGTTGAGAGAATATAAAATGATAAGTGAATCGAGTGAAAAGGAGAAAGAAGGAGAAAAATCCATTTCGAATGTAATCGAAATGAATTGTTTTCAAGAGCATCACGATTAGATTGGAATCTTGATCAATTCTATTGGAATAGAGATGATATCGTGTGAATGAGCATAAGAAAGAAGGAGATACAAATGGAATAAAGCTATCAATTCATCACAAGGAATGCTATTATTAAGAGAAGGACGGAGTGATAATATGCAATTGGTGAGAGCAGAAGAACAAAAGACTACGATATACTACTGTAACGACTCGTTAGAATATTCATCTATTGATTAGTCACAAGTGAGAGAAACGTTATCTACAAAGTTGCATCAGTTAGATTAGAACAGAAATGACATAAAATGTAATTATGAAATCAAGGGATAATGAAGAGACGAGAGAAGGAAGGAGAGGGAAAAGGGGAGGGAGGGGAGAGGGAGGGAGGGATGAGCATTTGATGCAATCAATAAATACGAGGTAACAATACATCGGCCATCACAAGAATCAGCCAAGGAACGACCATTGATTACAGTAACCCCATCAATAGGAGGGAGATATACAGTGGGACAAGACGGAATGAATATTGATTAGAAGTCACAACTAGAGCTCTCTCTCATCTCAGCTTCATCTTGAATATAAAGAGCTCTAAGAGAAGCTCTTGTCTTGGCCACCATAGAATGAGCTGGAGGAAGAGGGACGGGATAACGAAGAGAACCTCCTCGTACAACTCCCTTTGGAGATGGAAGAGTATCACCCAATGGAGGAGTTAAATGAAGAGTTGATAAGGAATAACCAGCTACTTGAGCTGCCATGACTGAATATGTTGAGACTCCTGATGATGCATCTGCTCTCTCTGAAGGAAGACACTCATTGGAATGAGAGAGAGAGATGGAGATGAAGATGGAGAGAGATGGATGGGAAGAAGAGGACAGAAGACAGACCAACCAGAACCATGCAGATAATTGATAGAGCAACCAAAGAGAGAGAGACTCTTCCCAAGTGAGATAGAGATAGACATGCAGAGTAATGGACTGAAGTGTACCCGTGTATCCACAGAAGGAGAGAAGAGGGAAGGGAAGAGAAGAGAAGGGACGATGTCATCGGAAGGAAGAAGGAGAGGGTGAATAACACACTGAAAGAGATAGAAACACAATTCACAATCACCATCACACTTCCATTACAGTAAGCGAGTGAATCACCAGATTGAATGAGTAACAGTAATCTCATATAAGATTACGGTAACTCATCTCAATCTCGTTGTGCAATGGGACAAGAAAGCGAAGCGGTGCGCGTTACGGTGCATAGCGTGACAATCAATCGATAAGACGAAACGGAATTGAGAAAGGAACGGAACAGAGAAATAAAGACGGACAACGGAGAAAGGAGAAGAAGAAGATAGAGGATGGAAGAAAGAGGAAGGAAGATATGAATAGAAGTGAATAGAGGAAAGAAATGGGTCATGCAGGTCTGTGATAGGGAGGGAAGAAAGTGGAAGGAAATTAAGATCCAATAAGAAAGGATAATCGATCGATCCAAGCTACCCAATATCGATTTGGCAAGCATTTTGCATCTAATATAATTAATAACTAGCCAATATCTAGACATGGAATGAGTGAATAATAAAGATAACTTACTGGATGGCATCTGGAAGGTGAACAACCAATTGTCATTGATTCGAAGAGTACGACCAGTTATACGCGCGTAGAATTCATAACACTCCCTTAACAAATATTGTCTTATTCCACATATTAATTGGCTCTCAATTGATCTGTATCGTCGTTATCTTAAGAAATGGGAATCAAAAGATGGTCACACATTAACACGTGACAATTAATACCTCGGGAATAGATTGGTGTGTCCAAACGAGGCAATGATAGATGAGACTACTTGAGAGGCCAACTTGAATCGTTGAACATCCTCCACTTTCACCTAAACAAACAAATATAATTATATATTTTAAACACATATTGCAGTGGTAAAGTAATAAATAATAATTGTACCTTGTTTCCATCATGAATACAAGAGTGGAATAAAGAAGGGGCAACGGATATTCCAATTGCTTCTCCACTCATTTTCGTTCCCATTTCATCACTTAAATCAGTGATTCCTCTGAATGTTCCGAATAGAAGAACAAGAAGATGTTGAGATGGAACGGGAAGAGCACAAACCAATCTGAATAGATATGATAATCCAGTCACATAACACATTCATATTCTCATTCATACTCGTATCTTTTCTCAATTATCTATGGTGGGAAACGTATCGTATTCTCTATGATTCTGCTTACCGATAGAATATTTGTCTCATCTTCTCAGCATCATTATTGTGTAGTACAGCATTGAATAATAATCGTTCATTCTCAACTCCGAATATTCCTCCTGGCAACTTGGACAGAAACTTCTGAAATCAATTCATTCTCCTTCTATTCATTTCTCAATACAAACACCACTCGTAGCTATAGTTATACCCCCATTGACAGTCATCCAAACAATGGAGTGAATACTGTTCACATCGGAAACGAGACAAGTTCACATCAACTAGAGAGAGGGAATATTGTAGTGAGGATTACAGTATACCTTGATGACTGAAGCCGCTGTGTACACACTGAAGTTGGAGATATTTACTAATCGTCCATTCTGCATTATGTGCGACAATTTACGAACATGAGCCTGTATATAATACAATTACAATTTTAGGAAAGTGTAAATTGAACAAAAATAATAAAAAGTGATGATGTGAGGGATGAACGGACCTGATTACCGGGAGCCCTCCAAATATCTTTCTTCGTAGGACCTTCCTTGTTCACTTTCAATAGTAGAACCTACATATTATTATTGTGAGACTGCCTTTTATATAAATATAAAATACAAAAAATAATAAGGCTTAAACGAACCAGAAGAGTGGCAGGAATATCATGGAGGAAAGCTTCATTGATAGGCACTCCGAACTTCACTCTGTAATTAATCGTCCAATTAATGTCACATTAATCATATCTATTTTCATTTTCTCCAAAACGGTTACTCTCCCTCTTAAACGTTTCCTTTCCCTTTCCTCATCATTTTTCTTCTCCCTTTCCTTTCTCCAACCATATTCCTTCAGTTAGTCGAAAGGTAAAGAGAACGGGTTTACTCTTCCCTTCCTCTTTACTCCATAACCGATCCTTCACACATAAGACCTTCGAATCCATAAGAGATCAAACAGAAATTGTGTCACTTCCTTTCTCCCCCGCCATTTCCTCCCCTTTCCTAACTTGCTACACACTCAAATAGAGGCAGATCCAAGAAAGGAAAGATGCCCAATTGGCATGTGTTTGATCAGATGGAATACAAGGAAGCCAATAGCTTTTCCTTTATCTCCCACACAACCAAATAACTCTTCCAATCTCATCTCTTAATAAGGGAATGAACTCACTTTTCAATACGATGACCTCTATATCGATGGGCGAAATCATCTTGATGACCACAGAGTACCATTCCGTAGTTGGAAATGACTGTCATCGATGGTATAATGGCCCCTCCGAAATAAAGTGGATGCGGTGAGAGAGAGACTCGTCTCGGCCCGTCTCCACTATTCTATCTGCAATCAAGATCATCATTCCACTAGACATATTCATATTCCAAGTAGCAATGAACAGGAGAGGGAGCATAGAGAGGAAAAGGAGAGAGGAACAATCGATCTTCTCTCTTTCCACTCTCACTCTGATCGATCCATGCCCCTAAGGCAACGAGATGAGAGAGAGAGAGAAGGAGAGCAAAAGGAGAGAGAGAAATAGACCAGTCTAACCATCATTCAATGCACATAATAACAAACTAATATGGCTCACGATGTATTCACTCATCCGTCAAATGCACAATTGAATATGTTAATTGGGCGCATTGCGAGAAACGGAACATGAATAGAAAGAAATCTCACAAAGCGAAGATTGAGAGAATGGTAGAACGAGTAGAGGAACGAGACAAGATGGAAAAGAAAATACTAAAATGACTCATTGTTCTCCCGATAAGAAGAAAAACAGATGTAATGAGCATATCCTTCGATCTATTCCACGATGATCGATAAGAAAAGGAACAAAATCGACTAATTAGAAACAGAGAGAAAGCCAACGAGACATTGTAATTGACACGAACAAAGGAAGGAGATACAGTTTTACGGTATGTGAGCCGATCAATCAAGAAGTAGTTTTATTAATTTACAAACTTTATTTTTTTAATTACTAATATTCAAAGCAGGTAACTGGGGATTGTGCAAATTCAGGAATACCGAAATTGCTAATTTAAAAATAAAAAAAATATAAAGGTGAAATACAGAACAATGGAAGCTAGATTAAAATCGTATAGCGCAATGAGAAGGTCAGTTTTGGAGTCGTCCAAAGAGAGAAGTAGAATCGATTTGAAGGGTGAGAAAGAGTGGACGCACCATAGAGAGAAAAGAGAGAAGGGAAGAAGGGAAGGGAAGGGAGGCCAGGGAGAGAGAGAGAGCGAGACAGTGAGAGAGAGGGAGAGAGAAAGGGGGGGGGGTGGGTAGAGTAGAAAGCACGGATGTATAAACTGAATACGGGAAATTGGTGACTTCCGTATTTTTGGTCCTGTCTTCAAATCCTTTCATTATCTGCTTACCTATGTTACTCATTCAGCACGAGCAGATACACAATTTTCAGAAAGTGCAGAAGTTCCGAAATTGAATTCTCTAATTTACAATTCCGTAATCATCATCAATATTATGGCTTTCCAAATGATTGCAAAGGATGATTGAAAAACAAGAATTATAAGGAAGATCGAATCGAAATTATCTTTAAAAAAATAAATCCATAGTGGGAAGGTATAAAAAAGCGCGAGTCAATTTGAAGAGTCGAAAGGAGGGCTTGGAGTGATGAGTGGGCACAGGAAACGATGGAGATAAGAAGAAAAGAAAGGAAGATAAGAGCTAGAGGCAACATCTCATTCTCATGAGAAGTCACTTCGTCTCTCCGAATGGTAGTCAATAATAAGTTATTCCCTATCATTTCCATTATTATACTCGTTATCGGAGTAATTTTGAGTGCTGTCGGAATAACTCTCATTATTGTCTCGTCTACAACAGAATGCACTCGTAAGATTACAATCGTTCCTTTCTCTCAACCATTTCGTATCTTCAGCCATTGATTCACCTTCCATCGTATCCACAACTACAGTATCTCCACCTGCATGCGAACCTCAAACATGTCATTCCACTATGTTCGGGTATGTCATTTTTGTGATTGTAAATCTTCTTTTCTATTTTCTTCTTAAATGAACAACGTGTCTTGAAGAAAGATGTTGTTGATCTCTTTCTTCATTCTTCCTCCCACTCAATCGAAATGGGTGGATTCTTCTTGCAGATAAGACTATTCTTTCTATTGCAGAGCACAAGTCCCTGTAGCTGATTATGAATTTGTTCCTGCATTGGAAGACCCAACATCGGAAGAGTTCAAACAAGTATCACAGATGGTGTCAATTCAGGTGTGGAATAAGGAAAAATAAAAGAAGAAATGACTCATTCAGATTATAACTGCGTTGAGTACTCCACCCAGCGAAATGCATATGCTAATCTCAAATGCTGCCACCGTGTCCTATGATGTACAAGTTACTCGATTCACGTAAGAAGACGACTGACTGAACAAACGATTCAATTGTATTTCAGAGCGGACGATAAGGGTGGGACGATAGCTTATACTTCTGGTGTTGCTGTTTCGACTGCTCCTATTGATCAGATGCCTCAAGTTAACGACATTCAGGATACGTTAGAGAAGAATTTACCTGATACGCAAGTGGTTGTGAAGGGTGAAGAAAATTCAGCAAATCCTATTCTCAATATTTTCTTGCAGAACCTTCATATGAGTGTCCAGCCTGTTCGTGTCAGACAGTGGCAGTGCCTGAATGTCCTGTCTCTACTGAATGTCCAACAGTCATTCCAACGGATTCACTCGATTGCAGTCTCTGTCCCATCTCAACAGAGTGTCCATCCATTCCTTGTCCAACTACTTCACTCCCTAATTCGACGCCTTGCCCCACAGTGATTCCTACAGAATGTCCAATCTGTCCTCCAGAAGGGATCACAACGGAGTGTCCATCGCTCTCTTGTCCCACTTCAACCCCTTCTCCCTGTGACTGCCCCTCAACAGAGTGTCCATTAGTCACGGAATGCCCTGTGATATCGACAACGAGTTGTCCGATGGGCATCCCAACGGATTTTCCTGTCTGCCCTCCAGAGACCATTCCAACTGAATGTCCAGTGGTCACTTGTCCAACTTCATCTCCCTTTGAATGGGCCAATGCTACTGAATGTCCGACTGTAATTCCTACGGAATGCCCCATCACAGAATGTCCAATCTGTCCTTCAGAAGGAACTGATTGTCCTTCAGTAACACCTCTGAATACAACGGAATGTCCCGTGGTCACTGAATGTCCGACAATCATTCCAACTGATTGCTCTACAATGAAATCATCAGATTCTCCTCAAGATTGTTCTACTTGCCCTTCTCAATTCACTGATTGTCCAGTTGTCTCAACTACGGAATATCCGATCATTCAATCAACTGATTGTCCCACAGTCATACCAACGGGTTGTCCCATTCAAGACTGTTCAACCTGTTCTTCAGTCACATCTTCCTCTCCATCAGATTGTGTCACATCGACAATGAATACAACTGATTGTCCATCACTCGATTGTTCTCTCTGTCCCACTGATCTCTCAACTTCATTCCCCTCATCCTCCTGTCCTACCATATCTCCGACTGAATGTAATTGTCCATCGACTGATTCAGTTCCTTCCACAGGATGTCCTACTACCGATATTCCATTCTCTCCGACGTGCCATTCCACAATATTCGGGTATGATATTCTCTTATCTTATTTTGAGTAGGCACATCATTCGATAATGATTTGTGATGCTTCAAATTAACTTGTAGTGTATTAGAATAATAGTTGTTGATCTCTTTCCTCATTCCTTCCATGCATAATAATGGGTGGAAACGCCCTAAAGATAAGAAGAATTAGGATGGAATTGCAGAGCACAATTGTCTCTAGTAGAAACTCCATGGAATACCAATCTGAGTGATCCAAACTCACACGAATTCAAAGAGAAAGCCGACGAAGTCTCTAAACTGGTGAGAAATGAAATAAAGAGACGAAAAAGAATGACTCATTCAGCTCTTGAATGCATTAGATGGATCGATGAATGAAATGATCATTCTATCATCAGGTGATATAAAAGTGACCTACAATGTACAAGTCGATCGATTCTCGTGAGATTGATTATTAAGATTCCATGTGCAATGTCTTTCATTTTAGACCCGGTAGTGAAGGAACAATTGCTTATGCATCGGGAGTTGCCATGTCTATTGCTCCCATCGAAGACATGCCTAATGTATCTGATATTCGGAATACATTGAATTCGTCTCTTGGAGACGACGTCACAGTTGAAAGTGATCTGCACCCATTCCTTCCTCTTTCCAATGACTCATTCAGATAACGAACTTCAATTCTGCTCATCTTATCTCTTCCCTTCTCTTCCCATCGACACAACTAGTGAGTGATCATTGACACCCCTCCATAAAACATCAACCTCATTCTAGCTTTATCGTCGGGAACAACAGTAGACAAGACTACTCAATCAACCATTCCTCAATCTACTTCACAAGAACCGGAGAATACTCATAAATGGACAAGGGAAGAAACGGAGACAACTCATCCCTCATCGGCAATTCCTCAATCATCATCCCTGGAACCCCATATCACCGAGACAACTCATATCATTCCACAAACAACGACTGAACAAGTCGAGACTACCCAACCTTCAACGATATTCACTCAATTATCCTCACTAGAGCCTGCAAGTTCCCAATCGACACCGACAGCACAGAAATCAACAACAGAAGGATCTCAATCCACTGAGCAGTCCACTCCACTCTCTCAAACGTCAACTATTGAAACTCAGACTACTCAGCTGAGTTCTCCAGTTCCTCAATCTACAACAGAAGAAGTAGAGACAACTCAACCATCGAGTCCAATCCCTCAATCGACTTCTAATGAACTTCATACAACTCAATCGACCCCCTCAGTCGATCAATCGACATCTCATACATCGGAGAAACCCATTTCGACTACAGAAGAAGTCACTCAATCGTCGGCTGAACAGGATAAATCAACTCAATTTACAACTCCAACGTATCAGTCATCTTCACAAGAACCCTCTCATTCATCGACTTTCCGTTCTACGACAGAAAGAGATCACACTACGGAAGAATCATCTCCATCTCCCTCTGATATCTCGACAACAGAAGAATTAAATGGATCCTCATCTCAATCTCCAACCTCATCATCAGAACAGTCTAACACTGTCTTCTCCACTCCATCTTTTTCGACTGAACCAGCTCATTCAACATTCGAGACAACACCAGAGGATATCTCGACCAAATCAACGGAGATTCTTCTTTCAACGACAGAAGAAGCAGTCCATTCTTCCCTCTCCACTCAATCGAATCCCTCTACAACTGCAATGGATCATTGGAGTACTCTTCCATCTCAGACGACAACTGAACAATTGACTGTATTGAGTACAGAGTCCCTTACCACTCTTCCCTCAACCGTATCGTCGACTTCTCAAATGTGGACTAGTCCATCAACTGTTTCGTGCAGTGGAAGAGAAGTCATCAATGGAGACGTCTATCTATTATTCGACTACACTCTCTATGATGGATTACCTGATGAGACAAATGTGAGATGAGAACTGCCAATTACAATTACGAATGCATTACAGGGAATCGAAGACTTCATAACGGATATTCTCCTCTCATTCGATGATAATCACTTCTTCTTGGGAAAAGATCAAATCAATGGAGCGCAACCTCTCCGTTTCTATCTTGTTCATTATCCGACAGACGACGAAAATCCATACAGTAAAATGCTGGTAAGATCTACAGTCTCCAAAATTTTCGAAGTGAAAAATCCTTTCAGGCAAAAGATGTAACCAGTTTGGAGCAATTGAAGAGTGTAATGGGACTTATAAATCAAATCCCTATTGCGACTGATTCGAAAATGAAAGAGTGAGTTTCTGATTTTTTCGAACACATATCGATTGCGTGTTTATTACAGAGCACTTGATGCGATATATGCTGCCAGCAATACGAATAATCCCCAATCAATAGTTCTCATATCGAAAAGGTTTTTCCATTTATAATTTTCTTTCTCATGAACAGTAAAGATGTAATCCATTTGAGTGATGCATTTGTGGACGAGGCAAAGACGATTTCGAAACAGTTGCAAATGGATAAGAAGTTCAACATAATTGGTGTTCCATTGAACGGAATCGATTTGACTCCTTTGACCAACAACGATGATATTCCTCTTGATGTGACTTCTGTCGATTCACAAGTCGAAACTGCTACAAATATCGATTCCGTTCTCAGTCAGTTTCAAATCTGAGGCATTGTTTCGAATAACTAGACGTATCTAATATTTTAGTGTCAATATCAAATGTCTGCCTTCCTTCTACTCCTCCTCCAATAACGACAACATCCAGATACACAACTCCATCCACACCCAAGTAATTTCATGCACTTGCTGAAGTTACATATCAGCGCACTATTGCGTTGGATGGTTTTATTAAAATTATTTTATTATTTTATTTTGAAGACGATTACATATGTAATACTATTTTGAGGACAACGACAACAATTTCATCTGCTTCGTGTGATCCTTCACTCGATAAGCAATCAATCGCTTTTGTATATCAAGCAAATGGAGATGCACCGGTTAGACTCTAACTTGTCAGCTACTCCATTAATTTGAACAATTACAGAGACTCAACTCAGAAATCATTACTTTGATCTTGGATACTAATGAGATAAAGGACTCACCGAGTTCATCCTTTGGAGCTCTCTTCCCATTCCCCAATACTGAGAAATACCCAGACAACGCCGCAGCTACATGGATAACATTAAATGACCAAAGATTGTCCGTATTTTTCAATATTCTCGTTCCTACTCAAGCAGAAATCGGCGCCAATATTGCAGAGTAAGAAGTTATATATATTCAATTTCTTTCACAGATTTTTTGGAGACAGTTCTTATCGATGAATTTCAGTGGTCTTCAATCGCTGATCGACCATCCGGATAACAATGATGTTATCAATAATATAGTCGTCATTATTGCTAATTCGTTCGTTTTGCTCCTCTTTCATTTTAAACTCAGGCCTAAGTTCAGAGCTGATGGTGTCGCTGAATCGCGAGCATTTGCTGATCAACTCAAGGAGACTTCCACTATCATAACTCTGTCTTATGGCGGTGACTTCGATCTCTCTTCTCTTGCCTCTTCTCATCCATTCGCTCTCACTCAAACCACTGAAGATTCAACTCAAGCTGCTTCATTACTACTCAATTCCATTCGTAAGTCAGATCTAAATCGATCTCATTTCATTCCAATCATTTCAGTTCAAGCCACTTGCCAGTAGTTATCATTACTTTATTATTAGCAACGAAAATTTGTACATACGTGTGATGGAGATTAAAGAGTAAAGTATTTGATTGAGGACCCAGGATTGAATTGCAGATCATTAGGGACTAATGTACAGATAGAAAGAGAGAAGAAGGATAATCTAGAATGATTTCTTCTCCTCTGGTAGTTTCTCTTTCTTCATCTTGAGAGGATCAGTTTGATCGAAGGGGAAATCAGCATCCATCTTCATGTATTCACTCACATCCAATCCACCAGAATGATCACTATCGAATCCATCGATGATCTACAATTATATCAATTGAGATATTGAAGAGTAGAAGAGAAATACTCACCTTTCCGAAATTAGCTCTAGGTTCAAGAAGGAATCGATCGTGGAAGACCTTTCTCAATTCTTCCTCAGATAGAGTTTTGTCTCCATCAGCATCAAATTCCTACAATTCCACTCTTCTTTATCTCTTATCTCTCATTATTTCTCACCTCGAAAATAGTGGAGAAGTAGCTCTTTCTCACTTGATCTCTCTTCATTTGTTGATCATTTAGACGTTCGTCGTATTCTTCCTTCGAGATTTTACCATCCCTTAAATCAATCAATAGTATCACCAAATATAGATACCGTACTCCTAATAGACAGTATTCACTTTCTCACTTACTTATCAGCATCAATCAATTGGAATTCTTCTTTCTTCGCTTGTTCATACACATAATCCATATGGAGGAATTCATCGAATGAAATGGAATCATCTTCATTCCCATCAACTCTTTCGAATCTTTCTTCTGAAATAGAGATAAATGAGGGATGAATAAGTGATGAATAATAGTTGCATACTCGGAGTCTCTTGAGGTAGTTCCAATCCAGGCATAACTAGATCATCCTCAGTGAGAACTGTGATGGGAGCTGATAGAGTAAGACAGAAGAGTGAAGTGAGAATAATAGAAGAGAACATTGTGATGACCATTTCTGCTTCTTCCATTCCCTTATATACAATGCTCCTCCTCCTTCTCTTACTCATTATTCTCGGTTGACTAGAGAGAACAAGTTTGATGTATCCCTCATTCTTATTCTCAGCTGACCCTTCTTCTCTCTTTTCATTCTCCGTTCTACGCTTTATCGTCTCCATATGACACGATATAATCAACAATGAACCACTCCCATTAATCTTATCCCCTCACTCTCTTTTTCTCCATCATGTGAATCATTTATCTCACCTCTAAATAGCTCTGATTATCACCACAAAAGAGAGAGAGAGATGTTCCTCATTTACTATCATCAATCTCTTTCACTTTCGAGATCACACGCTATTTGGATACGAAAACCAAGTGAGAGAGATCATTCTTCGACCTATGAGTCAAAACTATTGACAAATACTTCTCTGTTTCAAGCGAAAGGGCACGTATTCACGGAACGAAACTATTCTTTATTCCATCAGTCATTCATTTTAATTTATCCATCAAAGTGTCATTCAATTTCAACTGTATTTCTTCCTTGTATTCGCATAAATCAATCACAACTTCTCGCCATTTATCACAAGTAACATCAACAATTCGCATAATTTGTCTTTACATCAAATGTGCTTCAGAGAGGACATTACCCCTCTTCAATTCAATGCACTTTACAGTCATTCCCTGAAGGGTAGATCAAACAGTGTTCCAATGGGAACAAGAAGAGAAAAGAGAGAGCCTTCACTCATAATCATCATCAAGTTGGTCTCCATTTAGACTGGACTAGAATGGATAACCTTCCCTCTCTCTCTACATTCCATACGAGAGAAGAGAGTAGATCATGTTATCTCCCTCCTTCTCCCCTCTCCCTCTCCCTCTCCATTACATGTTCATTCCTTCTCTCCGTTCCATCAATATCTTTATGTCGTCATTGAGTACACTTTTATCTCTTTGTACTCCTTATCTTCTCTTAGTTCGCAATTGGTTTGATCAATTCGGCCATCGAGGGAAGTCCCCATCCACTAAATACATCGATCATATACAGAGTATTAATTACAGTGCTTACGAAGCATTATCTTCTTTGGTTGCCAATATCTTCGTATCGACTGCATCGAAAGGAGTCGCGGTGATCGTATCTACACTCAATCAATCTCCCTCCTTCTCCTTCTATTTCATACCAGCATCGAATCTAGTAGCAGTCTTCGTATCTCCATCAAGTGGTCCACCCTTCTGTCCCCATTCGAATGCCTCCACTGATTGAGCACTACCAGGAAGATCCAGAATAGTCTAGAAGGAGGAGAGGGTGAGGGGGTGAGGGGGGACTGAGAAGATCCAGAATAGTCTAGAAGGAGGAGAGAGTGAGGGGGTGAGGGGGGGGGAGGGACAGACATCTCTGGCAGAGTATTCCTTCGACATGCGCAGCTTCAACGAGGCAACCTTCTGTTTCTCAGTCTCACATCCATCATTCGCCACCCATTCTCTACAATGGATAGTCTTTCTGATTGACTCTTTCTTCCTCTCTCACCTCAGACTATTCTGACTGACATTAGAGAAGGGACGAGCGAATACATCGATCTTAGGGAATGTCATCTGAAGGGAAGAAGAAGAGGTCAAGATACTCTCAATCTATGATACCTCGAACAATCCCATCTCATTCGTATTCACAATCACATTGATAGTAGCGAATGTATTTGCCTTGAGAAGGAATCGAGTCACGTCAACATCGATTACTTTTTTAGCTGCCAGAACCTAAAGATCAAAGATCAATTAATGAAATAACAAAAAGGTCATCACCTTGACGACGAAATCAGTACGAGTAGGATTTCTGATAAGCATTCGTCTAATTAGAGGAGTATCCGATTGATTGATAATGATATGGAGTGGATTGGATGACATAGAGAAGAGAAGAGAGAGAATGACCACTTCCGACGAAAGATATCAAATGGAATGAAGGAATGATGAATAGAAGAATCAATCCCCATAATTGATTATGTAAAGTGTGAGAATGAAATGAAGTGAGTGATCATTGTATGTAAATGAGTGGATATCCCTTATCCTCTCAACTGACAAGTGTTTGTGTGATCAAGTAGTGTATGAAGTGGATACACTAACTCGGGAGTGTCTCTATATCTCATTAGACTGATCCGAATAGGGAAGACGAACCATTACACCCTCTCTCTCTCTTCCTCTTCTCGAGTCATCTCTCATATCCACCACCTGACTCAACTCCAATCGTCTCTTCCATTGTATTCAGACACTCCAATCAATGGAATTTCTTCCCTTCAGTCTTCTATATCATTAATCACTCTACCTCTTCTTCCTCACTTCTCTTTTCTCTCTCTCACTCGAGAGTCTCATTCACCCACCAATTTCCCTCAACCCATTCACTCAGATTTATTGAGTCATTTCATACTCTTCAATTGCTTTTCCTTCTTCCTTCTCTCTATATGGATGAAGTGAGTCTCTTCACTCTTTCTCTTCAATAGATAAGAGATCCCCTTATCACACCTTCCTTATCCTGCTTCTCCTCTCTCTCTCTCTTCAATCTCTCTTCAATCCTCATTCTCCATTACTTGTCATTCTCTTTCCCTCTTCACTGGGATAACTATCACTTGAGTGCAGTCTTTATCTTCTTCTTCTCTCTTATAAACATCTCAAAGTCCTTGGGTTCGTTTCTCTTTCTCCGTAAGGTCACTTTAGACCCGAGTTTCAATTATGGAATCAAGTGAGGTCACAATCGATTTCAAAGGGGGCGAAATCGACTTCTCTCTGTAGAATAGACTATCATTTGATATAGGTGATAAATTACCCCTGCGGGTGGGATATCCACCACCTCCCTCTCTCTCTCTCTCTCCTTCACTCTCGAATTGTTATTCCTTCCAGTTCTCTCTCTCATTCTCATCATGCAATGAGACACTGGGATTCATTAGAAGAGGAAGATGGGGTCACTACAAAACCAAGACCATCCAGACCAACTTACCATCGGGTAAGAACTACTCTTCTTCATTTAAATAAATCAGTTATCTGCTACGAATTGACCATACTCTTGTACTTTTGTCCATAATTGATGTGATTTAATTTCTCTGTTAGATGGTTTCCCCTCATCTTCCTCGATTGACACTATCAGAAGATCAATTGAGATGGTTGGTCGAATTGGGAATTGCCATTGAACAGGTGAGAGAGAGAAGGAATCAAATCTGATCAACGATGATCTTCTTTTTTATCTTCTTTTTCTTTTTTTTTCTTTCCTTCTTAATTCATTTCTATCAGCAGGAATGTATGTCAATTTTGTATGCGAAGAGTCTTCTTGTAATGGAAGTGCCCTCCCATTGGAAATAAGAAGATTATTTAATTGTATTTCGTCATTGTTGAATTATTTAATTATTGCATAATTAAATAATAAGTAAATTCATTTGTTTAGTTTAATTGTCTGACCCCACTCTAGGGTACGGTATCATTTGAATTCCCGCATTTAGGCTCTCACCACGTTTTCGTCAAATGTTAACTTACCGTAATTTTGTCGTCATCTGTTTTCTTTTTCGTATTTTCTTCAGTGTTCTTCCTGTTTCTCGTCTGTGCTGTTGCTGTTTTTAGTGGTCTCTTATCGATAAATCGTTGCTCTCACTCCCTCGTGCCACCACACGCCACCGACCAACCTTACTTGGGGGCTGAGCCGCAGCTGGAGGATTGGGACGCCATTACTCTGTAAGTTTAGGCTGACAGTAGCCTTGCGTTGATCTGATTGGTGGGACGCCAATCGGTGAGCAAAAGCTGAGAGTCACGTTTGGTGTGAGTAGGCTGTTTGACACCGTTAATTCGGTGTACATCAGTGAAAACCCGACGCGCACTCGACTCACTGAGCGTGCTTAGTACGCCTCAGGCTCGTTGTTCTCGAGTCTGTTGGTGGAAAAGTACTCTTGGCTGGAAGTAAGGTGAAGGTGCGAGGATTTCGCTGCCTGAAACCTGAAAACGGCTAGTGAGAAAAGAGGAGGAGGCGGCGTGCGGAAAGATCGGAAGGCCAGGGAAGAGGTCGGCGAGAGACTGTGGACTCCTGAGAGATCGCAGACAGCGGAAGGAGTTGTTTACCACCCAGTGGCAGGGTGAGAGAGTGAAAGTGCGAGAGAGCGCAGAGAGAGAAAGGAAGTATCACTCACTTATTTCCTCATCCCGTGTTGTTGCTTGCGTGTTGCGCGTTTGTTGACCATTGTTAACGCGTTGTATTCGTGTTATTCGTGGTTTTGGCGCGTCAATTGACCGAGTATCGTTGCAGAGGACTCCATCATTGGCAAGTGCATCAGCAGGGATGGTCGAGGACTCCAAGAAGGGCGACAATATCACGCCGATGGAGCAGAAAAAGGCGGCTACTAAGGAAAGCAACTACGGCGGAGATTCCTACCAGGTGAGCAAAGTTGTGAGTGGAGCGAGTAGTGATGAAATGAGTCGATCTTTGATTGGAAAGCTGAAATCAGAGTATGCCGCTATTAGCAAAGCTTTGACTGACTGTCGCGACGAGGTCAAAAGTTCGATCACGACTGAAAGTTCACTGTCCAAGGTGAATGCCTCTTTCGAAAAGGCTGGAAATGAGGTGAATAAGAGGTGGAACGAGGTTGTAAAGGCAGTAGGCGTGTCTTTGGATAGAAATGAGAGAGAAGCGACGTTTCTTGACAGCGTTGGGCTACGTTCCCTAGTTGAAGCGGAAACTGTGATTAGAGAGAATCGTGAGGAATTGGTGCAGTGGAGAGAATTGTTCGAAAGCGTGAAAGAGCTGGGAGAAGTAGAGGATATTCCCTCGTTATTTGTGAGGATGGATGCTGAAAGAGAAAATTTCCAAAGGGAATTATCTGGATGGCAAAGTGTGCGTGCGGAATTCCATGAGTTGTCAAGTGTAATGAAGCTAGAGGAAAATGAGCGCTTTATCGATCGTTGGCACTCGATGAATAATGAATTGCAGTTGCTGACTGGCAAGATCGACCGGATGAAAGTGCAGGCTGAAGTGGAGGAAGGACGACTTCTATTTTGCAAGAGCAAAATCGAGCTGCTCGAAAAGCAGAACGCGTCCTTACTCAAGGAACAGAAAAGAATCACTGATCAGCCATCACAGTTGATGAGAGCGGATTCCACTAAAGGTCAGCTGGGCATGAGTCCAATGAGTTTTTCTATGGACCAGCGTGGAGATAGAGTGCATAGTGGAAGTGGAATAAGGAATATTGATGGAGTTCTGGGCAAATCAGTGGGAATGTTAGCGAATGCGCTTCCCGAGATGGAAAAGTATTCTGGAAAGAAGGAGGATTGGGATGATTTTGAGACGGGTTTCATGATTAGATACGGAGGACTGGACTCGAGAGTAGCCATGTCGTTGTTGAAGGATAATTTGGAGGGAGAAGCTAAGGATGCTTTGAGAGGAATTCCAGTTGAGGAAAAGGCTAAGGGAGTAGCATGTGTTTTGAAATGGCTGAGGTCAAGACTGTCGAATGAAACACCATTCGAGGAGATTGAGTTGGAGAGGATGTTGAGACATCAGTGTGTCGAGGGAAAGACAGTGGGAAAGATTTGTGAGGAATTGGAAGAAGTGACTGCTAAGTTGAATGGGAATGATTATGCTAGTACGGAAGCTGCCAGAAAGAGACAGTTGTTGATCCTGTATGAGGGAATGCACGCGGAACACGCACAATTGTTGTCGTTGTTCAGGCAGGGAGCTTCTTATTCAAAGATGAAGGATGCCCTAGTAGAATTAGAGTATCTGAGAATGACTGAATTGAGGATTCCCAACCATCGTGGAATCAATTCAGAGTGGTGTTACGATAATGGAATCAGAATGGGAGTGGCGTGTGATTACGGAGGACACGGCCACGATGATTATCAATGTACTTCCAATCAGGAAGAAGGATATGAGGGTACCACGAATGGACCTCAGGGTGGAGTTGAGATGATCTCAAGAAACTCTGACCAGTAAGAGTGTGTATTGAGGCGGAGGTGCGATAACTTCAGGTAGACTCTGGCCTATGATTTCGTGTTATTAAATAAAGAGGTAGAATTGCGCTACTGAAGCCTTTCTGACCGTCTTGATGAGTATTGAGGTGGAGTTGAGATCATGTCAAGAGACTCTTGCCTAGTGATTTTGTATTGTTGGGTGATGTGGTAGAGTTGCGACTCTGACCAGTGCTGTGTGAGTTGAGATAATGTCAAGAGACTCTGGCCTAGGATTCGTTTCGGTATTTTGTGTTGTGAGGATGAGTTGAAAGAGACTCTTGGCAATGCTATTGCTTGTGTTGGCGCATTTTCGGGTGGAGTTGAGATCATGTCAAGAGACTCTTACCAATGTGACTGAGCTACGATGTCGACGAGGACGTCTCGCTGCAGAGGAGGGGGATGTAATGGAAGTGCCCTCCCATTGGAAATAAGAAGATTATTTAATTGTATTTCGTCATTGTTGAATTATTTAATTATTGCATAATTAAATAATAAGTAAATTCATTTGTTTAGTTTAATTGTCTGACCCCACTCTAGGGTACGGTATCATTTGAATTCCCGCATTTAGGCTCTCACCACGTTTTCGTCAAATGTTAACTTACCGTAATTTTGTCGTCATCTGTTTTCTTTTTCGTATTTTCTTCAGTGTTCTTCCTGTTTCTCGTCTGTGCTGTTGCTGTTTTTAGTGGTCTCTTATCGATAAATCGTTGCTCTCACTCCCTCGTGCCACCACACGCCACCGACCAACCTTACTTTCTCGATGAATCTCCTCCAGTTTCAATAAGAGAAGAAAAGAATAAAACCCCTCGTCCTGTATCGATATCCATTGGTAAAAGGTGAGATTGAAAGGGGAGGAGGTTCTATCCCCTCATCACAAATACATAAATCAGTGTGCAAATGACTTCTCATCAAGTCTCTTTCCTCTCCCCTCTCCATTGTCTCATTAGATACCCAATCACTCTAAGAGAGATCTTCTCCCTTCTTCCCCTCTCACAAATGTATTCCCTTCCCCCAGACCACTTCACAAGAGTGCCACGTTAGTTTTCCCCCATCATTGATACAGTATATCATACTCATACCTTCCTCTTATCCTTTCAGAGTTGGAGTAGTCGATCATTCTGGTCTTCCCTCTGTAACTCCTCCACCCAAACCAAGAAGGTACTCATCCCTCCGACCTTTTCTAATCAACCTCTCTCTCTATAGATGCATAGCTCGTCTCACATCTTCTCGTCCTCTTCATTCATCTCAAATATCATCTCCATCTCATCATCAATCCTCTACAAATCTAACCCAATCCAGTGAGTTCTATCCAATTCACACGACTTTTCCCATTCCTTCATAGCCTAATCCTTTATCCCTTCAGATCCTTCTCTTCCTTTTTCCGCCTCTACTTCTCCTTCCGTAAGTCTTTTCCATTCATTCGAATGAAGTTACAAAGTAATATCTCCAGATGTTTCATGTTCTTTCATCATTCTTTTCTCTTTCTTCCGTTTCTTCGATATCTTTAGATTTATGTCTCCCTTGAGACTGAACATCCCAATATTTCCAATCAATTGGTCCAATTAAACCAGCCCGTCGAAAAGGAATGAATATAAAGAGTCATCCTTTGATATCACCTTCCTATCTCCTAATAATCATTCTTGTTATAGACTCGTCGTCGTCTCCCTTCATACGACGAATTGGAGAGATCATGGAGACTTGGTCATTCAATTGTTGTGAATGAAGAAGAAGAAAGAGGAAGATGTATTGAGACTCTTTCAACTGCATCTCTCGATAGCGGACAGTGCTCTGGTAACAATATTTTCATTTTATAGTTATGAGCCAGAGACAAAACGTCGACATGCATTATGAGATGCATCACAACTAAAGAAAGAAGTGTCAAATTGTTGGGCACCTCGTCAAAATGTGTCACAACGAAAATCGTTCAGGAGAGGCCGTTTTTTCTTCACAAGTCTCGTTTTCTTCAGAGAGCGAATCGATTGGAATGAGGGGAAATCAAAGGATGAATTTACCCAGTTATGCAAGAATGGCTAGTAAGTAAAGAACATTGAAACAGTCACATAAGTAAATGCTTCTGTCTATCTGAAAATAATAAATTGTAACTCAGGCACAATGGATCACATTCTTCGTGTCGCTTCATCAATCTTTGCTCTCATAAATCGTTCCACAAAGTCTTCACTCCTTTCGTCCAAGACAAATCTATTTATTCAAATGCTTCAATCTTCTCCTCTTGCTTCATTTCTGCCTAAACAGGTGCCATACAATAATTTAGTTCAAAAAGATACATTTGAATTTTAGGAAGTGAAGATAGTGAAGGATTTGATCTCTAATTCGGAAGGTGCACCGATTGCATACAATGGAATATTAATGATCAGGAAACTCGTAGATAATATTCTCCATCTATTCGTAAAGGTGATTAAAATGTGAATGAATTCTCTTACTCTTCAATCTTCAGATAATGTCATCATATCTAAGTGAAGTCTCACCCAAGGATCGTCTTCTCTCTGTTGCACTTGAACATCTTGTTCATATTTCCCTCTTCGGAGATGAATTATGTATCAATGCAATACATGTTAGTTATTCAACCTTCCTATATAAATCAATGGTATTGAATATAGAATGGTGCAATGGATGAATGTGTAAAACTATCTCTTCATCCATCAACTTCTCATCAATCTCGTCCTCTTCTCATACGAGTTATCGCCCTTCTCTGTGCTACCTCCAAAGGATGTGTTCACTTTCTATCTGTACGTTTATCCATCTTATCATTAATCTATAGGCCATTCTATCAGTTGAATGGTCTTCCATTTCTTCTTTCTTCTCTTTCTTCATCATCCTTTTCTCTCTCCATCGAATCCGCTGGTCTTCTCACTCAACTAACGAATCCTTCCTCGTGTCACATTCAAATAGACAACATGGAACCCATCGTCAATCGATTGTTAGGTGAGTACCGTATTCCTTGTCTACCGTACTCTTCATCATCTCAGGACTAATCGATGAGTGTCAGACATCAGAGCATCTTCTTCTTGCTTCTTCTGCTCTTGCTAATATCTCTCATCTTCATTGTCCTATTCTCTACGAGAGAAATGCAGTGAAAAGATTAATCGATGCATTTCGAAGGAAAGATTGCCAGTCAATATTCGTCCAGGAACAGGTCACTAACACTCCATCATAATCATCGGTTACATTCTTTCAGATGGTCACGATTTTTTCTCGTCTTTCTGCTCGTAAATATGAGAATTTCTTGATTGCACAAGGAGCGGTTCCTCTTCTACTCGAGATGATAACTGCCACTGACAGTCACAATGGGGAGTACTGTAGACGGATACGGTAGGAATACACCAATCGACTACTGACTAAATTATCCTTAAAGATACAAAGCAGCAGTTTGTATCGGAACTCTAGCAGCGTGTGGTGTCGGATTAAAGGCTCTCTATTCGAATAATGGTTTGATCTTTGATCTCTTACCCATTCTAATCCCATTTCATCTCAGCGTATGCAATCATCAATAATGTTCTACAATTAGAATCATCTCCTTCTTCAACTCTCAATATGATTTGTTCTAATATCAAGACTAAACTGGAGCATAAGTATCAATCGGAATCAGTCGTGTAATCTATCCTTTCCCTTCTCCCGTTCTTCCATTCTCATACGGTTATCATTCTTTCCCATAACTCATATCCTTCGCTAATAAACATCAATTTATCTACAATTGGTAATAACTTACAATCAATATGGGAATGCATCACAATCAATGACATGCTCTCGGATCTCCTCCTCTTTCTGCGATTTCTCTGATTACTTTGACTAGATCAGTTGATATATTCAATTCCTTAGCCAGTCGATGGAGATCAGTGAAGTCAATGTATCCTGCAGAGAACAAATATCACCTATTTTACGATAAATGTACAATTGATTAATTGTTTAAGAACATTCGTAGCCGATCTATTATATTTTCAACAAATTGCCTCGACTTATCATAAATTCGGATAATTCTTCTCCACTCACCTGCCATATAAGCATTAGCCTTGGCAGCAATCTCACTCGTGGCAATAGTCTCATCCGTGAGATTCAACTGAAAACATTATCTTTACTACTTTATTCATCTAATAAAATAATTTGTATTACAAAAAAGCTATTCTATTCCTATTTACTCACTTCCTTTACAATTCTCGATTGTGCTCTCAGCCAATATTTCTGATGATAATCTTCTGCCTGATGGAATTTATCCAGTCGGACCACGTATGTATCCAATTTGCCCACCTTATTCTGAAAAAACGTGGTATCTTTATCAACAGTAAGCACTAGCAGAATAAAAATGTTGGCCGACCTTCTGTTCCTCATAAGTTTCCTTTGCAATTTTCTCTTCATCTTCATTCGTCCATAGAATGGCACTCTGATACTGTTTCTTATTATGAAGAGTTGGATCGTGATGAGACCAGAAGAAATCGAGAATCGATCGATAAGTGATGATCGATGGATCGAATGTAACCTCAGTCACTTCTGAAAGAGAATGAGAATCAATTCATTGAGTAAAGAAGCAAGAAGAAAGTAAGGATAGGATATATCCACTGTTACATTTTTTCTCCGTTTATTGAATACTGAATAGTCAAAAAAGAAAAAAATGAATAGATGCTGACCAGTATGATCTCCGATGTCTCTATAAGTGGGAGCTGGAGTAGTTCCTCCTGCATAACCAACTCTCGTTCCAACTACTCTGCAATTATAAATGTCACAATAGATATTACATTACATCCCGAACAATTTCATATTGTGATATCGTTCGAGTCAGTGTATAACAGTAATCCCGTACCCTCTCTGTTTGGCGAATGCCGATTCTCCCCAGAAGCATTGCATTCCCAGATACGCACGGGCACGAGACATCTGTACAATCATCCATCGATAACTCATTGATTACGGTACAATAATTGAGCTACAATCGATTACGATATTCCAATGGATACAAACCATTTTGATGTAATGGCAGACAGATTCACACCAATCTATTTATTCCATTTTCTCAACAAATGAAACTAAATAACTCTAGAGAAGGACTGCCACAAACGTCTCTCAAAATTACACAAACTATAAATAAATATATATGAATGGTAGTGAACTCGATGCGAGAAAAAGGAGATAATCACTGATTACGGGGAAGAGTATTTAAATGAGTGAATGGGATTGAGGAAAGATTGAACCCGATTAGGGACTAACAAAACAGACAACAACGGGGTGAGAAGAGGGAATGAGGGGGATGGGGAGGGAGAGGGGTGAAAGGGAGAGGAGAGATGATCTCAATTGAGACGAAGGGTTAGAAGGAGGAATCGAACCCTTATAAGGGGCGATAGAGAGAGAGAGAGGGATGATGCAATGGAGAGAAGAGAAGATATCACTCTCTCTCTCACTCAACGACGAGTGAATGTAGCCAACATCTCATCTTCTACAGGATGAGTCTCTCCAGGAATAATAAGAGAATGAAGAGGTTCTCCCATATCAACCTCTGCCAATTGAGATAGAGTGCAATACACTATCTGAAATGATAACTCATTTTATGGATGAACCATAGTACCTTCTTCTGTTCAAGGCACATCCCTCTTTCTCCATATCTCTCTCAGTTGGCTGGTGCAATAACACCAAAGAACAGAGTGAGAATAGACAGAGAGAGGGTGATTAGCTTTTTATCACTCGAAACACAGTGATAAAGTGATGAATTATAGATTGAATAGATCATTCGAATGAATATAATAATCAGTTACCTTCTGACTCTCCCATCCAACTCTCGCGAGTGCCACCACCATCGAATCCTCCGTGTAAGCTGTAATCATCATCATCATCATCCCTTCCCCTTCTTTCTTCTCTCCTCTTCTCCTTACCGGGTGTTTCTCCTCTCTCGACAATTCTCTCAGAGATAGTAATCAGTTGTTTAGCAGCAGCAGAAGCAGTCAAGTAACGAGGAGGTTCGTAGATCTGATTACCCCTGGAGAGAAGAGAGATCATATCATCCATTCACCATGTTTCCTCCCTATGCTCAAGGATTCTAGATGGTTCAGGAAAGATTTGTGAGGGACAACAAATAAATCAGGTCCATCAACCACAAAGTGGAGAAGAAGAGAGAGGGACAAGTGATGAGTGAGAGAATGGAGGGAATTGAAGATGTAATGACTGACAAAACATTGGATATACATATGAAACAGCTATGATCCCATGATATCAATCATTATATGAATGAATATTAATCTTACTTCATCATATTCTCGATAGATTGCTCCTTCGTCTTGATATCTACAATCAATCATTCATCATTCCTCCATCATCTTCAATACATACCGAGTAGACATAGAGTATGAAGTCCCTTGTCGATATTATTGGCGATTCTCTCATAGAATGATTCTGGTTGCCATTCATCACTCCACATAACTATCGACACTGTCTCTCCGAATCGATACAGCTGAATACAAGTCGTTACCTATCCACCTAGTCATTATCATATTCTTGCTCCCTCAACCCCTACAATATCTTTGGTATCCCATCCATTCAATCTTTCAAGGATGAGGGAGGGAGGAGGAAAGGACTAGAGCCTTGTCTTCCATAATTCATTGTGTACTATCTCATTTGAGAGAAGAGAGGGGAGAAGGGAAACGATGAGAAAGCCGAACGGAATGGGTATATCTCATTTGTTTCATCCTCATCTCGGATGGGTAAGGGGAGGGGTCTCTCTCCTCTCTCTCACCTGCAATCCCGAGCAGGCACACGCATTCATGATGGATGCATTGTGAAGAACTCTCACGGGAATGTTCTTCTCTCGAGCTCTGAATATGCCATAAGACTGAATGACCTCTCTCTCTCTCCCTGCCTTCCTCACCTCAATACGAGATCAGTATGAGTAGTTGCTCCGAATGGATCTCCCACTACGAGAAGAACAACATCCTCTCTATGAGCATTCTCCAGAATAACATCTGCAATGATGTCCTCTCTACTATCAATCTCCCCTCTTCCCTTCCTCTCTCCTACCCGATTGCTGTTCTACACATGTTCTATCAGCATCGATCACTTCTCTTCCATAGAATTCCTCCAATTGACTCTTATCCAATCCATAGCATAGAATGGAAGTGTACGATTCGAGATACACTCGAGATGCCTGCAAAAGAGGACATCCAATTTGAGGGATGATGATCATTCCTTCTTATTCATCCATTCTTCGAACCAATCATTCAAAGGGTATTTAAAGGACAAGATATTCAGTTGAATACTACTGAGAAAGAGAGAGGGACTCTACTTTAATTGGATACTTCTTATTCTACGAGAGACACATCCTCATTATCTTATACGCTTCTTCCCTTCTCTCTCACTCTAAAATGGTTTATCCCATTCTTCATTCTCTTATCCCTCCCTTGGTTGATGACCTTTGGCTGCTACTTTATGACCACTTTTTGTGTTCCTCCATAACGACGTGTTTACTACATCCATTCTCTCTCTTTCTCATCTAAACCATTTCGTCCTTTTCAAGGGTAGATCATCTTCTTCCCTTCTCTTCTCTTCTCCTCACCTTCTTCACTGCTTCCAATCCATTGACAGTGATATCCTTGACATCTCCTAGTCCGAGTCCAACCAGATAGAAGACCATCCTCAAAGGAGTAAAGGAATCTATCACTCAATCAGTCATGTAATCAATCAGTCGAGAGTGAAAAGGGAGGGAGAGGGATGTAGGGGGAGGGGAGGGGAAGGAGGTAGGCATGGAGGAGTCTCAACCTCGAGAAGAAAAAAAGACGTGAGACTGATAAGTGATGATAAGCAACGTGTTTATCGTGCAATGACGAGAAAATGAATAGAGAGGGAAATAGAGAAGGGAAGGGAGGAGAGGAGAGGAGAATGGAAGAGAGGAGAGGAGAGGAGAATGGAAGAGAACGGAGAGAATATGATACACGTTAGAGAGATGTTTATGCTTAGAACGTAGAGGAGGAGGGAAGAGGCTTCTAGAGAAATAGACGGAGGATGAGGGAATGAGAGGAGAGGGAAGGGACGGAGAGAGAGAGAGAGAGAGAGGGAGAGAGGGTAGGGAAAGAGGAGAATCAATGGATGGAAGGACTTGTAGAGAACTACTCTCTAGCTACCTCCTACCTCCTCCCCCCCCCCCCCCCCCCCCCCCCCTCTCCCCCCCCCCCCCCCCCCCCCCCCCACCTCCCTTCCCTCTCTCTACACTCTTATCGAGGGAACGGATAGATTAGATGAACAGTGAGATGAAAAGGGTAATTAATTATTGCACAAGAGATTCAATGAGAGAGAATGATATGGCACGTAGATAAATATAAATTATTATGTACACTACAAATGATATACGAAATAGTAATCACTGTGACTTCTTCGTCTTCTCTACATCGATTCTTTCCCTATATGATCTACACAATCTAATCATGATATACATATTAATAGAGAAGAATACAAGGGACGCAATCCATATCCATTCGAATGTGGCCATCCCTTGGAATTCGAAGAGATATGCAGGAAAGAGCCATAGACCCTGTCCAATCCACCATAGAAGAATGAGAAGAATCGATTCAATATGACTCATCTGAGAAAGGATTACGGTAGAGGGAAGAGGGGAGAGGGAAGAGGGGAGAGGGGAGAGGGGGATACCTCTATTCGTGATGATATCACTGGAAGGAACGAAATGTACCATACAAAGTATTGACTTGTGCACACCTCAAAGATGAAATTAACAAGAATATGATAGAATCAATTATACCTTGTTGAGAGATACGAATGAATATAGGGAGAGGAAGGAAGAGAAAGCTAGATCTCCAGAGTATCTGCAAAATGATATGTAGCTAGTTTGAATGGTAAGAAGGACGATACCTTATTGATAATAGAAGGATGCATATCAATTGTGGAATGAATACTCCTTTGGATATGAGTGTACTCATCCATTCATTTCCCTCTGCTAGATAAAGTGGATAGAAATAGATGGAGAAATTGTGACGGATGTCACTACAATCAATCACCATTTCATACCCATTCAAAACTGAACGCATACATTCTCTTGAAGTGATATATGAGTGATTCATTGAGAAATGTATCTCCATATAATTGGTAGAAGATAAGTTGAGTGACTGTGAAAGAAACAATCGTAATCTGAACAGAAGAGTGATTAGGGAGTTTGTATTCTTATCATCTCACTATTGCGTACAGTAATCCTCTTTTATTGATCAGCATCTTCAATCTCTCCCATATCGATCGATCACCATACCTCAAATACAGGAGTAATAAAGCATTATTATTTTAGTATTATCCGAATTTTTTAATAGCAGAAATACTGACCTGAGATTGAGTATTTGTATGATAGATGTTTTATTCTGTCTTTCGATAGAATGTAAATAGACAGGAATAAGAAGAAGGATGGGATACAACTTCAATTGGACTGCTAGTGCACCATGAACTAGTGCACCATGGTACCACTGAAATACATTGTTCAAATATTCTACTTTAAGTAAACGGTGAAATAAGAGCAAACTTCACCTTTCCCTTCTGAATAAGTAGGAGAGTTCCCATAACAGCAGCTACAACAAGTGAATCACCATTTCCTCTAGCTGATATAATCATTGTCAAGGGATTGGCTAACCAGAATAGAACCGTATGACGGAGAATTGAATCTTCTCTGCAAAGAAATCATCGAATTTAGATATATCGCTCCACTTTCTATTTTGAATAGCACATCAAAATACGAGTGGTATCAACGATAGTTGTACGAAATTCTTTCTTAACTCACTCATCCTTCGCTTCTCCTCTTCTCTTTCTCATTTCATCTCCCAATCGGAGACACAACCATCCAACTAAAATATCTGCACTGCAGAATAACAGCTTTCCTGAAATTTAGTGCATACATCAAAGGAGATAGTATAAATAGTGGTAGTTCACATACCGAAGGCAGCGAAAAGAGCATTAGGGATGAGTAAGCAAGCGAGGAGTGGAGAGTATCGATATGTTGCCCTGAATGAGACAGTCTCCTTCCCCCCCCCCCTCTATCCTCTTCTCTTCTCACCTCTCATATGGACTCCCTCCATCGACCACTGCCATCGCTGCATCATGATACACCGAATAATCAATGTCTGTGAAGCGAACCTGTACGGTGAAGGGAATGGAGAGGGGTCATCTAGAGAGAGACTCACCTTGAATAGATAGTCATGAATGGGAGAATAGGCAACCAGACAGAATCGGAAGGCCAATGAACTCCATAAGACTCGTCCTCGAGTAAATTCCATCTGGAGTACTGCACATCCATTTATAATCGTAAACGGAGTATTGAATATGTCTAATTGAGCCAATCATGGACAGATACACTCGTGATTATTCAACACATGCAGTGAAGGACACTCAAAAAAGAAAAATAATCACATATTTTATAATTTATCGATTAATAGGGCAAATTTACACACATAAAAAAAACGAATAATGAAAAGAGATCGGAAGTGAGTGGCAAGAAATAGAGTAATGAAATGGGCAGACTGAATGAGAGGGGATAATTCAGGTACAGATACTCCTATCTGCCCTACAATCTGCTCCTTGTTCTGCCATGAAGAGACGACCATTGTGACATACACAAACCTGAGATATCCATTTCAATTGGAAGGCTCTCCTCTTATCTTCTCACCTGATATTGATTGATTCCTCTTCCATTAGATCTTCCCAATCCTTCCATATAGATTGAACTACTCTCCAATCTAATCTTTCCTTGTTTCGATACGATATTCATATCGAGGAGGGAATTAATATTGATTTCTCCAGCAGACGAAAGAACTTCGATATCTTGAGCTGCATCCACAACAATTCCACGAGTGGGCGATTCCAGTCTGTAGATAGACTACACTTAACATCCAATTTCAGAGTCAAGTGATACAATCCAATATATTATCATGAAGTTGTTATGCCTAATTAAATCGGGTTCCGTAAAAGTACCTCAGGGGTCAATTACCTTGGTAAAAACAATGGTTTTAGGCGGGTATGTTTTTCAGTTCAATCGCGAAAAAACGGGTACCTTTTTAGCGAAATCTCGATTTTTTGCCACTTTTACCCCAATTTATCTAAGTCATCCCGCCTCCGGCGGGTACGTTTTATGTCCAAAACCAAAAAAAAAACGGGTACAGTAGGTTAAAATTAACGAATTAATTGATCCCTGAAGTACCTTAATGGAGTATCGGCCTCTGGTCGAAGAAGAGATGTTTGAATGGCTCCCTCGAAGACACTCCCGCCCTCATCTACAATAAACAACAGACCACCATGTGTTTAACAACATTTTTCAACGAAGCAAACTATAGATAAAAGAAAGCACTCATATTTTTTGACATGACAACATGAGCTCACCAAGAATTCTTAGATTTTCCAGTTTGAGTCCGACTTCGTTTGAGTCAGCATAGAAAAGCAATTTGTTTGTCTTATCGAATATCTCGAATTTATCGCAGACTGCAGTAGCACGGCCTTCCTAGAGAAGAGAATACATAGACCAAGGATAGAATAGGACAGTCTAACCTGTCCAAGTGAGAATCGAGATGAGATATCTCCTGATAGATTCCTCGATTGAAGATGAACTCCTCGATATGAATCAATTGTCAGAGCTTCGTCCTATCAATACACCAATGAGCATAGAACGTCACAGTGTATATCATCCACAAGTTAGAGATGGTTATACAGGCGTTAACTAACTCTGGCAGTGGATAATTGTGAGAAGTGAACGGGTAGATCAAATTGAGCTCTTCCCGTTATCCTCACTCCATCCTCATCCATCTTCAGTGCACCCATTCCTTCCTACAACAATATCTCACTTGCAGGAATATCATTCACAATCCATATTTCGTATTACAATAATATTATTCTTTCTCTGCTCATTTCCTCTGCATCTCATAGACTCCATTGAATAGACGAGTATTACAGTGGAGAGATGAGAGAAGGAGAGAGAAAGAGAGAGAAAGAATCTCTACGAGTTGGAGAGACTTGACAATCTTGGTCACTCATATATCTTTTCACGACAATCTAACATATTTCACAAAAAATAAAATTGAAAAAGAAACGTACGGAAGAGAAATCGAGTACACTCATAATCCATAGAGTAAGGGCAATATTGAGAACGACGAATAGAGTTAAAAGAAGAATAAATGCATAGAGACATCGTTTACGCCATCCATAGATTCCAACTCTGATGGAGGAACAATCTCGGAATGATGAGAGAAATCTCGTATCCAAATCTGGGCTGTGCAAAATTTTTTCGAGCTCTCATTTCGCAATGCTCTCTCGCCGGTCAGAGAAACCGAAAGAGCATTGTGAACAGAGGTCAAATACCGCTCCCTAAAGGCCCTATGCATACCACATTTTTAGACCAATTTGAACAAAAATTAAAGAAATGCATGCCACCATTAGACGAAATCAATGTAGATTACTCGAAAACTAGCCACCTCACGCCCAAAAAGTTGAAAATTTTGGAAAAGCACACCACATTTTCAGTATTATGACCGGAGTATTTGAGCCCTGATTGTGAAACGAGAGATCGAAAAACTTTTTGCACAGCCCAGATCCAAATCAGACAATGCACATAGCAAAGTTCTGTTCAATGACGTAAAATAAACAAACTTGTAAATATCAGCGTCCGATTGTGGTTTCGTATGTGAATGAATGATAGTGGTGTGTCCACCCCCTCCTCCTCCTCCCATATGTGGAGAATATCCTCCATATGGATTGTATCCAGGATGGTGATGACCTCCCTGCTATATTTAAATCACTACTCTCTACTTATTTTGCTGTTTTAGCTTGATTTGATCTGCACAAAATATTCAATTTCACTGTAATTTCAGTACATAGTGCTTACTTGTTAACTAAAGAGACTGAATATAATGAGGAAATGGGCGAATACACAATAGTGTCTCTTGCTCACCTGTGAATCGAGTACAGATCCTCCTCTACTCCATACGGGAACTTGTTCATCCTGCACTCCATACATCGGATATCGACTCATCTATAACAGTCTACTCGTATCTCTGTGAAACCAGCCAAACAAACAACAAATGATCTAAGATTTTGTTCCTCTTGTGAAACCACTTAAGAATGGAGTGATCTCGAAGTGATTAAGAAGGGAAAGTGAAGAGAAGAGGTATAAAGAGAGAGGGAATAAATGGAACAGCTGTCTGAATAGAGAGGGAGGACCTCAAACTGAGATAAAGGAAGATCAGAGAGGGAGAGGGATGAGAGAGACGAAGAGGTAGATAGAGAGGAGGAGGATTGAGTGTGAATGATGAGGGGTCAGGGGAGAAACACAAGAACCATGAAATATTAATCCATCTTAGTGCATATTCACACTAAAATAACACATATTGTATATATCTGCATCATCATTTACAGGTTTAGATAATCCGAGTAGATCATATTCATGTGAATCACTCCCATCATCACCTCATCTCTTCTCTTCGCACTGTTCCAATCACTATTGTTCTTCTCCCTCTCACAATCTTTCCTTCGGGCGATTTAGCTTCTCTTCCGGACTTCTCCAGAGAAGAAGAAGCATAAGAGGGAGAGGGAGAGAGGGAAGAGGGGGGGGGGAGGGAGGGGGAAGCAAACAGTGAGGATAGTGCCCTGAGACTTCCCCCTCGAGATACTTCGTTGCTATCCACTCCTTTCTCCCTCCATCCATCCATCTACTCACTTCTATTCCTATCATCTATCACTATCATTCTCATTCATTCTTCCGTTCGCATCCCGCATATTCAACCTTCCACCATATCATTTGTACAGTATCTAACTATCTCGTTGATCACTCCATATCCTCTCACTCACTGTACAGATATTACACAATGTAATTCATATTAATTGCACAGTAACGACTAGACCGTCCCATCAAACATTCCATGCTACAATATCCGATCGTCTCTTCATCATACAATATGTTCTCTTTGTTTGTGAAGACAAGTTGATCCATTCCCTCATCCCTCTCATCCATACTACTTCTCAGATCTCCCTCTTCATCTACATTCTTTGCATTATCGCATGACCATCTTGCAAAATTAGAAGAAAGAAATTTAAATTTACTTAGTTTGATCTGATGAAATCTGGAAATATCCATCACAAACTTTTGATTAGGCGAACAATACGTTTACAAAATTACACGCGTATTCGCCAGCATCATTGGTTCTGAGCTAATCGGTATAATCAAAAGTTCCAAACTCTTCCGCTGTATCCATCGAAATCATCGGTATGGCATTATGAGCGATTGATACAACATTCGTCATTCTGTGTCCCAGCTGTGTACAAGACAGTTCCCTTGTCTCTTCTCCATGTGATTAGTGAACACATTAAACTCGTCAATCATTCTTTCTCACCCCTTCTCTGAGTCTTCTCGAGTGGGAGTGATTTGTGCACTGTTTGCCTCTATCTCCTCTATCTTCTCCTTCTCTCTCTTTCCCTCTTCGATCCCTCGGGGCTCTTCTATCTACAGATAGGTCAGCTTTCTCCTTCCGTGCCCTCGTTGACCTCTTCCAATCGATAGTTCCATTCACTAATCACTATCTCATATTCAGCCACATCTGATATCATCAATAATCGGATGTCCGTTCCGCCCTCTCGGGCTCATTCTGAGGTCTTCTCAGCATCCCAATATGGGGCCGAGATGCAACGTCCTCCGAAATATCAGAATATCAACTTTTTCCTTGTTCCAACCTTCTTCCTTCATATAATCGGACTAGCTTGTCTATGGGCACTGTGGTACTATCTACGGTGAGTCCATCCCCTTCTCCTCCATTCCTTCCCATCATCATTCCCTTCTAGATTCACAACAGTCTTTCCCTATCATGCTCGTGTCTTCTATTGTCGTGATGTTCTCCTCTACAAACCAAACTTCCGTCCGGAAGACTTCAATGTCTACGTCTCATACGATCTTCTCTATGTCCTTGGATTCTGTCTTCCTCCTCTCGTCGTGAGTCATTCTTTCCCTTCTTCCCCTTCACAATGGTGACACTCATCATCTTAATCTAGTAAAAAGAGGAAAGGATTGCGGGGATCTCCTATCTCTTGCGAGAAATGAAAAAAAGGAGTGGAAGAGGGGAGTGGGGCAGATAGATAGATAGAGAGAGAGAGAGAGTCTAACACTTTCGTCAAACATCATTCTCCGTCGGAACCGGCCACTCCCTCATCCCACACGTCTGATCATCATAATCCACCCATGGAATACTCAAGAGAGAGAGAGAAGAGGGAGGGGGAGGGGATAGAAGGGAAGAGACTGTACCAATCATTACTCATTCTTAGAGAGGGAGACTAGTTGACAGAGTCGAGATACTTCCCATCTCTCTCTCAACAGTCAAAGACAATCAGAGTACACACAGAACACCAACGGGGGCGAAATGAGATCACAGGGAATCGAACGATGAATCACAACTATTTGTAACCATAATAAACTGATCCATCTTGCAGATTCTAATTGGAGAGATAATGTTCTGGCTCTTCTCTACTAAACCCCGCAAGACAGTTCTGGCAACTTGTGCAGAGGCAAAGGTCCATCTATTCACACGAAGATTATTCCGATTCGTGTGTAAGTACATCCAATACTTATTCCTTATCACGCATATCAGACGACATAAAAAAAAACAATAAATAAATCTCTATTCAGCCATTTTCCTGTTCGGCGCTCTCATCACCCAAATCTTCGTGGATACGATCAAACTGATGACTGGATATCAACGTCCCTACTTCCTTTCCCTCTGTAATGTCTCCATTAGGCAAGTTAATCCCTCTCATCCTTCATGCTCTTCACAATCTCCATAATCTTTCCAGTGCGTGCACAGCTCCTCTCGAGCATTCTCCCTCTCCATCACCTCAACTCGCATGCAACTTCCGTAATGCAGACGAACTTCGTTATGCATGGCTCACCTTCCCCTCTCTTCATGCTGCATTCTCTGGATACTCAGCCATTTTCGCCTCCGTAAGTTGTCCTCCATTACTCCATCCATCCACACTTCCCTACTCTCAGTGCTATATATACTACATGATTAATCTTCGTGGTGCTCCTCTTCTTCGTCCCTTCCTCATCTTTGGATTCCTTGGTCTTGCTCTTGTCGATGCATTCTCTCGTATCAATGGATATAAGAATCATTGGAGAGATATCTGGGTGGGATGGCTCATTGGATTCGCCATTGCCCTCTTCCTCGTGAGTATATCAATTCAACCTGTTCATCATTCTCTTCTATTTCAGTGTTACTGTGTCCTCTGTTTCCAAGAAGTGTATCACGTGGTAGTGGCAAAGACTCCTCTTCCTCCTGCAGTTACTCAAGTGGAAGAGAGAGTTTCCCCCTTCTTCTCATGGTTCAGACTTCCTCGTATCAGTGCACCCTCTGTCAAGGAGGAGTATGTGTAAGTATATTTCACACCATACACGCATCCACTTCACTATTCTTCTTCAATCCATCTCAATCGACCCATTACAGTGTGTACGAAGAGGACATCAACCCTCCTCACGTCGATACCGTACCCAGACACCAGAGGAATCAGGTCAGTCAATAATTCTCCGATCTACAGTAATCAATCTTTCGTTGCAGGATCGTACATACGAAGTGACGACAACAACGGAATCATTCCATCGTACAATCTCTCCCCCTCAACAGCAGACTACTTATCATTACTGAGTAGAGATCAATCCTGTTATCACATCTGAGCCAAGGAGTTCCTTGCGGTGGCACCCCCCCCCCCGTCCTCTCCTTCCACTCTTTCTAACCCGGCGCGACTAGAATATCACTCCCGGCCGTAACGTAGCGCGGTGGTGATCCATCCAGAGAATGGGCAGCCGCGACGTTACGGTTATTCGTAGAGAGCAGCTAATGCAATGCCAGATACGCCTGTCATCATTTTCCCTTTCTCTTAATGTAAATCCAAGAATACTCAACTAATGTCCCATATCAATCTCCCCAATATAACCATATCTTGCTCATATTATATCCTGCCTTCTTCCCCTTCCGTATATATCTAGTCTATTTATCTAATCTATTGTAATCTATTCACCGTTCCTTTCCATGCCTGGATAGGTTCATCATTATTTCTGTGCATACGTGGATGTTTCATTCTGGTTCGTCTTCCAAGAGGACTCTCTATCTCCTTTCCCCCTTTCTTCTCTTTCATTGGATAAAGAGATCAACCAAGTGCTTCTTTCGACTCTTGATCAATGAGAGGAACGAGGGATGGGAAGGGTCGTGCCAAGAACCAACAACTGTTAGAGGGAAGAAATACAATGGAAGAGGGGGTTGGAGGGAGGTTGATGACCGAGGGGGGGGGAGGGAGAGGGACGGGACGGGATCAGTCTCATCTCTCTGCAGCAATGAGATCCATTCCCCTTCTTCTTCTCCTTGGTCTCTTCTCATTCTCAGTGAATGCAGATGAGATCAAAGATCGAGTAACTCAATATCTGTCTCATCGTGATCGAGTAAAGACAAGACAATTGAAAGAGAGTGACGATTGTTCCATCCTCCCTCCCTCTCTATGGTGCACTTCTGATACTCTTGCTAAGAAATGTGGATTCTTCGACCAATGCCAGAAGTGAGTAATAACAATATTCGCTAAACCCAACAGCTAGATTATTCTTTCACCATTCCATCACAGATACTCCAAGTCTACCTATAACCAGCCCATTCTCATCACTCTTCTTTATGAATCTCTCTGCCCTGGATGTCAGAAGTTCATTACTGAGGAGGTATCCATTGCCTCTTACCTTCATAAACGTGTCCCTCCTCCATTCAGCTCTATCCCAAAGTCCTCAAGAACTTTGGCACTGAATTCGTCAAGATCGAGTTAGTCCCATATGGCAACGCAAAGATCAGTCCCGTGAGTGTCTCATTCCTCTCCTACAATATTCAATCTCTCTTCTATTCAGGAAGGTGAGATCATATGTCAACATGGGGAGGACGAGTGTACAATCAATAAGTTCGAGTCATGTCTCATTGCTGCTCTTCCCGATCAGAACAAGCACGTCCCTGTTATCCATTGTATCGAAGCTCAACTCAAGGTAGAAGGGAGGGAAATGGAATCCATCCATTAATCTTCACTCTCAGGTTAAAGTCGATTTCAATGATGCAATGCAGAAGTGTTTCGAGACCCTTCAGATCGGAATGGACATTCAGACGATGATTCAGTCAGTTATCGATCCGTTTCTCCCTTCCATCTACCGTACTCCTCTCTCTCTCTCTCAGATCATGCATGGTCACTCATGAATCAGCTCGTCTTCAAGAAGCAGCAGCAGCTCGTACTACCAATGTGTATCCCGACAAGCATGACCATGTCCCATGGGTACTATTCAACAATGCTTCCCTTGCTGGTCAGTTAACGACACTATCGAGAGACAATAAGACAAAGATAGAATAAGAAAATAATTTTTTTTTTAAATGCTTCAAAAGGAGAAGAGAGAAGCGTATACCTTCAGACGCGCAATTCCTCATTGGTGACATCCCACAGCTCATTTGTTCGTGGTGGAGAGGAGATAAGAAGATCCCTTACTGCGAGGTACTCTATACCTCAATCAGAGACAATCAATACAATGAATGATACACTTAGGTCGAGAAGGTCAATGCTCATCGTTTCAACATGGATAGAGTATGCAACAACTAATCTACTCTCTTCAACCATCATTCTTTGTGATATCATCGATAAGCTTGACGCTCAGGAATCAAACAACTCTCAATTGATAAACTTCTCCTTGTATAATCATGCAGAATTATTTATGCTCAACAAGGAACAAGCATCATCACGTAAACCACTGCACAACAAAAAAAGCTGAGATTGATTTGATTGAAGAGTGTGGAACAATCAACGAACGCCAAGAGGACAAACGAGAACAAAGTGAAAACGTTATCAAATTAGAATGAAAGCTACGCAAGATTGAGATAATGGAAGCACACGGGACCAAATGGGTACATAAAATGGAGATGATCGATTGAGACCATTTAGAATAGAAAGGAGAGCTCACACTGGGGAAGAGAGGTGGGATGACTTAGCATGGTCGATTATCGGGAGCACGAGGACGAGGAGCACACTTAATGATATCATCCACTCTAATGATCTGTTCTGCTGCTTCTGCTGCTGATGAAACCATGCACATCTTCACTTGAAGAGACTCGATGATTCCCAATTCAATCACATCCGAGATTATTCCCTCTTCCACGTCTGAAAGAGAACGAATACATGAAAAGCTCATATATTACCGCTACTGATTATAAGAAACAAAGAAGGATTGGTATCAATTAAACTAACTTATTCCCATGCGATGGTTTCCATTGGCATGTTCTGCTCTGAGTCTGGTGACTAGATCAGCTCCATCCAATCCAGCATTATCAGAGATGATAATGGGAAGAGCAGAAAGAGCCTGACCGAAGGCCTGGATGGCAAGGGCTTCCTTTCCAGCAACCTGCAATTGACATTCATTGGTCATTCAAACCTCTCTTTCTATCTCCTCACCTTCTGCGCTCCATTGAGTACAGCATTGCTCATGATAATCTCAGATGCTCCTGCTCCAGGAACAGTCTTGCTGTCCTTCACATGAGTCATCAATACACACAGAGCATCGTGAAGAGAACGATCAGCCTGATATAACAACAGAATGAAGATAATTCAATTTGAGCTACTTCAGATGGAGATGAATTTGAAAAAATGCGGGAATGAAATTTCAATTCTATATGTCAAAATTCTACATTTCGTCACAAAAACTTCTTCTAAAAAGGAAATACCTCTTCAAGAATTTGATTCGTTGCTCCTCTAAGTACAATGGAGCATGCCTCTCCGAGTGCAACACCAGAGAATCTCATTAATCTATCCTCTCCAATCATCACTTCCTCCACAAGATCACATTGACCGAATTTAACCTTCTCAGGAGTATCGAAAGTAGAGACAATCTCTCCTCCTGAATCACATATTGATTAGACTGGGAATGGATTAGTAGAACCTCCCCCCCCCCACCCTCTCCTCTTTCAATCTACCGTACCCAGAACGAGAGCCAATCTCTCAATCCCTTCGAAATCAGCGTGTTCGATTGCCATGACATTCGCATCGGCGAACAATTGTTCGGGATAATTGTAGATGAGTTGACGATTGATGAACACGTTCATCTTGTGACTCAGGATCTTGTCAACCTCAAAATTTACATATATTATCAGTCACCATCGGGTTCATATTCTAGAACTCAAATGTACCATAAAAAAGAGAAATGGTATCAAGTAGAGGGTGAGTAAATATATACCTTCTCCTTCATCTTCAGTTTCTCAGCAGCTTCCAATTCGGCCACTTTAGCAACTCCATCCACACGCACACGAGAACCGAACACTTTTACCTTAATAGAGAAATACTTATTTTAGAATGATCATGAGAATAAAAATAACATTTAAAAACAAAACAATCACTATAACATGCATCTCGAAACTCCACTTACCTTGTCAGTGTCCATGGGAGTATTGGCGATGAGAATCTTAGCGTTCTCCAGTCTGCGAGGTTGGTACATACCAGGCAGCTTCTCGAGAAGGAAACCTGATGAGAATTAATATAATTAACAGTATTTATTTTAATCAACGAACCAAAAATAAATAAAACAGTATTGGCACAAGCCAAATATAAGGTATACGCCCACACTTGCCTATTTGTCCTAATATGTTAGATAAAAAAGAATAAAATAAATGACAATCTGATAAATAGATACCCTCATCGAGATACGAGTCGTTAAGTGATCCTCCGAGCTTCTTTATGATCTGGATCGCATCCAAATTCGCCGAACCCTTTAAAAGGAAAAGATAATAAAATATTAATTTATTTTCTCAGAATCAGCTCATCTGGGAAATGTTTAAACATGTCATCGATGTTTGTCAAACCTTGAGTCTGAGAATAGCATCGACAGCCAGAGTGGAGAATAGTTCATTGTACTGAGAAAGAATCTTGGAACTGAGAGTCGTTCTCGCAATCTTCAGAAGATCCTCACGCATCTTAGAGCTAAAAACATTCACAATTAATAATATTTAGCCAGTTTTGAAAATAAAAACGGACCCCGACTCGATGGCGCATTCCCTGAGAGCATCCTGAGACAGCTTGAGAGCCTTTCTGTATCCACTGATGATAGTCTGGGGATGGATTCTCATGTTGATCAGTTTCTCAGCTTCCTTGAGCAGTTCAGAAGCGAGAACAGTCACTGAGGTAGTTCCGTCTCCAACCTCATTGTCTTGAGCCATCGAGATATCTGAAGAAACATACGCTTTATAATGATATTACGAAAGCATCGAGTACCGACGAGAACTTTGGCAGCGGGATTGTCCACTCCGATCGACTTGAGGATCGTGGCTCCATCATTCGTTACTTTGATATCGTTACGGTCGGGGTTTCCATTGATCAGAATCTTGTCCTAAAGAATAAAAATATGTTTATCAGAAGAAGATTCGATTGAGTGCAATCAAGAAAGATTTGAATTCAAAATTATTCTCGTGATAACTAACCATGCCCTTCGGTCCAAGTGTGGTCTTCACGAGATCGCCGATGGCAATTGCACCCACGAAAGAAGAAAGGCGAGCACTGTCTCCGCGCTCCTCTTGAGCATGGTCCTTCAGAATCTGGACTGGAAGCATCGCTTTCCCTGAATATGAGTATAAATTTAAAGATAAAAACGAGAAAGCGTTAAGTTATTATTCAAACCATTCAACACCATAACTTTACACAGCTAAGTGAATTTAAACGAATTCGAAACAACGAGAATTCACTATTACAGAAACTGGGGAAGTTGGGAAGTTCGAGAAGAATCCGGGCGGACGGGCCGGAAAATGCGAAATGCACGAAATGCACGCGGTCCTCTTGCACGACATCAGAAGTCATCGGAACAGAAAAATACCCCCTCCCGATTATTAAATTAATTTAATATATTTATTCTTTCGTATGAAAGGAGTAAAGAATAAAAAAAATGTGATATGAAATATAAATCGGGAACAACTAATTATTTATGTGGGCAAACAATAAGTCTAGTAGACTTGTAGGTACTGTATTTATTCGTCCTAGATAGTTCTCGTTCTCCATCTTTCATCGTCATCCTCATTCGAACCTCATTGCATAATTGTTGACAATCATCTACAATGTCCTTCAATAGTCTCCTCAAAAGAGAAATATAATTTTCAATTTTATTTGTTTATTTTGGTACCGTCAGTGAAGAGAAGAAGAGTCTTCAAGAGAAGATAAAATATGATGAATCGAATACGAAATGAAGGGTCGAAATTTTTTTTTTGGAGATATATAATGGTGAATATGATGAAGAAAGATGTGGAGATAAAGCAGGAAGGAAGAAGGTAAATTAATTTAATTTTTTAATTATTTCACAAAACTGTTTGTTGTAACCGTTTGCTCGCGCTCGAGGAATGGGAATCAATTTGTCCATAAAATAAGACGATCACCGTTTATCAAAACATGAACCGGGAAATGAAACAAATAAATTAATTAACTAAGATTCTTTCAGCAGTGATCGACACTCTTCATTGATCCATCACCGGCTCTTTTCAAACAAATGACGAATATTGCAGTAAATACTACCAGAATGGAGATGACAGAGAAAGGAAGGAGAGTGAAGAGAATAATAGAGGAGATACAAGATGATCGACTGATGTCCATCGTTGATTCCTTCAATGGATTCTCATTTCTTCCCTCTTCCCTTTTACTCACTTCAATCTTTGCATTCATAGCTGTCAATTGAGTAATGACATCAATCTCATAATGAGGAATTGATCGAACTCTTCTTCTATATGGAGTGGCCGAAGGGAAGGTATGAATATGAAGGGAAGGATTTGATTGGGGAGGGATTGAAGGAGGAGAAGGAGATGGAGGAGCAATGCACACTGGACGGGGACATTCAGCGCCCACTTCCTATTGTAATATATTGGGATAATTGAAAGTGATTGGTAAGAACCTTGATTGAAATGGCAAGATGACACTCATAGAATAGTTCTTCCTTGTCAGCATATTTGAAGACGTGACTGATCTGATGTGAGAAGGAATTGATATTATCAGAAAGATTAATCAATCGATTGATATCTGATGGGGATCATCCATTCACTTGTCAGAGTATCTCACAACAGAAAAGATAATCTCATAATTTGATATTTCCCTCTTCAAAGGGAGGAAATGGAAGATCTACCTGTCCAACGACTAGATCATTCGTATATTCCAATTGTGAAATTAGTCTCTCATCCATTGCACATCCTTCTTCATCGATTATTGACACCTTCAATGACCCTCCCATTCTCGGTATCGAGTATGACCTACCCTCTGGCCTAATCCATCATTGACAACGCATGAATGAACTGTCATACAGTATGTATTGACAGCTTCTGTTTTGCACGACCACTTGTGGAATACCTTTAATCGACTCTATTGTTTTACCCTTCGCCTATTTACCTTACCTTTTGTCCAATTGATGCAGTGGATACAGGAGGTCCTGTTATCGACCCATCCAGTATTTCGTATCTAGATGTATCAATTATCGATGGTTACTGTATACTACCATGATCTCACTTGCACGAGGGTAGACTGGGACTGTTCGTTATTAGAGTAGTACTCAATTCTTCCACTCCCACTCTTGCATTCACTTGATGATCATTCTCCATGTAGAAACACTGTACACGATATGACCGATCAATCTATAGGGTTACTGTAGACTTATATATGAGTAGCGATACCATAGTGATGAAGAGTGGATGGAATGAAAGAACTACAGTAGCTGCAACGAATATTCCTCGAGGATTGAGTGATCTACTTCGAATAAGACCACATGATTCGAAGGGAATCTCTATTCCAGCTACCTGAATTAAAGTGGATGCTAACTGATCATGAAATCAAATCAGACTTCTCTTCCTCTTGATGTATTTATACATTCTTCTCGACTCCTCAATCCCTTCACAAAAACAGTTCCATCGAATGGTTTACGAATTCTCCAATTGACGATAATTGAAGAAGGACCACACTCAATCTGAGGGATTCAAATGTAGTCTTAGTGCCAGCCGTTGAATGGATAACTCACTTCGGGGTCTCCGATCACTTCATTTTCATCGATAATCTCAGCTAGAATAGAAGTGAAGAGTGGCAGGATAAGAAGAGACTTCATGGAACGGAGTGAATAAGTGAATGGCTAATCCAAGTTCTTTCCCTCTTTTTCAACCCCTGTCCATCTCTAAGTGGTCTAACACGAAAAGTGACAAGAACCGACGAGTTCCCTGGGGGAAAGCCATTTAGTGCCACTAGAAGAATATGAGAGAAGGGCAAGGAAGAAAGAGATAACACTTCTTGGAAAGAGTGCACATATTTGCATACATTTCTTTATATCATTCTATGGAGAATCCCCCTCGATGTGTGACTCTGCCCAATCTGTCAGATATGTTGAATAGACTTCACACTGAGGTAGGTGGTTGTCTCAAAGGGACAACACAGATATACGATGGAAGGGGAGAGGGGGAGATCACCATCCAAGTGTCGCCTCTCTTTTCATCTTTTCTGTGTAACACCGTGTCATAAAATAGTGCATTCTCGGAACGAGTAATGAGTAGGAAGAAGAGAAGGTTATGCAACAGTCTGACTGATTCACTCTCACTTTCTAAGGTCATTCAATCATCATTCATATTCCAACTGAGAAAGATTGGTCAACTCATGTGCTAATATCTGATGAACTTTTTTTTACCAGATCTTACTCCGATAAATTCAAAGTACTTTGAGAGATGCATTTCCAATTCAACTTTTGTTCCATATCAAGTTGACTCTTCAGAACGAGTTAAGTTTCTTTAGGGAGTATTCGTATTTAGTTTCACACATTCTTTATTTGCATTTTCATTTATGCCTCTTTCTCAACTAGTTTACATGTTTCGAAATGTTTTATTCTGTTTGTATTTATATCTAGTTTAACGAATAACTTTTGGAAAGATACGCATGAAAAGAGAAAGAGAGGAAGAGATTCCTACCATTGAATGAACTACGGAAGGTCACTAATCTGATGAATCGTTCACAACTATTCAGTGGAGAAGAGGAATGCATAGAGTGATTTCCTTTCTCATTTTATTCTACTTAGTTAATTCTTTATCTCTATCGAAGTAGATCAACAACTTGCACATGATGTGTCCCTCAAAAGTATTATTCCATCTCAAAATGAGGATTGTTTTCATGTTGGATGATGAATTGTGACATTGACTAGAATATTTTGAAAACATCGTCTTTCTAATTCGACGGAACTTCGATTGTCTATAGAGATATCTAATTAGAGGGGGAGTCATTCCGATTGTCTCTCATCCTCTTTACTAATAATTTCTTTTCTTTTCATTCTCTATTCTTCATATCATTTCTTCAATCTCAAGTACACTCATCCCCCGTCTCTCTCTGATTATAGGTGTATCCATTCTAAGTCTGCAATTAAATCTTTTCCGATGGTTCCTCGTTAATTTGTCCTCTCTTCACCTCTTCTCATATCTCATCTTCAATCTTTCTTCCCTCTCTCCATCCAAACCTCTCACTTCATTCCAACGTACCGTAATCGTTTCCTTTTCTCACTCATCACAATACTCTCTATCACTTCTAATCGGTATTCTTTCAACTTCTCTTCAAGTGTTTCTCTCTCTATCTCTCTCTTCAAACCTTGGTTGTATGAGAGTAGATGGGATCACTTATGCTCTTAATCCCTCCTTGGTTGCATCATTGAATAGGAGCCGGATGGACACTTATATCCCCACTTCCTCTTCTATTCATTCAATACACTACATAATCCTTCCTCTTATCTATAAGGATCTATGACACTTTCTAGATAAAGGGGATCAATATTATGCCATCCCCAACCTTCATTCACCATCTCACAATTAATTATTCCAGATGAGAAAATCCGGAATGGTTTAGTCTGAAGGAAGGGAACTATTTTGCCATACACCGTCAATACTCCATAATTCAGTCTTGAAATTGTAATAAGTGGAGTAATTCGATTGTGGATGGAATGGGATAGATTGGTTGCTGCCAGGTGAGTGTCATTAGAATGAGAAGAGAGAGAAGAAGGAGAGACAAGGGAGAAGTGAGAGAGAAGAGATATTGAACACCTTCCACTTCTAATGGACAATTGGAGATTATCTCTTGAACTACTGATTGGTTCCCCCTCCTTCCATCCTCTGATCCCTTATCCATAGTCTCACCTTTGCATCTTCCGCTATTCTCATCCCTCTTCCGATTCCTCCCTCCCTCCCTCCCTCCTCCCCTCCTCTTCCCTCTCCTTCCTAAACAATTTGTCCCTTGTCGAATCCTCTGAATGATCGATGACACTAACAGGCGGTAGGTGGAAGGAAGGATGCTTATTGCCAACAAAAGGAAAGAGGGGAGGGAAGAGAACTGATTAGGATGAAGTCATTCCTGTCCTCTCCTCCCCCTCCCCTTCCTCTTCTTCCCGAGGAATGGTCCTAGTAAGTGTCAATCTATTGGCTACTTGTCTCTATACAAAGGACACTCCGCTCATCCTCAAATATTCTTTAGTCCCTTCCCTTGTTCGAAGGATTACAGTCGTCTCTCTCTCTCCTATGGGAAGAAGCAAGTTTTGCAAACAAAGCAGTGCAGATTATGATAGATCCGATGGGATACTGTAGGTGTGAGAGAGGATTACGGTAGAAGTGTGAAGAGTACAGAAGATTAGTTGAGAGTGTACGGTAGGTCGAGAGGGAGTGTGATGGGACGAAATAATGTTTCGTTAGTAGTTGTGACACATGACACAGGAGAAGTGAGAGAGAAGGAGGGAAGGGATTCGAATTGATTAGCTGAGAAGGAGTGTCAAATAGGATAGAAGGAGATAAAAGCTTCTTAGTGGAAGGACGATTGACTTGAATGTCCATTCGAATTAGGATCGAATGTCTAATCGGAAGAGAGATGACTGCGATATGGAAAGAGAGATATTATATGTCATCTAATGGTCAATCAACCATACAAGGATAGAGATGGAGAAATCATAGTGATAACAATGATGATAATTGACTATTCTACTGGAATGGAATAGGATGAATAAGAGGAAGTGTTCATTAGTGATTATACCTCTTCGTTTTCCTACTCTTCTCACTTTAAAGGGGGCGGGATTAACCAATGAGAAGAGCGAATCATTCTCTAAACTCCGCCTTTTCTCTCGGTACTCTTCTCTCTCACTATACAATCATTACGCTATGAAGTGGGGGATTGCATTTCACTGTTTCGTCTTTTATCACAACTCATTTCTCATATTGCATACATGAAATATCTCATTACAAGTCTTCATAGATCTGATCCCTTCACTTGTTCCTCTTCCTCCCCTCCTCTCCCTCTCCCTCCCCTCCCTTCCTCCTCTTCCCTTTTGCAGATCAAGTAGTTATCATTCACACTTTTCTTATCAGTAAGTATGTTAATTACATCGTTTCTTCTTTTTCTTCTCCTTTCAATTCGTTCGTTTATTCAATTTGAATCCATTCTTTTCTTTTCCGTTGACGACTCCTCTAAATTGTCGTTGATTACGATCTCTCTTTCTTCCTTTCTCATTTCATTCCTCTCACCTTTCCCATAGTTTCAACCTTCTCTTCTCTCTTACCGTACTCTAGAGAGGGGGGAGGGGGGGGGGGAGAGGGAGACCGGTTGATATGAGACCAAGTCAGTTGTTGTTTCAGAGAAGAAGACGTGAAGAGTGATCGTTTGTATTGACAGCCCATCACACGAGCAATAACTAACTATTCTTTCTCATTCTTCATCTTGATATTCCCCTCTCTTCATTTCTTCCTTTCTATTTAATTTGCCCAATCCAACCATTTCCATCTCTTCATCATTCTGAATATTTAAATATTGCATACAGTCTAAGATCATTTGTATTGTAGATGACAACTGCACGAAGTCTCTTCTCTGTCGAATCAATTCTCGATCATTTAGAAATGAAGAATAGAAAGAGGTAGAGAATTCATCGTTATCTCCTCCTATCAATCGATTTCTTTGAGGAAACTGGAAGATGAAGAAGAGGAAGAAGATGAGATTGAAGAGACGGAACAATCAAATGGTGAATCTCATTCTAATGGCGATGTTGTTCTTCCTTCTTCTTCTCTATCCAATGAAGAAATCGATACACCTTCCAATGACAGGTATCCTTCCTTACTCCTTTCTATCTCTAATCTCTTCTTCTTTCAGTCTTTCCCCTAACTCATCAAAATCAGTGTCAAGTAGATCGAAATCAGGAGCGACTAAACCAGCGTATTCATATATTGCATTGATTGCAATGGCAATACTTAATTCACCTGATAGGAAGTTAACTCTCTCACAGATTTGTGACTTCATCATCAACAAGTTCCAATACTACAAGTGAGAATAAAATCAATTGAATCAATCGATAATCTCTCCTTTTCCAGGGATAAATTTCCTGCTTGGCAGAATTCAATTCGACACAATCTCAGTTTGAATGATTGTTTCGTAAAGATTCCTCGAGAACCAGGAAATCCAGGGAAGGGAAATTATTGGGCCCTCGATCCAAAAGCAGAAGATATGTTCGATAATGGATCATTTCTAAGAAGACGAAAGAGGTTTGATTACCCCTTTATCCTCTTGATCATCTCTATTTCTTCAGATTCAAACGAGCTCCAGAGATGGGTGACTCAGCTGCTCTATCTGCATTATCAATGTCATCATTTCTTAATCCATCTCTAAATGCATTTCTTCCTCAATTACGTGGATCTCTTCCACTTCCATCAACAATTCTTCCATCTCGAATTCCATCTTATCCATTCTATCCTCTTCCTTCTAATATTGACCATCAACGTCTATTAGCTGCAATGGCAGCTCAGATTCTTCCTCCTTCTCAATCAATATCTCCCGATGAACAAATCAAAACCGAATGATCCTCTTCCTCTCTATTGATTCCATTCCCTTTCTAGTCATTTCCTCTTCTCAAGGGTTCAAACTTGAGCTTACATAGACTATTTCTTCTATATTCTTTCATTGTTTTGAGTAGACGAGTCAATTGATTCCATTCTTTTTCTTCATTCTTTTCCTATTCATGACGTGTTCTTCTCTGTTCTATCCATCGATCTGCACTCTTCCATTGCTGGGCTCCTTCCTTTCCCTTCCATAACTACCGTATCCTCTATCTATCTCTCCTTTCTTACTGTCTCTTTCTACAAACCATTTCCTACCGTATCTCGTTCGATAGTTAGAGAATAAACGTTTTTTTCGGTGATCATTATGTAATAATCGTTTTGGATGGCAATAAAACGGAGGTTACACTTGGTTGTTAGTATCGCACATGTTGGGATGAAGGAAGATGAGAGGAATTGGATGAGATGAGATCAAAGGGTTATCAACCTGACATCTATCCCCTTTCCCACTCCCTCTCTCTCTTTACCTTCTTATCGACTATGCGCAGAGAGAGAGAGAGAGAGAAACTCACTAAATACCCATTACTGTATCGAATCGTAATTGACTTTGACACTTATTATTAATACTACTGATACGATAAGTAACTGTAAATAAGAAGAATGGGATAGAAAGAGAAGTTGAAAGGGATTGAACTTGTGTGTCTTATCCCGTAAATCAGAGGCTAATTAGTCGTGAATCTGCAGTAACACAAGGGGTCGAGTGAAGGAGGGAAGGGAGAGGATGAGGGAGGGGAGGGGGGGGAGGGAGGGAGGAAGAACAGACAGTGAGGTGTCATAGACCTCCCTTCTTCCCTTTCCCACCATATTTCACACTCTTCCACACACTATCTTCTCCTTCCCCTTCTTTTCCTTTCGAACGGTTATACTGCAGTATACAAATCCCATCCATCTACCGTATCCATTACGGCCTCATTTCATTATCTAGCGAGTCATTTGACAGGCCTTGAAAACAATTACATAGATCAGAATAATGGAGTGATATTGAGGGAATGGTGACAAACAATTTGAGTTCCTTCGTAAATGATTTCATTGAAATGAGTCTTCGATCGAGATATCGAGTGGAGAAAAGGAGAAGGGAAGAGAGAAGAGAAGTGGCAAATTGGTTTATGATCGAGAGGACTAATCAATCTCCCGCTCAGTCTTACACTAACACATCACCATTCTACTCAGTGGAAGATCATACCAATCATTCGGGGATTCTTCTTTCTTACACTACTTGAAATTCACTACAGACCCTTATCGGAGACCACATTTTCAATGATTTCAATGATCTAGCATTCATTATTCTCCAAAAGACACTCATTAAAACTACTCTTTAAAAAGCAGATTCATGGACTTCGATGATAGAATACCCATTATATGTACGATAGTATGCAATTCACATTCTCATGACAATATTTCAGGATTGATAGAGAGATAAATATCCCTGTTTTTTTTATATCCACGTTCAGAAAGTTTGGTATTATTAAACATGTTTGAATTCCTCTGAGCTGGTAAACGATCTATCTAGACTGGAACCATTGATGAAAACGGAGAGACCATAATCATTGAAAGATACTAAAAGTTAAATCTAAGGAAATAATACTACTTGTATAGAAACTCACCCACTGCAATTTTTTTCATTGGGATTGGGAATACAGCCGTAGATCAGAGGGAATTCTGGAGGGGGGGGAGGAGTGATTAGACTCGATCTCATCGATCTACACGATCACTTTTTTGTCACACAGTTTTTGCAAAACCAAGATGTGTAACTATTGCATAACCAACGCCACAAGGTGATTTCCAAGAAGGTTGTCGAATGAAGAATCCATACCTTCATTCCTCGCACTCTTTCACAGGTCAGTGATGAGAAAGAGCACGCGTAATGAAGAGATGGATTCTTCAATATGACACCCCTGAAGTGAAGAAAGAGAAGAAAAATGAATTAAATTTCAGAATTCGGTTTTAGTTTCCGAAGGGAAGAATATTCATAAAAAAGGGCAAGAGCAAAAAAAAAGGAAGAGCAAATAAGATCTAGTAAAACAAGTATCCGCTAATCGTCGTAGTTCGATAGCTCATTGAAAAAAGACAATAGTTACAAGGATGTACATAGATTGCAACAGATTTCCAGAATGGTGACAGTGTTATCAAGGGATCGAAGTACATTTTTTTCATTCGGTGCGCGCTACAGAATTATAAATATTATACATAGATAAGCAAGAAATTTGAATAAAAATCAGACTTAAAATGTTGCTTGCTAATTTTCAATTCACTCAGTCCTACCAAGGTTTACAGGCTACTACAAAATAATGAAAATAAATGTGGAATGATTGATATTAGCTACATATGAAACATGACGATTACAATGGGGGTGCATTTACGATGTTAAACTTATTAATTTGAAGTTATTGACTAAACTTAGCGAATCTTTTTTTTTTGGACAGATCCACTTTTTTTAAACGGCAGATTTTCAAATTCGGTTTTGTACAGACTCGAACGATATACGCCTTGATTATCAGTCATGTATTATCAACAAGTGTTTCCGAAAATTTGACTCAGGTAGGACTAACGGCAAAAAATACAAATCAAATTTTACAAATTCAATTCTTTTTTGAGATTATGTGTGTGAACTTCTATTCAGCTTGAATATATTGAAAATATATTTTTATCTCAAAATAGAGATCAACCCGTCGCATTAACAAAAAAAAAAACGAATAATAACAACTACTGTAATGAAGGACAATAATCGAAGTTTCTATCTGAAATTATATCATATGATCAAGCAACGTGGTAAATCTATATATTCAGCGGGCAACTTCGATTACGATCTTATCCTATATGAGCAATAATCTAGTGTCCTCTCATGTAATAATCAATGAGAGTAGAGAAAGCAGCGAATCCAGCAGCACCCCATGCAGCTGCCTTTACTCCTGCTCTGAATACAATGAATATTAGGAATGGAGAATATGAATTGGAGATATTAGAAGACATCATCATCAACTATATATGAAATGATGATCCACGTAAGTATATATAAAATACCTCAATCCAAGAAGACCTCCGACTATTCCTCCAGAATAAGTTCCATTCTTCCAATCACTCTTCGCTCGTACAGTCTCCAGAATACATTCTGTTCCTCAAATGGAAATAATCATAATCAGCGATACAGAAGTCATATGTGAGCCAGGGAGCTCCTTGGGAATATTTTTGTAAAATTTGAATGGGTCTTTGAGCTCAAAAACTGCACTTACTAAATTGAACTCTTACTCACACTTACTAAATAAACTAAATTGAAGTAATCCAATACCGTCTTGATACAACAAAGGCGCGATGAGTTGTTATTAAAGTTACCCAACCAGGACAAATTATCGTTTGAATGCGCGCGAAAACCGCAACCGCAAAGTAGCGACCAAGCAACGAATGACTATATTTTAATTGAATTGAATAATTTATTTTTTAAAGTTTATCGATCAATTGTTATTTCATTATTGAATCTGGAAAGACCAATGAGTCAGCGAACCGTAGAAAGCGAAAGTAGGCGGAGTCAGAGCGATAAACAATTAAGTCTCCCTATATTCCAGTTTGAATCGCGCGCGGTTGCCTGGCTCAGGGCCGGACCAGACCGCTTTGTAGGGTTATTATCGATTTTCTGACTTTTTTTAATGCGCGAGCAATACTATTTCGACCATTCTCTATTCAATGGACAAATAAAAAGGGGGGGGGGTCAAAATCGTCCTGGTTGGGTAACTTTAACTATGAAAACATTATGTAATAAATAACCTGAGAACATTAATCCAATAGATCCGAAGTTCTTTCCATATGATTTCATGCGAGAAGCCATCTCCTTCCACGTCTCTCGTAGTGAAAGCTACAATATATACAATTAAAATGAGATTTAAAAATTTAAAAAAAATCGGTAAAAACATCACAGAAAAATACATTTGAGAGACGGCCCGACTATAAAGTGTGTTAAGTCGTCAAATAAATCAAAATGACGAAACTAACTTGATGATATTGTGCATGTGTTACACCCCAATATCACATAAAAAAATATTGAAGGCACTAACTTAATCCGTTTCTACAGAACATTAAACAACTAATTATCATTACAGATAACTAAAAACAGAGAAAATTAATATTACCTGTTTAGTGGGATCTCCTCCAACCATTGTGAGTGAAGGATCAACGGAAGCAGTAAACAATCCGAATGCTACTCCCACTCCATATCTACAATTAACAGTATTATGAAACACAAACAACGATGGTTAGGCGCCTAACTACTGAGCATTATAAATAACTATGGTAATTATTCATAGGATATACAACAGAAATTTAACAAAGAAAATACCCTAGCACTCCAGAGATTCCTGCCTTGACTGCACAATTCTCAAAGACTCGAGACATCATCAATTCTTCTTTCGTCATCTCAGGAAGGGACAGCATCTTAAATTTAACAAGTTTTAGCCTCACAAAAACAACTCATGACAGTATTTCTTGCAATATGGAAACAACTATTCGAGAGTAAAAAAGGTGGTTTGTGGGCATTTCCACGGTCCATCTAGGACAATATATAACCGCATATTTCAGTAAATTCAAGCATGATCATTTATTTGAGAAATATAAACTACCTAATTTAATTAACTTTTCACCTGTTTTGGTCTGATTGGGAAATTTAGTTCTTTCCATGGTCTTGTTTTGCTGCCAATCATTTCGTCCATTAAAATGCAGTATTGAGAGGGCTGGTAGACGAACTGAAAGGTATAAAATGATACAATACCACAAGAAATATTAAGTTGAGAATTTCTGTACCTCTGTCTTTGGAGTTTCCTTGGCATCTTTCTTAAGAAGAAACGGATTTCCAAAGAGATTTTCCATCTATAGAATCTGAAAATGCGAGGAAAAATAAAATAATTCGGGTGTTGTCATAGGACAATGTGGACAAACAAATCGATCTAGCACAACTTCAATATAGCTATAAAAATAACGTCGAGTATCGCAGACACATTTACAATTCTGGTTATAAACCAAGTTAAGACAAATGAAAGTCAACCGACTAGTCATGGTGGAAGTGAAACTAACTGCAGATAAGTCGCAGATACTTTTCGTATGATGGAAATGCTAATAGAACGAGCTTACGAAGCCATTTTAAAAAAAAACTAGGGCAAGCGAGGCCTCGAGAGGCGAAGAGTCCTAATTTATAGCTTACGTATACATATTAGACTAATGCTATGATATGTAACATGCGAATCTGTAATTGAGGCACAGAATACGAGCATAAATAGATTCGAGCAAATATACGAAATAGCGATTCGCTATAACAAAACTTTAACTTCTTAGTCTTTAAGAAAAAAAGAGAAAAGACGGTCTTTCAAAAGACCAGCATTTACAGTACACCGTTTGGGTTAGGTCGCACTGCTGGGACAGATATTCGAATTACTATTTTTTGTAAAAAAAATGTTTTGTATAAATTCTTGCAAAAGATTTTTTCCACTATCATGTATTTTGACCCCATAATACACAATGAAGCGAACATTTTTTTTGTTAAATTCGTATGTTACATAGGTAAAAAAATCATTAAGGTCTCGATTGAAATGGTAGATCACTCTGGAGCTGCAGTTATTGACTGATCGAGTGCTTATCGAGTTTAATGTTAAACCTAATACATCCTCCCTCTTATTTCCTTTCGCTAATTCTCATGTATTCTATGCAAATCTGATGTTTAGACATTTGGAAGACGACAAATAATTCTAAAACATAATTCATCAATACGCCACATAATGTGAGATATCATTCATGGATTAACGAAAAGAACACACGATGGATTAATTCGACTATTGATTTATAAACGGACAGAATAGATGGATTGCTTCTTTCGCAATGTTCTCTGCTGTTTATCATTTCTTCCTGTTTTCCTTCGGTTATCCTTATCCATTCATTCGGGTTATCCACTATTTCTCTTCACTATTATATCTCTGATTCACATACGGTCATTGTTTATACAATAGGTGAAGAAATAAATACGTGTCTTTTACGTGATTGACGTTAGTCTCTGTCTGTTTCTCTGGTGTCTCTTCTCCCCTAATCGTCTCTTTTCTTTGTCTACCCTCTCTATTCTTCTCTTTCTCTTTCTCTTCTCTCATTCTATCGATCGTCTTTCAATCCTCCACGTGGAATCACAATGAGACACACTTTACGTTCAACTACAATTCTTAATCCTTCTCACAGTTTTGTTAATTCGATTGGAGATGTAATAGATACTGAAGAGAAGCTCTCTTCATTTTCCTAATCAGTGTAAAAAAATAAAGTAAAAGAAAAAGTTTTTTTTAAAATCAAGCTATTAGTTAAATCAAGCGTCGCTTTTTAAAAATATATTTTCATTTTTTTTAAAATGTCAGGAATAAGATTCCATTGTTGACTCTTTAATTGGTAGGTAAGAATAAGGAATGAATGATGTGGAATAGTATAATTCGTATAGCTGAGATAAGGTATGTCCATCCATGATATTGAATGGAGAAATGGAAAGAGGACGTTTAATGGAGGGGTAGAGACGTGTCTTGTGATACGAATGTGAGTCGAATGAAGGGAAAGGGGCGGGAGAATGGAAAGGGGAGGGGGAGAGGGAGGAGGGGGAGAGGGAGGGGGGATGAGGGAGAGAGAGAGACCATCGTCAATCCCCGCCCATCTCTCGCAAGACAGCGCGCGTCTATGCGAAAAAGAAAGAATACGTATGGGGGAATAATACATCTGAACTGTCGCTATTACTTCATTTTCATCCTTTTATCATGTCTATTTATCTTCTCCCTCTTATTCTTCACATTTTCAACTATCATTTGCCATAGTTTTCTAGATTTTATGCATTTACATTCACTATCGTTTACTGATTGATTATATTGTCATTTATTTGCTTTTATTTCAGATATCGATTAATTGATATGATCTACAAGTGAATCGATTGGATGTTATGGTTGAAGGAGTCACAATTGGAAGTGGGGGCCATTCGGGGTCTTCATCTTCTTCCCATTCATCATCTTCTTCTTCCTCTTCCAAAAGTAGAGACACGAGAATACTCATTCGAGTTTCTCCTTTAGTCCAAGCAGAAAGGATTCACTCCTTTTTCGATCGAAGTCTCTCTTTGGCAAAGCCTCCCATTGGGTAATTACAACTCCCTATTCTTATTTTACAATGTGCACTTAACTTTCATCTTTATTCATCAAACCTTTTGTTAAAGAGTCAAATTAATTCTAGAATTGGTATTGTTCATCTAGTTCATAAGTGACTCATGGTTAACAATGTGTCCATTCCAATCTCCTTTTTCATTACAGATGTGGTTTCGTGAAGAAAGTTCAACGTAAATCAGGCGACAAAGTGATAATCTCAATAGAAGATGCATCAATAGCACGTAGACTTGTCTCTTCCTTCTCAGATTCAAGATCCAAGATTGATGGACATGAATTCACTATCGAATTATATAGTTCTGATCACTCTAAGTGAGTTAAACTATTCAATAGATTCATTAGAAATAATTGAAATGAATAGAAGAGATATAAATGGAGGAGATACTAATTGGGTTGAGAATAGTGAGAAGGGAGAGAGAGGAGGTATCTATTGGAAGGCCTAGTGTGTCTTCTCTCCCTCTCTTCCTCGTGTCTCTCTCTACACACTCTAGTCAGCTGCGTCCTAATCGATAGAAGGAGAGAGGGAGGGAATGGGAGAAGGAGTAAGGGGAGAGGGGGAAGGGAAGGGAGGAGATGAGTGAGGGGTCGAGTCATACTCAAGTAGAAATAGAAGGGAATAATCATCAATATCTTCCAGATCTCTTTGTTCTCCATCAAATATCAACGGAGACGAGAAGAAAGAGAAAGAACCGACCAGGTATGAGTATTAGAATGAATGAATGGATGATTTGAGATACATTGATTACAATGGCGAATTCACAGTATTGAATGAATAATTACGAATATAATATGGCTCTTATTTATATATCAGTATTAGTTCGTGTCTTCAGAATGTCTTCATGCCCATCTGAATCCTCTCCATCCACTTCGACAAAGAAAGAACATCATTCATCATCTCGCCCCTCTACATCAATTAATGATTCAATGAGGAATGAGTGAGTTTATATCTCCATTCCCATTCAACATCCAATAGTGTTAGATCGTGTGAAGAAGAGAAAAGAGAAGAAGGGAGAGACACATACGACCTTTAGTCAATGACTCCCCTCTCTCTCTCCCCCCCCCCCCCCCCGTTAGAGGCGTTGTCAGGATGGGAAAAGATTCCTACTCTATTCAGTATAGCTCCCTCCCTTCTCTTCCTCCTTCTCCACTTTCTCTGTGATTGGTCATCTCCCATCCTTTCCAATATAGAGTAGTCCCTCTCTCTCTCTCTCTCTTCTCTCGGTCATTTATCCTTCTCCTTCTCTTTCCACACTTCATCTCCATAGTGATTAGACCCCCTAGTAGACGTCCCCCCTCTTCTTCTTTTTCTCCTTTCCCCATGGCCCCTTCCCTCACCCCTCTCTCCCCCCTCCCCTCTCCTCCCCCGTCTCCCACTCTCATTGGGTACTCTCTCCCTCCATCGATCGATGGCTTTGTCCCCTCTTTATTTCTCCCTACTCTCTCCTTTTAAACACTATTTCGTCTTTCTCTGTCTCTCTATTCCTCTATCCTCTCTCTCTCTCACAACTCTCCCTTTGCCCATTCGTTTGGAAAGGGAGGAGGAGAGGGACGGGGAGGGGGAATGAGAATGGATGAAGAAAGGAAGGAAAGAGGGAGGATGGAAAGGGGGAGGGAACGAGGGAGGAGATACGAGGAACGAATGGCAAGGGGAAAAGAAGAAGGGAACTTACGAAATACGAGGGATGAACACAAGGGGTGAAGAGATGAGGAGAGAGGAATCAAGGAAAAGGAGGGAATGAGAGGGAATATATATCTTGAAGTATTGGTGACAATTTATTCTAATAGAGATATGGAGAATTATAAACGTATATTGAAGAATACGAGATGAGTGTATGGATATAATGTGTTCGTTATTAAGATGTCTTCCTTCATCATCTTCATCCATTCCAATTGATCCATACGAGGGAATTGTCGCTGTTGCCATGCATAAACTTCCATTTATGTGTGAGAGTATTATCAAGGTAAGAATGAAGAGAAGGAAAGGAGAGGAAGATGACCATTATTCTTCAGGAGATTCTTAGTGCTGGATTAAGAGAGATTGGAGGCTATCTCGATCATTTCACTGATGATTCGGGAAGAATGAAAGTTCTTCTCAAGAGAACAATTCTTCTTGAAGAAACTCCATGTGAAGAGAGGATAACAGTGCAGGTAGAAGATGGAATATTCACAGTGTTCTCAGTATTCTATTCAGGGAGAGGAAGTCGCCTACACAACATTACCACTGGATGAAACTCGCAAATTGTATGATAGATACTTGGCGGTACGTTAGACACATCTTTACATTTTTCTTTAATATATTGTTGATCTCAAATGGATGTGTTTGTTCAGAGGTCAAAGTCTCATTCATCCGTTCCTTCAACATCATCATCTTCTTCATCTTCATATCCATCTCGTTGTGCATTGAATAGAGATGTCTTCAGTTACAATTCATCTCGAACCATCTTCCTTCCTTGTCTCACAAAAGGAACAACGAAGGATTTCATTCGAAAGAGATTCCATAAGATCGGAGAAGTCCTGAAAGCTGAAGTGAAGAATATCAATTCCGTCTCTCCCCATGCAATCGTTGAATTCGCTCATTCTCAAGCAGCAGTTATGGCAATGGAAGATTATGAAAGAGAACAAAAAGACGAAGGAGGAAAGAATCCATTGAGGAATAGAGTCAGTTATCCCATTCTATTAATCCATTCAATTATCAATTCAGAAACGTCCATACTTCATTCCTAGTTCACCTTCCCTTCGTGTTTGGGTCGCTAATCTTCCTTCTTATGAAGAAGATTATGTGAAGAAGAAATTAATGGAAATGATAAAAGGAGCTCAGAATGCAACTGTGGTTGTTGATACGAGAAGAAGAGAAGGAATAATCGACTTCGCTTCTCAAGATGTCGCCAAACACTATCTTGAAGTACTCAAAAGTTCCCCGTAAGTTCAATTCCCTAATTGATTTTAAACCGACGTGATTCATTGTATTGAAAGGGATTGATTCTAGTGAGTGAATACTCTCCATCCTTCGATCCAATTGAATTCACTCGTTCATACACACAATTTCCCTCTCTTTTCACTCCTCTTTCTCCATCTCTCCTCTCTCTCTCTTCCCTCTCTCCTCACTCTTTCCAATATCCACCCTTTTTTGCCATGTTTCTCGTACAAAGAATAAGAAAAGAAGAAGTGAGTAGAGTGTATGACCTTCTGGATGAATTTGAGGAGTGAGAAAGAGAAAGAGAAATGGGGTCATGTTCCTCCGATGACAAGAGTGGCCATACAATGAATAGGATGAATAATACTCAAATAATATGTATTTTATAAATTACGAGATGTGAGCAAATTCGATGTAAACATAATTCTCTCTTTTTCAGTATCATGCAACAGAACGGTCAAGTTCAAACTTGGCTGGTGGCTGATTTCTGCAGTGAAGATCTATATACTCATTTTCGAGATAGAAGAGGAGTTTGTCCAGGAAGTAAAGAAGTGGAAATGGTATCAATTCTCTCAAAGAGAATCATCAGTGATTCTCATAGAGAGGAAGCCAATGCCAGAATGGAAAAGTGAGTTGATTATGAATGATCTCTAGAGGAAAGAATGGATTAGATGAGATTACTGTCTTGATTACAATAATAATTGTGATGATTTCAGACTAAGAGGAGGAGATGAGAAACCAGCGGAAAAGAAGAACAGTATCAATGGAGAAAATGGTATGACTTATATTATATTTGAGTGGAAGGAAAACAAGAGAAAATTTGTGAATGATGATAGTCATCTCGATATCATATCAAAATGGATTAATATTAGTAGATAATTGTGCATATCAGTTTATGAAATTAACAAGATATAAATGGTTCTGTCTCAGGTAATCACGCTCATTCTCCTTCTTCAAGTAGAAGATCGAATGCAGAAGATAGGAGATCTGGTGATTCCGGTGAGTGAGAGGAAGAGAGGGAAGGGGATAGAATAGAGAAGGGGAGAGATAAAGGAGATTCATTACAGGATTCAGTGAAGATCGAGATAAACTTCTTGCATTGGATAGTGATGATGATGAAGTGAGTTAATCATTATATTGGGAATAGATGGAGAGAGATTAAGAATAGATTGGAAGGGGGAGATCATAGTTGACCCCTCATATTAACAGGTATTGGAAGCGAAATGGACGAAGGCTGCAATTCCCATTGATAGGAGTGGAGAGAATGGAAAATTGAGAGAGAGATTGATGAAGATGGGAGATGCAATGGAGGAATTTTACAAGATTCTTCCTCAGAAGGAGAAGAAAGTCAAGAAAGAAGTTGAAGAAGAAGGAAGAGAAAATAGCGAGAAGATGAAAAGAGACGATAAGATTAACTGCTTCAGAGATGCACTTCTCAATGTCAGTACTCCATTGAAGGTACGCATTCTATCACTATTAATGAAAAGCTATTTATTCTTACTGGCGTTACATTTATAATTGATTATTGTTAGAAGAGAGACAGAATGTGCTATTTGCAGGCTCGACCAATTGAGGATATGGGAGGTTATCGAGGAAATCCATTGAGATCTCCTCCTATTCCAATCTCTCCTCTCAATGGAGATAGAAGACACACGTAAGAAAATTCATCAGAATTATTTATGTTGAAAAACGAAAATGATACTTTTATTAGTGTCTGTAAAGCTATGATAGAGTTGCCGATGCGATCCATTGTTTCATGATTTTGCCAGAATAGTTTCTTATTGTGTCTCGACTATCTTGATCATGCTCATAATATATAATTGAGTGTTCGATCCCCACCCTCTGGAAGTCGTCCAGCTCCTCTTCATATTAATATCCCTCCTTCCACTTCAACTGCACATTCAAATACAAATCATTCCCCTTATGTAAGTTCTTCATTTATCTCCATTATTGTACATCATTCAATTCTCTTCATTACAGACTCGTCTTCCATCATCTTCATCTCGTCATCCTTCAATCTCAACTCCTTCTACTCTTACTCCTCGTAGTCAAACGATGCCATCCACAATCAATCGACCTCCCTTCCCAATTGAAACAAATGGAGATCATGGATGGAATAATGGAATAGGAGGAGGAATGGGAAGCAATGTAGGAACGGTGAGTATTTACATATATTTATTCTTCCATTTGTTCTTATTGTGAAACATGTTCCATACATTCGTAGATAGCTAATGTTGATGAGGAGTAGGAACACCTATTGATAGTATTCAATGTAATTATCTAGAATGTATTAATTTCAGCCCACATCATCTCGTATTCCATTATCTCGACGTGAAAGTGTTTGTTCCAATTCATCTCAATCTCATACTCCACTTCCTCCACCAATTCCTTCAACAAGTAATACAGGATACACTCCCACACCACTCAAAAGTCCACCTGTCACTTCGTATGTTACTTATCTCATTTCCTTTTGGAATTCCATTGTGCATAAGTGAAATATTATTTGAATAATCCATTTATGCAGATGGAGTGCCAATGCATGGAAGCCATCATCTCTTTCATCTCCCAATCCATCTTCAATTAATCGATCAAGACCTTCTATCGATTCTCATCACAAACCATCAACTCCTTTGATTTCTCGACCTGGATTGCCTAAAATGGATAAGGTGAGAGATGAATACAGATTTCGAAAAAAAGTCACATTTAATTTAAACCCCATCGTTGTGTCAATGTATCTAATGTAAGTAATATGTAATTTTCAGCCTGGATACGGTCATAATTCTTCTTCGTCTCTTCCGAAAACTCATTCGTTACCTCGAAGTACTTCAATGAATGAGAAGAAACCGAACATATCGAGAGAATCTTCAAAGGATATCGTGAACAATTTCATCCAGAATAAGGTATGATTTAGAATTATTTGGTTGGGATAAGAATGGAAGAAAGACAGATCCGGTATGAACCTAAAAAAATAAATAATGATGAATGATTTTTCAGAATGGTCCTGATGTGAAGAAAATGCCACGAATTCCGAAGAAGGAGAACAGAGAAAGGGATGAAAAGGATGAGAGAAGGGAGAAGAAGAGAGAGGAGAAAGATAGAGAAAGAAGAGAAGAGAGGAAGGAGAAGAAAGAAGATCGGAAGAAATCAAGGGAGAATGAATCAAAAGAAGAAAAGGCTAAGAGGAAGGAATTAAAGAGGAAAGAAAGAGAGAAGGAGGAAAGGAAGAAGAGTATGAATGAAAAAGAGAAGGTAAGAAATGTGAAATTGAGATTGATCTGAAACGAATAAATTTTCAGAAGAGGAAGAATATGGAAAGTGAGAAGAAGAAAAAGAAGAAGCAAGCAAGAACATTGAGTGATTCTGCTGATTCTGATTTCGATTCTGATGATAGCATATTCAAGGTACTCTTTGATCTTCCCCTCTCTTTATATCTTCATTCTCAATATTTGAGGTTGGATCATCATCAAAACAAATGGCGGATGACGAAGCATTAGCTCGATCTCTAGCTGGATCTTCCATGTATGATAGAGTTAAAGTGAGAAGAAGTGGATCGAATAGAGAAGAAAAGAAGAAGATCGATGCACTTCAAGCTATTAGAAAGAAGAAAAAGAAGGAAATGAAGACTGTAAGTTATTTATCTATCCACTATCGAAGAATAGAAGAGAGAGAAAGATAAGAGATCACATCTTATCTGATAGATAATGGGTACAATGAAATGACGTCATCCAAAGATTAGAAGGAAGAAAATTTGTGCAAACGAATGATGATTACAGAAGAAACGAGCCCATCTTTCATCGTCTTCCGAATCAGAAGGAGAAATTAAAGAAAGTGGAAAGAAAATGAAGAAAGAAGAAGAAGAAAGTAGTGATGATGAAGAAGAAAAGGAAAGAAGAATGAAAGAAAAGAAGAAAGAGAAGAAAAGAGAGAAAGAACGAAGAGAAACTTCTGATGAATCTGATAGTGATGACGAAAGAGAGAAAAAGAGAAAGAAGAAAGAAAAGAAGGTGAGCAAGAAGATTAACTATTAAATAAATTCAATTGAAGGTTTCAAAGAAGAATTCGCTTCTTGATCTTTTCTCTGATGATGCAGATTCTGTGAAGAGTGAAAAGAAAGAGAAATTATCGAAGAAAAGAAGTCATGATAGAGGTATAATATTGATTTTGATTGCAATCTAAATAATCTAACTCCTAGATGATTCTCCATCGACTTCTCATCCTCCACCAGGGAAGAAAGTGAAGAAGGAAGAAACATCTTCAAGTGGATCTGAAAGTGAAGAAGAAAGGAGTAGTAAGAAGAGTGAAATATCTATTAGTAGTCGAACAAGAGATGACAAGATTAGAAGATTATCTGAGAGTTCTGTTGCGACTGAGAAGGTTTGTGGAATGAAAGAGAAAGAGAAATGGAATGAATGATTACAGGATGAATCATGGAAGAGTCCTGCTAGTGGAAGTGTTGAGAAGGAAATTAAGGAAGAACCGAAAGAGGTAAGTTGATGTTTAGATCAATGAATGTATTCAATTATTCTCATTTTCATTGTACTTTCCTATCCAATCAATCAATAATTTCTCTTCAGGATCGTCCTCCTCCTCGTTTAATGACGAAGGCAGCAATGAAAGAATTCGGAGGAGGTCCATCTTCTTCTCCTGCTCAATTAAATAAAGTATGTCATCTATCATTCTATCTACTTTTCATTCGCATGAGCATGATAGTATATCTTCATTCCTCCTATCAATCGATCATCGATCGATAGGATGAATGAACTATTGTATATTGTGGCAATCATTGTGGCTGTCGACAATGCTTTCGATACGTGTTGTGAATTAAGGATGAAACGGGACGGAGTTTGATACTTTCGTCGGAAGATTCGTCTCAATCTTCTTCTGATTCTGATGATGAAAAAGAAGAAAGAGAAGAAAGAAAAGAAGATGAAGAGAATAGAGAAGAAGAAGAAGAAAGAAATGATGAAGTGAAGATGGAAGAAGAAAATGAAGAGAAGAATGAAGACGAGAAAGAAGAAAAAGGAGAAGGAGAAGAAGTAATAGAAGAGAAGAAAGAAGATGAGATAATTGAAGAAGAGAACGAGGAAGAAGGAGAAATGAGAATGGAAATGGATGATAATCATTCAATAGAGAAAGACGATGAGGCAGAGAGTGCAGTGAGAGGATTGGAATCACCGACTGATGAAGTTATTGAGGTATTCATTGATGTGATCATATGTTGAAGTTTATATTATAGATAAATGTATATGTATGTAGTAGTAATGAATGTTGTGCGAATGATAGTGCATACTGAATGGCTTCAGTTGACATAATCAATCGATTGAACACTTAATACAGTATACAAATTGAATATTCGTTGCAGGAAACAGAGAAGGCAGTTGAATCGATATTCGATGAAGAAGAAGAACCAGAAGCAAGATATCCATCAAATGACTTCCTCAATCCAAGTGATATGAATGTAAGTTATTCATCGATCGTTTAAATGAATGAATGATATATAAATGATTAATTTCAATTTCAGTTATCATCATCATCATCACAATGTTCATCACCGAAGATTCCTCTTTCTTCATCTCTATTACATCGTCCAACTCCCATTCATCCTCATTCTATTCCATCTCCTTCTATTCTTTCACCATCTCCAATTCATTCCCATATTCTTCAATCTCATTCAATTCCTCCTTCAATCTCATCTCCATTAATATCTCCATCTAATCATCTAATTTCTCCATCTGGATCTCGACCATCATCAATTCATCAATATCGTCAGTTATTCATTCTCTCTCTAATCAATAAGTTTCGTAATTCAGAAGTTCGTCCAATTTCTCAAGAGTCTTCATCTCAACATCTTCATGATGATAATGGAGGAATTATCCATCAAGAGGTACAATTCATTCCTTATTTATCTCATCACTCCTTCAATTCGAACAGTACCTTACCGCGTGAGATAGTAATAGAATGCCGAATAATCTAATTTGTTCGTAGATCAATCAGAGGGGGGGAGGTATCAGAGGGAGTGAGACAGAATAGTTGAAAGCTCTGTGTAAGAATGAGGACGTGTTCATTGATTGACCCGTTGAGTTGATTGAATGGGAGTGGTCTATGAGAGAGGAGAGAGAGAGAGGAGAAGAGCGTACAGTGAGGGGGCAAAGAAGGAAGAATTAGAGTGAACATACGATCAACAAATGAAATGAAGAGAGACAACAACAGAAAAGGGCATTATATGCACAATGAAGAGGTGAAGAGAATGAAGAGAAGGAAGAAGAGAGGGAGGTGAAGAGAATGAGAGTAACATGGAACATGAGAGAGATCAATCCATATTCAATGTCAGTAAGAATTGAGTGAGACCAAAGTAGATACGACTCTTAGTATCCAATGGAAGTATTAATGAATGACGTGGAATAGATAGAGTAGTTCGATGAATGTCGTGTATTGTGATCATGTTGATAGGAAAGACGATCTATGGTCTGTTAGAAAGAGAAGAGAAGAGATTGAACTTATGAGACGAAGATCTATTGAAAGAGAGAAAGAGATAGGAGGAAGTTGACTATTCTCGGTATTCATAACAATTGATTATTCGTTCTTCAGTCTAAAGTCTATTCATTAGGATGAAATCCCTTTCGACCTAGGGGTAATCTCACCTCTTTCCTTGTTTGGTGCATTCCCTCCTCTCTTCCTTCTCTTTCTTTCTCTTCACTCTCTTCGATATCTTCATTCTCTCATTCATTCCTTATCGTATGCGCTTTCTTTCCACTATTTAGTGACTACTCAGCACTAGGAAAGAAGAAAAAGAGAAGATTAGAAGAGAGAATAAAGAGAAGAGATCGATAGATGGATTGAGGGAGGGGAGGAGGTAGATCAGAGTAGAAAGAAAAGAGGGGAAGCGATGATTCGACTCTGTTTACACTACAACATTCGTACTTGGGAAGATAAGAGAATGTTGAGAGATGAAGAAGAAAGATTGAACGAAAGAGAAAGAGAAAATAGGGTTAATCGAATGAAGTTATACAAGATGGTTAGTAGTACGGATAAAGTGGAATTCGGATTGGAGACGAGTGAACAATTTGTACAATAATGAATATTGTTCAGAAGACGTGGACTTCGCACGGCTCATCTTCAGATGGATTTTCTCCTTCTCCTAATTATCATCCAACAATGAATAAAGAAGAAATCATTAGGGTATGCATTCATTTACTTATTTTACTAGAAAAAGGAATATAATGTTGTGTTACGTAGAACATGTGAGAGTGTTGACTGTAAACCGTACCGATGGTCTCATCTTCCTTTTTCTCATCTTCCTTCTTCTCTTCATCATTCATTCATTCGTCTCATTGGAAGTCTCAATCTTCATCTCTTCATTTCTCTTCATGAGACTTGTAATCCCTTCTCTCTTCATTTCTCCCATCTCAGTCTTCAAGGGGACTAGGGGGAGGGATGGGAGTGAGAGAAGGGAACGATGCAACAAACGTCTCTCCCTTCCTCCACTAGGCACTGCCAGGCACGTTGCCCCCTCTCTCCCCTCCCTCCCCTCGCTTCTTTTTTATAGATTGCAACCTTCCCTCCCCTTCTCTTCCCTCTCCCCCAGTCCCTCCCCTCCCCCCCTATTTTCCCCTCACCATCAAACCCTCTCCACAATACGTCAGTTCCCTCTTTTCCTCTCTCTATCCAACTAACTCTCTCTCTATTTTTTAGCCTCTTCTTGGATGGAGAGAGAGAGATAGATAGATGTGTGCTCCCCTCTCTCCCAGTCTCTCCTTCCCTCCTCTCGCCTCCCTTTCTCATCCCTTCTTTCCTTCCTCCTCTCTTCTCTCTCTCTATTCTCCTCCCCCTTCCCTTCACTTCCATTCGAACATCCCTTCCTTCTCCACTGAGTGAGACTCTCTCTCCCCTTTCCTCTTCTCTTTCCCCTCTCGCAGTATCTCCATTCGATAGAGGGGAAGAATGAGTGTTATAGAGGAGTGATCTATTCTCTCTCTCAATCAATAAACACTTTTCTCATTCATCACTGCCTATTCTTCATATTCCATCATCATAGTCTTCTAGTCTTCTCTCCCCCTTCTCCTCACTTACCTACCTCAACCTCCCTTTCCATCTACTGGTCAATATCTTCTACAAGAGTGTCATCGTTGTTGCCATTAATTGGCATCTACCTCAATCGTCCATCCATAATTTACTGTATTAATCCATCTAATCGATCTCTTCTCTATGAGTTCATCAACGGATTCATCTCCTTCATCATCAGTTGATCCTTCTTCATCATCTCAATCAATTAAACGTCCACGAAAATCATCAGAACCCCATCGATTTGTTCCCCCTTCATCATCTTCTTCCATTCTTCTTCCATCAAATCAAGACGAAGAAGTATCATCACAATCTAATCCCTCTCTTCCTCCTTCATCCTCCCTTCCCTCTTCCATCCCCTCTTCCCTTCCTTCTGGAATAGATCCAGTCGCCTTCCTGAATATCGCCTCATCTCTGGCCATGTCTAATATGCTCTCTCAATCGAATGCTGCAATGGGAGTAAAAGCAATGGCTACAATGCTTGGATTGGCAGGTCAACAATCTCCTCTTTCTTCCCTTTCTTCTCTTTCTTCTCTCTCATCACTCTCATCAATTCCTTCAATTGGATCGATGGGATTAGGAGGAGGAAGATCTCAACTTGATCTCGCTTCACTTCTCAGTCAGAATCGTCTTCTGAATGAACAAGAAAGAATGAATCAATTACTTCAAGAGAATCTCAATCGAACGAGTGCATTGAATGAAGAAATTCTTCGTCGAAATGCAATGAGTATGAAGAGAAGTACGACTCCAACTATCATTCCTCCCATTCCAAGGAAGAGAAGTGCACCTCCTAGTGTTAGCAGTAAGGAAATTGAAGGATTCAAAGAAGAAATGCAAAGAAGACTTCATGATATCCTGAATCAAGAACTAATGGAAGATGATGAGAAGGAGATAATAGTGAAGGATATGGATAGAGAAGGAGAGAATGAAATACCAATGGAAGCAGATTCAACTCAAGGAGGACTACAGAGTGCATCAAGTGCATTTCGAATTGTTCGAGTTGGAAGAAGAAGTCCTCTCTTTGTATCACTTTCTCCCTCTGGTAGTGATACTTCCTCCTCTACTCCTCCTTCTCCTCTTTCTCAATTAACGAAACAAGGAATACGAGAACTATTGGATAGACACAATAGAACTCTTTCTCCCATTCGATCCGATATGAATGATGAAGAATTTAAAGAGGTTAGTTATTCTCACTCTATTCCTTCTAATTGATTGGTTAGAGATTGGAAGAGAAGATTGTGAGTGTATGTGGTGCATAGTAGAGAGTGAGAAAGAGAGCATCCGTCCCCTCCCCTTCCCTCCTTCCCTTCCTTCTCCCTCCTCTCATTCTCTTGACTATCTACTCTATCCTTTCCATCCAACCGACCTTCACATAATTAAGATAGCGAGAGTTCCTAAAATGCTTAGAGAGGTCAGCAATCGTAGTTCTCAAACTAGCGAGAAACAAATAGAAGTGTAGTGATCAATATTCGTATTTGCAGAAGTTCCCATTGAAATGGAATGGAAGAATAGGAATGAAGAAGAGTGAGATAACTACACAGTGGTTGAAACTTCATGGAGATGAGGACTTACTCAATTCGGTTCGTAGATACTATTCTATATACTTAAATATTTCATCTTATAAATAAATAAAAAAATGAATGAAATTGAATATGATTGCTTCCATTGCAGGTGTTTCCTCCTTTCGATTCAATCACTAAAATCACAGGAAAATTCCGAATGGACAATGACAGTGTTCAAGGTAAGAATAACATCGAATTCATGTTATTCGTATTTAATTCTTTTCCACAAAAAATCAATAATATATCTTCTTCTGAGACTTTAATAATTCTAATTGACGGAAATGTATCTTAGATTTATAGATAGAAGATCGTAATAAACGAGAATTATTTATAAGTAATTAATGTTTTAGGACTTCTGAATTCGATGGACAGAACAGAAGATAATGCGTGTCTAGTAGTTACTCCAGCAGGAAAAACATTGGATGAAGTGAGAGACAACAGAGAACTATTCACCAAGAATCTCGTCAACTTTTTCACTGAAAAGGTAATTTTTATATTTCACTTTCGCTCGAAAAGAGGGAAATTCTTTATCGAAATCTGATTGCAGGTTGTTGCCGGAATCACGGAGTTCACTCATCGAAATGGTCAGACATACATTGGTCATTACTTCGCTCCTGGACCATTTGTGGCTGATTATCTCAGTCCCAAATATCCCGACTTCCTCGATCTCCTTAATGCGAAATATGCTGATGCATTTCTTCTCGTTCTTCTAAAGAGGAAAGAGGAATAGACTTCTATTATCCTTCTTACCCTTTCTCTTTCTTCTTCGATTACAGTACCCCTTCATGGTCTCATCCCGATTTAGTTAGTCTTTGTCCGAGTGATTATTGATCGATCGTTGTCAGTTGATACCGTACCTCTATATTCCTGTATTCCACTGCCCAATCTCTCCTTTGTATCTCTAACAATCGATCTTCTTCGTCACATCATTTCCATTAATTATATTGACTACCATTGTAATAAGTTCCCTTTTCTTCCTTTTGTACTAATCAACAATTGCATTCCTCATTCTTATCACATTGATTGTATATTCATGGTCTTCTCTCATCTACGGTTCTTCCCGGTTTTTTCATCCCGTTCCTTCAATCTAATCGACTCCTATCCCTTCCCCTCTTCCCCTTTCCTTTCCTCTACCCATCCACTCTCATTCATAACGAGGTTCTCTTTCAAAGTACGGTAGTATTACTCAGTCCCGTACTCTTCCTACCCATTAATAATGTAGTCTAACCTTTTCTCTAACTTTTATTTATTGTTGCGATATTGTTGAACGAGGTTCGAATGAAGAGGAATTATTATACAGTCTTTTGACACAGTAAGCAAGTAAATGATAATTATTCCCAATAAGAGCTCAGGATAATCAGGATAACATTCATTTCTCTGCTTCATTCGCTGTAGTGAATAGAGATTGTAGTAAATATGAATGTAGTATCTAGAGGAAGAAAGATCTCACGACTGTTATTGTATGTGAGTGGGAGGAGGAAGAGAGAAGGAACGAATTCCCTCTCTGTAGACATACAATTTGCACGTCTTCAGTAGTCAAACCACACCAAAACGGAACACCATTACGAAATATCTTCACATTCCGTTTCATTCCCCTTTCCGGTTACTAATTATTGTATCCGGCACAGTTTCTAGCCGACACAATCAAATAACAACAATTCCGCCGAATATTCATTTCAAACGAATTAAACAGAGTCTTAAAAATTTGAATGAGACCAAATTTAGAAAAAAAAATTTCCAAATTTTTTTTACTCAAGCAAAAGTTCACATTCTTGAAAAAAATACGATAAGATCTTTTTAGCCTAATATCATGAATTTATCGTGAAAACATTTCTAAAAAGGATCTTCAAAATTGGAATGAAACTAAAATTCAATTTCAATTTTTTCTTTGTCAGATCTGTCTTTGTCAATCGGCAACTCTTTTCGCTTCACTAATAGGAAGATACACAGATCTTTCTCCGCGTTCTCATATATAAAATCAAGCGAATAGCACTTATCTTGTCATCTTTGAAGAGTCCTACTGTCTAAATAGATATTTCCGAATATTGAAAAAAAATGTATTATCTATCTAGTAGGATAAGAAGAGTCGGATCAGAATCCTACTTCTGTGAATAGAAATGATGATATACTTTCTCCATTTCTATATGCGGTCAGACAGATGGGACAAAAAGAAACATTATTTTAATCAATTTATGGAGAAAAAATAAAAAGATTAATGCACAGACATGGTTTCTTCACAGGAATGAAAAAAACAGCAACAAGAAAACATGGCCCTGGTCCAAATATTTTGCAAGTATCTATAATATAATATTGAGTGTTTCCCTTGTCCCAGCATTCAAGGATGAATAGAATGACCCCTAATTCACTCTTGTTTTTGTATTGGTTCTTCCTTTTGGGTGACCTCCGATTCCATGGATCGATATCTCTATTCGAAATAGACCTCCTTCCTATTCCAAAGAGTTATGCTCTTTCGAATGTTGTGGTACAAAAAGAGGGCGAAATGCGTGAGAAAGTGAAATGAAGTGGAATTGGAATATGAGAGGAGACGGATATGATTCATTGTGACTGAGAATGAAGAGAAAAGAGAGAAGGGAAGTCTGATCCGAAAGGAAATCTTTAGATCAATCTCACTTTCTCCCTTCTCATTTCCGCATATCATGTGCCTCGTGGTGTAGTGGCTAATAGGATTGACTGGCTCGCAGCTGGTGTTGGTCGCCCCTGGTTCGACTCTAACTAGTGGCAAATGTTTCTCTTTCTCTCCACTCCTACTCTGACCGTATAAAAACCCCTCTCAGAACATCACGATGGTACTCCCAACTTCCAGATAGCATTCGCACTGCTCCCAATATCCGAATGTTCAAGCGTCGACTTGAAAACCACCCCATCATCGCTCATTTAGCCAAACTCACCTAACCCAGGAGAGTCCCCCCCCACCCCATTCCTGCTCTCCCACCTTATTATGTAACGATTCGGTCTCGTTGCGCCTCGGACGTAGATAAATTATTATTATTATATTACCTCTCTCTTTCTCTCCTAATCGATTTGATTTGAGTAGATCAAAGTGAGATTCCTTTCTCTTTCTCATCTCATTTGCACTTTCCAATTCACTTTCTTCACTTTCACCAATGCCATAAAGAAGAAGAAGAAGAAGAGTGAGGATTGAAATGGGTCGAGAAACTTCTCCTTTATGGATGTTAGCTTGTCCCTTCCTTCTCCTCACTGATACAATTGAATGAGAAGGAGGAATATCCTTTCTGACATTGATCCCTATCTCTTATTCATTCCCGTCATTCCTTCTTCATATCTTCTTCATTGTCCTTTCTTCACATATTCTGATTTCTCTTCTCATAATTCTCTCTCTTTGTTATCCTTACTCGATCATCTTCACTTTTATCTTGATCTATTACAACTAGGGCAATTTCGATATTTTCTTGTGGTCAGAATCGAGCAGTTAAATTGGATTAGCGAGAGAGTGAGGGGAGAGAGGAGAGTCGAATTCATTCTTCGCCTCGCGCGCCTAGCGGAGCGGTCGGCGAGCGCCCGAAGGGCGCGAGACGACCGCGGAGCGTCACGGGGCGAGCGTAGCTCGCCCCAGCCCCCGGCAGGGGCCTCCGGAGGACTAGCCCCCGGAGGGGGCTATCGGAACTGTTAAATTGGGTCATTCTGATTGGGGTTCTCATAGTTTGAATGGCACTCGAGACTTCTCTTGACATCCTTTCACCTTCATTCCTCCTTCTCCACAGATTGGTCTCTTCACTTTCTTTATCCAAATAGCCTCACAGTCAATCCGGTAGCCCCCTCCCCTCTCTCTTTCACAGAGAAGAGAAGAGAGACAGTCAAAGTCCCCTCATTCCCTTTCAAATCCTTCATTTGACTCTTCCCAATTATGCGCACTCTTTTCACTTTTGTGAACGGCTTCAACCCATTCCATTACCCTTCAGAGTGGTCTTGAATCGGTAGATCTGATTCCTCCTCCCCCTCCCCTCCCCCCTCTCTCCATCCCCTCCCTCCTCCTCAATCTCACGAATGTGACAATTCGATCGTTCTCATCTCTTCATCAGACACTGGGTCATTCCAATCCTCTTTTCTCTCTCGATTCAAGGGGACATCTCTCTCTCTCTTCCTTTCCTCTTTCTCTTCCTCTCGGATATCAACCATCCATCCGTTCTTTTATCCATTCATTTGACCACTCCCTTCCCTCCTCCTCCTATCCAACTTCTCCATCCTCTAAACTTGCCTTGGAAGAAGAGGAACACCCATCATCTCTCTCTCTCTGCCATAACCTTCATCTTCTTTAGTGATCATCAGTTTGTCTCTGGATGATTCCCTTCTTCATCTTTTTGGCACTTCTTGCCATTCCAATTCACTCAATCAACTACGAATGTAAACACGATCAGGTATGTATTCCTCTTCTCTTCTTCTCTTCTTCTATTCATTTCTATCTTCATCCTCTCTTATCTTCCCTCAATACAATAAATTCATTACAGATCCTCGTTGTTCAATCCTTCGGTAATGACACAATTCGAATGCACTGTCAGAGATTGGATTTGTGTGGATTCGATCACTTGGTCAGTCTCATTCCAATGGGTCAATCCTATTCATCTTCCATCTTTCATTTCTTCATCCTCATCATTTCATTGTCTCTCTTTGTCTATTTCCTCGTTCATGACTAATCTCATTTCATCTCACAGATTGAGATAGCGATCCTCCGATGGGCATTTCATAGTAGAGAGAGAGAGAGAGAGGGGGGAGGGGGAGAGAAGGAGATAATGAGTCGATTCATCTGTCTTGATCTACCTCAGTGAAGGGATAATGACTAGTTGGTCAAGTCTCTCTCTATGAGAACGAGCCATGAATGTAATTATGAATAAGAGTGGAATGCCCGTTCCTTCCCTTCCATCTGATCCTTCATTGATCCATTCTCTATTCAGAAATGTGAATACGATGAACTTCAACCTAAATGTGCTGGTCTTTCTCATTTCGTCGCAGCGGTGAATCAACAGACTTCGACTGGACCGTAAGAAAAGAGAAAGACATTGAACCATCCCGAGATCTCAATTATATCCTCTCTTTCTTTCTTTCACTTATTCCATCTCGGGGGCAGTTTCTTCAATTGAATAGAATGGCCGAATCGGAGAAAACGTTTCCATTGCAGAGTCGAACACAAATGTTGTAATTTGTACAACCCGAGAGAGCCGAAAATAGTGCCTACTCATGTGGATAATGACTGCTTCATATATGAATTGGTGAGTTCATCGAAGGGGAGAGAAGGGAGGGAGGAGGGAGAGGAAGGGTGCTGATTCGTCAAAATATGGGCTGATGAGCGACCTGTTACGAGGGAATGATGAAAACATCAGTGACCATGGAACATTATGGTATCCATTAGAATGAGGAATATCGAACCGGTTGTTGTTTCATATGGAAGATGGACTGAAATGGGTTTGGTCACTCACTCAATCGAATCGAAAGTAACTCATTCGTTTTCAGCCGGATGGATCTAAAGATGCTCCCACTCCTCCTTCCGATGACACTCCCTTCGCTATTCTCAAATCTGCATCTGAGATTCCTGAACAATTCGATGGATATACTGGATATCGATTGCGTCTCTTCCTTCTCAGAAACAAAGCTCCTCCAACTCTTCTCGTGAAAGGAATCGAAAAGAGACTGTAAGGGAGATTGACTACAAGTAAAGAATAGATAATAATTGGATGAAACCGGAATGATTTCACTTATCTTCTTCCCTTTCCGACTATGATCATCCCTCCCTTTCCTGCTAAGCTTATCTCGAGATAGAAACTGGCTCTGATAGGGGAGATCTATTCTCTTCCCTTTCTTCATTCCCTATGGCTAACTGAACTCAAAGGGCAATGAATGACTAAGAGAAAGAAAGGAAAGGGGGGAGATTATGCAGTACACTAATTGAATGATTTCTTCCCTTTCAGTAACGGATATCGAGTAACAATCTGTCGTCCTAAGTGCATTGCACCCACTGAATCAGAAGGAACGACTCCCTCTTCAACAACTTCTTCATTCGGACAAGGATGGAAAGCATTGCAATGGTCATCGTGGAAGGAGGAATCGTATGTTATTAATCTGATTAATTCATTTGTTTTTTGTGATCTGTTATACTATAATATTTCCTTTTTTCAGTTGGCACAAATGGCAACGAACTCGAATTGGTGCAGATGGAGTGGAGACTCGTGAGGAGAGAACATTCACTGGACCAGGAGCAGCTGCTGCTGCTGCAGGTGCTGCATCGGCTGCTGCTTCCACCTCGGCATCCTCCTCTTCTTCTTCTTCTTCTTCTTCTTCTTCTTCTTCCTCATCGGGAACGACCAATGGAGCGAATTCATCGATTGGAGGAGATGGAAGAGATCAGAACATTAATATTCGAATTAGAACTGAAGGAGATGAAGATAAGAGAAGAAAGGATGAGGAAGATGAAGATAGAAGAAGAAAGGAAGAAGATGATAGAAAAAGGAAAGAATTGGAAGATAGAAGAAGAGAAGATGAAGAGGCATTGAAGAGGCAAGAGGAAGAAGCAAGAAGATTGAGAATACAAAGAGCTGAAGCAGAAAGAGAATTGGATAAGGAGAGAAGAAGATTAGATGAAGAATTGAAGAAATTAGAAGAAGAAAAGAGGAAGAATAGAGAAAGAGAAGAAAGATTGGAAAAGATGGAAAGAGATAGAAGAGAAGATGAAGAGAGAAGAAGAAGATTGGAAGAAGAAGAAAGAAGATTGAAGGAAGAAGAGGAAAAGAAGAAGGAAGTTGAAGAAAAACTGAGAATTCAAAGAGAGGAAGCAGAAAATGATCGATTGAGAAGGGAAGAAGAAAAGAAGAAGGAACATGAGATTGAAGAGGAAAGAAGAAGATTGGAAGAAATCCGATTGAGTGAAGAAAAGAAGAGAAAAGAAGAGGAAGAGAAGGAAAGAATTGAAGAAGAAAGAAGAGAAGCAGAAAAGAAGAAAGAGGAAGAAAGAAGAAAGGAAGAAATGAAAAAATTGGAAGAAGAGAGAAAGAAAATCGAAGAAGAAAAGATTAGAATCCAAGCTGAAGCTAAGAGAATCGCAATCGAAAGAGAGGAAGAAGAAAGAAAATCAAGAGAAGAGAAGATTAGGGTTGAAAGGGAAGAGAAGGAAAGAGTGGAGAGAGAAGAGAAGGAGAGGATAGAAAAGGAGGAAAGGAAGAAGAAAGAAAAGGAAGAAGAAGAAGAAGAAGCACGATTGAAGAAGGAGAAGGAAGAGAACGATGAAAAAGAGAAGAAGGCTAAGGAAGATGAAGAAAGAAGAAGAAAGATTGCTGAAGAAGCCGAAGAGATTAGAAAAGAAGAAGAAGAGGAAGAAAGAAAGAAAAATAAGAATGTAAGTAATAAATTAATAGTGAATTATTGAAGGAAGATCATTTCAGAGAAGAGAAGAGAAACCGAATGAAGGAGTTGGAGATGGGAATGCTAAGGGAGGAGTGAAGGGAAATGGAAGTGGAAAAGGAGAAGGAAGTGAAGAAGACATCACACAGAAGGAAGAGAGATTAAAGGAAGAAAAGAAGGTAATGAATAGACTAGAATTATCATTTGAATACAATCAATTTCTCTTCAGAATTCAATCAAGATCGACGAAGAAGATATTGTGCAGACTGAAGATAAATTGAAGAAGGATACAAAGAAGACGATTACAACTGAAGAAGAAATTGTAAGTGATGGTCTCCTTATGATTGATCTTTGATCTTCTCAGGTGCAAACTAATCATGCTGTGAATGGAGGGCTACCTGAAGATGAAGAAGAAGGAGGAGAAGGAGATAATGGAAAGGATGGAGATCAAAGTAGAGAAGAAGAAGATGTAAATGGAGGAGAGAAAGGAGAAGGAGAAGGAGAAGGAGAGGGAGAGGGAGAAGGAGAGGGAGAGGGAGAAGGAGAGGGAGAGGGAGAGGGAGATATCAAGGGAGCAAGACCGAGAGTTGGGTAAGCATTATATCACTTTAGAATTGGAATGAAGCTATTTATTTTTAGTGGAACATCGAATGTTGGAGGGGATGGAATTACTCGAACAAAAGTTCGAGCTGGAACTCCTGAGGAGGGAAATGCAGGAGGAGCACCGGCAGGTGGAACCAATGCTAATGCTGCCAGTGATACTCCATCCAACGGAATACTCGGTAGGTACCGTTGTAGGAACTACAGCTAGACATAGAACATGGTCTACATAATGATAAATTGTAGATGCGATGAAGGGAATGAATTGTTTCTCTGGTGATTCCTTCGTGACGACAATGAGAGGACAGAAGAGAATGGATCAAGTGGAAGTGGGAGAATATGTTAGTCATTCCTCCCTCTCTCATCCTCCCTTATTCCCCTTTCTCATAGGTTCTCGTTCCATCTGGTGGATCAGTCTATCGATATGAACAGATAGAAATGTTCTATCATAGAGAAGAAGAAACAGTTGTGTCCTTCACTGAATTGGAAACTGAAATGGGAAGGAAGATCACTCTCACTCCATTCCATCTCATTCCTTTCGGAGAATGCAGTCTAATTCAAAAGTCAGTTATCATTTTGCTATGTATTCATTGTATTTCCACCGTTAATCCTACTTTTCCATTGGCAAACGTCTTCCTTCAGATTGTCACTATCGGAGGAAGGAATCGAAAAAGCGATAGCATCATCTCGATTTGCTCATAGAGTAAGAGAAGGAGATTGTCTACTCTCAATTGGAGTAGATGGAACTGTCAAATCTGATCCCGTTGTAAAGGTATTCTTTTTTTCTGATTCAATTGAATTATGTAACTATCAGCTTATATTTCTCAGAATTTTTTTGCCGATTGTTCATTCGTTGATAATTATCAGGTATCATCTCGTATCTCTCGTGGAATCTATTCTCCAATGACAGTGGAGGGATCGCTCATTGTCGATGGAGTTCTCGTCTCTTGTTTCTCCCATCTCGAATCTCATTCAATGCATAAGATCATCTTTGATGTTCTTATTCGACTCTATTCGTTCTTCTCATATTCCCTCATTCCCTCAACTTCTTCCCTTGGAATTCCCTCTCTCATTACCTCACTCCATTCCATTTCTGATTATGTTCTTCCATTTGCTTCTTAAATATTAATTAGTATTCAATTGTAGATCAAATAGTGTTCTCAATCACAATTCATTGAGTGAGTGACGGGTATTCTTTCATCTCGAGTTTCTCTTTCAATCCATTCTCAATCCATATCCTTCCTTTCCATTCGATCGATGCCATCTTTCACCTAGTTCATTCTTATTCCGGTGTATAATCTCGGTTTATTCATATATTCTTTACTCTCACCTTCTCGGTGAATAACTACTGTTCTGTTAATAATTCCCATAATAATAGTGTGATAAACGTTGTTTCATTTGTGAGTTGGTAGTTGAACACAGAACATACATATTGTGGGTCATTTTTAAGCGCGTGAAAAAAATATTTTATACAAATGCATGGTATATCTATATATTCAATCTCGTGGTGTTGATTCATTATTACCATTGGTTATCCAATTCGATTCGTAGACTTTCATTGAGTTTATTGCGAACTCAAATATCTGCTTCTGCAGAAATTTCTCTGAAAGTTGGAATGAAAACGAAAGGAAAGTTCGTGAGAGATTTAGTGATCTCATCAAATAACAGATCGTAGAAGAAAAGAGAAGCTGAGAATGAAGAAAGAGAGAAAGATGTGCCCTATTTAGTACTCTATTCTCTTTCTCTTTCTCTCTCCATTAGTGAGGACCATACCTCGCATCTCTCCTTCATTTCCCATTTTCACTTTCTTTTTTTCCCGGCTGTTTCCTTATCATAACCAAGGTCATTTCATTCATATTAGTGCAATCCGAGAAGGATTAATCTTCTCTTTACCATTCCTTCCCCGTCTTCATCCCTTTCATTTCTAGGATCCTCCTTGGATCCTCTCAATGATTTCACCTCGATGGACTCTTATATTCTCCACAGTCTTCTCTACTCTTACACTTCTCATTCTTATTCTAACTCTTCCACTTTTCTTCAATCGAATGCTTAAATCAAATAGTCTCATGCTATCTCAACTATCAATGTGCCAGGTTCGTCTTTTATTCTCAATACGTATATCTTTCGATTCCGAGCTCTCTCTTTCTCCAACAACAAAATTCTATGCAACATTTATGAGTTCACAGATTTTTTGATGAGTCGGAGATATTATGTGAACATTGTGCAATTTTGCAGACTGAATCTCATTCATTGCTCAAGGAATTTTCTATGGTACATCACTTGAGAAAGACTCGCCAAACTTCTTTTGGATCTTGTGAGTTTATCATCATCTCTCTCTTCTTATCCATAACTGATCTTTGATCTTTAGGTTGCAGTTGTCAACAAGGAGGTCCAGGAGTGCCCGGACCGAGGGGAACCGATGGAGAACATGGTCACACATAAATACTTACTTTTAAACATAAATTATGAAAAAAACCCTGCAAAAACAGAGAATATTTGACCCCAATCTTTTGATCCTACAGATAATTTTCATACATTGTTAACTGTTGAATGAATGTATTGAGGACGTCCTGGTCGATTGGGAGTGAATGGAAAGAATGGAAGAGATGGGAGATATATCGAACCTCCTCCAAGGGAAAATAATGAATCATGTCAGAAGGTACACTTATGACATTTGATAACCAACCATAGATTTTGATATTAAGAAGTTTTGTGAACATTAAATATCAAACTATTTAGTATTATAATTTGATCACTAAAAAAATAATTGCAGTGTCCACCAGCTCCACCTGGATATCCGGGAGACCCAGGAATGAAGGGACCAAGGGGACCACCTGGGTATTTATTTTTAATTATTACAACTTGTCTAACCCCACAATTTTAGTAAATCTGGCCAACCGGGAATTCCTGGCAAGGTAGGACGGAAAGGACCTCCAGGTACAATTTTTTTTTGTTGAAAATGTTTAAAAAAACATGTCTACTGCGTTGTCTCAGACAATTTATTGTCCCAACTTCAAACACACTGTTAAATGCGTACCTCCAGGTCCCGATGGAATAAGAGGAATCCATGGAAGTACCGGAAGGATGGGAATGAAAGGAGACAGAGGAAGAGTGCTAATGGGCGCTCCTCAAGGGCCACCGGGACCTATTGGAGCTGTGGGACCCAGAGGAAAAGCTGGAACTAATGGAATGTAAGTTATCAGAAGTATTCAACCTTCATTATCGATATAATTACAGTGATGGTCGACCAGGAATAATGGGAATAAAGGGAGTAAGAGGAGTAGAAGGAGGACGAGGCGACACAGGAATACAAGGATCTATCGGAAGTCAAGGACAAAAGGGACCTAATGGACTACCTGGTTATTTTCTTAGTAGTTAAACGAAAGTTATCAATTGATTTCAGGTTCATGTACTCACTGTGCCTCTCTCGAACGACCACAATATCGTACTGAATCGAGAGAAGAGAAGACTGTTCAATCTGCATCTTCTCCTTCTCATACTCCCATTCTTCATTCTCTTACCACTACTTCATCTACCGTATCTTCATCTACATCTACAGTACCTCCTTCATCCACTCATATGGACTATGATTACAATGAAAGAATCTACGAAACACCTGAGGAACACGTCCATTCTATTCCAGAAGAACCAAAGCATGGATACGATTCAAGAGAAATTGAGAAATACTATGAAAATTCAAAGGAAGTAACAGAATCTCCTCCTTCTACTACTCCCCATGTAGAACAGACTACATCCATTTCAAGAGATCAATCTGGCTACGATACCAATCATCCTACCGTACCCTACCGTAATCCTTCTCCTCCAATGGATGAATACGGTGGAAGTGATGGATCTTTCTTGGGATACGGTGGTCCAGAAGAAGATCGATCAACACCTGAATACAGTACACCTCAATCATCAGCTCCATCCCATCAACCGGATTCATACAATAATCAATCACCTATCCGTTCTCCTTACGACTACGGTACAACTCCTTCCTCTCTCATCACTCGTACGTCAATCAACAATAACTATCCTTCCCCCACTACAGGATACGAAACACCAGTGGAAGATAGACCATTCCATGAGCAGACCACGACTCTTCCTACTCCAACTCACTACAAACAATCACATATCCCTCACGAATCGAATGAATACGATGGATACAGTACTCCTCAGGAACCATCGAACACTGGATATGAGACTCCTCAAGAGAAACCAGTGGTGACTTCTCCTCCACAAGAGCCATCAAATCCATCGTACAATATTCGAAATGAGCCATCTCATGCGGAATCCACTATCCCTCACGTGAAAGCTCCTTCTAATTATGAACCGTCTCTTGATCTTCATCGATCATCAGAAGAAGAAGGAGGATCAGATGGATCATTCAATGGATATGGAGGATCCGATTCATCTCAACAACAACCTCGTACCATTCCTGGTATTCGAATCGATCAATCACAATTCAAATCAGATGAAGTCTATTCTGGTCACTCATATCCATCCAATCCCCTCCCATCTCCATCTATTCCTTCTATTCCTTCTTCCTCCCTCAATCCATCTTCTCTTCCATCTCCTTCTCTTCCTGGTTACGATTCATCCTATGAATCTTCGTCCTCTCACCCTTCATCTCAATACTCTTCCCATCCCTCTTACGAAGTTCCCTCCCCTACTCCCTCTCCTCCCTCTCTTCCTCCTCCCCCCCCTCTCCCCCCTCGCGCCACTCTCCCTACAGTATCCGCATACAACAATGTGTATCCTGCTAGACCACAGTATCCTCAATACCGTAATACCTTCTCATTCCCTCAGATGCATAATCGTGAACTGGTGTATCCCCCTCCTGGTCATAATTCCCTTCCTGCTAACTATCAAGCTTATCGTGCAATTCCTCGATCTGGATGGAAGATTGAAGGAGCTCCCAATAGACAATTCGTACCTTCCATTTAAATCATCTTATCATTTAATCGTCATAATAATAATAATAAACCTAATAAGTTACATCATGACAAGACAGATCTGAGAAACGGAAAACAAATAGACATTCGATTACAAAGAATTGAATATGAAAGTGAGATCTGAGATGGAGTATGTTAAGAAACGAATAAGAAAACGGTACTTCTTCGTGTACAAAAGTAGTGTGAGCGTTGGTTGCCTGAATCGTATTCTTGGTAGATGGTATCGATAGTTCCATAGTGTGTTCACTCCCCTCTTTCCCTTCGTGAGAGAAAAGGGGAGATAAAGGGCCAAAAGCTGTCAGTGATAAGAGAGTCCTGTCAGTCTTTTTCTGTCTATTCACGTATAAAAGTGTCCTTCGAATCGTCTTCATCACTTCATCTTCCCTTCTTCATTCCATTTCTCTCTTTCGAGAACGGCTCAATGTGTCTTGAGGAAGTATGAATTACTACATCACTTCATCAGGCCACATTTTGCCTTTCTCAAGAGATTAATCCATCCTGTCCTTCTCATTCCCATTCACTCTTCTCCCAGTCAATCTACTCCCAATTCAATACCATTGTCCTTCTTCATAACGTCTAGTCAGTCTCCCTTGTCCAACAATCTGCAGATCAGGTACATAATCAAAAAAAGGTTTATTATACAATTGATACTCTTGATAACAAGTATACTATGTATTATTAGTTTTGAGCTCATTTACATCATAAATGAGCAAATAACAACAAAGTGAATCGTAACCGGTGGTGAGAACACGGGAAAGAAGAGGAGGAAGGGAAAGAGGGGAAGGGGGAGGGGAGGGAGGAAGATCGATAGAGAGAAGTGAAGGGAGTACAGTAACCGTGAGTAAGGGGCAACGAGATAGGAACCAGTGATTGATTATCTATTGATTGGAGATAGGGAAATCTCCTGAGTGCTACATTATACTTGGACCGTGTATTAACAAGAGGGAAACCCGAAGGAGTAAAATGCGTCATATTGCAATGAAACGGGATGAAATGGATAAAAACGAGGAAATCGATTGTCTACAACTAACTACAGTACTCCATCTAGAGGTCTTGTTGGATGAGAGAAGTATTCCGTCCGAGATTCATTCGGAGTACGGTAGCTCCATCTACCGTAACTTCTGATTGCAACATTGAGGATGAATCAGAATAGGCGGAATCATCAGAGGAAGGAGGGCGACGGAAGGGAAGGGAGGAAACTCCTCCTCTGATAGATGAAGAGGGAGGAGAAATACGAGATGATTGAAGAGAAGGAGGAGATGAAGAAGGAGGAAGAGGTGGCTGGCCCTGCATATTTATCGATTAGATAATACACCATACACTACAATAATCTCTCGTAATCTATTGTTCAAGGGTGGATTTTGGCGCGCAAACTATACGAAATGAGGAGGGGACAAAGGGAGATTTGATTGACATTCTCTGCAAGGGCGATAAGGTGAGTCAATCTCAATGTCAATCATCACACTTTCATCAGACTCACACGCGTCACAACCTGAATACATGAGTCTATTCAACTCAATCAATCTCATTGACAGTACTATCTCTTATAGGGGATCAAATGACTATGATTATCAAAGAGAATGACAGTATGTTCTTCAACTCACTTGAGGAGGAGGCAATCGTGGATGATTTAGTCTCGTCACTCCTCCATTTCCTCCATATCCGTTCGATTGAGGAAGTGAATCAATAGGAGGAATCATCCCATATCTCAGATAGGGAGGAGGAGCATATGACATATGAGAAGAAGGACGAGATACATATTGACCACGACCAGGCATCATATCACCGTATGCAATTGTTGCGTAGTCGTATGTAGAATTACCTCCTGAAAATGGATTTATCAATTTACCAATCAAATAAAACTTCGAGTTTGAAAGCAGCAATGTTTTATTGTGCCACACCTAATAAATAAGATGCGCGATCCCAATGCTAACCTCCATAATCTCCTCCATTGTGTTGTTGATGATATAAATGATGTCTCATAATATCTTGATGAGTTGGATAAGGAAGTCCTCCTCCATACATTCCTCCTCCTCCTCTCGATGGAATCCAACTATCCGAGCACTCTCCTCCCTTAATATAACACATTGATTAGTATGCAATCGAAGAGTCAATGGAATCAAGTAGAAGGGAAGGGGTTATAAGGGGAAGATCACTCTCACTCATCTAGTCTATTCTATCTTACTATTCGTTTCCACAGCGTATACGCCCTGATTGGAAGGATCGAGTCTCTTCTTCTGGAGAATTAATATGACTATCTACTTATATTCATAAGGGCTTAGTATTGAGAGTACTAGTACACATACCTAGTTGCTAGTATGGATGTATAAAATTGACAGAATCTACTGGGAATAAATAATGAACTAACGATGAATAGAGCAGTGGAATCATTAGAGGGAGAGAATGCATTGGCTGTTCGTCTAGTGGAAGAATCAGATGAAGATGGAGATGAAGTACAAAGACATCCATGACGAGATAACCATTCACTTATATCTGATCTCATCTGAAGAAGAAAGAGTGGAATATACCATCTGATACTGTGAATTTGATACCTTCTGATTGAATATAACATGAAGAAGGAAGATGAACAATCCCTGTAGAGTATTGAGTACAGTAAATGCATATGCGAAGAATTGATTAGATGAATCGTAGATGAAGTAGAATCCGAATGACCAAGTGAGACCGAGAAGAGCCATTAGAGCTATCGATCCCTGAGATTATAAATAATTAATTATTTATTCAATAAAGTAATCCAATCAAAACAACATATAAATTATTAGCATACCTTGATCCATGCACATGGTTTCGTATCGGAAGGATGTTTGCATGGCATATATCCATTCGAAGATCTTCTCATTGCAATGCAAATGGCGAGAAGAAGAAAGAGGAAATTAGAGATCATAATGAGAAGAACGGGAAGAACGAATGAGAACCACATCAACCATGATCCAGATGATAACCTGATAAGATTAAACATCAATACCGTATCAGTTGTCTCAATCATCTCTCTTACCAGCAATAGTTGTCGGAAATCATGCTATGTCCATCAGCATAATTGGATATTCCCACAATGAGAAGGGGAAGACCAAAACAGAAGAGGAAGAATTTGAGACGACGAGATTTTGAATAGAACACCTGAGAAAGAAATGAAGATCATTACTTGTTCAATCAGTCGATACTTCTATCCGATTGAATTGTAAATAAACGAACATCGACAAGAAGGAAATATAGTTGAACTCCTTCGATGAACATCCAAAGAAGAGATGAAAGGAAGAAATAGAGGAGAAGAGATGAAATTATACGACAACCAATCTGGATAACAATTATGATGTTATTCAGCACTATTTCAATTATGATTGGAGCGAAAGGGAAGTGGTCAAAGTGTACCTCATTCTCTCTCGATTGGATAAAGAATACGAATATTCCTTGAGCCATGGCCAATGTGAGACAGAGACATTTATGGATGAAGACTCGATCACCTTAACAACGAGATTAATCGAACACATTTAATCACATTTATCCATAAATATCTCAGAAATTAATCAAAACATACCTCCGTTTCGGGAGAAAAGGAAGAAGCAAAGGAATGAGAGAAGAAGACATCCAATGGAGATTCCACATCCAATTTGAGTGAGAAGAACGAGAACAGATTGATCAAAGGATGATAACTAAAGAGATGGAATTGTCACTCTCCTCCTCTTCCTCTTTCATACCTTCATTCCAGATACATCCATAAGAACGGCGAAATGAGTGAGATGATCACATTGACATTTCGTGGTCTTCTCATCGTGTGATAGAAGTGAACAACCAACAGAAGACCAATCTCCTCCTCTATCATATGATGAATCCCACCATACACATTGAGGATTGATAAGACCATCCAGAGGAGAAGAATGATCGAATACTACTGTGATCTGAATGAAATAAATGATATAGTCGTAGTGTCAAAGGGATACGGTAACATGGATAAGAGATGGGAATAAGACAAACCTTATCCTTGAATAGATGAACCTTCTTCACTTGATGGTCAAACACATGAGAGATTGTCACGATATTAGAGACGATTCGAGATGATTCAGATGAGAACTGAGAAGGGACAAATATTCATTACTATACCCCACACCCTCCTTGGGAATACGAGATAGATATGAACCTACCGGTCTGATGGAAGGAGGGAGATACTTCGCAAGATTCTTCGTTGATGAGAAAAGAATATTGATTGAATCGTGTGATGAGAACATTTCAGGAGGAAGAATAGCCGAATCTCCAATATTGAGAGATGGAATTCTCACTGATTTCCCACCATTTCTAATCACTGGTCCGATCTCTCCCTGAAATCAAATGATCAAAACTAATATGCCAAATTTGCCGTAATTAGTGAATTGGGAAAGAGCTCACGGATATCATAGGTTTGATGGCCTCGTTGAAGTAAAATTGTTGTTTAGTAGTAGATAGGAAAATAGTTTGAATAGAATCAAGATATCTCAATGCAAGTCCTCTCTTCTCTTCATCATTCCATCCACTTTCCCATACAGAAGGAGAATCAATCATTCCTCCAATTATCTCCATCGACATCTGTAATTATATTCATCATCACCCATTTACGAAAAAAATCATTTAATCAAAACTAGAATTATAAATATTCACTACATACCTTTCTGTATTCTTCTTTCTTAGTCTCTCCGATCATAGTCGATTGTTTCGATAGAATGGGAGTTATCTCATGAACGAAGTCAAGAATAAGAGATACATCTTTCCCCATCGTCTTCTTCTTTTCAATAGAGATAACCAATTGATCCATTGTCTGCAATTAATCAATTAAGTCTCTCATCTCTTTATCTTCATCATTAATTCTCTTCCTCTTACCTTATCAAGACCTGTATTGTCCTTCAATTTCTTTGCCCTTTTGATATCATCAATTGATTGAATGATCTCTTTCGATGCACATTGAGTGAAGGAAGGACCTTCCTTCGACCACGAACCAGATGAAAGACAACTAAATCACACAATTACACAATCACCAAATTGTAACTAGTACATTAAGCATCTACATGAAATTGAAAGATATACTTGCCTCCATGTTGAATTGCCCACAGCATTACGAGGACATAACGAGATTGACCTCTTTCCTCCTTCAGTTTCTTTCCAATCAACATCATTATATCGACGAGAAGGGCATCTTCTCACAATGGGAAGAGATGTCGTCACTTTATTCTCTTCTTCTTCCTCTTCAATTGTACTATCGATCGATACATCTTCTGTCGCTACCGTAGTCGTCGAAGGAGAAGTCGTGGCTGGAATTCATCTATTAGATACGGTAATGAGGTTGATTGAATATACATGCATATACAGTACACGACATACACTGGCAGTGATAGATGACAGAGAGGAAGAATGCTCCATCTCGATACACACAATCATCATCTCCATTCTTAGGAAGACCGAAGTTAGCTACTGTCGCCTTCACACTACACGATGAAGACGAATTACATCTGGAATAGACACCAAACACTCAATGCACACAATACACCACCAGATTACTGTATACGACAATAAATCAATAAGTAGCATAGACAATAAGCGCACGAGAGGACTATCACAGAGGGATGAAATATTCACATCAATCAATAATCACACACGTCAATGACAGTGTTAATTACCTATTGAGCATGTGAATGTTGCAGTGAGATATTTAGATATTCCTTCACAAGGATCACCAAATACTCGAGTAGAAACGAGAAGAGAACACAATTGACGAGATGAGCAACTGAGATCACATTCATTCTCTATTGGATTAGTAAAAAAAATTTCAATGGATTTCCCCTAAATGGTGCCCTCCTGGACCTCTTCTTCATTCCTTTCTCTTTCCTTCCTATGCATTGATCTGTGATTGATTTCCTTCTCGGATCTCTTTCACTCTTACGCCATTGGACTGGATTAACCCCAGTGTATACACAGACCTCCTCTTATCCATTCATTCATCACTCATTCAGTCATCACAGAGGGAGGAGAGGGAGGAGAGGGAGGAGAGGGAGGAGAGGGAGGGAGAGGGGGTCAAAGGGTATCTCTATCCCTTTAGATGGACATCATTCAGTTTCCATCATCAAACGAGTACCGTCGTCACTTAATCTCATCCATCATGGAAAGACGTCTGACCCTTCCCCCTTCCTCCCCTCTCCTCTCCTTTCCTCCAGATTTCATCCCTCAGGGAAGGCGGTTTCCTCTTCACAGTTCACGCATCATCGCCTTTCTACTAATAGTGTCAGCCACCTGTCTATCCCTTCCCCCCCCTCCCCCCCTCCTCCTTCCCCGTCTGATTCCTCCTTCAATCTCCCTCTCTCTCAGTCACTTTTCACTCCATCTGTCTTTTTCTCTCTCTCTCTCTTGATTCTCTTCATAATTGAACGCTTGCCTGCCCGCATTATTCCAAGTCGCATGTACTAATAAGTGAGGGAGAGGAGGGAGGAGAGGATGGAGGATAGGAAGAGAGGGAAAGGGAGAGAGAGGGAGAACAGCTTCGGTGATTGAGGTCTTCGTTGTGAAAAGAGAATGCAGTCAAGTGAGATACAAGAAGGATACAAGAATAGATTGAGAATAGATGAAATGAGGAATCAATCAGTAAATTACGCACTGCCCCTATCTACACAATACTTCGATTCTCTCATAGTAAATAGAGACTCTAAGAAAACAAAAGTTTAATCCTGTTTGGTCACATTAATTCTCCCTCTGAATTCATCATCTCTTTTTTCGTCAATGAAATGTGAGTCTTAGTAGGAGAGAGGGAATAATGGATATTCATTCCATCTTTCGATTCACTAATCATCCCTTTCTTCTCATTCTTCTCTTCTCTTCTTTCCTTCTTTGACTCCTTCGTAGATCCCATAAAAGTGAGACGAGAAAGGATGAGATGAAAGGTGCAAATTACAGGGAGGTTAGATAGATCCCACTCTTACAATGGACACATCCTACCGTATCCCTCCCCTCCCCCCTCTCTCAGTGCTTCGACTACTGTAATAGGAAGGAATTGAAGAGTGAAACGAAGCGTATCTCTTCACTTCTTATACTGTGCGTATCGGCATGGGAAGCACAAGATACAGAAAAAGAAGAGAAGATGAAGGGCGAGAGGAAAGGAAGAAGGGTGTTACTCCCCCCCCCCCCCTCTTCCTTCTCTATCGATACTTCTATCACCGGAATGAAAGTGTAGTTCCCTTGAGGGAAGGAAATTATGAAGAGACTGGCAGGATGGATACTATTTCCTGTCCCATTCAATCTACAGTCGTAGAGAAGGGAGAGAGAGAGGGGAAGAGTACACTAATTGTTCCTTCTTTCTTCTATTCATTCAACAGAGAGCGGATATCAATGGGAAATGAGAGGACTCCGATAGTCTTTCTCATTGAAGAGGGGAGACCTCCGATTCACCCTCCCCCCCCCCTTCCTTCCCTCTCTCTCTTCATCTTCCATGTACCGCCGGATCTAAGACAATACTCGACTCCATTCATTCGTAATACGATCATAAAAGGATTGAAGGGCGTCCAACAAGACCAGAGGGCATTTTCCTCTCTCTCTCTCAATCCTTCTCTTTTCCAATCACAAGTCCCTATGATTACTCCGTTCTCTTCTCTCTTCCCATTTCTCTTCCCTCCAAAACCCATTTGACTCTTTCCTCCTCATTCGATACAGGTCATCAAAATGAGAGGGAGCGTTACTTTATGTCCTCTCTCTCTCCCTTATTCGTGCTCGATCCAGGATGGAGAAAGAGAAGGAGGGATGGACTGACTATCAAAGGAGTGACGAATGGATCCGAAGAGGATGAAGGATATCGGATAGTGCGGGATGGAAGAGGGTGGAAGGAGGATAGAAGGATGAAGGGGGGTGAAGTGGAGGGGAGAGGGATGGATTACCTTCTCTAAGGTACTCTTCCCTCTTATCGTCTGTCTCTTTCATTGTGGCGCACTCATTTGCATACTCAAGAGAAGAGAAGAAGAAGGCAACGGAAGAAGACGATTGGACCATCGACGAAAAGAAAGAAGGAGAGGGAGGAGGGAAGAGATTGAGGAGGACCTTCCTTTACTCTCTCTCTCTCTTGTACTATGAGAGTGACTGGGAATGACACATTCTCACAACTCTTGCAGTACAATTTAATTGTGAGTTGGATCTCAGTCTCGAATGAGTGAGAAGGAGAAGGAATATCGTGAGAAACTAAGTGAGAAATTGAAGTGAACGGGAGTAAGATCTTAGACCTCCTTCTCATTCCATTCATTCACCCCCCCCCTTTCCTCCCTCTCCCTCACGATCCCCTCCCTTCCTTCCTCTTCTTTCTTGCATCGCATCACTTCTTCTACTGAATTCACTCTTCGATCTCGAAAGAGAAAAGAATGAGGAGGAGGAGAGGGAGGAGGTTAAGGAGAGAGAGGAATGAACAGATGAATGGATGAATTCAAGTGAAAATGGATAAGAGAAAGAAAGGAAGAGAAGGAAATGACTGGAATGTATCTGAATCACGCACTATAGAAAGAGAAGAAGGATGGGATAGAAGATAGGAGGAAAGATCAAAGATCAGAAGGAAGGAATAGTCAACGGTATGGCAAACAAGTGATTCAACTGCGCAGTTTGAGACAGGGAAAGAGACAAAGAGATGTATGAATCACTGTTTTGACTATTTCAAGCTAAGAACGAGAAGAAGAGAAGGAATAATACTCACTGTTTCTCGAGGATTCCTTTCGTCTGTTCGAAATTGAGACAATTCGTTGGATATTCTGCATTGGCATCATTGCATGAATTGATACTCATTCTTCCATAGTTAGCAGTGATATTGAAGATTGAGAATGAAGGAGGACATTCCAATACTGCCGTCTCTCCATCACATGCTTCCACTTCTGAAAGGAAATATATAATTATCGTGTTATTAATGGTTGATCACTCTTTTTATTGATCAGATGTGATCAACATTTTATTTAACCTTCTATCCTTCATGATATTGATATAGATTCTGCTTCTTACTCATGGCACCCCTTCCCTCAACATTCCTCACGTCTACATAAATACAAAACCCTTCTTCAACTGCCGATCACCCCTTTGATCTATTTTCTCCTTCTTCTTCTTTCTTCTTTTCCTCGTTCCTCTTTCAATAAGAGTCAGTCAGAAATGGCATGGAATGGAATGGGAAGGAGAATGGAGAAGAGGAGGGGGAGAAGGAGAAGAAAGGTCAACGCACCTGCTCATCTCCTATAACTACTACTACAAAAAGCATCCCGCTCCCTCTAAAGTGAATGTCCAATTGAAGTCTCGATCTTCCCCTTCCCCTTGGATACTTTCTCACACTTTCCCACACCCGTCGTCTTCTTTCCTCTGAATCAGCCATCTTCTCATTCTTTGTACTCTCAATAGTAACAATGAATGAGTCATCAATCCATCTTCAATCCCTATCCCTTCTCTCATTCCTTCCATTTCTTCTATCTGAGAAGCTTCCGCTCATTTCATGTTGACCTTCCTCTTCCCTTCTGTCTACTGTTTGTTCTGACGCTCCTCACTCAACTGCTCCATCTACTCATCTACTCCCTTCCCTTCCCTTCCCCCCCCCCCCGCCCCATCCCCTTCTCCTTCCCCTCCTCAACTCTCAGCTACTGTTTCACATCCATCAATAGCCAGTCTATCTATATAGAATCCTCTTCTCATATTTCCCTTTTTCTCACACTTTGCACATTCAATTCCTCTTTCCTTTCTTCTCTCCATCTATTCCACCATTTGCATAACTGTGTTTGGTATGTCTCTCTATCTATCAGTGCCCTCCCTTCTTCCTTCTCTTCCCCTTGGTCTTCTCATGCTTCCATCAGTCTCTCTCTCTCTCCCTCCATCCGACAAGACTGTTATCCCCCCAAGGAGGTACAATTAGTCAAATGAGTCCCGAGTGTTCCTCCACTCATCACACTCCACCATAACGAATGAGTCAATGACAAGCAATGAATTGAGTGCTGTCCCATTCTGAAGCACTCCCAAGAGGAAGAGTAGATCAAGAGGAAGAGTAGATCAAGAGAAGGAGACGAAGTATCAAGATAGATGAAGGTACTTGAGAGGGTACGACACGATAAGATACACCTTAGGGAGGAAAGGGAGAGACTCTTGATATGGCTAATCTTCCTCTATGCTTACAGTCGGTCTCCTTTCATCTCATAAGCCCATCACCAATTCGTGCCCTCAGGCCGAACTCCTTTCCTAACAGGAGATGGGATGGGGATACCCCCTCTCCTCTTCTACCCCCCCCCCCCAGTCATCCTCACTTCCCTTTCTGCGGGAGTCCCTTATCTATCTCGGTAGATCAAAAGAGGAACCCCGATGGGAGATGACTAGGATCAATCTCGGTCTCTGCCATACGCAACTTGTCACGCACAGCACGAATCCATCCCCTCCTCCTCCCTTTTATCCCCTCTCTCTCTCTCTCTCGACAGACGGTACATCTTACGTCTTTCCTTCTAATCACTTTCCCTCCCCCCCCCCCTCCTCCTCCCTCTCATTCATTGTGAAAAGACTCCCTATACAGAGGAGGCTTAGCAAAAAGGAAGCCCTCAGAAGACCGATGGGAAAAGAAATGGACAGAGTTTTCAAATGAAAAGGAATCAGTAGAAAGAGAGAAGAGAGAGAATAGAGACGGATGGATAGACTTCTATTGAGTTACTCCCTTCCTACTATTTCTTTCCCTTAGACCCATCTCAATTCCATCCACTTTTTACGAGGTGCGTACCAATCTGCATAAATTGATTGCGAGACTCAAGTGAGTACCAATACAAACAAGTCAGTGATGCAGGTAGGACTCACGAAAAGGAGCGAGATCAATTCGGAAATGACCCTGAATTGAAAGAACAAACAGGGATAAAGAGGAATCTGGTATTTGATCTAGATAGCCTACTTCAATTTATCCCATGCATCCAGTTTGAAATTAGATTCGCACATTTTTGATATCATAAAAATAGGAAAATTATTGGTGATCGAAGGAATAAACGGACGTAAATGAGAAGAGAACAAGTGTGAATTGAGGGTATTCATGGACACTCGTAAGGGTATCTACAAGGACTCGTTAGTCACGCGTTGCATAAGCGCCTCAATTAGAGCAGAGATCCGCGGATAGACCAAAGGAAATAAATCGATAAGGCAGATATTGATCAGCAATAAAAACAAGATATAATGAGTGATATAGTTAGATAATGAAATGACCCACCGTATTTTCCATCTTCATTACGTGAAGATAGTGCAGTGAGTAGTGGGGAAATTAGTAGAAGTAACAAGAATATCTTGAGTCGCATCGCGAAAATCAACCGAATAATCGATAAATCATGCGATTTATTCTGCAATGAAACGGTTGAGATGAAGAAAGATGAAGAAAGAGACAGATCAGGGGAGGGGACAGAGTGGGAGGAGCGAAAGAGCGAGAGAATGAGAGAGAGAGAAGAGAGATGGAAAGGGGTGGGACTAAGGGAGACTGAGCGCCGTGAGGCTACTCTTTGTCCTATTCAGGGTTCACCACCTCATGTGTCAAACTCGGGTCCAGAGTGTGAACAACGATGATGTAATATTCACACGACTCTCTCACTCATCTCTCCACTGGAGAGAAACATTACTCTTCGTAAGGGCATAACGACAAATGTGACAAAATTACGTAACGAAGCGCGTAGAAACAAGTTAGGCGAAAACCAAACATACTCGCAAATTTCACAAATGCATCAATAACAACACAAATACCGTAATAATTTCAGCGCAAAATTAAAATTTCTAGTCAAGACTACTGTACTATTTTATGTTTTATGATGATGGTACGCGCGTTATGACTCGCCACAGAGGATGATAGCCATATTGAGGAATGATGGAGTGTTAGATACAGGGTGAGACGAAGGGGAAAGGACGCGATAAGAGAAAGACGACCATTACTCATACTTATTTCATTGAGAAATTGTAGAGTTGGATAGAAAGAAGGGCTCAATCCAAGCACTACTTTAATTGTCTCCAGAATACCCGCAAGGCATGCATTTTTCATTGCCGAGACCCGTCATTGAGAGTGGAGAGTGAAATTAATCAAAGAGGAAGACGAAGGAGAGGAGGGAAAAGTGTCTGACTTATTCCTTCCAGGGAAGACCAACACCAAAATATTGTACGAATCTGAATACGATGAGAAGAGTTAGAAGACATTAGCATATCTTGAGAGTGACAATCGGAAGCAGTGAGAAGGAGAAGGTAAAGACACGAAGGAAGGAGGGGAAGGGGGGAATAATCAGAGTAGAGTCGAGAGACAATGGACACGCAATGTGTACTGAATAGAAGCTGAGCTAACCATGACTAGTCTACTACACGGTACTATTGACAGATGGGATTCATCCATGGGAACAGTACTAAGCAGTACTGTATGAAGGAGGGAGAGAGGGGGTATCGACCAGGTGACAAGATATCAATGAGAGAAGATAGAAAGGGAGCAAATAGAGAGTGAATCATAGTGCATCTGGAGGATTCATTAGGGAGAAGAGACTAAATGACCTCCCTTCCCCCTCCATCCCTTTCCCCATCCACAGGTGCATCATTACTTAGTCCAATCAATTTATTCCATACACAGATATGTTCTACATCAATTGAGTCTCTTCGAGAATCGATAACACCATAAATTAGCAGATATTGTACAGAACGTAATAACATGTAATTAGAAATTTGTGAATAGAAACTCTAGTGAGGTAAATCTATGATAATTCTTGAAACATCAAATCGATGAATCGTCTAGCAATGAGGTAATGTATTAAATAATGGTAAGAAGATCGTTAATTAGTCCTTATCGATTGCTTCCAATTGTTCCATATCCGATGGATCTAACTTGGCGATTTCCTTCTCTGCAATTCAAACATTCTATTCATACACCATGCATCATCCCTATTGTTTCCATTTGATACAAGAGAAGAAGAATGGGGAATGAAATACAGATGGGAGAAGGAGATAGGAATGATAACTGATATGACTAACCGAAGTGGGCTTCGATTTTCTTGACAATATTAAGTGAATCTCGTGAATCGACGAAGTTAATGGCTATTCCAGCCTTGCCGAATCTACCTGTACGACCGATTCTGAATGATTTATTGATTGAGAGGATGTAACACAATGATCATTGTACCTGTGGAGATAAGTCTCGTAGTCTGGTTCAAGAAGATTATTGAAATGAACGGGAGGATCATAATTGATTACGACCGTTACTTGACTCACATCGATACCTAGAGGGAACATTGATCATATCATATCCCATAATATCACCATGAGTTATTACTGGCCCTCGTTGATGGGGGGAATGGATAAGGAAGGGAAAGGGGGGGGGGGTAGAAGGTGAGGGGGCTGACCTCTGGCACACACATTTGTCGTTACGAGAACTTTGAATACTCCATCCTTGAACTGTTGGATTGACTTAGCTCGATCTTCTACACTCAAATCACCATGGAGTACTCCTACCTTCAACCATATCTCATTGTACAATACTCATGGGAATACAGTATACCTCATGTCCCTTCTCCTTCATTCTATCTGCCACCCATGTAGCAGATTGTCTCGTATGACAGAAGATGATTGCAGATGCAATTGTCAATCCAGAATAGAGATTGACAACTGCCTGATAAAAGAATGAATTACATTACTGTACCCCTCTTCCCATATGAATAAAAGAGACAATGAAATACCTCATATTTGGCCTCTCGATTGAGACATTCGACATAGTACTGCTTGATATTAGGTAGAGTTTGTTCCTTCTTACTCAATCTGAACAAGACTTCTTCTCTCCTCTCCTCTCCTTCTTCCCTTCTACTCTTTCCCCTTGATCCTCTTGCTTCTTAGTGCCACCCCCTACTGAGTCCATCCATCTATCTGCACACATAATCGACCTCCCTTTACTTAGAGTGGAGGGAATGGAATCTTCCTCTCTCTCGGCCCCCTTAGATGCTTAATTAAAGGCTACCCGTGGCTCTCAACATGGACAAACTTTTTGTAGCCATCTGCTGAATAAATTGAATAAAGGAGTAAGAAAGGGGAAGTAGATGAGTATGGTGGAGATGGAAGGGATCACATACACATATGACTTATACTTCCATCCCATCCCCCCCCTCTTCTTCTCCCCTCACTCTAATGATGCCATCTCTTCCGATATGGAAGAACGATGGAATAGCCGTTCCATAATGATTGCCCTTCTCTCTCTCTCTCCATCCTTCCGAAATATAACGACACAATCATCCTCATTTACTCGTCCAATGACGCAATCTAACCATGGACAGTAGATGGATTATGACACGTGCTTCAACTCCATTGACCTTCTTAGTTTAGACAGTTGGAAGGAAGGGGAGAGGGAGGAGGAGGGGGGGGGGAGGGGACTCATCTCTCCACACCTGGCCCATCCTCTGCCTCCTCTTCCTCCAATGACACAGCCCATTACCGACAGACTACCTGTCCATCCATCCCATCTCAGTACTCTTACACAATAATCATCTACAATGATCACTCCCTTCAATCCATCAGGTGGACAATCCATCTAACCACTGTGCAAGGGAGGAGGAGAGAGAGGCACATTTCCTATTCAAAAAGGGATCTAACTTTGTTACACTCGTTATCAGGTTGTAGCTGGTTGTGGGAAGGAGAATGATTACTTCCAATGAGAATAAGTAGATGGTCATTAATCTCCCACCCTATCCAATGACAAGCCCAACCACTCCGTTCATGCCCCCCCCCTCCCCCTCCCCTTCTCCCCTCTCCGTTCTCTTGATTAAACGATGAGCGTTGAAATGAAATGTGATCTAGCCGACCTTCTGTGGACGAAAGGAGAGATGGGGGAGGGGGAGTGATTATACAATGGAAGGGAGAACCACTTATAGAGGTACTAACACTGTTAGATCGAGAGGACTGAGGGACAGAATGTTGAGGGTGACAACACTGTTATTACACAAGATGGATAACCAAATGGGAGAGGATTAGGGGTGGAATCGTGTTTCTAATTGTTGATTAAGAACCCCCTATTTAATCCAGATGAAGAATAGTACAAAGAAAGACTCACGTAACAGAGACTGCATTCTTCACGATTTTGTTAGCGAATTCCATGACTGTTTGATCGTAAGTAGCAGAAAAGAGAAGAGTTTGCACTGAAGGAGATGCACGCTCAATTTCACTGAAAATGAAAGAGGTAAGAGTCTACTTACAATTTGAGTCTGATGGACATTTTGTCTGCATGAACAATTTTTACCCAAGCAAACACAATATCCAAGCTGACCGATTTAAAAAAAAAATCATTGAACGTCTCATTTTATAAATTTACGATTAAAAAAACTTACGCGTAAATTCTAATAGTAAGGTCTTGGTGTCCCTGTTGGGACATCATTACATCAGCCTCATCCAGAACAAGACAGATCACCTACAACACATTTAATATGATTAAGAATACCAAGGTTTCGGCAATATGTAGATACGCCAGCAGAAGTGCTGAACAAATTAGATTTCTTACCTTTGAAGTGTCGAACATATTCAGCTTAGTCACGTAATCAAGCATTTTTCCTGGTGTTCCAATCACAAATTGATCCGTTAGTTTCTGGCCACGAGTCACTTAAACTTAGAGATCAAAACACATTTTCTATCTACTTTCGAATAAATGCGAAGAAATTCAACAATATCTCACCTTTGACTCCTTTTACTGCGTAATGTACGGTAATCTCAGGCATGAACTTAGTCAATTTACTGACCACTTCTCCAATTTGCATCGCAAGTTCATATCTGGAAAAATACTAGTTTTAAAATGACGATAAAAAGTTTTTAAAAAATTAACTGGAATTTTACCATAATATAAATATAGTAAAATACTAACGTAGGTGCGAGACAGATACACTGTGGGAATTTATCGTCGACAACGACTCGACTGAGCATCGACAGAAGGAATGCAGCTGTCTTTCCTGTTCCACTTTGAGACTGAGCAATCATATTTGTCGGACTGCAAATATTATTCACGGTCAATGGAAATTAGGTTGTTTTTGGTTGTTTTTTTAAAGCAAACCTATCGGATATGGTTTACATTATGATGGTTGATACCGGGAAACCCAGAACCAGATCTGGGTTTTTTTTAAGAATTTACAACCCAAATTATGTAGACACGAGTTCCTCGAGTACTATCCGATACATGGCTATCTATATCTCCAAATTAAGTGAATATAACTAACGGCTCCATCAAAAGAAGAGGAAGGGCGAATTCCTGAATTCTCGATGGCTGATGGAATCCTAGATCAGCACACGCCTTCAGAAGGGGTTCTCTCCTGAAAATTATAATCAATAAAACAAAAGGATTGTATCGAAAAGAAAGGAACGAGAAGGACTTACAAACGCATTTCCTCAAAGGTGTGCATAGAATACAGAGGAGAACTCGGATCTAGTTGTTTAGCCTAAATTACATTTGAAAATGAAATCACATCTGAGCTGGTACTCACCGAAATATTCACACTTTCATTTTGCATTAAATTGACAGTCTTATGAAGGAATTTATTGAGAAGAGCAATTTCTTCGGCGGACATGGCTGCGAAGGATACGGTAGATTACTTCGTAGTTGCATACTCACGTTTATCCACAATGGGTTCTGGCGTCTTGCGAGCGGGTGTAGGAGGAGTACCACTTGGTTCCATTTTGGGACCTCCATACTGAAATGATGATCATCTAGGTCAGATCACTTTAGAGCACTTACGGTGATAACTGGGGATTGCGATGTTCTTCCTGCAGCTGAAATATCGAAAATAGCAGAAGGGAAAACGAATAATGACCAACCTCCAAATGCATTGTTGTTAACGAACGGAGTTGGAGACGAGAGATTGAGGGTTGTTGTCTAAAGTAACGAAATATAAGTACATACCATTGATATGGATCAAACCTGTGCAGCCAAGCTTTCGACAGGACCGCCCTCCATTCGCTCCTGTTCTATGAACGCCGCCCCCCAGCTATCACCCATGTCACCTAGGACAATTAGAACATCATATAAATGAAAGGAAAAAGGAGTAAGGAGCGTTTGCAAACATGGCGATCGTGATCGTGACTACGTTTAGCATCGACGTTTTCGCACACCACATCCGGGAAATACAACATTTCCGTGAAACAGTTGAATTTGTTTCAATTTGTATTGATGTGCCAAGATACCATATACCATTATATTCTAATTATTGATTTATTGTTGATTTGAGGTTGTATTTCATTTGCTTAACATCTCGTATTGAGGGGCTCGATGGACCGGCCGAAGGTAAAATTTGCTGTAAGCTGTTCTAGTAATATGAACCGAAGCATGGAGGCGCATAGTTTCCTTCAGTAAGTAGTCTCTTTTTATGCGTTTCGTTACAATTAGTCGTTTCAGGAAGCGTGGTTTTGATATTCAGTCTTATGGATCGGGTAATCAAGTGAAATTACCTGGCCCATCTGCAGACAAGCCAAACTGCTACGAGTTTGGAACTTCCTATGATTTCATTTACAACGACCTCAAGAAAAAGGACAATCAATTGTAAGTTGTATTTGTGATGTATATCGCTAGCATTGTGTGTTTTCAGCTACACACAGAACGGTCTTCTGAATATGTTAGATAGAAACAGAAGAACAAAAGAGGCTCCACAACGATTTCAATTGGAGAGAGTCGAGTTCGATGTTATTCTCGCCCTAGAAGAAAGAGTTTATGATCAAGTAAATTGATATTTAGGCAAACAAATGTATACTATGCAATTCCGTTAAGATTATCGAGGATCTTCATACGCGAGAAGAGGAATCTGGCCATTGTGTCCATGTAATCAACATAGACATTCAGGACAATCACGAAGAAGCAACTATTGGAGCATGGCTTGTATGTGATATGTGCGCCAAAGTAAGTCATTCTCATTTTATTGAGATATTCGTTTTTTGGAAGTTGAAACAGGATACTGGATTGTTGTTCTCGGAACGTCGCTCAGTTACTTTTTCTAGCTTATTCTTTTCTATTCAGCTGGAGGCGGCAGAAGATTTGGACAATGAAATCGACGAGATTCTCGCTGAATTCGAGAGCAAACATCCCAAACGAAATTTCCTCCATACTATCTGCTTCTATTGATCTCCAATACGGGTACTATTTGAAATAAATATTTATTCATAATCAACGAGGTCCGTTACAATCTGAGAAATGAACAAACGAGAGAATTATTAAATGATAATGATAGATTGGATTTATTTTATATATTTGCGCGTCAATTCCATCGTCTTTTCGTACAATGCATCCTAAAAAAACATTAAGATATTGTATAGGTTATGATAATTGGAACCTGCAATTGCTCATCATTCGCCAGTGGGTCGGCGTTATCCTCTGCTTCTCTACAATCCTAAAATCAAAGTGTACATTTTGAAAATACCAATAATAATGATTACCTGCCAGTACTTCCCACTGATATTCTCAACTTCTGGTCTCACAGCACAAAGAACAGTCGTGGCCGCACCTTGACTAAGATTCTTTGTGAACAGAGATGCAATCTTGAAGAAGATGCGACCTCCGAGACCGTATGTGCGACCGATATCTATAATTATATCGAGATGGTTTCTCTGTGTAAATGGCCTACTTACTTGTAGGAATGCATGCTCCTGGGTGGACTGCATATATCGAAATGCCCTTATCGCCGTACATTCGATCTAATTTTCTCACTGTCAACAAGTTGCACATCTTAGAGAGAGAATATAGCTTGTATCCGATAGCATTCGAATCAGAAGAAGGACAAAGAGATTCCAATTTGGATTGGAGAGGAAGTGAAGCATCAATCTGGAAAAGGGCAAGATTAGATGGATAGGAGTAGACTACAGTACCCCATGGTGAGCATGAGAGGACGATGAAAGGAAGACGATCCTGTAGATAGAGATGATTAATTATTGTGAGATATACGGTATGTGACCTGGCTGGAGCACTGGCCTTGAGAATGTCTATCAACTGAGTGACTAGGAGTGTGTGTGCAACATGGTTAACTCCGAAGGCCGACTCCAAATTGTCTAGAGTTGTCTGAGAGAAACAATGAAGAATAAAAAAGAGGTAGATCAAACCTTAATATCAGGAGAGAATACTCCTGCATTGAGGATAAGAATGTGAAGAGGGCTAAATATGTTCAATTCGTAATCTACTTCATGTTCAACTCACAGATTCATTGATTTGAATGTCTTCACACATGCGATAACTGATTCGAGAGACGAAAGATCCAAATTAATGAAATCCATTTTAGCATCATTCTGATGATTTCATATCACCGTTACTTTAGTCTAGGATATTTTCTACCTTTTCATCTTTAATTTCTTTGATCTGAGCTTGTGATTGAACAATATTTCTGTTGGCAATGACAACATGAGCACCTAAACCAGAATATACATGTCGATAGAGTCATTGTTTAACCTGCCAGAGCAAGACTCTTTGCTGTTGGAATTCCGATTCCACTCGTGGTTCCAGTGATGAGCACTACTTTACCTTCCAAATTTATACCAGATAGAATCTAAATAGCAGCATACCGAACGGATCAAATAGAGAACTCCCACCTGGGGACAATCTGACTTGGCTGAGAATTTCGGTTTCTGCTGTGAAGAAGACATGGATACGAATAGATACTGAGTAAGAAAGGTCACAAGAGAGAAGGAAAGGAGAGAAACAGAGAAAGAGAGACTGCGCAAAGATGCAAACAGACACTCGAGATATTAGGTGTAGTCAACAACCCCCCCCCCCTAATCTGTCATCATTTGCACCACATATACAATACGTTTATCACCGTTGAGCAATCGAAATCTTCCTCGAATGAATCGATTATGTACAAATTAAGTTGGGACTCCAATTCACGGATGAGAGCATCAATAGTGTTAATATTGCTAGTCTCGGCTTTGACGATTTCTTGCCAGTACTCCAACTCTTCTTTAAGTGATTCATCTGTTTCACTAATCAGCACGTCACGGTAACTGATAAGATTAACTTATTAAATATCACTACAACTGTGAAAATAACCAACTTGGCAATTATTCTAGTGATTCTCTCCGCCTCTTCTTTCTCTGATTTTACTTCTCTTTCGACTTTATCAATCACATTCATCTGTAATGAGCAATACAGACCAAAATGTAATTCTTACCTATCCTTATAGATGCTAAATATTAAATGCAACACTGACTTCTGCACTCATTTGAGCATAATCATCCACACGTTTGAGGATGGATGCATACATAACAGCAGGATCCTCAAGACCAAGACTGCGATAGAGACCACATCTCTCAATGGTGATATCTCGATCAACATTCTCCTTCCGGCTACTGAAATGAAGAAATAGCCTCGTAAAACAAAATCAAGCATATCAAGTCATGTTGTATAAATGAAACTTTTCAAGAACTATATAATAAATAATCAAATCATGAAAGAATTGACTCACTCAATCTCTTTTCTCTTTCTGAGATTCGCAGCTTCCAGTTCTTTGTCCCACCCTTCCATTTCGGCTTCTAGCATCGCTTTGTACTCAAGGAGATCCCTTCTGCAAAAATCTGAATGATTCTAAAAACATAAAAAATAAAGTTACTTCTTAGCCCATTGATTCTTCATCCTTTCTTCACTTTGTGTGGAGATAACTACTCCGGGAGAGTTGGTTGTATCTGGACAAACGACTATCTCTGATCGACGACCTCTCACTGAACGACGTCGCTCTTTCTTCACTGGTACTGAACCAGGCTGAAAATTGAACTAATAAATATCAAATATCGAATATTCGCGAATTTGTTTCTAGGAAGTTGAATTTCGTAAATATCTACCGTAATAAAAAAACGAAAGAAAAAAATCAATAAATTGTTTCAAATTTGAAAAGTTTTATCAAGCTTACAGTGCTTCTATTATCAGATCGTGAGAGCCGTAAAACGTCTGTATTATTTTGAGACATCTGAAAGCAGCTGTTGATATTTACGTAAATTAAAATTAATAAATAAATACTAGAAACAAGAACCAATAGAGATTTTTGAACTAAGCTTCCCGCCATTTTCGATAGTGTCGCTTGACGACTTTTACAACTTTCGAAGTCATCATTTTCACTGTGTGATCGAGTTATTGCAATTTGACGATGCCATTGCTTTTGATATTTTTGTCTTGTTTTCAAAGTTTAAATGCCGATTTATTAATGTCAGATTCGAATATGGAGCGCGTCGAGCAGTATCTCAGCCGTAAGAAGAAGGCAGCCAAAGGGGACGAGGCGGATCTCTATCAACGATTCGAGCAGCTGTATTCCAAGAAGTACTTGCATTTCGCATTTCAATTCGTTAGCTAATTGTTATTTGTAGGCTATGGTACGAACTCGCGAATGAAGTGAAGAAGGTGGTCTACGCTCCTCCATTGGGCTTGGACCTGAAAGAGTTCTATGACAGCTTCATCAGTGACTTTGAACACCGGTATTGATTTGAAATTAAAATGTTTTAATGTAAATATTTAGTATTAATCTACTCCAGTTGGCCGAGATCACTATTCCTATCGCCAACTACATTTTCGCGAAAGGTTATTTATGCTGTTAGCTAAATATCGTACCGGCTGTTGGAAATATCTGTAAAATAGCGTAATGTGAAAGGGATCTTTTCCAGATCGTGATGGTGCTCTCACTTTTCTTGAGAAGATGGGTCGCACCGTGAAGAAAGACGTTCAAGCCAAGATTAGAGTTGATGTGGGACAAATCAAGCTAAGATTGGATAATAAGGATAAGAATGAGCGATGTGTTGATATCGATACTGTCAGAGTGAGTGAATTCAATGTTCTACTTCGATGAGGTGTGAAATTATTTGAGGCCCTGATCGAGTCGACTCGTAAGGAAATTGATGAGAAGGTGCATGGAGTACAGTCAGTTCACGTCGCTTTCTACAAGGTCTCCTCGGTCTACTACAAGGAGGTATCATCTTTTTATTATTTTTATCGAATGTGGTGTATTTATTGTAGATTGGAGATTATGCTTCTTATTATCGAGAGGCTCTTCGTTATTTGGGAGTGGAAGATCTGACGACATTGACGACAGAAGAGAAGCATGTTCATGCTGTCCTTCTTGGATTTGCTGCTCTACTTGGAGAAATATCTATAATCTGGGAGAATTACTCGCTCATCCCATCCTCCATGCACTCGAGAATACAGCTGAAGTATGGATCAAGCATGTACTCGATGCATTCAATGAGGGAAACATCGATAAGTTCAATACCTACGAGAGGTTTGCTTTATCGAAACCGTAGCTTCCATATACTTATATTTGAATTTAATATCAACCCAAAGTTATATTTAAGAGAATGGAGCGAGTGGGATGATCTTAAGAGAAGAAAGAGCGGTCTGATGAATAAGATGAGACTCCTCGCTCTCATGGAGGTTAGTACTCCCAATCAAATTAATATTTACAAACGATAGGATACACTAACCTTATAATGCTGAATAAGTTGTTATTAGATTGTGCTTTTGGATTGTTCATACATTCCACTTATACTGTTTACCATGAATGATCCACAAATTGGTGTCGAACATGATTTCACCTTACTGGGATCTGCGATCATAGTTCATTTGAATATTTTCAGTTGGCTCTCCAGAGAACGAGTAAGAATCGTCAGCTTACATTCTCAGAAGTGGCCAAGGCGTGCCAAGTCGAACCTGATAAGGTAAAACCCATGATCTATTTTAATTATCTAGTGGCACTGTTTAGTGGTATAACAAATTCATTTTGAGGTTGAGCATCTCGTAATGCGTGCTCTGTCAAAGAAGCTGATCAGAGGAAGCATCGATCAGGTATTTATTATATTGAATTCAAGTGTGAAATATATCGACTAATGATGTGTCATATCTTTCTCTTATAGGTGAATGGAGAAGTGCTCATCTCATGGGTTCAACCTCGTGTGCTCAATGAGGATCAGGTTCGTTCATGCTTTACTATACTCATCTTTTATTACTCATTCACTCTTATCTACTGTTGTTAAGCTGAATGACTAGTTGATAGAGGAAAAGATACCAGTTATCACTTGAGATCAGATCAGTATTAAATTAATTCAATCTTTGATCTTTGATCTTTGCAGTTGCGTGGAGTTGCTAATCGTATAGTTGAATGGACGAAGGATGTGAGTGGAATGGAAGATCTGGTGGCTGCAAATGCAAGAGATATTCTAACTAAGGCGTGAGATAGAGATATACTATTATTTATGATGACTCACTCGGTTACATTCAATTCTTTACTTTTCGGTGCAGAAATGTTTGTAAGAAATCCCCGACCCCATCCATCTATTTATTGTGTGTAATACTTGTATGTGTTTGCATCGGAAAATGAATTGTGTATCTAAACAAGAAGTTGTCGAATGAGTTTATTATTATTGATCTCTTGATCGTAATAGGGAAGGGATGAATACACCTTCATACTAATAACCAGGGGCAGTTCTGGGAGGAGGGCAATGATCGCATCCACCTCCATTACCCTTTCCTCCTGGTAATCCAGCGGATCCCGCTGCTCCTGGTTGTCCAGGGTGTCCGTCGGGTCCTGCATCTCCAGCAGGTCCAGGGGGTCCTGGCTGGGAAGATCCAGCAGATCCAGGATTTCCAGCGGGACCGGGAGGACCAGCAGGACCAGGGGGACCGGCAGGGCCGGGAGATCCGGGAAGCTCAACAGTGGATCCAGCGGGACCGGGGCCTCCAGGGGCTCCTGAAAAATAAACCTGATTTTCCAATAAATAATTCTTGCATTTCCTTCTTGGAGAATCGAGTATTTTGTGATTCCGCATAAGAATATAAATATCTGACCAGCTGCTCCGGGGTTTCCAGCGGGACCAGGAGGACCGGCGGGACCAGCAGGTCCAGGCTGTCCAGCGGGTGCATTTCCTCCTGGTGCTCCGGGGTTACCCGGGTTTCCAGCAGGACCAGGACCACCAGCGGGGCCAGGAGGACCAGCAGGACAATCGAAGCAGAAATCAGGAGCAGCGTATCCTTGAGACATGGGAGCAGGAGCTCCATTCGATCCAGCCGATCTGATATGATTATGATAGATGAGTGTATAGGGTAATGTATAGTTACCCAGGTGCTCCATCATTTCCAGGTTGTCCATCTTGTCCAGGTGGACCAGCAGGACCAGCTGCTCCCATTCCGCATGAACAACATGATCCTCCTCCAGCCACTGCTGCTCCTCCTGCCATATACGAAGGAGCTGGAGCTGTATCGTATGTACCTGCTGCACGAGCTACCACTCTCTGAAAGGGAAGAGATGATTGAGAGAGAGAAAGAGTAGACTCGCCATTGGTTCTGCTCTTCTCACATTCTTCTGTAATTGACGACGATCTCCAAACCAAGGATGTTCAGCTGCTCTCTTTGATCGACCATTCGAACTCTCGTACTACAATCATTACTGTAGACAGGAGTGAGATACGATAGAACTACTTACTCGATGATATTCATCCCATAGACCAGAAGTACGATGTTTGCAGAAGTCAACTTCATCTTGTAGATTCGATTGAATGTGCTGAATGAATGAGATGGATTACGAGGGGAGATGGGGTAGTACCTGGATGTAGTTGTATAGCATAGGAACAGCAATAATGGCAGTGAGAGTAGCAATGGTGGATACAGCCACTCCAAGGAAGGCAAGACGTCTCAATGCATCCACTTCACGAAGAGAGGATTTGTCTGCCATTGCAAGAGGATGATCTATTCTCTTCCTTCTCTCTCCCTTATATCTCTGCCTGAGGAATGGAATGAACCAGTTGGTAGTTACCTACACTCTTACTTTCCATCTTTCTCCCTCTGATCCCTGATATCATTGTGATACATATCCGTGATAAGTACCCATTACAAGTCTATAAAGTAGATTAGTAACGAGTAGTTAAATGAACTACAGTAAGATAGGGTGTACTGTATGAGGTGCTGATGAGATGAAACACTTTCCCTTTCATATCTTTCTTTATCCGGATAAGAAGAAACAACTTCTGATATTTCCAACATAATCTAAATTGAAATTAGAGTGTGATAGCCAAAGGTACTCTTCGAAGTGACGAATGGAATAAATTCTCAATAGAGTAATGCATAGTTGACGTCTCTTTCCATATCTTCCTCCTGTCTGGTCCCTTTCCCATTCCATTCTTCCCTCTTGACGCAATTCCTTTTGTTGTTGTCCCATTCCTTTTCTCGTACCGTTCTACACTTTATTAGTGCAATCAAATGGTTATCGAATGAGAGTGAGAGAGAGGGGGAATGTATGTATCCGTAGAATGAGGAAGTGTCATATCTTCAATGTTCTCTTCTCTTACGCACTCACTGAGCTTCTCTTCTGCATCTCAAATTAATGATCATTCTGCAACATTCTTGGCTCCATTTTCAATATCAGTTTTCAAAAGCAGAATGAATGTAAACTCTTTCTTGATTATATTCAGAGTTGTGAATAGCATAGAACTGTGAGAGAAGTGAGAAAGATTGGAATACCTTATTAGGAACGGAGAGTCGAGTTGTTTTCCCTGCGACAGTTAGGAAATTATCTGCGAATGGAGAACAATAGAAGTGATTCGATAGAGGACGAAACTCACTCGTTTTTGATTTTTTCTCTTCAATCGGAAATTTAGCGAAGGCTTCAAGACACTGAAAGAATTTTAATGAGAACGTACAGAATGAAATAGTTTCACAATTAGTCAACATCTATATGACTCTTACGAGAACCTATCTATGTTTTTTTCCTCTAAAATTGAGTTCTTTTTTGAGAGGCCCAGTCTCTCGAGAGACGTTTGGTCATTCTTGAGAATGTTTATCAGAAGGGACTGAGTTATGCATCAACAACAGTCTCATTGTCAGTCAGTGGTAAAGTTCTTCCGTGAAAATTGGGAACCAACAAAAAAAGAAATGAAATATAGAGCACTAAGAAACTCAATTTTGTATTCTTCCCTATTATTTAATCGTGAGCGGAGACCGTTAGATTGATCCCTTCGTTATTTGGGCAGGATTGCCTTTCTTGTACATGATAAATATTAAAACAAATGATACCTGTTGATTGAGTTGTCTTAGCGCACTCTCATCAGGTTGTGAAGAGGAGAGAAGAAGAGAAGCAATTGCAGAGAGATGATTATCTCCCAATTCATCTTCGATTGAAGAGATTCTCAATGGATCCGATGAAGTTGTCGTCATCTTAGAAGGGAGAAGAAGGGAGAAAATGGACGGGGAGTACAAAGAGAGAGAGAGACGAATCTTCTATTGTTGAGACCAATGGGAACGCCCTTCTTATTCGTGTCGTATCGAGAAAGAGACACGAAAATACAAAGGACGAGAAATGGTTCGTCTCTCTCTTCAATTCCCTCTTCTAGAAGAGACAATGAGAACAATCATCACGAAAGGGACAAAACAACGAAGATAATCTTTGGTCGGACAGACATCTCTCAACACTCCCAAGAGTGAAGACGAAAGTTAAAGTTAGGTGACGAATTCCTTTATTCGTTTCGAACTTGTACTCTACTCTTCTATTTGATAGGGAGAAGAACGAGATTGGATTTCGTGTAGAGACGAATGAATGGACATTGATTCTGTGTTGCACGGAAGATCTGAATGAGAGAGAGGACGATCCATGAATGGAACGGAGGGAGATTACCTGTCTTCCCATATTCGTTCTATCCTTTGGATCTTCAGGAATAGAAGTTCCAGTTGGAAGACGAAGATTCTCGAAGACCATTCTAGAAAGAGGAGAGTACGGTAAGGATACTGTAGAGTGACAAACTTGTGATGTTTAGCAATGATATCATCTTCACTCTTATTCCATTCAGATGAAGGAGGAACGATCACATCGAGAGAAATCGATTCATTCTCTTTTAGAATACCGTATCCAACATTGAATCGAGGAATGTGACGAACCTTAATTAATAATATTAATTATCGATTAATGGGCGGAGTTTAATTCACTTTGGTTCGAACACAGAATGCAATAGGATATTCGTCTTGATTCTCGATGGAAATGGTCGTTCGAAGGGGCTTCGAGTATTTCTCCACTGGTTCGAATACCATCCATCTAAAATGAACTTGATACTCCATTAAAAGTGAAAGTTTCAACTTAGGTGAAATCTTCAATTCATTCTCTGGTGTTTCTCCTATGATTTCCTCTTTCTTCATCATTGCAGCTCTCTTTCCATTGTCCTCCACTGACCTGAGATAGAGAGAGAAAGTTAGTGATAGAGAGAGAGATCCCCCCTCTTGATCTATCCCATTGTTATTCCCTTCACTTACATCATTGATTGGACCACTCGACACGAAGAGAAGGAGAAGGAATGGAGGGAGAAAAGAGATGGACACACCAAATATATCAACCATTTACATATTTTTCAATTCAATTTACAATCTCTTCATTTCTTCTTTCTCTCATTTCTAATTGATCTCTTCAGCAAGTGGACGAACTTGTTGAAATCTCACCTAAAACTACATTTATTTTAACAATCACTTCTAAAGGAGTGACTTTTATAGTGAGTATTCTTTACCTATTTGTTTGTAATATATTGATTTCCCTGCAAGAAAATTCATAGTATTCCCACGGTCAAATTTTTCTACACATTTTGCTGTTCACATCTTTTGCTATATAAGACAGCCGTTTTCTAGTATGTAGTCATCCTTAATATTATTCTTTCTTATTCTGATTAGTATATTTCCTTCTTCTCCTATTCTTCAGATTTGTTTAAAAATTGCCTAATAGTTCTTCCATCCCATAAGGAGACGATGCCAAATCAAGTAAAAATAACAATGTTTAGATACTATTGCCCTCGTGCTGACCGTACCTCCTCTCTCTCTCTCTCTCTTCTTATTCTTCTCAAGAGGTTCGTTTCTCATCTCTACACATCGTATATGGAGTAGATAATAGAAGGAATGAATAATTATGAGAGATGGATAAGAGAGAAGACACTTCAGTCTCCATTCTATAATGGTTGAGAGATGGCTCTTTCTCTTCTCTCTTATATTCTCATTCTTCACTCCTCTTCTCACTCAACAATTGTTATTCGTACAAGCGGTTTGTTCTATTATCTCTATCACTTTCATTCTTCGTTCTCTATTTGATAGACTAGAGTATCTCTATTTCAGTTATGGCGACACGGAGAAAGAGCAGGGAACAAGGGAGATTCATTACATGATAAGACATTATTTAAGTATGGAATTGGAGAACTCACGGAGGTTTCATTCTCTACTTCTTTCTATTGAAACGAATAGTGAATTGAGACTGGAATCAATAATACTTACAATGTGGGAAGATGGTTGAGACATCGTTATATCGACACGAACAAATTCCTTTCTCCAGTAATGAATCCGAAAGAAGTGAGAGCTCTCTTCTCTCTTCTAACCATTCTTCATTCATCTCAGTTATACATTCAATCAGTTGACGTTTCTCGTTGTCTTATGTCAGCTGAATCAGTGGGACAAGGAATGTTCAATGCAGATGGAAGATATGCTCCTCTTCCTGTTCCTGTTCATTCACGACCAAGAGAATCCGATTGGGTTTGTCTATTCACTCGATATCCATTCATAATGATAATACTCAGATGCTTGCATTCAAATGGAGTAATTGTGATGGATTAGGAAGAGAATTCAGTCGAATCTGTTCTGATTATCCCATTATCTCTTCTCTTTCCAGTGTCAGTTTCTTCTCTCCTTTCATTATCCATTTCATGTTCAGTATCATGATTACGAGGGCGAATCATTCCGTTGTTCAAATGCCAGTAATAATGCTTCATTCTTCAATACAGCAGAGAAATACCAATTGATCGAACCCCTTATTGCATTGGTAGGTCTAAGATGAGAGAAGGGAGAAGAGATTCGAGTTTAGGATCTTGCGGGGGCGAAATTACCCGATTGGTATACTCCTGAACTACGAAATGAAGCGAGAGAAGTTAGTGACAAGGTGAGAGAAGTCATTTATTCCATTCTGAATAGAGGGAAGGGGAAAGGGAACAATTCTTCAATTCTTTCTTTGAGGCACTCCGTTTTCAATTGGGATTGGGGGAATTCCACAACAAAAGAATTCTTCGATTCTCAACGGGACTTCTTATTGATACACTACAGAAGGAATTACTTCATAAATGGAAATGTTCCCAGATTGAATCATTTGATCTTAATTGTGCTGCTATTCAACCAATTAAGTTCAGAGCGTTCTCAACTGTAAGACAGAAAAGAGAATGAAGAGGAATGGGCATATATCTCTTGCAGCAAGATTTCGTATTGAATTCTCTACTGGAAACATTGGGAGAAGAAGCAAGAATTGAAGCTCTTTCTCCATTAGGACATCCTCAATATAACGCACTTATTCTCATCGAATTATGGAACATTGAGGGATCTCCTAAAGTCAAGGTACCCTTCTCCTCCTCTTTCTCTTTATTCATTCATCAATCGATACTCCTTCTAGATACTGTATCGTCCTGATGCGTACAAGGAAGAAGCTACCGTAATCACTCCTTTCGTGCGTCGATGCTCTAATGAATACTGTAGTCTTGATCTCTTTGATTCGTGTTGTCGTGAAATTAGAACGAGTAATCCAAAAGATGACTGTGACAATCGATGATGATAATGAAGGATAAAGAGAAGACTGGTCATTGTTTGTCTAAGAAGTGATTGTGTATAGAGAGTGATACCCTCTTCTTCCTTCCTCCTTCCGTCTATATAATCACTCTCAAGAGATACCATCCGATTAATTCATTATATTCATTATGTACTCTACTCTTTCCATTCTTATTTTATCATCAATGGTTTCATCTCAATCGATAAATACAGCGGGAACAACGGGATGTGTTGTCACGGTAGTCACCATTATCCATTTAATAGATTAACAATATCTAGTTTCCAGAAGAATAAGTTGTTCTCTAATGGGAATTTCATTCGTCAATTAAATCGGGCTGAGATGGGACAATTCGCTAAATTTAAGAACGAATTGGAGGAATGGCAAAAAAGTTGGACAATATTTTCGCAGATGCTGATTTGGTGAGATATTCTCTCTCCTTCATAGATCTTTGATCTTTGTATTACTTGAGTCTTCTTCCAATTCAACATCTTCCCTTCCTCCGTTCCCCGATAGACCTCTCTCTCCTTCATTCTGTTCCGGAAGGGATACGATACTCTATCTCTTCAGTGGCTGCTCCATTCAAGTTTCACATCGGAAATAAAAGTAATTTCCTTTTTCGATTCAGAATAACAAAGTTTACGTGGGCGCAAATCTCGCGAGAGAATTGGAAGGAGACGAGAAGAAGAAATTTGCTGATTTGACTGAAAAAATGAAGGTTAGAATATTTTTTAAAGACAAGGAGAATTATGAGGTCTCTCAGAATGGAGATACGAGCAATGAAGATTTCAACGATTTCTGCATGCAATTGTAAGATGAAAATATGTATTCATTACACTTTATTGTTTGATAACATTTTACAATATGTAGTTTCGTTGATAAACACGTTATTTTGTAATCTCTTGAAGTTGCTGAATCGAAATAATTTGAATCTTGCTCTCATTTCAATCAATATCTCAACTCCTCCTATCCAATTTCCTATTTCATCTTCTTCCGATATCTCGATAGATTCATTTCTCATTCAATCAACGATGAGAGTCTTCTCCCTTCTTTTCCTTCTTCTCTTTCATCATTCTACCGTATCGACAGAGACAATCGAAATGGGGAACAAATTGCTTTCTCTTCCTCTTTCCTTCGGATACGTTGGTCCAATTGGATGTATTGGAAAGAAGCATTGTGACGATGAAGGTTTGAGATCATTGTGATGTCATTCACCCACCCCCCCCTCTCCTCTCTCTCTCCTCTCTCTCTCTCTCTCTCTCTCTCTCTCTCTAAGGTGCCAAAGCTTCCCTTCTGTCACTTGAATTAGCCCAGTCCTCAATCAATGAAGATATGGATCTCAAGTACTACCATAATACTTCCATCAAGTGAGATATCCTTCTCTTCATCTATCAATCCCTTCTTCATTCTAGACCAATTGATTCATCATCATCAAATTCTCTTCGTGCCACAGTATCCGGAATGGGAGATTCATCACTAATAGCTTTGCTTGGATTTCCATCTGATTGTTCAACTCAATTGGCTATTCTATCTGGATATACGAGAATGGGTGTGGCTGATGTAATAATCATTCCATTCATCAAATCATCAATGTGATCTCAGACTTGCTCTATTGATCTCTATTCCTACGGTAGTTACGGTACTTCAGTCATTCTCTTCTCTCCTTCTGCTTCGTATGTAAACATCCATCTAATACTTCTATTATTTTTTTCTCAGTCTCGTATCAGAATTAATTTCCACAGTAATATCTCGATTTGGATGGAATTCAATCGCTCTTATTAGTTCTGCGGATTCTTCCTCTATTTTCTACACGAATCTCGCAACGACAATGAATAGTTGACGATTCTTCTTCTTGATTATGATAATAATTATGATTAAGATAAGATTCGTAGTGAACTCACAGTGAGAGTGGCAACTTCTATATCTTCTCTCTCCTCTCGATCACAATTCATTGATTTAATATCGAAGAATGCTGAAGAAGCGAGAAGTTTACAATAATTATCTCTTGTTAAATCAATTTTATTCTCTAAGTCTTTGTGATTACTGATATGACTACGAGTGCAGGAGTATTCTTCCCTCTTTTCTTAGCAATGATTGAGAATGGATTCTTCAATAATGGTAACATTTTATCAATTGATCAAAGACCAAATTGATAAGTAGGTGACTATGCTGTCGTTGCATTTCTCTCTTTTGATGGCAATCGTCAATGGATGAGTATCGACTCTCCTAATTCCATCTATATGGGCAGAGAATCCATCCGTTAGTAGATATTTATCTCATGAATTGTCATCATTCTCTTCAGCAGGAGCTTACAATGTGACAGATGATCAATTGATTCGTGCCTACCGTAATCTTATCGTAGTCTCCGATTCTTTCCCTCCTTCCTATGCGAATCCTGATTGGTCTTCATTTCGAACGACTCTTCAGAAGAAAATGGGAAATACGGTAATGCGGTAGCGTGTATTGATTTAAGAACGAAATTATATTTCAGACAAATAAATATTGGGATAAGAGTGGACGAGACTTTGATTTAATGAGGTTATTGAGTGTGGCTGGAATGGAAATGTTGAATAAAGGGATAGATATAACTGATGGAGAGAACTATTGGGAATACATGCTAAAAAGGCCAATAAGAAGTGAGCTTCCCCGTCACTTTCTAGCATTATTAATTCTTTCTTCCCATTAGGTATCACAGGGTTTCCTGATTATCTCGATGGAATGGGAATGTTGAGTGGAACAGCACAAGTAGTATATTCAGTATCGAATTCTTTATCGTGACCCTTTAAGATTCTTTATTACTCTGACACTCATGAGTCACTGTATAATTTATGGCCTGAAGAGATCTACCATGTGGATGATAATGATCCCACGAAGAGAGTATGAATAGGGTACTCTGTCAATGAATAATCAGTCTGGTTAGGTATCAACTGCATATACTAATGGAGTGTCAATTGGTTGGCTGGTCTCCCTCAAGATACTCCTCCTTGCGGATTTAATGGAGAAAAGTGTCTAAAAGCAAAGGATCGGATACTGATTATCGCCCTTTCTGCTGCTATTATTCTACTGTGTACTCTTCTCATGATAGCGACACTTCTGTACAGGTATATGAGAATTATGAGGACAAATGAAGAAATGAAGAATTGAAGGAGATATCGATACGAGCGTAGACTCCACTCTACCAATTTTATCATTGATAAGAAGAGAATCAATATACGAAGACATGTTAACATACTATCTCAAAGGAGTTTGAGAAGTATGAAGAGTATGATGAGTATGGCAAGTGTAGGTGGATCGAGAATAGCAGTGAGTACGGTAGAATGTACGAAGAAACAAATTGATTGTAGAGCCAAGCTATGATGAATAGTCATTTTATCGTGGAAGGAGAAGATAAGAAAGTTGAAGAAGCAAGAGTGAATAGTGCGGTGACAATGGGAGAAGAAGATGAAGAGAGGTGGAATGAGGTTAGAATTAACTCAGATCTGCATTTAGAAAGTGATATTATATGTATCTAGATTGAAGAATTCGCAGTGGGATTTATAGAAGGACAGATGGTTGGATTGAAGAGAATATACAAGGATTCGATTGATTTGAAGAGGGACATCAAAAAGGAAATACTAATGGTTCACTCATGATAATACTCGATAATAATGACCCAATTGCAGCTCAAGGATTTAAACCACGAGAATCTCATTCGATTTCGTGGTTTAGTTGCAGAAAATCATTTCAATTTTGTAGTTTGTGAACTGGCAAATCGAGGATCGATTAAGGATATTCTAGAGAATGATCAACTTCCTATTGATATGATTTTCTAAATCAAATGTCAATTGATATCGTATCTGTGAGTGATCGACTAATGACGTATTCAATTTCATTTCTCAGGGATTGGAATATCTCCACAACAGTGACATTGGTTGTCATGGTCGATTAAAATCATCGAATTGTCTTGTTGATGCACGATGGATGGTCAAATTGTCCTCTTTCGGATTAATACAAATGAGAAAGGATGAAGTAAATTATGAAGAAGGAATTCAAGAAGGAAGAGGTACGACAATATATTCCATATTTGTGATAAGAGCTAAGAATATTGAGATGAATTATGGAGTTCTCCTGAGATGCTGCGAGTACTCGGATGGTTAGGAGAATCACCTTCCATTCTTGTGAAGAAGGCTGATATATATTCACTTTCCATTCTTCTTTATGAGATCTATGGAGAGCTGGACCATGGGGAGAAACTCCTCTTGAACCAAAGGGTCACAATATATGAGAGGAACGAAGTAATCCATTAGATTATAGATATTGTATCGAGAGTAAGAGACTACGATGAATCAAAGGGAAGAAAACCATTCCGTCCCAATATGGATCTTATTCAATCAATTAGAGGAGATAGAGAAGAGAAGGTAAGGAAATATGAAGAAGAATAAATTTCCTCGTTTACTTTGAGTGATGAGTTAGTTAAGGTTCGATCTGAGATAAGAGAAACAATTCCTGCTGGATGGGCTGAGAATCCAATGGATCGTCCTTCCATTGGAATGATTAAGAAGAAGATTAGAGTTATTACTGCTGGACAGTGAGATATACTCGAGATTAGAATGAAAGAAAGAGATAATTGAAGGAAGAAGACAATCATGGATGCAATGGTCGCAATGGTTGAAGGATACACCAAAACATTAGAAGCTAAACTAATGGAACAGAATGAAGAATTAATTATAGAGAAGAATAAGAGTGAACAATTACTTAAGATGATGCTGCCAGAGTAATTTATTCTTCCCTTATCTATTCATTCTTCTCTTCCTTCTTTCAGACCCGTAGCAGAGGCACTTAAACATGGGAAGAATGTGAATGCACAATCGTTCGAGAATGTAACCGTTTTCTTCTCTGACTGCCCTGGATTCACTGAACTATCTTCCTCCTCCCAACCAATAGAGGTACGGTATTCCCTCATAGACGTATATATCCATTACAGATTGTCAACTTCCTCAATGATCTCTACACTCTCTTCGATACGGTAATCGAAGGTTTCGATGTATATAAGGTTCGATCACTAGATTCTTCGAATGATTACAGTAATCTTCAGGTTGAAACGATAGCAGATTCGTATATGTGTGTGTCTGGTCTGCCAATTCTCAATGGTCTCAATCACACAGGGGAAATTGCCAGTTTGGGATTAGCCATGCTAAACTCAGTCAAGGTATTCCAATAGATAAACTATTCATTAATTGGTTCATCAATCAGGACTTCAAAATCCGTGATCGTCCATTAGAATCAGTACGACTTCGTATTGGAATGAATTCTGGTCCTTGTGTAGCAGGAGTTATTGGATTGAAAATGCCTCGATATTGTCTATTTGGAGATACTGTTAATACTGCATCAAGAATGGAGAGCACTGGAACTCGTGAGATAATTAGTTGGGGAGTAATTTATCCATGATCTACTTCAGCTCTGCATATAAATTGTTCCCAATCAGCAAGAGATATACTTGAGAAGTTGGGTGGATTTGAGATTGAAGAGAGGGGATTTATCGAGATGAAGGTAATCTATTCATCGACAATTCAATTACTCCTTCATATTATCAGGGCAAGGGAAAGCAGATGACGTATTATGTGAAAGGAGAGGACATGGAAAAGAGGATGGAGAGAATTGAGAAGGAGAAAATGAAATATCCCTCACTCAGATTCACTCTCGGATCAGGAGAAAAGCGAATCTGAGATGATTCCACCGTGAATAAACAATTGTTGACTGATTTTTGTTAAACTAAACTCTCAATTCTTGTATCTGGAGAGTTGTTTTGTAATCGGAAACAGAAATATTTGTGAGAATGTTTTTAGATTTTTAAAAAAAATTTTAGGTCAGTTTATGATGACTCGCTGAAATCGAAGATACGGTAGTCGAGCCAAAGAGACGCTTCCTTGCGATGATGATTTTGAATGTTTATCTAGGGACATTCAAACCGGGAAATAAAAATTGAGAGCCGGGGAAAGGTCAAAGTTGGAAAGTTAAAAGGGAGCACCGGCGCGAGTTTGAAAGTACCTTATAATTTTGTTTTTACTGGTTATAAAATTAACAGGAGAGTGTGCCTCTTGAATTTTCATTGAAATTAACAGTTCCTAAGGCATTGTATTATTAAACAAAAATGAAAAAAATCGATGTTAGCAAACACAATTTAATTCGGCAGTAAAAATCTGCAATTAAAGTTTTAATTTTCTAGCTTCGGAGTTAAGACGTGTTCCTTCTTGTTTCTGTTATCAAATCGCTCTATGAACATTAAAAGAAGCCTCAACAAAAATCAGACAAATCGTAGTTAGCAAAACTTAGAAAAATAACATCAAACATTCCGTGAAATAATGGATCTTGTCTCTTTGTTTACAAACTACGACTGTTTCATTTACATTTTCTACAATTAACGGATTAATTACACACTGCAGAAAACATTGCAATGTGTAATTCTCAACTTCAGCTACATAACTACCTCATCAGGTACGGCTACAGTATACCAGGATTCTAAAAGTGATAAGTACGCTCGTTGTGAACTGAAAAATGCTTCAATATGTATCAATAATTGTTCAAGTGAAATTACTCTATCTAATAGAGCAAAAAATAAAAGAAGGAAACACATTTGAAAAAATTCGCATCTGACATGTTAAAATAAAGTGACACAGCTGACCGCACACTCGCTGGCTTTACACCACGAGGGGCGGGGCTAAGAATGGGTGCCTGGATCTCGCTTAAATTGAAATATTTCAAAATTCTGGAAGTGCTATCGTGATTCTGCATGTCCGATAGCCCCATAACCGAAAAATAGGAATTTTTAATAGAGTTTGAAATTTTACGTGAATGTCCCTAATGTTTATCGTGGTATTTTAATTGAATATTCAGTCGTTCTTTAATTTTCTTTGTTCCTGCATACGCAACGTGTCACTCCTTTCTTTTATAGATTCATATCTATTCGGTGACGGTTTAATTATTTCTCTACTCTTGTTTGAACTCGTCACGCTAATTTATTTCACTTCACAGCAATGGTAATGGATGGTCAATCACAGGTATTTATTCCCATTTGCTCCCTATTATGTTGTATTCTGAATGTTATATAGATTCTTCCGGATTCATTGCGTAAACTGGACGAGATTGATGTTGTTCTTGGAACAAAAGATGGCCAGATCGATCGAGGGAGAGATCCTCAGAGATGTCGTCACAACGCCAGACAGAAATGTTCCTACTGTCTCCCTCTTGATCCATTCGATGAAGAATATTTGAAAGAGAAGGAAATCAAACACATGTCCTTCCACGCATACTGCAGAAAAATGATGAGCACTCACGGAAAAGGTGAGTACTTTGCACGTAATACGTGTATTGGCTTGGAATGGTCCGAGATGATAGTGGATTGTTGACTGACTTCATTTAAGGAACCTCACTCAAAAAGCCTCTCGAGAATGTGAAATTGAGTGTCGATCTCAGTTGTCCAGCACACAAACCGTACCCGAAAGGAGTGTGTACCAAGTGTCGTCCACCTACAGTAACCCTCAACAGACAGGTATATCACCTTATTGACTTATCATCGATAACCTTAATATCTTTAGAAGTTCCGTCACGTCGATAATGTGTGCTTTGAAAATGAAGATGTTGTGAACGAATTCCTCAATTATTGGAGAAAATCGAATGAACAACGAGCTGGTTATCTGATTGGAAGGTAAGCATGTTCAACACTTATGGTATTGATAGATGTATGTTTGACGCTATTTATTCAGATACGAGGAATGTCCCGAAGTTCCACTTGGTATTCGTGCTATCGTTCTCGCTGTGTACGAACCACCTCAAGAAGCAACTAATGTACATATCCCTTATTCCATTGGAATGCATTCACATCACTAAATGCATCATCATTCAGAGCTCGATCAAATTGGTAGATGAGGGAGTGGAGGGAGAAGCAGTAGACAAGTTGTGTGCATGGTTGGATCTAAGAAGAGTGGGATGGATCTTCACTGATCTATTCACTGCAAATGCATATGATGGAAGTGTTCATTCTACTCGACATGCTCAGTCATATCTTCTCTCTGCTGAAGAATGCATCACTGCAGGAGCATTACAATCAAAGTATCCCAATCCTACTCAATTCTGTTCCGATGGAGTATATGGAAGCAAGGTAAGAGGAGAAGAGAGAAAATGTAACATCCATATTGAGAATATATAGAAATACTAAATAATTGCAGTTTGTGACAGTGGTTGCATCGGGAGACGAGAGTGAGAAAGTGTCATTCCATGGATATCAGGTTGGTTCTGTTTCATCACCAAATTTAGAGGGGACTTTTAACGGAGGAGTCGAGTCCTCTTCATTCGCACACTGTTAAAAACGTTTAATTTTGGGTGCATTACTTACTTGGTGCACACATCAATCCTCATCCAAGTTCTAGATCAACACAATCTAGTCAATTGTAATAGATATTATTTTATTTCAGGTGTCAAATCAATGTATGCAACTAGTTGATGCGAATCTCCTCTGTCCTACGAACCATTACGAATTGGCTTACATCAGGTATATATTATCACTTGACGTTTTCCCGGGGAATTTATAGTCAGTGTAAATAATGGATATATGTTGATTGCAGAGAGACTCCTCTCAATGAGCAGCATTACATTCCCGATGTACAATACACTGAGAAGAATGAATATGGTGCAGAAGTGAGATTATCCATTTAGTGTTCATGAGAGTGTTTGACGACGATTATTCATTCTCGTTCTCTTTCAAATCTCCCCTCTTTTCTATTCAACAATTTATTAAGGTTCGTCGTAATGGTCGTCCTCTTCCTGTCGAATTTCTAATGGTTGATGTACCAGCTGGAATGCCGAAGGAATATCGATGCACTTTCCATATTCCAACTGATAAGAAGTTCCCTATCGAGAATAGAAGCACTATCAAAGAGACTCAAGTAAGAAGCCATGTTTCAACATATCTATCTACATATTCTTGCGAATTCAACTGTCAAATAAAATATATGTCATGATTGCAGACTGCTCAGAAAGTGACTCAATTCTGCGAGCAATTCTCTCTCGATAATTTCCTTGATTTGGCTACAAACTTCCATTTCCTTCTCTATCTACTCACTCAGAAGGAAGTTCCGTTTACTGCTGAGGTGAGCCATTTGATTATGAAGACAGTATAATGTTTCCTGTTAAGGAGATTCGTGGACTGTGTAATTGTGTGAAAACGGGAGATAGAGAAGGAGCTCGTGGATGGGCAACTCATACTGATCATTGGAATGCATTGGTGGCACTCTCCCATCACTCTCAACCTACTATCAAGGGATGGAATTGTCGTCATTGTACTTTCTCCAATGGAGAGACTCAAAGGGAATGTTCCATGTGTGGTCTACCCAATGAAGCAGTTAATTGATGTAATGAGAGATTATAAGAGTATTGTGAATAAAGGCTAATGTATATGACGTGGAGTTTAATGAACACAGATAAGAGTACACACACTGATAGGTCTGTTTCGAATATCCTTCTTTCACTACATCTTATAGAAGAAATAGGAGACCAGTAGGGTTGCATGTTCGGGTTCGGTAGTCTCACAAGGGAACCGCATAACCTTGATATGAAATTGGGGTAAGTGCTATATACCATTCGAAAGAGCATCAAAAGTTTAGTTGATTCAAATTTTCAAATTCTGCTAATGCTACCTGTGGCGTCCGTGGTGGGTCAACGAAAATATGCTCGAATTTGCACGGATTTTTCGCGCGCTAGGCGCAGGGAGTTGTACTACTCTCGCCCATCTTGTCCATGTGACGTGGTAGCGTAGTGGGTAACAGGTTGGCCTATGGTTTTGGACGTGCTGGTTCGACCCCCCTCTGGTGCATTTTCTTTTGCTCGATTTTTCCTCGCCATTTTCTAACCCGGCGAGACTAGAGAGCGCTGGATCTACTTGAACGGTCCTTTTGTCAGACGACGGATGACAACAAACAACTCAACGAAACAGCAATAGAATTGCTAAGAAAGTCATTAAATGGATATACGTGAGAATGATAAGAAGTGGATGTTTGCTGGAGTATCTAATAAGATACTCAAACTACAGATCACTCACAGAAATTGACCTCTTTATCATCTAGAGACTACATCGAAACTCTTCAATTGGTATATGTGACTAAATAGTGATATTTCTCGAAATGTGAAAATAGAAAATCAGAAGAATTTGCAAATATTTCACTTTCTCTTTAATATTTCTCTTCTTCTTTCACTTCCTCATCATTCTTCTTTGACAAGCGGTTGATAAGACATTGAAATGAAAGAGGTAAGCAATGAAAGAGGAATGTCTTTGACCATCTCACTTATTTATCGTGTATCCTAGAAATCAAAGATGGAATTCATGATAGCAAATTGAATGCTGTCATGTCGCCAGAACACTTATTGAAAGCTAAGAGGGAATACGGTTTACATGTGAGTATCTAGTAGCCTATTTTCTTATCCTCTCGGTAGCATTTGTTCAAATGAAAGGATGCCACTATTGTGGACTTCTCTCCTAAAAGTCCAGATGGCAAGAGCTGTGTGTACTCTCATTACTGTAGATGGGAAGGATCCTCCTAAGCGTGTGATTGGGAAGGATCGGTAACATGAACTACTAGTCAATATATTGATTACATTGCTCTAATTATGATACTAATCAGGCTCGACATACACTTCGGTATTCAAAGGGTACGAATCGATCTCTCTGCGGATAGGAAGGTTCAAATCTCGCTTAGATGGCATAGTGAGATGCAAACATTTGGTCATTTCTTCAGACACATATTCTGAAAGGAAAATTGAATGAGTGGGCACAGCAATTGAATGATGATAATGGAGAGAAATCAGAAGAGCAGAATAATGATTGTCAAGATGAAGAATATAAATCAACTGATACTCTATCTGACAGACTGGGAGCTATGTCCTTGAAAGGAGAAACAAAGGAGGTGGGAACTTGAAATTTCCTATTTGGTAGATGTGCCTATTACAGAGTGATAATGAGGGTATGATGAACGTACGTGATGAGGGAGGGCCGGAGATTGCTCAGGTAGATAGATCACTCACAATGAATGAAGGGATTGTCACTCTCCCTCTTACTCATTCAAAATGAAGAGAAAAAAAAAGAATGAATCGTCTCACTATTTCCCAGCGTTCTCTCTCTTCTCTCTCTCATCGAAGAGAGATCATTGGGAAATATAAGAATCCCACGATTGTCGAAGGAAGAGACAATCCTTTCCTCTTACTTTATCTCTGAACTCTACTTATCAATTCATTTAAGGGTAACAATGCACTACCACGACGTTTGGTAAGATAGAGTTCTCTCATCTCTCTTGTTTACATGAGAGTGAAGAGAAGGGGGTAGGGCTGGCAAAATGAATCCTTCAATGGATTTCGAATCATTCCTGGCCGAATCGCGCGGTCGTGGGATTCAAATGAATCGATTCAATTGAATCCCGAAAACTGGGATTCATTTGAATCCCACTTCAGAACTTGCTGAAAACTTCATGGAATTCCGTGTTTTTAGCGGATTATAGGTTTCCGACCCTTGCGAATTCGAAAATGACCATTTCACATCGAAATTTTAACTTTTTCTCCCGATCTCAAATACATCATCGTCATAAAACTTCCGATTTCGGAAAGAGATGTTAATTACGAACTGCTACGATCATCAGTAACGCATGTTGCTATCCGCTTGAGGCTATTTTGAATGAAAGACCAAGGTAAATTGCGTAGCACACACCTAACCGGTGGCCAAATATCATGGCGAATTATATGGATTTTTACTGAGGGGAGAGGTAGAGGGAACACCTCAGTATGTGCACTTATCTGAATTGGGTCAAATAACCTACTTTCTAGAGAAATTTAGCCGTTTGAATCACAGATCAGCCTAGGGATTCAAATGAATCCCATCAGAAAGAAGAGGGATTCAATCGAATCCCTCTATTCCCCCTCCCTCTCATTCTTAGATTCATTCCACTCCCTCTCAGCGCGTGTTGAGCGGCGTAGAGGGATTCATTCTGCCAACCCTAAGGGGGGATCAATGCTATAATACTACTCTCTTCAGTTTGTTGATGAAATGGATGAAGAGGAAGCTATCCAGGAGGTCTATAGTCATCCATTCATTCAATAGATTGTCTATCGAATGAAATGGAACATAATGATCGATTGTTGTTTGCAGAGAAGGAGAGAAGGTTTGAATGCTCTACGAGCTGTTCGTCAAGAGGAAAATAAGAAGAAGGTGAGAAAGGGACAATATTGAGGATACCGTAATCACATTCTCAGGAATTGTTGGTTTCAATGAGGGACGCTATTGATGAACGAGTGAGATTGTTACGTGTGACTGAGTTGCATCTATTCATTTTCAGGATGAAGATAAGTTCAAGGAGATCGCTTTTTCTTTCCTCGCATTGGTCCTCTACTTCATTTAACCAAGAGATATTTTTTTCTTCAGGGATGCGGTCTAGATGATCTAGGATACGAATAGAGCGAGGAAGGAGCTTGTAAGGGTGAGCTGAATCACTTCCGAAATACATTTGTAATCTCATTCAGTTGTAGGTCAGACAGTACTCATCGTAGATCTCTCTCCGCCTCAGGCTCAACATTTCAAAGATCAACTGTTATTGGTAATTCCTAACACTTTGACGTAAAAATCTAATGGATATGTCGTTGACCCAATTTGTATTCTCATTGAATGAATTGAAGGATGACGATAAGAAGTTTGTGGTCTTTCAAAGTGGAAATAATATTCATTCGTCGTTGATTGCTCATCTCTCATTGTAAGTGTATTCTTCACTCAGCCTTTTTTACCTAATACAAAACAAATAAATAGATACAGTGAATGAGAAACACTCTTGACATTCCATTCCGAGACTCATTCTTCAGGATTCTCTACTGTTGACACGCGAAGGTGTTACTGTCTATGGATCCAACTGCATCGTATATTATCCCAAGTTCGGAACAGAACACATCGAACTGGCGAACAAGAAAGTATTCAGTATTGGCTCTATTGCTCCTGGCATCTCTGGTAGTAAATAATTTGAAAACACATGCAAATTTAGCATTGCAGATATATCCCTTCATCCGATTCTGAGTCTCTTCGAAGGGTTCAAGAAGTGTAGGAATCATAAAGTTAGTGATGGCAATTGTATTCTCTCTCTAAGTATTTCGTTGTAGGATAAGGTATTGATTGAATTCGCACTGTCTGAAGGTGCGCAAGTGTGCGCTAATTTCTTCAATAATTTAGTAGTGCGAGGATTTCCTATGATCTCTTATGATGTGAGTGGGAAGGGATAGTAGATTAGAATAGAAGAATGATGCAACAAGGAAGTAGGAATAGACTCTCCTTCTCTTCCCTTTTGAGATAAACATTCCATCTCAATGGAAGAAGATAATCGTCTCATTTGCTTTATCAATCAACTCAAATTAATAAAACAAAAATTTCAGAAAATCTGAGAACTCGATTACTACAGTCGTCCATTCTTCACTTATTTACAAGAATCATAGTAATTAACTCAAATTATGCAACTCGAAATTAATAGATAAACTGTAGTTTCGTAATTTATATCGTGTTGTGTGTCTATAGTTGCTCCAATTTAATAGAAGGTGTGCACAATTATTACATACAATAAATAGTTTACTTTTCAAAGAGATAAATATGAACCTGTGGATCGACAATGAATACAATAACTCGAGTAGAAGTCAATTTACAGAGAGCTGAAAAACTACCTACGAAAGCTCGAAGCCAGCGCCAGCACTGATAGCGTATCTTAAAAGGGAATGATTATTTTGAAGAGAAGAAAAGTATGTGTCACCAGATGAATTCTCATCTCCAAGGAATGCAATAACGATTGTCACCTCAATTTCTCTTCGAGTATTCTTCTATCTGGATAGAGAGGCAATTTGAGAAGATTCATACATGTAGCTGCAGTTGGAAGACGACTTTCAGCATTTGGAAGAAGTTGAATACCAATCTGGAAGAGAGAGATTGGGAGAGAGAGAGATCAAAGATCAAACTAACATTGGGAACAAGAAGAGAAAATCCTCCTAGAGGAGGACGAGGACATCCAGTAACAAATTTGACAAATGATCTTCGATCTTGAGAAGAGAAAGATTCGAGAATTGATTCGAATATAATCATGTATCTAGAATGAATGTATTCTCCTATTCTTTACTCTCTAATACAATGAATACTTACTCATCAACATCCTCTTGATTGATTCCTCTTGGAATATGTACATGAGTATTTCGAATGAGATCATCAATATTTATATTCCCTTCTTCACCACAAACAAGAAGCGACAATTCACGAGATGAGAAGATTGCCAACCATCGGTGATCAACTACATCTGATACTCCATTACGAAGACATTCAAGCATTGATGAAAGCTGAAAGAAGGAAAGGATGAATGGAAGAGGGGAAGGAATAAAAGAAGTACTCTTACCCTCTCATGAAGGAAGAAATTGACAAACTTCTGTATGTAATCATTCCTATTGTGACCATTTACACGGATAGTTGAACCATTTGGAATAAGATCCACTCGCTGGAAGAAAAAAATATGAGTAGGAAGGAAAGGGAAGGGAAAAGAGAGGGCGAGAGATAGAGAGAGAGAGAGAGAGATAGGAAAGGGTAAACTCACTCTAGTCCTTCCCAATTCATCTACTATTACTGAGAAGTCAAGATCAAGAGATTCAATCTGAAAAATGAATGAAAATTAGGTAGGAGAAAGGAGAGATGAAAGAGACTATACCTTGGATGGATCCATTTCTCTCAATTCAATAAGATTGTTATAGATAATTGGATCTACACCTCTCATCTGCAATGAATATGAATCATCTTCATGAAAGGACAGAAGATATGGAAGAGAAGAGAGTAAAGATACAAACTTGAACGATATCAACATCTCTTCTATCATTAGTGAATAAAGAAGCAAGGAAGAATGGAGCTAATTGAACATCTAATAATTGGCTCTCATAAAGAGCTTTCCCAAGGAGACGACCAATGAAGAAGAAATGTTCTCTGAAGAGATCAAAGATCACGATTGAAGAAGGAAAGAGAAAGAACTTACTTGTAATCATGGAAGATAAGAGGAGCAAGTGGATTAGGATAAAGAAGATGTTCCTTCGTCTCAGTGAATAATCCTCGATTGATATCCAATGCCTCTTTCACAACCTGTAATTGGAATTATATCATTCTCTGTAATATGTTCCCTTTCGTACCTCAGTAATGAATTCTCTAAATATTCCTCCTCCATCAATTCCTGCTTCTGTCATTCCTATCCAATTCTTCATTGAAACACGAAGAGGAAGACGTAGAGACGAAGCTAAATCAATCCAATTCATTATCTACCTACCTTCTTTCTCCCTCTCTCAGTTCTTCTATCACTTACCATTCTTCTTACTTAGATCATCCAAAGCATCTTCATACAAATGAGTTCTCCTCACTGATACATCGATCATTGCTGAGATCATTCATTCATTTTGATACCATTCAACTGGTTTCGACCTACCATTTCCAGTTTGATTGTCCTTATCCTCGATAATCAATTCCTTCAGCATCTATAATTCATTCTTCTATCCCTCCTTCATCAATAAAGGAACAAAGTAGAATACTCACATTGACTCGATCAATAAAAGGAACAACAAATGGAATAGATCTCATTATTGCGAGTGTTCTTTTCTCACTCGAACTCATTCTTGCAACTTTCTTTTCTCTTTCCATTTCTTCTTCCGAATCAGATGAATCACTACCATAATTCTACAATTCATTAATTCATTCTTATCTTCTCCTCTCATTTCAATTTAACCTCCATTAGATGTTGAAAGAATGAAGAATTAACATTAGTGGGTGGTCCTTCTCTTCTTCGTCCTCTTCTATCTACACCACTTCGAAGAGTTTTCCGAGTCAGAGAAATCTCAAAGATCAAAGATAATTTCTTATTCATTTTTTTCAATTCTTCTCACTTCTTTCTTGTGTCCACTCCAGAATCCAGCAGGTAATAGTTCCATTCTTTCATCTTTCGATTGAGCAGTTTGAAGAGTTGTCACCAACTGCAATTTAAGCATTACATTTCCACTCCTTCTCATCTTTCCTTTCGTACCTCATTGAATAATTGTTGACAATCCTCTGCAGTTTTTCTTCTTTCTTCCATTCCATTCACTCTATCGTCTGGATAAACAATCGATAGCAGACTGAGTACCATATCCCTGAAATACATTCCTCTCCGTTTCTCCTTCTCTTATTCTCTATGTCACCTCAGAGTAGCGAGTACATTGATAGTCTCTTCAAAGAGAAACATAACTTCCAGTTTGATCTATTTAGTTTGGTATCATCAGTGAAGAGAAGAAGAGTCTTGAAGAGACGACAAAATTCGATGAATTGAATACGAATCGAAGGGTCGGAAGAAAGTTTGGAGATATAGAACGGAGAATATAATGAACAAAGATGTGAGAAGAAAGAGGGAAGGAAGGTGGGATGGTAGATTAATCGAGAGAGAGATTCAGAATGAGAAGGAGAAATGGATGAGAGAAGGATAAGTGAAGGAAGGTAAGATGGAACAGGGAGGGTACTGTAACAATTAATGAATACAGGCGAAGATAGAGATGACTCAATATGAGCCTTAAATGGACCTGAGAGGGAACGATATACATTAAATGGAGGAATGAATCGAGATAAACTGACAATAAGAGATGAGATTGAAGAAGAATCCTGAGGGGTACGAATAATCAAAGAGATAATGAGAGAAAAGGGAAGAATGGCACAATGATCATGATTCAGAAGGGAGAGAGATGATATGAAGGATGGGATATCAGAAGAAAGAAATTTAGAGAGAGAAGGGATGAAGAGGAGACCTAATCGGGATAGGGCATTCTGATCAACTACTCGATTCAGAGAATCAATCAAATATCGAATGGATGAAATCCTGAATGGAATATTAATACGGTAGTCACAATGATATGATATACCTTGAGGATTGATTATTAAGTGGAAGGAGAATCATTTGGAAGATTGAATTGATGTGAGGAGGGAGAACTAATTCCTCTCTACCTACATCGAATGTTGATGATCGAATGAGAAATACAAGAAGAAGAGCATCGAAATATCCCAACTGGAAGATAAGGAATACGGTAGATTGATCAGGGATATCAATCAATACCTCGGTCATCCTTGTCCATTCATTATCCTTCGTAGTCACTTGGATGAAACGAAGAACAGCAGTGACATTGATAGACGAATCAATGGAAGATAGAAAGGGGAATATGGCTCTGTAAAGATGGAATTCATTCTCTCTTATACGATATATAAACAACCTCTTTGCAAGAAGAGTTCTCAATGCCACTGGAATACAAAGTGAGGAAGAATCAATACGAAGTGCAGCAGAACATACAGTAGTCTATAGTGAATTGGTTTAATTAATATTCACAGTAAACTTTATTCTTACCAATCTCTCTGAATCGAGTGCATTCTCGTAAAAGTATGCAATTCGTCTAATCTGATTCTGAAATCATTATGTCAGTACAAAGGAAAGGCTATATTAATAATACAAATAATAATAATACTTCGAGAGTATCTCCATTGGATGAATCGAATACTCGTCTCAATTCATCTTTTGCTTTCTTTCTTTCTCTTACTCCTCTCCAATGAGTCTGTATTATAGATGCAGCTCTCACTTTCTTAACTCCTTAACATTTATTCATTATTATATTGTCCTTTTATATTCTCTCACCTTCAACTCGTGCTCTTCTTTCTTCCTCCATCTTTTCCAGAAAAGCCTTTCGACTATCCTGCAATATCAATTCTCTTTTTTTTTACATTCCTCCTCTTCCCCTTTCTTCCACCTCACCAAAGTAGTTAACATAGCTTCTTGTTGTCGATTTCTCTTAATAGATCCATTGAAATCAAAGAGGTCGAACCCCGACATCTGTAAATTCTCATTATTCTCATTATATTAGAAAATGAGGTCAATCATATCCGAGACAGAAAAAAAGAAGATAATACAGAGATCGGACATTGACCGTATTATCGATAATCAACGATTCACGTATAAAAACCCTTTACTTCAACAAGGAACGAGATTAAAACCCGTGAAGAGAAACAATAATCATAATGAGACGTAATTCAAATCTATAAGATGTGATTGAATAATTTGAGTAGTTTACTCTTCTTCGTCTTCATCTTCTTCATCACTTTCTTCTAACCATTCAATCAATTCTTTAACTAGAGGAATCACAGGATCATTCTTCTCGAGATCCTCATGCCATCCAAGAATCGATTCTTCCGTTAGAATATCCTTTTCGTATAAATGATGAATCGTCTTGGCAACCAAAGGAGAGAAAGATTCTCGATTGGATGATAAATGTTCCTAAAAAGAATGAATTAATAGAAGAACAAAAAAAAGATTGGCATATTCACTTACATGCAATCCTTCAAGCAATCCCAACTGTCCATCTCTATTCGAGTAGTAATTACGCAAGATTTGAATGTAGTTGTCCATTCGCTCAACATTTAATTTCGAAAGTAAGAATCTTTCAAACAATTCTTACCTTTTTTAGATTGGAGAATACATTGTTATCGGGCATTCTGAGGAAAGCGACAAAGAGAAGAGCAGCTACCTATGGAGAAAAGATATTGTGAATGACTTAATTAGAATAATAGCGTACTCTATCCATCGATATGTTGTATGCAATCTTGGATGAGTTAATTTCAACGATCATCTGTCTCGCCTTAACAATCAAATGTTATGTTATTAAAAATTCAAGCGATAAAATAAACTTTAATGGTACCGTTTCATGTGATATCTTATCAGTGAGAGCAGGCCTGAGAGAATCGAGAACTTCCATTGTAAATACTCTTTCCACATCATATTCTCCTTCTTCATCTTCAGCTTCTTCTCCTTCTTTCTCTTTATTATCATCTTTCTTATCATCTCCATCATCATCTTCTCTTCCAATCCATTCTCCTGACCACCAATCTCTTCCAGTCTTTCCAATCCACGAATAAACTCCTTAAGGAAAGATATTCAAATGATTAAAATGATTAAAGAATTCTAAATATTTTACCATGTGCGAGTTTCTCAGTTTCTACTGAATCTTCAATATCTTCATCGGGTGGTGTACAAGAGATGAAACTTCCTTCTTTCACTTTCATCCATCCATTCAGTTTAACCTCAACGAATGGATAGACAATAACATTGAAATGTCAACTCACATTGGGACCAATTACGACCTTTTTCGGGAGTATTTGTCCCTTTGGAATGATGACATTATTAGAGATGAATACTTGATCAAGTGATACTCCTTCGCCAATCACACTTCCTTCACTCACTATCGAATCAACGATTCGACAATTCGATTCTCAAATCAATGGATAAACATTTGGTCTTTCATAATATTGTCACCCAGTGTACACTTCTTTGCAATGGATGAAGAAGTAACGAATACATTCGTGCCCACAGATACATCCTCTCCCACGAAGGAATTCCATCCATCCATACGTACTCTCAAAAGATAAGGATAAAGAAGGAATATGGAGGAATGGAGAGGGAATAGGGAACTCACCGTTGACGTCCACTTGTGATCACATTTCCACTGTTAATAAGTACATTCTTATTGCACTTAAATGGGAAGAGAGGAAAGAATAGACGAGAGATAAGTTGACTATTCGATCTAATGAGGCCAGAATAATCACTGCAATATCAAATAATAGATAAAATTAACTCAGCGTACAACTTACAATATGGAAATTGCACTTTCGAATGAAGGGAGGACATCGACATTTACATATTGTAGCATGATATCCTCATTGACTAGAATATGTCTAATCACTTCATCACGAGTTTGGAAGTCAAAGTTATCCGAGAAGTGAGCGAGAGCCTGAGCATAGTTATGAAACACTGGAACGATCTTATCAACAGTCAATAGGGTTTAGATTAGCCAACCGTCTAGCCAAAATATTAAAGTGTCGTATAAATTAGGCTTTTCACTTTAATACGCCAGCTTAAATCTAGGCCATTATAAACAGTGCTTAGTCGCATGTGAGAGCTATTCCTCGAAATTTAACAAAGTATGTGATCTTAGTAATTAAGAGAAATCATTCAATTCAATCACTTCATTGATTACATACTTGGAGGGAACAAATGGCTATTCCAGTGTCGACAACGTCATTTCTGATTGTAACAGTAGCACGGAATTCATTCTGAATTTATATATGTAAGGATGGATTAGGGATAATGACTTACTGTCTCTGAATCGAGTTGGGATGGATCAGACTGTGAATGGAATGCCACCATTCTCCCATTCTCGTTAATGGCCACACATGTTCCATCTCCTTTCGATTCACTGTAGATCAGACTCATCACTGCATTCCGATCCTTTTTAAATCGTTGTCTGCAATGGGCATATTTCCAATTATTTACCTAAGATGGGTCTATATATAAGGTAACAAAACAAACTTGAAAGTCTTAATCTGATTTTGGAGTGTTGATGAGCAGAATGAAATTGGAGAAGGAACAAGAAGAAAGTGTCCCGTTAGAATGTTTCTGCTTTCAACCTGATCGTGAGTATTTTTTGAATTAAACATAAAGTATCACATACTTCTCTAAGAGCATCTCCGATACTGTGGGCGTTCTGACAGATAACGAGAGTCACGCAATCGAACACTCCTTTCCATAAACTGTGAAACAACATATTTTATAATAGCAGCTCAATGGACATCCGAGACAGCAATTTAAAATAATACCTTTCGATGCTGTGGTAAGCGGGAGCATGCTTCTCGGATACGACAATGACGACATTGGCGATGTCGCATCTAGACAGCCATCGAAGAGAGTAATCAATGCCACGAACGTCGCAGATAGCAAGATCACCCTGAAGAAGCTTGCGTGATAAGAAAAAAGATACCAATCTCACAAAAGACTTGTCTGAAGTGATGGAATGGAATCGTGGCTCGAAGCTCTCAGCTATGATTACAGCCGAGAGTCGTTGAGCGTCCTGGTTCTTTGCGTCTTCCTTTGGAGGCATTTTACAACTAAAATGACATCTAAAATACAAAAAAGGTAGAAATAAACAAAATATATTTCAAAATAAAGTTTGCGTCATGCAGTCATCAACATGTCCCCGCGGCCACGCTACTCGTTTACTGTATGTTGCATTTGGTCGCGTCCCCGATTAATATTTGTTCCAAATTAATGTCTATTTATCGTATTTATCGTTCCTAGCGTGATTTACAACTTCAATTTCACAAATCTGATCAATTGAACAATATGTTGTTTTTCAGTAATGGCATTGAAACACAAATCGTCGTTTTCATTGTACGATGACGACGATCTAGAAGAAGAACCTATTGTGAAGAAGCCGAAAGAAGTCTCCAAAAGCGAATCGACTGAATCAACAGTCACAGAAGAAGAGTCGCCCAAACCTTCGGAAATCGTTGAGTTCAAGCGTAAGTTCCGAGTTTCTGAGCGTTTATCAAGTGTGTCTTTGCAGATGAACTCTTCTATGTAATGGGCTCACGTCGGGGAGAAAGAATGGAGATGGAAGATGCTCACATATCTATCCCTTCATTTGTAACTCACGAGCCTCGAATGTATCTGGGGATAGTTGAAGAATGATGTCAATCTCTCATCTCTCCAGTGTTTCTCGTTCCTCTCTCTTCGCAATCTTAGATGGTCATGGCGGATCGAGAGCATCTTCCTTCTGTGCCACTCATCTTCCCAATATTCTCACTAAATTGGCTGTACAGCGTGAGTTATTCTCTTCACTTCAAAATTCTGGTCATTTATTCGTAGACAAATCTGTCGACTCACTCGAAAAGGGGATGAAGAAAGTAATGACTGACATGTACAAGAGTGCAGATACTTCATTCCTTAATGAAGCTAGATCGCAGTTAGTTTACGCTTATATTTCTTCATGTTCTTTTCTCTATGTACAGCAAGCCAGCTTGGAAAGATGGAACCACAGCTACTACTTTGTATCTGCTCAATGACGTATTCTATGTGGCAAATATTGGAGATAGCAAGGTGGTTCAATATCGGTCATCATTCAGTAATAGATTGTTCAGGCTATTGTATGCCGTCAGAAACAAGAGAAACATGTAATCGTCGAGTTGACTGAGGATCACAATCCTCAAAAATATGAAGAACGAGAAAGAATCGAAAAAGCTGGAGGAGTTGTCAAGTATGTTGGAGATTCATATTGAAATCATGGTATCGTTAAAGGAATGGTCGCATTGATGGGGTGATAGAAGTGTCTCGATCTATTGGAGACGGACAATTCAAGACAAGAGGAGTCACTTGTGTCCCTCATGTAAAGAAGTTCACACTTACTGCAGAAGATAAGTCAGTTGCTGCTTTCTAATTAAATACAAATATTATTTTTGTCAGGTTTATAATTATCGCCTGCGATGGTCTGTGGAAATCATTCACGAATGAAGATGCGGTTCAATTTGTATTGGATTCTCTCAAAAAGTCTGAAGAGGTTTGAGAGACGGAGTGAATCTCGTTGTACTCAATGCTCTTTTAGAAGGAAGAAGTGATGGAACGAGGGAAACGAGCTCAATGGGAACTAGTTGCTTCTGAAATGGCAGCCGAAGCCGTTAGAAGAAGATGCGGAGATAATGTATCTCTTCTTATTCTTGTGCTCGACTCTGCTTAGTTCGCCCATTAATGTGTTGTCTTTTTGAATGCCTCTTCATTCTAAACAGTTTTCTCACATTTGTTATCTGTCGATCTCTATCACAAATCACAATATCACAATGCTAATAATTTGTTATTAGCAATAAATTTTATTTTAATTATTACATAGTTGCCGATATAAAATGAGCTATACATATCTACGGTTGCAAGCTACAGTATTAAATAATTAATCATGTCGAGGCAATCGCTGTGAGAGTACTTGATAGTTACTGTAAGTTCATCATATTGACTTTTTAAACTTCTTTCATCATGTTCAGCCAAGTAAATCGTTCTTCTTATTTTTTTAAACTTGAATCCAGCATTTTTTTTAGTATAATATGATTGTTGTTTTGCTGGCCGAATCCTTGAGCCTTGGTACACATTTGTCTCGAATAAATACGACCATCAATTCAATTCTCCGGGGCATGTTTTCTCATGTCTGGAATACCTGAGGTCATATATCGGTTTCATATTTCACTCTGATCTTCTCTGGTTGTCATTCAAGTATCGAATCGAGCTGATACATCCTTCTCATTCTTCTTCTCATTTCCACCCCCCCCCCCCTTTCGCACACCTCTCCCATTATTCATGATTTTGATTCGTTCTACCTAGTAACACTGCCCTGCTATCCGGTTTTATGCTTTGGATGCACTCAGTTAATTCCAACTTTTTATCTTTTCTTTCAGTTAGAAATTGCACAATCAATATTTGGGTTCGCGTGATACTTGTAATTGAAGACAAAAGAGAGGCGGGGGTTAGAGTTGTTGGAGGGAGGAGTCTCGTCCTCTTTGGGATAACAACGTGTGTTCATCCTCTTCTTTCTCCTCTTCACATCTCTCTCAGTTGCATAGAATACTTTAGTCTTCTTTTCCATTCCTCACCATTTGATGTCTTCTCTATTTCAGAATCAAGTTACTTGGTGTTCTTTGAGTGTCTCAGAGGGACGAAAGAAGGAAGGATGACAGTCCTTCTCTTCATTCTCCTTTATCCTCTTCTTGCTCTCTCCATCGAAGATCCTTGTGCTCGACTAGCAGAGGTTTGACTTATCTTTCATTCCTCTTTTGAGAGAGAGTGAAATGGGCTCCAAACAAGGCTGGAATTGAGTCGTTCTATGTCACTGCGAGAGAGAGATAGGAAGTTCTCATGGGAAAAGGAGGGACACGGATGAAATGTGCACGTTGGGGGAGATTATGGGAAGGAGTTCTAATTAGTATATCATCGAATATGCAGGTCAATGATATTGCATCGATACTCAAGAAGAAAGAGATGAGAGTAGAAAGTGAGCTGATGACTAATCAACTTCCTCTCAGGGTATATCACAAAAGGAAACGTAGGAATCGTAATAATCTCATTTTCAGATATATGAGAGTGAAGGACTCGTCTTTGAATGGATGTGGTTAAGAAGTGTTCCCGTTATGGGACTTGATTCGAATACGGTACACTACGATTGGAATTAGAGATTAATATTTATTTAGGTGGAAGAAGTAATGACGATGTTGGATCTGAGTGATTGTTCATTCGTTTCATGGGGAGATTCAGTATGGAAAAGTATTCGAAGACTTCGACCTACACGAATTGAAGGAGATGTTGACTGTGAATTACATAAGGTTCGTCTCATTCTATATGGTCTTCCCTTATTCCTCTCCCTCTTCCTTCTAGTTGGAGAAAGTTTGTGTGGATGGTCTTGGATGGAATGCATGTACTCTCATTCCCGCTTCCAATTCCTCCTCAGGGATTGCTTATCTGCAGATTGGAAGACATGAAGACGAATTGTTAGTTAATTTAATAGAGAGAAAGAAGGCGTCAATTGATTACAGACAAAAAGGAGCATATGTGGTTGATCCCATTCGAGTATATAGAAGAGGAAGTATGTGGAAGATTCCATCGGATAAATTGACATTCACTGTAGATTCATTGGCAATCATCGATAGTCTCGATGGCAAGATTGTCTGTCTTATCATTCCTTCAGTTATCGATAATCGTTGATTACAGTATCTCGTTGATATAAGTGGACGAGGAGTTATTGATGCTTGTGAGAGAAATTTGTATGCAGATACTTCGATCCAGTCGGAGTCACCCAATAATCTACTCAGGTATACGCATACACACATTACATATTAGGGTTGGCAAAATGAATCTTTCTATGTCGCTCAACGCGCGGTGTGAGAGAGCGGAATGAATCTGTGAATGAGAATGAGAGGAAAAGAAAGATTCCTCACAATCTTATTCTCATTCCTCAGATTCTGCAGAATCTCAGATCTTATTTCTGTTTGTAAAGGGAAATACTATTAAAAAAATTCTATTCTACTCATCTAAGATAGGGGAGAAATTTTTCAAATCTTCCCTCTTTGAATAAATGTTCCTTGTGCATCTAGATGGCCACCCTTTTGATATCTCATTTTCCAGCGTTCAGTCTTTTATTTTTATCTTTTTCTTCCAAGTACGATCATGCATAATACGGCTCATTACAATGATTTGAGGTCAACTTGTCTCCCAGAGTTCACTTTTGTAGAGAGTTAATGGTGGCGTGTATTTCAAATCGCGAATATTATACGGTTTTCTTGATCTGAAGTGGTCAGATTCGAACTCGCAAGGGTCGAAAACCTCAATACCCATGAAAACACAGCAAAAAATAAAGTTATCTAGACTTTTTGGAACAAAGATTCTCAGGAATCTTTGTTTCAAAGATTCCCTAGAATCGATTCATTTGAATCTCACCACCTCGGCGAGGAATGATTCAGATTCAATGTTGAGATTCATTTGGCCAACCCTATTTCATATCCTTTGAATTATTACAGATATTTCGAACTTCGCTCCTTTGACTTTCGTCCTGCCGATGAAGAATTGAAAGGATTCATTGAGAGGTTAGAAAAGAGGAAGAAAAGGACAGTAGATGGATGGAGAGGACTCAGTATAATTCCTTCTCTTTCGAATGAAATGAACGTCAGAACTAACCCCCCTCCCCTCACTTCCGATTGCTCTCTCGAAGGACAGATAGAATGTATTTTGAACATAAAGGGAATTGCAGTGAACTTCGTAATGGAAGCATGATCATCGATGGTACAGATTGGAGGGAATGGTTATGTGAGAGTGATGTACTCAATGGAATGAGTGACACTATTGGAGAGAATAGACAATTGTGTTGGATTGAGGTATTCATTCTTCTATCTTACACAATCTATAGTAGTCAATTGAAGGATGTCGATGGGAAGGAAAAGAAACGATTGATGGCAGCTACAGAGACAATGAGAGTAGACACTCGTTAGTTATTTGTTCCTGCTCTTTTCACATGATCTTTGATCTCTTTAGCTTATCTGTGGAAAGATGTGATGGAACCGGCTATGGAGAAACTTCAATTGATGGCACTTCCTACAATGAAATTCAATTTGATGAAGTATGGAGAGACGAAGAGACAACGAATCCTTATGAGTTAGTCCTCCATTTTATTTAAAATTAAGAAGGGTGATTTTACTCATGGGCTGGAATTGAGATATATTGAATGAATTGCAGAAGAAGAGAAAAGTGGAGAGATTCCTCCACGAGTGAGTCAAGGAAGAATAGGAATGGTTCAATCAGAAATGGATAATGTAGTTGTTCCTATGCAAGGACCTCTTCTTGATTATGATGATCCATCATCATCTTCCTCTCCTTCCTTCCGTACATTTCTTCTTTCACTCACATTGTTCATTCTCCTATGAACTCTACAGTATACCGGTATCTGTCTCAGATTGTGAATTGTTTTAATATGTACTGTAATAATCTCGTGTTCATTTAAACTCTCAATAACATTTGCCCTAATCTTTACTCATTCCTTTCTCACTGCTTTCTCTTTCTCGTCATTTATCTATCCACTTTCACGTTCCGATGTTTTACCGATAGCTAAGCTAATTCTTTCGTATGTTGTATGTGATACATAAAATATAAATATATTTGTGTTCAATCAGAACTTGTCTTGCATAATCGTTACGAGTCTAATGTAGTCTCACCTAAATGGTTATTGAGATGGTGGGGAAGGTACGGTAGAGTGCAGTTAGTAGGCACGCTCTCACACTATCACGGAGTTCCAAGGAGTCGCACACTCTGTTCCAAAAGGTCGATGTGAAATCGTACAGTAATTTCGCTGTAGAACCATTTACACGCCTTTTTCGTCAAGGTTCACCACGAAACCGTAGTGTGCTAGAGTTCTTGTAAGTATCTGAGATACGATTCATCAAAGTTATTCCCTCTCTCTTTGCAGTGACACCTCATGTCGATGTATGGTAGTGAATTTCACGATGTGGCACTTCGATACACAATTGAAGGGAAATTGGAAAGGATGGAATACTAGTGGAATCTCCTCGATTCGCTGATATTGTTCATGTAAGTTCACTTTACTTACCTTTGATATTCCGAGCTATTCTATACATTTCAGTCTTATTACACTCGTCCGACCTCTCCTCCTACATCGTATGCCTATCTCCTGGAAGCACTCACAAAACGAAATACCGTCGAGGTTTGATATTATATTCTGTCATCGGTTCAAAGGCTGACTTGACATGCGAAGTTCACATATAATTAAATTTATAATAAAATCTCTCGAAGACTTCAGAAGATTTATGATTTGATATTGGCGATCCAACTAATTTAATATTCGATGCTTCAGGAAGAACGAGTGGGTGTGCATCTGGTGGCAATGGAATTGGAGAAGAAGATTACTGTTATGAGAAGCTGTAATCCTCCCCCAAACAATACTGTTAGTTATCGTTTGGTTATTGGATCATCACAAACCAATGAAACCCAGTATTTGGACTATTTTATAATTTCAGTGGAATGAGTACTTCTCTCGTGCTGTATTCAAGAGTGGCTACTATGAAGGAAAGAATGAGTGTAGATGGACGATCGATGGTCATTCCATTTGGGATATGAACAAATTGTTTTTCTACGACTTGAACCAACTACAAATTCATGTTTGATATTTTCTATATTTATTTACATGCTTTATTTGATAGTTAATCTGATATTCATTGATTCAGGAAGAACGAGTGGGTATGCATTTGTTGGTAATGGTATTGGAGAAGATAATTAATGGCAAGGGTCAAATACTCAGATCATAATCTCTAGATATCGTAGTATGGTTGTGCATCTGCGTACTGTCTGATTCGACGTACTGTCTGATGCGACGTACGACAACGTCAGGAACACAGTGGGCGGGTGGGCGGCAAAGAAGACGACGTCAGGAACGGAGGATGCGACGTACTGTCTGATGCGACGTACTGTCTGATGCGACGTACTGTCTGATTCGACGTACTGTCTGATGCGACGTACTGTCTGATGCGACGTACTGTCTGATTCGACGTACTGTCTGATGCGACGTACTGTCTGATGCGACGTACTGTCTGATTCGACGTACTGTCTGATTCGACGTACTGTCTGATTCGACGTACTGTCTGATTCGACGTACTGTCTGATTCGACGTACTGTCTGATTCGACGTACTGTCTGATGCGACGTACTGTCTGATTCGACGTACTGTCTGATGCGACGTACTGTCTGATGCGACGTACTGTCTGATGCGACGTACTGTCTGATTCGACGTACTGTCTGATTCGACGTACTGTCTGATTCGACGTACTGTCTGATTCGACGTACTGTCTGATGCGACGTACTGTCTGATGCGACGTACTGTCTGATGCGACGTACTGTCTGATTCGACGTACTGTCTGATGCGACGTACTGTCTGATTCGACGTACTGTCTGATGCGACGTACTGTCTGATTCGACGTACTGTCTGATGCGACGTACTGTCTGATGCGACGTACTGTCTGATTCGACGTACTGTCTGATTCGACGTACTGTCTGATGCGACGTACTGTCTGATTCGACGTACTGTCTGATTCGACGTACTGTCTGATTCGACGTACTGTCTGATTCGACGTACTGTCTGATTCGACGTACTGTCTGATGCGACGTACTGTCTGATGCGACGTACTGTCTGATTCGACGTACTGTCTGATTCGACGTACTGTCTGATTCGACGTACTGTCTGATGCGACGTACTGTCTGATTCGACGTACTGTCTGATTCGACGTACTGTCTGATGCGACGTACTGTCTGATTCGACGTACTGTCTGATTCGACGTACTGTCTGATTCGACGTACTGTCTGATGCGACGTACTGTCTGATTCGACGTACTGTCTGATGCGACGTACTGTCTGATGCGACGTACTGTCTGATTCGACGTACTGTCTGATTCGACGTACTGTCTGATTCGACGTACTGTCTGATGCGACGTACTGTCTGATTCGACGTACTGTCTGATGCGACGTACTGTCTGATGCGACGTACTGTCTGATTCGACGTACTGTCTGATTCGACGTACTGTCTGATTCGACGTACTGTCTGATGCGACGTACTGTCTGATTCGACGTACTGTCTGATGCGACGTACTGTCTGATTCGACGTACTGTCTGATTCGACGTACTGTCTGATGCGACGTACAGTCTGATTCGACGTACTGTCTGATGCGACGTACTGTCTGATGCGACGTACTGTCTGATTCGACGTACTGTCTGATTCGACGTACTGTCTGATGCGACGTACTGTCTGATTCGACGTACTGTCTGATTCGACGTACTGTCTGATTCGACGTACTGTCTGATGCGACGTACTGTCTGATTCGACGTACTGTCTGATTCGACGTACTGTCTGATTCGACGTACTGTCTGATGCGACGTACTGTCTGATTCGACGTACTGTCTGATGCGACGTACTGTCTGATGCGACGTACTGTCTGATTCGACGTACTGTCTGATTCGACGTACTGTCTGATGCGACGTACTGTCTGATTCGACGTACTGTCTGATGCGACGTACTGTCTGATTCGACGTACTGTCTGATTCGACGTACTGTCTGATGCGACGTACTGTCTGATTCGACGTACTGTCTGATGCGACGTACTGTCTGATGCGACGTACTGTCTGATGCGACGTACTGTCTGATTCGACGTACTGTCTGATTCGACGTACTGTCTGATTCGACGTACTGTCTGATGCGACGTACTGTCTGATGCGACGTACTGTCTGATGCGACGTACTGTCTGATTCGACGTACTGTCTGATTCGACGTACTGTCTGATGCGACGTACTGTCTGATTCGACGTACTGTCTGATTCGACGTACTGTCTGATTCGACGTACTGTCTGATGCGACGTACTGTCTGATTCGACGTACTGTCTGATTCGACGTACTGTCTGATTCGACGTACTGTCTGATTCGACGTACTGTCTGATGCGACGTACTGTCTGATTCGACGTACTGTCTGATGCGACGTACTGTCTGATGCGACGTACTGTCTGATGCGACGTACTGTCTGATTCGACGTACTGTCTGATGCGACGTACTGTCTGATGCGACGTACTGTCTGATTCGACGTACTGTCTGATTCGACGTACTGTCTGATGCGACGTACTGTCTGATTCGACGTACTGTCTGATTCGACGTACTGTCTGATTCGACGTACTGTCTGATGCGACGTACTGTCTGATTCGACGTACTGTCTGATTCGACGTACTGTCTGATTCGACGTACTGTCTGATTCGACGTACTGTCTGATGCGACGTACTGTCTGATTCGACGTACTGTCTGATGCGACGTACTGTCTGATTCGACGTACTGTCTGATGCGACGTACTGTCTGATTCGACGTACTGTCTGATGCGACGTACTGTCTGATTCGACGTACTGTCTGATGCGACGTACTGTCTGATGCGACGTACTGTCTGATTCGACGTACTGTCTGATTCGACGTACTGTCTGATGCGACGTACTGTCTGATTCGACGTACTGTCTGATTCGACGTACTGTCTGATTCGACGTACTGTCTGATTCGACGTACTGTCTGATTCGACGTACTGTCTGATTCGACGTACTGTCTGATTCGACGTACTGTCTGATGCGACGTACTGTCTGATGCGACGTACTGTCTGATTCGACGTACTGTCTGATTCGACGTACTGTCTGATTCGACGTACTGTCTGATGCGACGTACTGTCTGATTCGACGTACTGTCTGATTCGACGTACTGTCTGATTCGACGTACTGTCTGATTCGACGTACTGTCTGATGCGACGTACTGTCTGATTCGACGTACTGTCTGATGCGACGTACTGTCTGATTCGACGTACTGTCTGATGCGACGTACTGTCTGATGCGACGTACTGTCTGATGCGACGTACTGTCTGATTCGACGTACTGTCTGATGCGACGTACTGTCTGATTCGACGTACTGTCTGATGCGACGTACTGTCTGATTCGACGTACTGTCTGATGCGACGTACTGTCTGATGCGACGTACTGTCTGATTCGACGTACTGTCTGATTCGACGTACTGTCTGATGCGACGTACTGTCTGATTCGACGTACTGTCTGATTCGACGTACTGTCTGATTCGACGTACTGTCTGATTCGACGTACTGTCTGATTCGACGTACTGTCTGATGCGACGTACTGTCTGATGCGACGTACTGTCTGATGCGACGTACTGTCTGATTCGACGTACTGTCTGATGCGACGTACTGTCTGATGCGACGTACTGTCTGATGCGACGTACTGTCTGATGCGACGTACTGTCTGATGCGACGTACTGTCTGATGCGACGTACTGTCTGATTCGACGTACTTCGACGTACAAGAAGACGACGTCAGGAACTCAGTGGGCGGGTGGGCGGCAAAGAAGACAACGTCAGGAACTCAGTGGGCGGGTGGGCGGCAAAGAAGACAACGTCAGGAACACAGTGGGCGGGTGGGCGGCAAAGAAGACAACGTCAGGAACACAGTGGGCGGGTGGGCGGCAAAGAAGACGACGTCAGGAACACAGTGGGCTGGTGGGCGGCAAAGAAGACAACGTCAGGAACACAGTGGGCTGGTGGGCGGCAAAGAAGACGACGTCAGGAACTCAGTGGGCGAGTGGGCGGCAAAGAAGACGACGTCAGGAACGGAGGATGCGACGTACTGTGTGATTCGACGTACTGTCTGATTCCACATAGGATACGGTAGAATGATATGATGTTGATGCTGATCAAGATTGCTGACTCGGCCCCCATTCCGTGATGTGCGAAATTGTCGATTGCAGTGCAAGGAGAGATGGCAGACAAGAAGATTGAACAGAAAATGTCTGTTAGGGGGGAGTTTGGATTGCCAAATAAGCCTCTCTTTTTGCAGCAAAGATGAATTGAATCTGACGACTGATCGAATGAAATTGGGAGCGATTTGTCAGAATTTCAGATTGGATAGAGAATATGTCGATTCCGCAATTGACACTTACGCTGACTTGTGGGTGAGTGGAGAAAAACAGAATAATTACTGTCCAAGTGATAATTGCACATTGTTTGATGTGCGGTGCTAATTATTTGTTGTATTCAGATTCCTTCGTTTTCTTATCACTGGTTCGCTCACTTCGACACGTGAGATTACGGATGAGGGAAGATGTGATTGATGAAACGATTGAAATATTGGTGATGAGAGAAGAAACTGAGGATTATGCATTCGAAGGAGATTCGATAAGGAAATTGGAAGATGGAGTTGCTTGTATACATAAAGTTAGTGATGTAATGGATGATTGTTGAGGATTGGCAATCTCGTCGTGTCTCATCCATTGTTGCCATTAACTCACTCATTCAACGTCATTCCCTCCCCTAGCGATTTGATAACGGGACCCGTAATGGAGAGGCGCGTCATTACGGGCCCCGTTATCCCGTATTGCCAACACTAGTCCCTATCATTTTCATTCTCTAGTTTGCTCGTTTCACTTTGCTCGCAAGTCGTAAACAACTCGCGAGTTGAACAAAGAAATCGACTCGCGAGTTGTTTACTACTCGCGAGTCAATTTTTCATTTCGACTCGCGAGCGCTGAGTCGCTCGGCATAACAACACTATTCTCTGCCCCAACGCATTTAGAGCGGTTGTTGGCTGGGCCAAAAAACAGAGAAGTTCCGGAAAGATACTTATGAAGAAATGAGAAAGATGCCGACACTCGTGGTGAGTAAGGAAGGGTGATACAGTAAGAGTATCGACAAGTGAATGGAAGGGGAGACGGTAGGAGTATCGACAAGTGAAGAGTAGTTGGAGGATTACTCAACTATAATCCCGGTACTACAGACAAAATACAATATGGACGTTTCTCTCCACTTTCTTCGATTGCCTGGAATGAGAGCTATAATGTTGCACAAGTTCATGAGAAGAGGAGGAAAACAATTGAAAGAGGTAACAACGATTAATCGTTTCCCCTTTTATATTCTGCACATGAAATAGCTCCATTTTCATGAACAATACATGGAAGATAAATGAATATAATAGTAATTCAGTGTCTTGAACTCTCTACTGCCCTTGGTCTCTCTCATGACGAGACTTTCCTTGCTCTTCTCGATCATTCCGTTCCCATTTGTCCCATAAGAAAGCGATACGAGAAGAGGAAATCAACCTCAAATCGGGATTATATCTGGCAGGGTAGGAGAAGAATTGCCACTTGTATCAGTTGTGTTGAGACTCATATATTCTCTTCTTCAGAAAGGCTCTTCAACACAGGAAGACAGCGTCAACTGCACTACTTCAACACGTAATGCATGTGGCCGAATTGGTCATGGAAAGGTATGGAGAAACCTTTTTTTCATTTGTAAATATCAATAAATTGATACAATTTCTCATTAAACTCATTCAGAATCATGACAGTCGCTCGATCTCGAATGTCCCTTGAAGATTGTAAACAATCGAGTGATGACGCTGAGGATTTTGAAATGATTCTTCCTTCCGTTCTCGAGTTAGTCAAAGAATTAAAAGGCGTTCTCTGTAAGAACGCAGTGAAAGTGGCCTGAGATGGCACAGTTTCAGAAAATTTTTTCGTATCGGGCTCAAACTTCTCACAGATGACCCTTAGGGACGATATTTACGATTTTTGAACTTTGATCCCGAAAATTTTGATCTTTGATCTTTGATCTTTCGGAAAATGAATTTCAGATATACCTATCGTGTGATAGCTCATTCGAAAGAGCATAAAAAGTTATGTTAAACCCAGAAGGATTTTACATTTCATCCATTTTGACCCAAGTTATGACTCAAAATATGGCAATTTTCGTCCATTTCGACGAAAATCGATTTGGCTACCCATGATGGCATGCATAGCGAGGTCCTATTTTCTGATATTTTGTGTATTTTTTAATAATAAAAAATCGTTATAACTTTGCAGGGCGCATTTTCAAGGCCAATGTATCGAAATCTTAGCTCAACCGTGGTCAACCATGCCTATTTTCACCAAATGGACCTGGTCGAAATGGCTCAGAATGATAAACCAGCACGTGTTTGTGCCTCATATAATGTTTTTTCGTCATTTTCAACCTTTTGACGATTTTTCGTTAGCGTTTTCACTATATTCTAGGACATGACTCGCATCGACTTTTTTCACATAAGGGTCCCCCCTTATGTGAAAAATCGGGATTGGGGTCATATCGAAATAGAACCTCCGACACAAGTAAAAGTATGTTAGGATGACTAAAAATTAGTTTTATGTTATTTTTAGCTCAGCCATGCATGTTATTGTGGTCAATTTCATCGTGACCCATCCCGATTTTTCACATAAGGGGGGACCCTTATGTGAAAATTCGATGCGAGTCATGTCCTAGAATATAGTGAAAACGCTAACGAAAAATCGTCAAAAGGTTGAAAATGACGAAAAATCATTATATGAGGCACAAGCAAGTGCTGGTTTATCATTATAAGCCATTTCGACCAGGTCCATTTGGTGAAAATAGGCATGGTTGACCACGGTTGAGCTAAGTTTTCGATACATTGGCCTTGAAAATGCGTCCTGCAAAGTTATAACGATTTTTTATTATTAAAAAATGCACAAAATATCAGAAAATAGGACCTCGCTATGCATGCCATCATGGGTAGCCAAATCGATTTTCGTCGAAATGGACGAAAATTGCCATATTTTGAGTCATAACTTGGGTCAAAATGGATGAAATTTAAAATCCTTCTGGTTTTTAATATAACTTTTTTGCTCTTTCGAATGAGCTATCACACGATAGGTATATCTGAAATTCATTTTCCGAAAGATCAAAGATCAAAGATCAAAATTTTCGGGATCAAAGTTCAAAATCGTAAATATCGTCCCAAAGGGTCATGTGGGTGAGGTTTAAGCAGGATTGGATGATTTTGTCAAAACTGTGCCATCCCACCTGCGTTCTTACAGAGAACCCCTTTTAAATTGAGAAAGAGGAAAAGATTGTTTAAATTGTGTTATAGATTGGACACGGAATTGATGGTAACTGATCGAGTTCTATCGATGAAGAGAGCAGTTTCACTTATTAGAGAAACTGTGAAACAAATGCAACAGGGACAGCAATCTGGTAAGGAAGATAGGAATGGGATAGAATATAAGATGGCTCGATATCGAAATCACATCACATCACATCATATTTATCCGGGTCGATATATGTTAATATGTTACGAAATATGTTACGATATGAATATTTGAGGAGGTGAGGGAGGATCAGGCGCCTGCAATTGTATTCCGCATAATAGATGGAATAGTCAATCAAATCAAATCAAATTTATTCAAGCTTCGGGGTTTGGGCTTGTTGAATGATTTCTGTCTTCCAAACATCGGGGTATCTTCGGCACACGCATTGCCAGTTAGGTCCCAATCGTAGTGTCATTTCATCTCGCCATCTCGTTTTAGGTCGCCCGATTGAGCGTTTCTTATTCAAAGGAGTCCATCTGTCTTCGTCGAGTGATGCAATCCTTTTAGCCCATTCCCATTTCTTCTGCATAGCTCTTATTCGGATATCTTGGATTGGGACTCTATTTTCTAGCCATTCATTTCGCACTCTATCGATCCTTGTCACTCCAGCAATTTTTCTCATCATTGAACGTTGTGCAGTGACTAAGCGAGACCGTATTTTCTTCGTAGTATTCCAAATTTCGCAGCCGTATAAGAGAGCCGGTTCAATGCACATTTTATAGACTCGCGCTTTCAGTCCCATAGCCACAGATTTGTTGGTGAGAAATTCATGGAATCTGTTGAAAGCCTTCCAACCGTCCAAACGGTAGTATGGATGAAGAAATGGGGGAAGGAGGAGAGGAAAGAAGTGAGTGGTGGAGGGAATCCGTATTGATATTGAATTGATTATTTCAGACGATTCAGTCGGTGGCAGAAAGAGAAATAATGGAAGTTTCGATGGAATGGAATCAGCCGAAATGTGGAATAAGTGAGTTGCGAGTATTCACAGAGCCATCTTCTACAGATGCCAATTTGAAGGATCTCATTACACTTGAACAATTTGGTATTTCAGTCTTCCACTTCGTCTATCTAATCGACGTCGTGTTGGATCATACGATGCAAGTGGATAATCCCATTCTGGAGGTAAGAACAATTATTATATCGAAGAGTCCTCGATTCGAGTACTTCTAAACAGTGTAATGTGAAGTTTGATGGCACTTTACTATTTTATTAAAAATATAATGGTTGTTGTTCTTTTCATATGCCCGATATGATGCGAGTGGTGTGCGGTGTAGCATTTATGATGCATGAGAAACCGAAGGAGGGACAGAAAGGAGCAGACAAGAAATTGGAGGATATGGAACAGAGGTTGAATAGAATGCATTGATTGTTCTGATTGTGCTCTTTTCAGATGGGCAGAGTTATTCTCGGAATTATACCTGAGCCCCGATTTCCGTACGGAGGGGGCGACCCGTTCAAAAATTTATTTTTTTAAATTGGGGGGGGGGGTGACCCGTGGAAAAAATAATTATTGTCCTTTCATGGTCGATCGAGAAGGAAGACGAGTCACTCCGATGGTCAGAAGAACATGTATAACTATGAAATAAAGATTATTCTATTAATCATGTTATTGTTGTCTCAGAGGAAGAGGAGATTTCTTTCCTTTAATTTCGAGTGAAAATTTTCCGTTCACAGGCAGCAGCGAAAAGACTTTATTTTTGTTTAGTCAAGTCCAATAGCATTTATTATTATCAACGAAAGTTCGTTAACAAACTAATGAGACAAGATATCATTCGAAATTTCTAAAGTGCGCCGAGAAAATTCATGGTGTAAGGAGCGAAATAAGAAAATACTCTGCGAAATACTTAGAAATTTCGTGGTGTACTTTCGTGGTGTCATGCGACTTCTCATTGGAGCCTGGTTATCGAGAGAGCGAGCGAGAGAGAGAGAGGGTCAGTTGTTTCCAACAATTAGCATTGTTTATGAATCATTTTATAATTTGGACTTAATGGTTAATTTATTGCAGTATTTCAAAGAAATCCACCGTATGTCAACGGAAAATATCGTCCCGCCTGGCGTTAATGAGACGACTAAGGTGCTTTCTAAATTATTCTAATCTCTTTTCTTATCAGACTATCGCTATCGATTTTTAATGCACCCATTGTAGGTTTTTTATTATCTGAATGATGAGCCTACTCCCTACGTGGAAATCATTCATGTCGGTGCCGAATCGGGTATATTTTCGCGCCTATTTCATTTTATTTAAAACTATTTGTGTTCAAGACTCGGTATATTCTTTGTACTTTAAAAATAATATGTATTTAATGATTTGTAATTTTGAGTGACTCTCGGACACTTCAAACGGTCTTTTACTCGTAAAGGATTTAAATATTACGGGAAACTGCTCGATCCGGATATCGAAAGGCTAGTTGAATTGATTAATGGAAGGAACAGTTAAAGAGTCTTTTATCTTTCTCGGTGGGAAACATTTGCTTTCGTCTTTGAATTTAATCACGGTTCCATTCTAATCAAATATTCTCCATTAGTGCATTCCCAACTGAGAACGGAGATGGAAAAGAAAGAGAAAAAAGATATTGGCTCCAAAACCAGCTGGGAATCTGTATTGACGACTTTATCTCTTTACAGAGAAGTGAAGGTGGAATTGATCGGTGATGAGACGAAATTGACTCGTAATGGAGAGAATGGATTATTCGAATTGTTTCTTCTCTCTGCGGGGACTCAAAATGGAGGAAGTGGAGGGACATTACAGAGAAAAACGAATGGAACATTAACGAGGAGAGTTGGAAAGGAGAGAAATGATAGAGATATGTACAATGTATGTTCACTCTTTCACTATCATTATAATTTCATTCGTATATCAGACTCATCGAGTTCATTCGGATGATTATGATTCGTCAAGTCGACAAGATACTCTTATGAGTAGAAGAGCAGGAGAAATTCTGGCTGAATCAATTACTTCAGCCAGCGAGAATCTATACGAATACGATGATTCACGGTATGGATTACGATATCTTCTTTTTTTGTGTGTTTTTGGGAATGTGAACCGGCATTGATTAATGATGGTATAATCGTAGTCAATATAACGCTGTGATGGGAGACGAAGCGAGTCGAATTGATGGACCAAGAAGAAGAAAAGCGCGAAAGAATCGAGTGAGAAAGAGCTATGTTCCATCTACAGTTGGAAGTCAACCTGAGAGCAGGTATGGAGGAATACCGTGAGTCATTTTTAATTATTATTGATTAATGAAGAGGAGGTGGATATGGAGGGTAGACATTGGTAATTGATTTGTGTGAGACTAATTGAATAAATAGATCAAAATATAAATATTTAGTGGAACGTCGCTGTCTCTTCCTCGAATTCTCGAAGTAAATCTACAAATCGGCCCTAATGATCTACTAGGAATCTCTGGTATGTTATCACAATAGTTGCTCATCTGAGTATTCCTACCACGTTCGTCAAATCATTCTCATTGTTCATTGAGAGCAGAACGTGACTATTTCTTCGTAAGGGTCCGTACATAAATTATGATAGTACATTTGATCTCGAAGTACTTATTGGGACATATCGTTCTCTTCAGAAGATTCGTTCAATTAATATAACTGTGAAATATATGTATTTCAGTTGTATCAGTGGAAGGATCCATTCTCATTTCTGATGTATTTCCCGTGGGAGTTGTAGCAAGAGATGGAAGAATCGATGTGGGAGATCAAATTGTGCAAGTATGAAGATTGTATAAATGAGAAGTATTATTGACCCCTCCTCATAATTTCCTTCCATTCTCTAATTCTTTTCTCTTCTCAGGTGAATACTCGATCCTTCGAAAATCTCTCTGATCAACAAGCAATTATGATATTAAGAAAAGTCGCTGCTGCAAAAAAGTGAGCTATTTATTGTAAATATATGTAAGCTAAAATAAGTTATTTATATTACAAGCTTATTTTAAATTGTAAATGATGATGAATGTATAAATTGCAGGCCATTGACACTGTACGTGGCCAAACGGACAATGTCGACTGCAGAAAGTGATCCACTTTGTACTCTCGCATCTGAGACACTTCCTCTTGATATTAGTCTATGGGTAGAGAATGCTGTCCATTGCACGGAGAGACAACGGTAGGAGAGAGGGGAGTGGGGGATGACAAAGATGATGTGATTATATGATTATAGATTCGGAGTTGATGGTTCTGTGGATGGGACGATATTGAATGAAGGAGTGGGAAGAGCTGCCTCGATATGTACTGAAGATGAAGAAGAAGAAAGAATGTTATATGTCCAGAGAAGGAATGGGATGGGAATAAGAGAAAGAGGATTGGAACAACCTCCTATTCATCTACACTCTGCACCTCCTCCAAGAGGAAACTATTCTGGTAAGTGAGGAGAAAGGGATGATCAAGATACAGAGATACAAAATGACGATGAATGGATAATTATATTGGTTGTTTAGAAGGAAGCGGATATACCGAGAGACTCTCAACGAGGATTAATCCCCACGTATGTCTTCTTTCACAATGTTTTTAGATATCAGTCCTTTACACATTATTTCTACAGATCGCGATATTCATGAAATGAAACAATTCTATTTCAGTCTCTTATCAATATAATCTCACAACCTAATTCGGGTCTCACCGTCAAGAATCGTAAATGGTTGAAGATTCCCGTTCCACAGTCATTCATCGGTTAGTTTCATTCTTCCACTCTGTGGTGAAAGTGTAGGTTCCCTTGACATTCCACTTCCGATATCAGAACATGATATGGGAGAAGCATTTAATTGGGTATGGATCTCTCTCTCTCTCTCTCTCTCTCACTTTCTCTTCTCTCAATCTCGTGAGAATGAATGGTGATAGGCCGAATCTAATCCTGAACCGTATCTACCTTTCCCTTTCTTACACTTCCTTGAGGATTCTCCCTCTCTCCCTCTCACTTTCCCCTCTATTCCATCATTGATCCCTCACTTGAATCTACCCCCATCAAATTTTTCTTCGAGACATAAGTTTTGTGTAAATTAAGAACGTTACAAACAACTTGCCCGCAAAGAAATGATGAAAGATATTTGCAAAAATGTGAGTGAATGGTAATTGTTAAATTTGTAGGTGTTGAATTGGTTGATTGGCTGGTGCAGAACGTCGAAGATCTTGGAGAAAGAAAAGAAGCAAGGAAATATGCAACTCATTTATTGGAGAAAGGATTAATCAAACATGTTGTGAATAAGAGAGATTTCACTGAGAAATGCTACTATGTATTCAATGGTGAGTACAGATATGAAATATGATGAAGGAGAATGAATAACAAGAGTCATTTGGGTGGGGTTGGTCATTTAATCATCTGATCAAGTTACGATTCAAATGATTCATCACCGGAACTATAGGAATGTGACTATGGAGAAGTAGATTATCATCTTCTATAAATCAATATTCGATTGCAGAGGGAATAATTTCATCGTGTTCTCGAAAGGGAGATTCAATAGGAGAAACATCAGGAGGAAGAGAAGGAAATACCGAAGTGACATATGTGGAAGGAGTTGATTCACCTTCTCGTAATCGACTTCCTCCTATTCATGATAATACTTGGCCATTCTCACCTATTACTGTTGTTCATAAGAGAGGAATTGGTCATAGAGCAGAATGTGAATCTGATTATGCATCAATGGTTGGATCATCATTCCCTGTTCGACAACATCCCCCTCCTAATACTCCTCTTGCACCTTCACAATTCGATGATATATCATCATGATCACAACGAGTATATTATATTGTATATAAACTATTTACATTCTACAATATCATCTCATTTGAAAGGAATGGAGGAACAGATAGAAAGAGGAGTCAATTCATCTTAATCCTTCTCTCATTTGTCTCTTCTCTCCTTGTTGTCATTCCATTTAAGGTTTAGAGAGAGAGAGAGAAGGGAGAAGTCAGGATAGTGAAAGTGTCAGTGATATCGAGGTCATTCAACTCTCTTAATCTACTAGTCTATTCGAGAGTAGTTACTGATATACTCTATCTCTCTCTATCATTCTCTCTCATCAATCCGATCTTGTCTATTCATCCATGTAAATGACCCTAAGGTATGATAATTCCTTCTCTTGATCTTTTCTGATAACAAGTATCCTGAGGGTGATCACTTATATCTCGATCACTATCAATCTCACCTTCTTTTAGAATATCCTTAATTTGTTTATCCGTCACAATATCACTTTCTCTCTATCCTCTTCCATAATCATTCCTCTTTGACCCTATCGGCTTCCCTTTTTGTCTGTCTTCCCAATTAGAAGTATATGCTTCAATTGAGAGAAGGGAGAAGTAGCCTTGAGTTCAACCGTCCCTCCTCCCCCTCCTCCCCTCCTCTCCTCCTCCTGTCTCTCCCCTCTCCCCTCCCTCCCTCCTCCCATCAATCCAATGATTAGACCCCCTCAAATTGGCGCACTCAGATCCATATCATAGTGATTTATATTAGTGAAGAAGCGAGGATTTCATTCCCTTATCTCTCTCTTCTCTTTCTCTCTTCTCAGGATGGAAAGAGGGAATGATTCTTCTCCCCATCCATTTCAATAGGATAGCTCATCTCTTTTCTTCTCTTCATCAACTCTGTTTAACAGTTATCACTCTTCTCTCACTCTTCATTTCTCACTTGATCACTATGCTTCCCTCTTCATGATCATTTCTTCTCACTTCTAACTCAAACAGATTTCATTATGAGAGTGGTCAATTTCAGTTGGAAGGGGTGGTTATCCCCCTATGGGCACTCCTTTCTTCCTTCTCTTGTACCTATTGCACCACTCTCAATCCAATCAAACAATACTCCATTCAAAGGGAAGTCTAATGGCAAGAGAGAGAATGAATTCCCTTCTTCATTTCTATCACTCTTGAGTACTCTATAAACTGAGTGACTTGTCATATCGATTGTTGTTTCTTCTCGTTTTCTCCTATCAGAGAAGTCTATCTTTTCTTCAATTGACACTTCTTATATTCTTTCCTTCTTCTCTCAATTCTCGGAAGTGTAAACCAGTATCTATAGTTGCTTCATTCATAACTTCGTCACTCAATTCAACATTCCACCTGATTGGCCCTTCTCTCTTTCTCTCCATCTTTCTATTCACTTCTCTTTTCACACTGATCATATTGAATATGTGGTCATTCTCTGTCCATTCAAGTCTTCTTCTCTTCAGATGATCTTCTCTTCTCTTCTACTGTATACAATCATCCTTCCTCATCTAATTTATTCATTTCCTCATTCATTCACTCCTCAATTCAAAGTAATTCCTCCTCATTGTATCAAGACTCCTTCAATCATTGCTCATCCTTCCAAAGGTATTCTCTATCTCTTGTATGTTAGACAGAATGAGATAGAATGAGAATAAGAGAGACGCATAGGAAGATGAAGAGGTTCTTCACACTCTTGTGCAATATCTTCGAATATCTCAGCTGATGAAAGTAACTAGACGATATTTCACAAGTGATAACATCAAGTCTAAAAGAGGAAAGATGTCATGAATAGTTCTCGTTTCTCACATTACTCATCCATCTCATTCCTCATTCCTCTCATCAACTATCCTATCAATTACAGTAGTTCAAACATGAAAAGAGTAATGGGAATGGGGTCATTCATAACTGATTCAGGAGAAGGATCACTCAAATCTCTCGAAATGCATTTTTCTATTGGATTGCATACAACTGTCTGTTTCCGATTAGAAGATACAAATGATAATTCGACTCAATCCAATCAATCATTACTTCATACAGTTACTCTATCTAGGATAGAACATCATCATCCAGTGAGTACTCTCCCCCCCCCCCCTCTCTCTCTTCCTCTTTATCTTTCATCCTCTCAGGTCACACAGAAATACAACTTCGGTATTCCTGAAGTGAGTGCAGATTGTTTGTGTGAATGTGAATCAACAGAGAGATGTTCTTCTTCTTCTTATGAATTCATTAAATGTCCAGAGGGGAAAGATCAGGTAATTCATCTCTTTCTCTCTTTCATCATAATCAATCAGTGAATCAATCAGACTCATGGTTGCTATCGAACATTCTTCCCCAATCAATCTAATAAATCATGTGAAAGTTCATCTCCAATGGGATCGAATCTCTGTTGTGAACTCAAGTTCAATCCCTTTGAGGTAGGCCGAAGAGTATCTTCCCTCTTTCTTCTTTCTTCACTCATTCTCTTCTCCGTTCTAATACATCAAAAGAGAGAATGAATGGTCACTCCCAATATCTAGGCGTTTAATTAACATTCTTCAGTTATGAACTCAATATACTTTCAGAATAAGACGTACACTGCAGTTCGGTTGGGAGATCCTTCCACATTCGCTATCTTCACTTATGTTTCCTATGATTATTCTGGAAATTCATGGATTGAGAGGGATAAGAATACGATTCGAATTCAAATCGATGGAAGATCTCAGGAAAAGTGAGTCAATTTTATTGGAAATGGAAGAGCTTATCGGGACTTGGATCAGTGCGGTAGATTGTGAGAAATGATAAGAATAGGAAGATTCCCGAATTGAGAATGAACTAATTTCAATGGAATGAAATGGTTACTATTGATCGTATTGTATTCTTCATTGTTGCAGTAATATCGATAGTCGTGGACTTCTCAAATTGGTTGTATCTGCATGGGGAAGAGTATCACATCAATTGGAAAGTGGAATGTATTTCACTCAATCAAATACAGGAGGAGAAATGGAAGGAATAAGAAAGGAACAAATTAATGACATCACCGATACGAAGTAAGCTATTATCGTCGTTCATTAGCACTCACTCATATCAAATATGACTGCGATTATTTGTGAATTTCGAAGAGCTTGAAGTTTGATTAAGAATTTTTATTTTTTGAGTATTTTGAAGAGATTTTTTGATTAATTAAATTAAGTGTTTATCAATTGGGATGGTATCGACAAGACGAGAAAAGTGGACATTTCTACGTACAAAATGGAGCAGTTATTGCAAAGAATCTGCATGGGGCTAAAGTTATCGACTGCAAGGAACAGAGATATTCATCATCTCTTGCTGCTAATTTCTATGTAAGAATACGATCTTACTCACTTTATTTATTCCCGATCTTGCTTTGAAAATAAGTATTTATGAGATGATTTGAGATGCCAGGTCGATTTACTCTTCCTCCTTACGTGGAGGAACGTCATCATTGGATTGAAAGAGCGGCATTCTATGATGGATCAATGAGACAAGTTATCGTATCTCATTCTGAAGGAACTAATCTATATATCGGACTCCATGTAAGCAATTCCTAATTCCTAAGTCTCGAACGTCAATGATTTCCCTTTCTTTCTCTCTAATTTGATGAGGAGTGAATAGCTCCTATCCATTATCTTCACTCCTTTCTCTCATTATCTCACTAGAATCATTGAGAGAAAGATAGGGAAAGTTCATTACCGTTCTCTTCTTCTTTTCTTATGCCAGAGGGAGGGATTTCGAAAATGGATGACTCACTTCTCCCATAAGATTTACAACCTTCTGGATAGTAAATCTTTTCTGATATTGAATCGTATGGAACCAGGTTTTGTTGAATAATCAAATAATTGAAGGTATCGAAAGGATCAGAAGGAAATGTTGTCTTCCTTCACAATTCATCTCGAATTGATTCATTCGATGGTTCAATTCTGGTTGATTCTCATTCTCGTCATTATCTCAATCTCTCACTATCCGAATCGACTGGCAAATTGAATGGACTCATTCATGCTAGTGAATCCGTTGCCTCTCCTCAGGTGAATACCAATAATTATTTTCAAAATCACCGTATCTCGTCCTAAGTCTATTTCTTCTCCGTTCTTTAGAGGGAAAAGTTGGCCTTGTGAAATGGGGACATCGGCTATCAATAGGTGTCAATGAGCTACTCTTTTTATCCCCTTAGACACTCATCAAGCTCTCTCTTCTCTTCTAATTGAGTCGATCTCACCCTTCAGTATAAATCACTTAATCGGGTTACTCTAAGAGGGAACTAATGAATGAATGAATGAATGAATGATCTATTCAGATTCATACGTTCACAGTGTATGTTCATGAGGTTGTCTCTACTAATCGATCTCTTCTCGTTCCTCTTCCTGCCACTGTTGATAAAGGAAGGAAATTAGTCTGTATGAGAGCAGAAGAAGAAAAAGAAGAAGATTCTATCTGTGCTGTACTCCCATATCATGAAGAAGCGCTTGAGGTTAGACCATTTGGAATATACACAGTTAGGAATTTGCGTTGGGATTTTATTCACGATTAATTAACGTCTGAAGAATATGAAGGGACGCATACAATGATGTTCAGATTTTGATAAATTGATAATTTAGATTGACGTGGAGAATAATTCGTGGAGGGAATTAAAGGGTCGATGTCCTGAATGTAATCACATCAGTTACAATTCATTCATCGATAATCTCAATCCACTCAAATTATTTGGAGGATTCCAATCACTTGGTAATTATTAACAACATTCCTTTCTTAATCTGATCTCATATTCTATAGGTGATTGTTTCACGAAAGCAGCAGACTTCCTCATATACATTATTGCTCTTATTATTCTTTATCTCTAATAACAAAATTCATCATTCCGGTCTGCCAGGTCATATTTACTGATATCTTAAGTTCTTGTACAAAAAGGAAAAGATCGCTAGATAATTAGTGATGAGTATTCCTTGAAAAGTGTGTTCTTTCAGTGTTGTGTATGCCCTCTTCTCGTTGCTAAAATAACTCAATCTCAACGAAATCGATCACAAGCGGAAGTTGAAATTGAAGAACGAAGACGAAAAATGAAGAGGAATAATGATGTTCTACCTGGAGATTATGTATGATCCCATATCATTCTCCGTTCTCTTTCTACATAGTCATTCCATCGGGTTTCAATCAGTCATTGCATCTCAAAGTGTTCATTCGACCTAAGACTTTCCCCTATATTTATCTAGCCCATTCTTTCTAGCTAGTCATTCCATTGAGTCTAGCTATCGTATCTGTGATATTGTCCTTCTCTGTTGCCTTTTTGTTGTACTCTTATCGGGTCTATGACTTCATGCCACATATATTGATTTACAATCGACGAGATTATTAAAATTATAAACATGAAAACTGTAAGTGATGTACAGGTTAAAACGAGGCAGTGAGAGAGGGCGAATAGAGTGAATACCCGTTAATGGAAGAATGGTCAAGACTGAGAATTATGAGAACCGAGTTGAAAGGGGGTGGGGTTAATGGGGGAAGGGTCATGACTATCAATGAATAATACACGTAATTAGGGTGAGTCTAACATCGTATTCATTCTCACATTCTGTAATTGAGATTCCACTTTGTGAAGATCAGCGAGGATTTGAGCGTCCCTTTCTCTCATGAGAAGTCTGAATAAATCAAAATCATTCATCTCATAGACAGTACTTTCCATCACATTTTCATTAAAAAACAAAATATTCTCACAATTCCTTTTGAGATGTAAAAGTAGATCATCCCAATTCTCATCTCCTCCCATCGATATTCTAGTTGTCGTTATCGATGATAAAGATTCATCAGGAGAAGACGAAGATTCATCAACTACTCCAGAGTCTGCATACGATGTCTGCAATACATTGCACATGCAACAGATCATGCTCCCCCATATTGTTGTCAGAATAGATCCATCCCCTCCTCCACCTCTTCCCTCCCCTCCCTCATTCTTCTCCTTTACTTACTCCTTGTCCATCATCCTTCTGTGAGTAACTGCATGTTGCCAATTGTGATCGATAATCATCAATTCGATCAACGTGAGATGAGGAATGAGTATCAATGGAGAGAGAAGATGACTTGTGAGGGAAGATATATGAAGAATATGATACATTATGAACATTCTCGTATCTGAACATGATTAGTTATCACTACATCTCCTCATGTCCATATCACAAGACAATAAATAAGTTGTATTAATCCAATCAATAATAATAATCTCACAATGGATCATTCTTCTCATCTTTATCTTCTCTTTCTTCCTTCTTCATCGATCCATTCGAAATGGAATTTTTCTTTGACGGAAGAGTGGCCGAATTGTACATTTTCTTGAAGAATTGCTTCGCTCCCTGCAAAACAATCGAGTGATTTGAGAGATATTGACACCCATTGGATTCGCCCATTTGACAAGAGTAACTAGTCTATTCCTGATTGTTGTTCTGTCTACGATTACGACCTTCCATTGTCCTCTCTATCACGTGGGAGCATACTTGCCTCTGGCAGATGAAGAGGGAAAGGGAGAGAGGGGGATAGTTCGAGAATGAGAGGGACGGGATATTACACACTCAATACTCACTGTGCTCATTCTAACACTTCACTCCCGTCATACACCATGAGAAAAAAGAGTGAGTTGAGGAGTTCGAAAGGGCTATCGGATTGACGAGAGAGATGAGGAATGAGGGAGAAGGGTTGAGGAGGGAGAGAGAGAGAGAGGGAAGAGTGATAAGAGGTGCAGACCCTAGCACTTTGCGAGATAAAGAGGTAGTCAACGATGATAACTGTACCCACATTCTTCACTATAGCAAAGGTAGAAAAAAAGATAGTTTCGTAATTTCAATCAATAGAATGAAAACTGACATTAAATACTCCACTCTTTTTGGATGGCCGTCTTTCCCGCTCTCTTCTTCTCTCATCTTCTATTGACTTCTCTATTGAATGAATTCCATTCACGCGATACGAAGATTCAGCACCTCAAGTCAAGTAAATGTTTAGAGAAAAATGGAAGATCAGGATACAGTAACTGTTTCACCTAGGAGACAGATATTCACATGTTTTCACTCTAATAATAAATAGAAATAAACCTGCAGATGCGGATCTATAATGAGATCTTTGAAGAGAAGTTGCAATAGATCTCGAATTATGAGAAGATGGACCGAGAGATGAATTATCTCCATTGCAATTCAAATTGTCTACAATTTAATCATCTTCAGATATCTCAAAGTTCCTTTATTTCCACGAACTTTCTTAATTAAAGATTGTATAATAACTTACCTATAATATTCTCTTGACTCTTGTATACTACATATTCATTACTAGAATAACAATCATCTCTTGAAAGAGGAATGGAAATGGGATGAAATCGAGACGAATCATCCACTCTACAATATTCATACTTATTTTACAAAATATTCATGGCCTACAGTATCCTTAAAACATGAATAGCATAGTTTCTCTTTCATTCTATGCTGTAGGTATGAATGGGAAGGTCTGGCTACTAGTACCATGCTTACCTATCCGTGAAATTGGGTTGCCTCAACAATTTTTCCCTTTCACCCTCGAGTCATGATAGTCTACCGTATCGGGAAAGAGAGAAGGATAAAGATGTAAACTGACGGAGAGAAAAGACTTGAAGTCATAAGAGGAGATAGATGGACTTCTTCCTTTGGATGAGATGATCGACTGATTGAATGGAGACATGGATTCGATTCACCCATTCGAAGACGCTGAATCGAGAGATTGAGGGAGAGAGGAGGGAAGGGAGGGGGGTGGGGAGGGAAGCATGAGAGAAGAGAGGGAAGACATAGTGACAAGCTACTGATGATCACTCTATGTGAAAATAGAGTAGACGAGAGAGAGAAAACAGGGAGTGAACGAGTAATTGAATGATTCCAAAGTGAGAAAGTATCTGGAGTGAAGAAGAAGAGAAGAATAGAGAGAAGAAGACGAGAAGAAGAGTGTCAACCCAGTCCAGATCACATTTCATACCTCTTTCCCCCCCCCCCCTTCCCTTTGCTCTCTCTCTCTCTTAGAATGGATTGAGGTTGAAAGAGAGAGAGAGAGAGAGAGATTACTCACATGAAGAGGAAGAAGAGGAGGAATAACGAAGATTCGATCCAGATGAGGAGATGATGAATCCAAGATTCTACTGAAATCGATTGAATATTAATTGATTGTTGAAGAAGAAGAAGAGAGAAGGGATATAAAGAAGAGATCATATGAATACGGAGAGGGAATTCACTCTTCAATCGACTACTCATTGAGATATTATGAAATAGTGATTGGGAATGGGATGGATCAAAGTGCATGGAGATAAAATGAACCCTGAGGGCGAAAGAATTGAAAGGAAGAAGAGAAGAAAGACACTTGACACACTCAAACAATGAATAACAGGTGAGAAGAGATTGACTCAAGAAATATCAAGAGACAGAGAGGGAGAGAGAGGGAAGAAGAGAACTGATTCATGAGAAGAAGAATGAAGAAGAAGATAGAAGAAAATAGGAGAGATGAGTTTAGAACGATAGAGAAAGAGAGAGAAAATGTACGACTGAAAGAAAGATGAGCAGAATCAGATCAAGAATAGATTGGAGACAAAAAATAGAAAGAGAAGAAAGAAGAAGCAGATGGTTATCACTATTAGTGATCAATCTGATGAGAAGAGGAATGGGGAGAGGGAGAGGGAGATGGACTCATTCATATCACATGAGAGATAGAACTGATAATGACTGCACTGATTGTGGTCATTATCAGTATCAGAGAGAGAGAGCGAGGAGGAGGGACCCTACAGAGAGATGGCATAAAGAGGACAAGTTGCGTAAATGGATAAGTAGAGTAGTAGAGGGAAGAGAGAACTGGATATTCATTTGAATGGTACGGAGAGAGAAGAGTCTCTAAAGGGAAAGACTGATGGCATGAAAAGGAGTGAGAGACTGTTGAGAGGTGGTGAGTGAGGGAGAAGAAGGAGATGGAAGGAGAGGGGAGAGGAAGAAGAGGTAGATCAAACCGGTACTTTTTCTACAGTCAGATGGGACAAGATACTTCAGAAGGCAATCGAGAGAAGATGGACAAAGAGAATATGATGGGAGGGGATTGATGGTATTGAATAGATAGACATCTCCAATAGGGCATTGGAGGAGGGAAGGGAGGAAGGGAGAGAGAGAGGAAGGAGAGAAGAGACTGGTTGGACCCAATTGTCGAGATTGAAACGGAAAGAGAATGGAAGAAGAGGGAATGGGTCTTTGACATGAACACTCCTTGTTTACTTAGATCTACGAATAAACAAATAGGGCAAATGAGGGATAGAAAGAGTCGCTTATGAGTGTAGCTGATGATTGAACTGATGAGCAAATAGAAAACTGGAGTTGCAACTATTCATAACAGTATTTACAAGGGATTAGCACAAGAGAAAGAGAGAGAGAGAGAGAGGGAGGAGGGGAGTAACTGGCATACTCACACCAGGTGGGCTGAAGGAAAGAGAAGAGAAAGAACCGTAATAAGACACGAGAGAAGAAATAGCGATAGATTCCTTAACACGTAAGATCTACCATTTTCACAGATATTCTTTAAATAAATAAGAATATTAGAATATTCGTACCTCCTTACAATCTTATTGACATCATCAGTTGATCTTGCATTCATAAGAGCTCTAGCTCCTCCCACTTTCCATGTACCGTATGCAACGGATCGATACTGTCGTCGAGGATCAATCGATTGATCAAACATCTACAAGTGGCGAAGATAAGTTAGAGGATTGCAAGTATCTAGCGAGTAAAGCAAACGAATACAATGCGGAATGTACAAAAAGTTGAAGAGTGAAGGGATGGGAGGAAGGAAGGGTTGGGGAAGACTGTGGGAGTGTCATAGGAGAAGACAATTATGGAGATAAGATGATACATTGAAGGAACAAGATGACATTACTCCTACCATTTATGACTACTTCCTTCTATCAGAGTAGACAAAGATAGAAGAGAGAAAGGAAGCATACAGAAGGGAAGAGGCTACTCCGTTTCACTCAAAATAGTACTGAGACAACGAAAAACAGTGGAAAGCAGAGCAGAAGTGAATGGAATGGAATAGGAGACCCTTCCTGCTTCTCCTCTTAGACTCAAGAGCACAGTTGTACAATGAACAAAAAGTGAAGGTATGCGAAAGAGGAGAAGAGAGATAGAAGAGGAGCGGACTTGAGCTAATGAACACAAGATGTGGAGAGAAAAGAAGAGATTCTTGTGAGTGTGATACGGATGACCAGTGTACACTACGGGGTCATACTCAACTAAGAGAAGAAAAAAGGGAGACGAAAGGACTGAGAAAAGCAATGGCATCTCAAGTGAAGAGATGAAGACATCGCGTGAAGGATGATCACTCCGCAATAAATCGAGTGAGAAATGTGTAATGAGACATAGTGAGATAGTGGTAGTGCAACAGAGGTTTGCACCCCTCTCCCTTGTGAAAACAACACCTCAAAGAGTCTCTCATTTCAAGGATGGAGAATGGACCAATGTGTGGAAGCGTCAAATGGCCACAGAGAGAAGAATATTACACACGAACTATTCAAGCGTATACAATCGGGTGGTAGAGGAGTCAGTCATAAATGCATAAGCTGAGTGTTTGATGCAACTCCTATCTCAACACACTCTCTCACAATGAACAAACCTTGCACTGTCCGGATTCATTTACGCCCTTCGACCCTCTTCAACCCTCGGCGTGACTAGTTCTGAAGAACACTCGACACAAAGTAAAGATGATCGGACAAAAAAGCTCCCGTTACAGTTCTTCAGACACTTGAAATCAATGAAAAGAACGAACGAATGCACGACAAAGAAATGTGTCATAGACAAAGAGAACCATTATAGATGAGAAAGAAGAAAAATAAATGATAAATTTGGGCCTCACAAACTGCTTGTTAGATATGAGAACTCTCCGAAGTCGATAACATTAGATCCGTTTTCTGTTAGGGCGTTCAGGGTACGGTAATTTTTCGCGTTGATTATTTCGTCATATCTAGCTGTTGCCAGCTGTCATTTTTTTCTAATTAATCTATTTTTCAAAAATTCATTATTTGTCCATTCGTTCAACCTGACTTTTGTGTAACATTTTCGAGGCGATGTTTTTTTCCAGGTATACGCTAAATAATTGTGTCACCATAAGCGGCTATCTATCGTGCACGCGTGGAATCAACAGGTGAGCAATCGCACATGTTAAATAGTTTGTTTTACCAGTTAGAAGCAATAGATCCGCATATGTGAATATGGTTGTTGTACAGCATCTAGACATAGAATGATTTCGTTCCGATTTTCCTTGCCCGGGCGATTCTATGGGAGCAAACAGGGCAGATATGAACATAATCGGAGAAAAAGGAGAGAAAACAGGGTAAGGGAGCACAGGGCCAAAGTAAAAGCAGTGACATAACAATGATTGAGAGATATGCAAATATTCCCGCTCGATATTCGACATGAGTCTCCACTAGACCCTGGAAGAGGAGTGAACTAAGGGATAAACGATGAATGCACTCACTCTACATCTTGTGCAGAAGAGAATAGTGGGATGAGAGCTGAAGTTGTGGATTGGTCTCCATTGTTCTTTCTCTATCCGAGATGGATCCTGCTTTCGTCTTATCAGATTGTTCCTCCATGCTTCCTGAAGATGCATGGTCATTGATGGTCCATTGTGTGAGATCACTTGGAGACTCAGTGTTTGCAGTCCAGCGAACCCTCTTCTGTACACAATCATGTCCAAGTTATAAGAGAGTGCTCGCTCCGTTCTAGGCACCATTCTTCTTTTCTTCATAACCACAAACCATCGTCTTCCGTATCGAAGAGCCAGTTTACGATTTTGACTGTAATTGCTGATGTAGACTGAAGTTCTGGGAGAGACTAACGCTGTTTTCTGTCGATGTCTTCCGAATGAGACTTCAATGACTGATAAAATAGCTCCAAAAGTGACAGCTAAAGTGAGAAGGACGAATAGATCTCTCATAGAACTAAGTCCTAATCTATCGGGAGCTTTCACTGCATCGGGAATACACATTCCATTTGGTTCGCCTATCCATTTATGATCGAGTCCTTCCATTACTCCGCCTACAATAATGACTATTTCTGATAATTGATGTTTCTCACTCTCTGCCATATTGAGAATGGCTGTTGTTATATGGGGAGTCCATGGAGATCCTTTCTGTAGTGCAACTCCATATGCTGATCGTCCGAATAGAGAACCCCTTGGTCTCAGTTCACAGTTCCTCGATGCTTCCCAATCGATTCGAATGGAATCCCAGATAAACGCATCCATTTTTCTGAATGTTCGTTTATTTCTGACAATGAGTTTTTTGCTCTCTCAACGAACCCATTAAGTAAAGAAGTGATGGCATCTTCCACTTTCTCCACATTATGAGCTTCCATTTTACGGAAGACTGTCGACAATTCAACATGTCTCTTGAAATATTGGTAGACATTTGAATGAAGAAGTGTCCCGAATGAGAAGTTTGCTGACGGATTTCGTAACTGTGAATCAATTGTATTTTATGGTATTCGATTCATGATCTACTCTCGGATCGGATATCCCAGTTAATGATTTCTCTGGTTGATCGAGCACGAGAAAGGCAGCCAGATTGGCAGTGTAAGATGCAATGACAATCATACAGAATCCACACCAAACAACAGCGAGAACTCGTGCTGATCCAGATCGAGGCGTCTCTTTAATATAAACATTATCATTTACTATCGAAAGGATGAACAATACTCTCGGATACTCCACTGTTGAGAAGAACACCCCATACAAACCACATTGCCTCTCCCAATCCAACACGATCCTCACTCGACGAATCATCTGAATGAGCCTGTAAATCAAATGAAGAAGAGGAAGAGGATGAATCATCTACCACGTAAAAGGCTTTGAAGGGCGAGTTGATATCCAGAAGATATATGACTATCCCTACTGCGATAACAGAGATTAGAAGTGAGATCCATAGAGATGATTGGAGTGGTTGAAGGAAGGATTGCATTGGAGATGCACGAGGAGTCTGTGAGTATGGAGAGTATCAATTAAAGTCCAGAGGAATACCGCTTTCTCAACTATTCGAATTCCGTGATATAGCCATGGTTCGCTGAAGTCGACGAATTGTTCTCTTTCTGGATTGATTGTGATTGCACCGATGGCCATGTCTGCTTCTTCGTCGGCCTATGAAGAAGAATAACGCAGGAAGAAAAATCAATGGAGAGAGAAGAACAAACCAGCAATTGAATGGCTCCACTAAGATTATATCCACTACTTGAAGAAGCAGTTACTGCTCCATATGAAGAAACAAGTCGAAGCTCGAATGAGAAAGAAGTATCGAGATGATGGAGAGAATTCTTATTCCCAATTTGAGGTTGAGAAAGACGATTGAGGAGATCGATGGCATAACCAGTACAACAGAAGGAATGACGAGGATGAGGAGATGGACCCAATTGCTCCCAACAAGGGAACCAATCACCCTTCTGAATAACAGATTAATGGAAGGAATGATGATGGACTTACAATGGGAATTATTTGATTGGGAGATATAGTAACGGGTTCGATGGAAAGAGATGAACAGTTGGTAGAAGTGGCAGGGATTGAATAGACGAATGGAGGATCAGATACAATCAATACTTTGAGATTACGAGGAAGGGAAATCTCAAAGGGACGATGTCCTTCTCCTGGCCATATTATATCTTTTTCACGAGATAGCATCAATTTCTCCCCAATCTGGAATAAGATTACGAATGAAGGGAATGAGAGAAGGAATTGTTCACCATCTCTCCCACTCGCATCTTCTCGCCATTCACTATATTAACTACATTGTAATCTACGAATTCCCTTCGGCAATGGGAATCAAATCTGATCTTGGCAGTTCGAGTTGAACAAAGAGCACTGAAATAGAGAAATAATTTTTGATTCGATAGATGGAATTGTTCACTTGAGTATACGAGGGGAATCTAGATTAGTCCATTGATCTCTCTTCTTCGCACAACTAATTGGAGGTTGTTCATCTCCTGTGATCACCTCCAATCCATTTCGAAGTGTCTCGAGAGAATCTCTCATTGCTTCTTCCATATCGAGATTAAGTTGAGGAGCAAGAAGACCTAAGAGGAAGGATGATTGGAAAGAAGAATAGAGAAAGAGTGACCATTGGGAGCATTGATTGCTTCACTCGCATCTTCATTCACTACCCACACTTTTCCTTTGAGTAGCCAATCACAAATGGTAAATAGACGATAGGCATCTTTCTTACTGAATAAGTGAATGAAAGAGGATGATCAAATGAATCTCACATCGCAAAGAGAAGAATAACATTGGATGTAATTTCCTCGAAGTGTTGAGTAAGAGATTCATTTAATTGTGTTACATTGCTATTTCCATCGAGAACGATCTGCTTTTGCACCTGGAAGTAAAGAAGAAATATGGAATCTCGAGCAATTATTCCGAACATGAATCTTGTGTAATTTGGCATTGTTGATTAGTTTCTGTGCGAATCGAAGTCCATTGGAATCTCCTCTCATTGTGATGAGTGAGACTTGACCATAATTGAGAGTTGTCAGAAGTTGAAGAAAGACTGAAGATTCATCCGCGAATGAAGGAGTTGATGTCACAAGTGTTGGATACAATCTCTTAAAACGGAGATTTCGATATTTTTTCTGTTGAGATTGGGAACTAAAGAATTTGTTGGGAATGGTTTAGGAGAGTATTGGATGTACCTTCTTGTTCAATTCGTCTTCTCTCAACCCAACTGCAATTGTGGGAACTCGATAGAATCCAAGAGAGAGGGAAGTTGATGATGCGAGACGGAGATACGAATGAGATGGAATTGAAGAATAGAGAAGGACTACCACTGATCCATTCAAAACACTACCACATATTGTATCACTCATCAATTGAGAATTACTGAAATTATCCATTGATTAATAGAAGGATTTAATGACTAACCTCTTATTGGCGTATCCTGCATGCACCATGTTAACATCGAATGATTGATTTCCAATTGAGATTGGAATACTTCCGAATTGGTTAATGAGAGATCTCTAGAAAGAATCTGTATGTTACAAATGAAAAATAGGGATGGAATACATACTTGTATGCTCTCTCTAGCAGATTCGAAGTCATGACCAAAGATAAGGACAGAAACGGAATATTGATAGGAAAGAGTGATGGAATGAAGAAGGATAAAGAGAGGGAAGAGTTGAGTTCGTCCCATTCTCCGTCAATGATTGTCCCTCTTCGAGTCCTCTTTAGAAGAGAAGGTAGAAGAGGGAAGATGAGGAAGAGAGAGAGAGGGAGAGGGAAGAGTGGATTGCCTTCAGAGGAAGACCATATGAGCAAAGAGAAGTAGAAGAAGAGGAAAAGGATTCCATCCAATTCCAGGGTTTGAACTCTCAATTCGGTTCCATCCCAAACCTATTGCATAAGTAGAAGGTGGAAGGCTATTTTAAAAGGTCTGAACATCTATTCTAATTTATTGTGGAATTATTTTTGAAACTCATATCATAATCTTTACAAATTATGTCTGTTCTTAAGAATTTAATTCTATTCCATTCGAATGATTTGTTTACTGAAAGAGAAATAAAAATAACTCAGTTAATAATCGTATGCGTTTTATTACGGTACTAGGATCTTTCAACATACTAGGAAGCTTGCAACAGTCGCGCACTTGTATTTATTTCTTCTTTTTTCTTTTAACATAATTTACATTTCAGAGGAATTCTATTATGTACGATGGACACTCTAGTGTGAATTTGTGGAGAAGGAGGGAATTTGGGTGAGGTTATTATTTACGAATCTTTTTCTTAGTGATATATTTCTGATCAGGTCTTTTAATGAGGTTCGCAGTGCAAATAGACTTATTATCGATAGTCTAATTCGAAATGTGAGTTCACCTGAAGTAGCAATTGATTTTGGAGGAAGAGAACGAGTGGATGTAATGCGAATTCTATCTGATACCGTTTCCTGGTAGGTCATTCACCTTTTTTTCTGATCAAATAATTCATTTTCCTTTTCAGTATCGCTTTCTGTACGAGATCTCGTCGAATATCGATAAGAACTCTCGATGGGAATAAAATGATCGCTGATCTACCGTAAGATTCCCAATCTTTGATACATACGATATAATCAATAATTGAAGTCAAATAGAGTGTAAATTGAATGATTTGTGTTGGGGAAGTGATGCTAGAATGCTCATTTCAACAGATGGATCTTCTATGTGCAGAGTGAGGTCATTTACACACTAATTATTCAGTAATTCAATGTTTTCAGTTGTGGGATATCGAAAATGTAATGGAATTGGATTGTTATCAAGTGGGGTCAACTTGCTCATCTATCGATTTCAATAGGAATGGACAAATCGTAGCGACCTGTGAGAAAGGAGCTTGCATTATTGATACAAGGTACGGTAGATATTTTTAATAAAAAAATACAATTCATCGACATTGTGATACAATGATGATTGTAGAACGGGATTTGGAGAAACTAGAATATCGAAGAAGCGATATCTCACTTCTGTGAAATGGAGCATTCCATCGAGAAAGATACTGTATGCTACCGATAATAATCAATCGATACTGATGTTTGACATTCGAATGCTGAAGAGACCTGCATTGGAGACGAAACTAATCCATTCGGTAGATTTCTTTGTTCGGCTATCTGTCTAACATAATATTATATTAAGGGATTGCGTATCCATTCGTCTCCCGATGGTCAATTCTTATTCGTGAATACACCAACGAAGGCATCTCTCGTTGATGCATACTCACTCACTCCAATCCATTCAATCAATGTTAGTTTATATCCAATTGTCATTAATTATTCTTCTTATTCAGTTTGGTTCATCGTCAATAAGTGAGACAGTTCAATTAGTGCAGAGTAATGGTTCGTCTCTCTGTTCTATAGGCAATTCCTCTATTCTCGCTGTCCCACTAGACAATAAAGTATATAGAATCGATTTCTCTCCATCGGTCAGTTCATTCCATTTATTCACTGTGAGAATAGATTCTGATCAGATAAATCATGGAGGCCGTCCATTAGTTCATTCGATTCTCCATGGTCATGCTTCCATCTGTAAGACAACCGCTTTCGATGAACACCATCTGGAGGTATGAAGTTACTATTTCACTTTATGGTCATCTGAAATAGGAAGGGTGTTTTTCCAATCTATACGGAATAGGGTCTAATTGAGGATTAGGAATGAGGTGTGATGGATCTAATTATTCACCTACTCACTTCTCTACTCACTACGTTAGTTAATTTAGAGAAGATTGACCTTTCTAGTTATATTCTGGAGCAACTGAGATTGTACGATGGATTTCGAAGAAGGAATTAGAGATGGAAGAAGGAATGAAGAGGAATGATAGAGAAGAAGAAGAAGAATGGAGTGATGATTGAATAATGATCTCATTGATCTCATCGATTAGAAGGAAGAGAAGACAATTGAGAAGATCGTTGATGGAATCAGAATATAGACCACGATAACTGATATGGGTTGATAAATTTGACGGGTGATTATCAAAATGATCGGGTTCATTTGTAAAATTAGCTCATTTCATATCTCTGTACATATTGTTCATTTATGATGTCGTGTGTTTTCATTCTATGAATTATTTCATCTGCGAAGATTGTGATATTGATATAAATACATAAAAAAAATTGTATCACATGGAAAACTTCGGGAGTTGTACACTCATGAATGAGAAATAAGAAGATATGAGCTAGGGAGATGAAGATGATCCTTCAATATAGAATGTGAATATTTAGACATTGTTTGACACATCATACCCCCCCTCCCTTTGTATATTGCATCTATTAAGTTACATTTCTTTCGCACATAACATGGTAAAGAAAGACATACATGATGTTACAAAGGTCGTTGGATGCCCCCATGCCTCCTATTGTCTACTGTTATATAACACGACGGATGGATAGAGTGACTCCAATCTGTCCCTTATTTGTCCCTTCTCTCGACTACTCTCTCCCCTCCCCCACTCTCTCTCCATTCATATGTATGATCTCATCTCATCAAAGTGTGACTCCATCCTCAATATCAGTCCTTCTTCCATCTCATCTCTCCATCATTACCCTTCTTCTTCTTCCTTCATTTCCATTCATAGATACATCCATGTCTCCTTTCTCTCTTTCTCTTAGTGTTCTCTCTTGCGTGAAATGGACCTGCCCATTTAGTATGGAGATGGACTCGAGAGTGAAAAGAGAGAGGGAGAGAGAGGGAAGGAGAGGGAGGAGGAGGGAGGTAGACTACCGATATTCCGACATCCTCTTCTTCTTCCATATACATCATCTCTCTATGCACTCTTGAGTAATTTGTCTCTCTTTTCTCTTCGAAGCTTTATTTCTTTCTTCCAATGTTTCTTTATGAATCCCTTAGGCTTGTTGTAGAATAAACACCAGTCTGTTGAATGGGAAAGTGAAATGGGAAAGAGGTGGAGGGTAATTTGTCATGTGGACACCTTTTGATAAGTGATTAGTTATTACTTCTCATTCATCAATTGCATCTCATCCGTTGTCAGAAGGTGATATGTCAAGTTCCTCATCATTCCTCTCTCTCTCTCTCTCTCTCTTTACTCGTCTCTCCCTCCTACTATCCCCACACTTTGTGCCTTCATCGGTTGGTTTCATGGCAAGTGTCACTCATTCCCAGTAGATATTACATCCCTCCTCCTCATTTCTTTCCCTCTCTCTAAGTGAACATCCATCGTACTGTTATCCCATTCTACACAGTATGACATTCATCCTACTATAGATGCGTCTTCCTCATTCCATTTCAATCATAATAATTGTAACTATCTTCATTATCAATCATCGTAGGACACAGCATCATATATAGTTGTTATTGGAAGGAAGATCGTAGTAGTTCGATTCTTCATTCTTCTCCTTCATTCCACTTCATTCTTCTCTCATTTCTCTGATCTCAACCCTTTCTTCCCTTCTCAGATTATCTTTCAGTAAGACGATCACTCTCGTTTAAGTCATTCATTCTCTCTCTCTTTCCTTCCATCCCTTTAGTCTCTTATCTCAGTGATTCCTCTTCATTTGACTACTCTTCCTTTCTCTCTTCACTTCCATTATCTCTTCCCCTCTTGTCTACCTTGGTTCTCTTTCCATTCCGTCACCTCACATTATACCTCAAAATCGGTAACTCCCCTCTCCCTCCTTCCCTTTCCTCTCTTAATCGTCCGTTCCTTTCTCTTCTTCTTCTCTTCAATCTTCTCATATCTCTTTTATCCATGATCCTTCTTCATCTCCATGGTAATCACAATCTTCCAATTGGTGATTCCTTCCATTCTCTTAGTCCTTCCCCTTCCTCCCTTCCCTCCTTCCCTTCCTCTGTACAATTCACATGTTCCTCTCTTTGTATTCTCGTCTTCTGAATGCTTCATAATGACAATGAGGGTAGTGTGAATGGTCTCTCTCTCTCTCTTATTGTCCCCCTTCCATTTCCCTCCTCTTCGATCTCTCGTTGTATCCATCGTGTTCACAGTAGTCATCGTCACTCTATTAGTCCTCCCCTCCCCCCTCTCTCTCTCCTCCCCCCTCCCTCTCTCCCTCTCCCTCTCTCTCTCTCTCCCTCTTGCCCTCTCTCTCTAGGTAACTCTTCTAGTCAACTTCTCACAATCTCCATTCTCTCAAAGAGGAGAGAATGTCAACAGAAGAGGTTCTCATCCCATCCGTATGCTTAGTTCTTCCTTCCTTCCTTCCCTTCCTCGTTCGTTCCATTCAATACTCAAGAGCTCGTTCACTACTCTTCACCTCTACTTGTGATTCCTCTTCCACAGTCAATGACAGATGCCTCTTCAATCTCGCCTCCTCTTCTCCTTCCACCACCTCCCCTCCCTCCCTCTCCTCCTCTCCTCCCTCACTCTTCACCCCCACTCTTTCTAACTCAATTCATTAAAGTGCATAAGCTGAGAATGGGAGTGAAGAAGGGAAGATTTGGATGGATTCAGAAGGATATCTCCCATCTTCTTCTTCTTCTCTCCTTCATTTCTCTCTTATATTGCCACATCGTCGTCTATCTCATTCGTTCGTCCTTCTATCTCTCTTTTCTCCCTCTTCTTCTCTTTATGGATAGAAAGAGTAAATTGGAGAGGTTCATTCAATTTGTCGCATTTCTCTGTTACCGTTCATTCTGATCCCTCTTCATATCCTTTTCTCTTTCTCTATCGTTTCTATTCCATATTATATCTTCTCATCTCTTCAATTACCGCATTTCGCTTTGAGATTAACAATTGCAGAATTCTATTCGAATACGATAATGAATGTATTTAATTTGTAGGTAGGAGAGAAGGAAAAGTAATTGAATGCCTCATCCCAAATTGGACGATGATCTATTCATCGAGCCACCCAATGATGAAGATGTCATCTATGGAGATTACAATGACACGTAAGTTACTATTTTATGAAATTTATTCTGATGGATGTACATAAAAAGGGCAATTAGTTATGTGTACGTAGACGTTTCGCACGTAAACCAATAGATACAAATGAAGAGCGAAGAAGAAAAATAAAGAATCACTTTCAATATACCTCGGGTATTTTGTTCGGCTAGGCAAGCATGTAGAAAGAAATGAAAAAGAAATTTTATTCGCACTATTCAGTTCATGAATAACTATTAAATATATTTTCCGAACGATCAATCAATTTGTCTTTTACTAATCTCAAGATAAGAAATAACATCTATTACTCTCTCTTCATTTCACTCTTCTCATTTTGGCAGAATTCTGATTGTGATTTCACCTGTCATCATTCTATCTCGTACAGATTCCATTCATTTCATTCGTTTTACCCTTCATCAATATTATATATTAGCCACAATGCGCTCATTAATTCGATTTTTTCTCTGTATTCCATGACAAATTCAGAAAAATGATCGATTGATTGAAAATGTTAACGATCCCCAACAATAGAGATGATTTATCTGTCAATCTTTTCGTACAGCCTTCACTAACATCTTTTTTTTAATTTGCGTTATAATAATTAGTTATTAAATTAGCAATAGTCAGTAGACAGAGGTGACTGATCATTCCGATTCTTCATTGTTTTCCATCTTCTTCACTATTCGTCCCCTTCCTCCTCCCTCTCCTTCTCTCTCTTCCTCTACATAACCAAGAGTCTCTTCTTCATTCTCACTCAATTCTCAGTCCATTTGTCATAATTCCACTCTCTTGTCTCTCTTTGACTGATTCTTCCACTACTTCCGTCTGTTCCATCCCTCTCCCTACTCTTCCCTTCCTCCTCTCCCTCCCCTCCTCTCCCCTCTCCCCCTCCTTTCCCCTGCCTACCCCCAGCCCCTCTAATAATTTGCATACTCCTTCGATCTTAGCTCCACTGCAGTCTCAAATGTATGTACTCGCCACTAGGTAGTTCAATTCAGATTCATTTCTCTTTGTAAAACCGTTTTTGCTCACTTTCATCATGATCACATTGACAGTCAAGAGAGAGGGGAATTATTTATGATATTCATTATCAGTTAGAATCATTATGATATCACTGTGACCCGTCTTGAATGAGTATTTCCTCTTCTTCTATCCATCAATTTCTTTCTTCTCCGTTATTCTCTCTTATTGGCAGTCGTCTGTAACCATTGATTATGATTAACTCAATGATGGATGTCCCTCCTCTCTCTCTCAATCTCCCTCTCATCCATCCCATTGACCCGTTCCCTCTCCCCCCTCCCTTCCTCTCCCTCCCCTGACCCCTCCTTCCTCCCTCTATCCTCATCCATCCTATCCAAGAGACACTCCCATCCATCTCCTATGATGCCCTCTCTTCTTCTCTTTACGATCCTTTAATCATTATTTATGACTCTCTTTCTTCAATTGCAACACATCCTCAGACCACCCACAGCTTTTTCAACTTCCGTTTTTTGTCGTTCTTTTCATTTTCTGCTTGTTTTTCAAGGGCTTCTTAATGAGCATGAATGTACATAGAGTACTATCCATTTTGGAGTTGTTTCCTATACGAATAATAACGATTAGTAGATACATTTGATTAGTGTCCATATCAGAATATCAGATTCATGATCCCTCCCTATTCCAAATGTTACATGCATGATGCATACATAGAGGCGGATCCCACCTCAACATCAATTAAAGACCCACCACATCTTACAACCATAAAATATTTCGAAGGTTGTTTTCTTTTATACAGTGTAAGCGTCCCTTTTTGACCCATTGCACCAATGACATAGGTGTAGTGTGTACAGTAGTCTGTTCTCTTGTAAGTGAGATATTCTTGAGCCCACTGGGTGATCTCTCTGAATAGTGTGAATGAAGAGAGAGAGAAGGAGGAAGGGTGAGAAGAGAGAGAGAGAGAGAGAGAGTAACGAGACTGAGTCTATTCAGGGGACAGAGACAGACTAATAATGGGAACTCCCGCACTCTTCTCTTCCTGCATTCCCATCTGTTCCTTCTATTCCATTTCACAATCTTTTCTCGTTATTGGACTGAAGTTGGAAGAATGAATCTATTGATGACCTTGTCTATCATTGTCATTCCATCCGTAACTCTACCCTCTTCTCCCTTCCTTCTTATTCCTCTCATTACTCTCTACTCACCTCTTTTCTCTTCCACTCCATTAATCATTTCACATCTCATTCTCGTCTCTTTTCAACAGTTGTCTTCACTCCTTCCATCTATTCTCTCCTTCTTTTTTCATTCCCTCATCTCATCTCATTATTTATCTTCCACTGATTTATAGCCTTTCGGTCGCTTCCTTCCCTCTCCCTCCCTCTCCCTCTTCCCCTTCGATGTTCCCTTTATCTCCTTCTTCAATCTCTCTCATTACTCAATCGATGAACAAGTGTGAATGACAGATTGAACGACCACTTCCAATACATCTGCACATCCGCATTTTAATGCATTTGAAAAAAATGTACTTATAGAAAAATTATGCGAGGTTTTCAAACAGATAGTCTGACTGAATTCATTGACTGTTTCCATATGTCTCTTCTTCCGATTGAGTGGATACATAATGAATTGGCCCGTTTCATGATTGGTCGTGTGAAGTGTGAACACATTGCAATTCCCATTTCATATTAATAGATACATTCGAATGAGGTCCCTATCATTTCAGTATGGATGGTTCGTCCTCTCCAAATCGACCGTATCTCCGATTGACAACTTCACTACGGAATATAACGAGGAATTCAGGGACGGATGTGAGATTGAGATGTGATGCCATTGGAACTCCCCCTATCACATTCGAGTAAGTTGACAGAGAGAGAGGGGATGAAGAATGGGAAGGAATATTATTAGAGAAGAAGAATGATAGAACGTCATCGACTGTGCATAAAGCAGCCAAAAAACATTTCCTAAATTAAACTATTTTCACTGTTTATTCTATCATGCTGTAAAAAAAAGTTTAAAATGTTAAATAGGCTTGAAAATGAAACTTTTTTTTCTCATAAGATTTGAATTATTTGTATTATAAATAGTGTTCAGATGGAAGAAGAATCATGCTCCAGTAGAGAAATCAAGCGAGTTCGTATTCGTAATCGTGAGAATACTTCTCGTCTTGTTCTTTCTTCTCTCGATGTTCTCGATTCTGCCTTCTATGAATGCACTGCTACTAATTCTGCTGGAAGTGTTAATTCAACTGCTATTCTTAAGGTGGGCAATCTATATTAATTTTCCCTTCGTATTTTAATTCTATTTACTCTATGAGATAGAGTGATTACTCATCCCTTGGTGGTTCTTCCATTCATTGTGTCTATCCCATCAGTCTTGTCTTGTCTTTCCCTTCCATCTCTCGTCTATATCCATACTCTTCCTTTAGTCTCATTCTCTTTCGCAATTCTTCGTCCATCCCTTCACTCAGTCCATTCTCAGTTGATTAGTACTGCCTCTTTCCCCATTCCCTCCCACTCTGTTATACATGACCCTCCTCCCTCCCTCCCTCTGATAGTCTCTTCTCCTTTCATCTTCCATTCAATCCTCATATGCTAATATGTGTGTGGTGACCCCACACTCTTTTTATGATGTTCATTTCTCCCCCTTTCTTCTCCCCCTTCCTTCTCTTCTCTTCTTCCTTCCTCTGACCATCTCTATACTTCTCCTCTTTCCTTATGGTCATCAGAATCAAGATAGATATATGATCAATCTTATCATGGGAATACCGGTCTCTCTTCTTCCTTCAATCCCTTCTCATCACTTTAACATCTGTCGCATTCTGTCCCTTATTCCTCTGTCTCTCCAGAGAGAGAAGGAGAGAGGGGGGGGGGGAGGTGGGAGGAGAGGGTAAGTCTCATCAATCTCTAATCTATCACTTCTTCCCTCTCATCTCTCTCTCTCTATTCTTCCTTCCTTCTTCTATCCCTCTATGTCATCTTACTTCTCTTCTATCCTTCTTCTATTCCACTTCATTCATATTCGAAGACTCTTCTCTCTTGTCTTATTCTTCACTTCATCTTCTTCTCACTCTTCACTTCATTCTTCATATATTTCCTTCTGTCATGAGTATCTTTTCCGTTCTCTTCAACTTCCCTCATCGTCTCTTCTCTTCTCTTCTCTCTGATCAGTTTCTTCATTCTCTTGTGATGTATCCGACCATCCTTTGATCTCATCTTTTCTTCCTTCTCAGTCTCAATTGATACGCTAAGATCAATGAAGAGTCGGCTCCTATCATGTATCAAAACCGATCCTTGTAGTAAAAAGAGTAAGAGTATCTCCATAAATTTCTCCCTCCTTCTCATTCACACTTCTATTTCCTATTCTATCTCACTTTTATTTCATTCAGTGTTCATTGAATCATAGATAACGATCAGGGGGTTCTTCTCACCTCTCCCCCCCTCCTTCTTCTTCCCCTCCTTCCCCCCTCTCTCATTCTCCTCCTAAATCAACTCGCCCTCCATCGCAACTATCCATCTACCAGATTTGAAAAAACGGGCGGCTAACAAAATATTCAATTTTATTGTGACCCGTCACCATCGACACATTTGATCTATTAGTTGTGAACTTCTCTTCTCCATCTGTATCTCCTCTATTCCCATTGGTCATTCCCATCACTTCTTCCCTCTCTCTTCGGTCTTCTACACATTGATACAGCTGTTGCCCACTCAACTCACTTTTTACCCCCTCATTCCATCTCTCTGAATAGGATTGAGATGAGAGAAGAAGTGTGAACACGTATGTCCCTCCTCCTCCCTCCCCTCCCTCCCTTCCCCTTCTCCTCTCCCTCCTCAAATCCTCCTCTGGTTTGCATGAGAAGGCCCACCCAGATGTGTCTGAAGGGGGGAGGATGGTAGATGGAGAAGAGGAGGGGGGATTACTGTCCCCTTCCCTCCCCTATCCATCCCTTCTCTCGATCAGTCACTGTCAGTATTCAAGGGGCGTCCTCTCTCTCTCTCTCTCTTCCATATCCTTCTATCGATAGACTCATTGACCACTGTCAGTCTCGGTCTTAGTCTCCCTCTTCCTTCTCTCCCCTCTTTAGGAATAGTCGTGATACACTCTCATTCATTCCATTCTATCTACAAAGAGAGCTTCCGATTCCAGTGAGAGAGAGATTCAGTCGGGTCATTCCTTCTGTAGTCTCTTCTTCAATTCTCTCTCACGGCCCTCTATTCTTTCCATTGCTATAGTCTTATCTAAATATTCACCTCGCATTTTGAAGTATTTAAAATGAGCTGTTTCTGAATCTTCAGCTATTTGTTTTCTCATCTTCATTTGCTCTTTTTTCAGGAAAATAAAAATCACTTAATCATATCAATAATGATCGTTCAGGTGAAGAATGGTCCATCAGAGAAAGTGAAGAATCGACCGTCCACTTCAAGAGGAGAAAATAACGAAGAAGATTACGACGATTACGAAGTAAGAAATTATTTAAGAGGGGAAATATCACTCACTGATATCTTATCAATTACTAGCTCACCTCTCTGCTATTCATTTTCATGGCCACTTTCTTATGCTTCATTGCGAAAAGCGGATCTTCAAAATAAATTTTGTTTTGCGATTTAGTAAATTGAGCGATTCTGATTGATGCTCTCTCATTGTTTCATAGACAGTCTTATTGAATAAGGATGATGTTCATCGATGATTAATTAGATCAAATTTCTCATAAGCGAAGACAGATGGGAAGAGAAGAATGAATTACGATCGAATCCCTCTGTAGTCCATAGCTGAGATTAGAATTCACTCAATCTAGTAGCTCCCCTCTTCCCCTCTCTCTCTATCAATTGTTATCAGTAGACAGTCCTCTATATGTTTCCCTCTTCTCTCTCTCTCTCTCTCTTCACCCCTTCAACTACAATGATTGATGATTCCCTCCTCTCTTCTCTCTTTCCTCCATCCATCTCTTCTTCCTTCCATTCTCACCCCACTTCAAACTTCTTGTCCTTCTCTTACAATCAGAATCCTCTAATCACTGTCCCCTCCTCCCTCCCCTCTCTCTCCTCTAATTACTCTCTTTCATCATAGGAAATGGACGATCCTCGTGGTCGTCTTCCATCAGAAGAGGATTCTGATATCTATTCTGTCCCTGATAATGCAGCTGGTCCTGGATTCCTCTCTGCTGGTCCATCTGAGAGATGGCTTGATGATGTCAAGGTTAGTTCAATACAATCAAACAAGGAGATCAATGGTTAATTGTAGATCAAAGAGGGTGAATGTGTATTGTATCGAGGGGAGGCTTGTCGACCATTCCTAGCAGGAAGACATATTAGGATAACACGAAGAATAGAGAAGATATGTATGATGTCGGTGAGTGAAATGGAGAAGGGAAAGAAGATAGAAGAGAGTTATCAATATTCCTTTGTAGATCGAAATCTACGAGCAGCAGTGATGTTCATCAATAATTTCGATCGAGTGAAACCAGAATGCAAGAGGATTTCCCATGCTGTCGCTTGCTTCCATATGTACAAAGTTAGTACGGCAATTTAAAAGAATACCGGAATGAATGGATTCAGACAGATCATAATTATTTAATTGAAGGTGTGCGATCCAGTGGATGACACTCGAACACAAACAATCTGCAAGGAGGACTGCAATCAACTCACTGTATGATCATTATTCCATTTTACCTTGTCGTTCTTCTTTTTTCTTCTTCTTACGATCAGTATAAATCTAGAGCATGAGTATGTCATAACCCGTTAATTTCAGACGGAAACATGTCCCACTGAGATGTCTGAAGCAGCAGCTCATGATCTAATAGGAGATTCACCTCGTGCTCTCTTCCCTACTTGCTCCACTATTCCTCCTGCCAACAATTGCATTCCCATACTCAAAGTGAGAAATCTCCATGATACACATAATAGAATAGTCCTTCCTCCATTTCTCTCAAATCTCCTTCTTTGTAGACTCCATCAAATCCATCGGATGGTCTATCCTCTCGTCCGAATTCTGATCATTGGTGTTATACTGAGAGTGGAATGAACTATCAAGGAATGGTCTCAGTTACTCAATCTGGGAAGGAATGTATGGATTGGAGTGCGACTTCTACAAGAGAATTCTCTCCCCATTCATATCCTCAATTGAGACAATCGAAGAACTACTGCAGGTTAGTTATTATATATCCCCTTGTGTCGATCGATATTCACCTACAGTACTCCATTCTCATAATTGTAGGAATCCGAGTGGTCGTCGTCCTCGTCCGTGGTGTTATTCTTCCCCTCTCGGACAAGAAGAATACTGTGATATTCCAATGTGTCCTCCCATATCAATCCATATGGAGACAATGCTGGAATTGCTGGCAATGTAAGATACTCCTTATTGTGTTGGGATTCATAATCAGCGTAGATGTGATAGAAATGGATTGATGATCGATGTTAATTTCAGTCAACTGGTCTCTCAGCTCTCTGGTTGGGTCTTGCTCCATCCATTCAATTGGCAGTATTGGGAGGAGTGGCCGGATTGTCACTCATTCTTCTCTGTTGTCTTCTTGTCTGTTGTTGTAAGGGAAAAGGAGAAAGAGGACAGAAGGAAGTATCATCCGCTCTTCCTCCTCCTTCTATTCCCAATATTCACTCCGTCCCTCATTCCACTATCAATACGTAAGCTACACATGTATTCTTCATTAGGGGCGTAGAAATGTACGATCACAAATTGGCTCCATCATTCCAATGATATGATATATATATTTTCAGTGCATACTACCGTAAGATGAATGGTACATCAACTCCAATGACTGGAAGAGGAGGAGTTGAAATGTCATCTCTTCTATCTGGACCAACTAGAATAGGAATGAATTCTCTCGATGGAGGTGTATACGATGAATCAATGAACAATGCATATCATGTCGATGCTATCTTACCCAATGCACTTGTCGGTTAGTACAATACCATTCACACCGAATAGCATCTTTCTTCAATTTCTTCATCTATCTTCATTCAGGTTTCCGTGATATCGGTGTGAATATTCTTGGAGTGACTCTAAGTGAAGGAACATGGAAAGGAGCCCCCTCTGGAGACATGCATATTGTTGCAAAGATATCTGGAAGAGATGTTGCATCCAGAGCAGTATTGGAAGAAGAGGTAAGGGAGAGAGAGGGGAGGGAGTGCATGAGGTGGATGAATCTCTTGCAGGTCCGTCGAATAGGAGCTTTATCTCATCCAATCTTCTTTGTCTATTGGGAGTTAGTTATCTCGATGGAGAGACTCTCGCTGCCATCTATGAGTATTCTGTCAATGGGACACTACTCACTTTCTGTCGACAGAGAGGCGCTGTCATTGAAGAAAGAGAAAGGGAAACACATCTACACGACTTCCTCTCAGCTGCCATTCAGGTCATTTTTATACCCATTCGTACTCTACTTACGAATCAATATCTTTTTATCCAACTGCACTGATAATGATGATGATGTGTATTCAGATGGGAGCAGGTCTTGAGTATCTCTCTCTTCAAGGAATAGTCCATGAGGATGTCGCAGCGAGGAATGTACTCGTTGGAGAAGGAATGCATGTCAAAGTGGCTGATATTGCTAGTATGATGGATGAATATCGAGATGATTACGTCAATGTTAGTGATTCTTTATGCTCATGTCGATGGATTGACGACATCGGATAGAGTTAATATTTCATTTTCAGAGTGGATCTCGTCGTCCAATTCGATGGATGTCTCGTGAAGCAATTGAAAGTGGTCGATTCACGAGTAAGAGTGATGTATGGGCATATGGAGTTACTCTATGGGAAATGTACTCTTATGGAAGACAACCATATGAAGGATACTCAATCAATCAGGTAACCAGTAACTCTTCATTCAACTCCACTCTTCACTATTCTTCACCTCATAATCTCATTCATTATAGATGTCAACTCTTCTAAGTACTCGTCAATTACTAGAATCACCTCCTCATTGTCCCACTAATATGTACAGGTCAGTTATTCATCCCATCACTTCCTCATTCGAATAAGTGTATTAATTGGATGTCATCACCTTGAATGTCTATCATCTCTCTCATTTCAGTTTGATGGTTGAGTGTTGGCACGATAATCCTGATCGTCGTCCATCATTCTCTGAAATTCATCGTCGTCTTCAACAATGGGGATCAATGTCTCCTCCTCCTCCACGGGGAAATTCTTCCTCTTCTCATTCTGGTTCATCTGCAAGAGGAATACAATGAATTCACGATCAAGAGCTCCTGCTCCTCTCTATCCCACTAGAGGAATGAAGAGACCTGATGATGCTTCACCTCTTATGGGAGGAATCAGACCACCTGTATATGAATACAGTGATGAAGAAGGAGAATCTGAATGAACACCCCTCTCCTCCTCCTTCTCATCCTTTCCCCTCCCCCCTCCCCTTCCCGCTATTCATTATAGATATCGAATATTCATCATACTAACTCAGTCGTCAATATTTCCACTCAGGGTTCAAGATGCATTGTTGAGATTATCACTTCGAGCTTTTCAGTTTTTCATTCATTTTTCACAGCATTTATTGTGTCTATTCAACCTCTCATTTCCACTGTGATTGTTCCAACCTGTCGATTCTGAATAATAATCATATTGTATGATAGACAATTGATGAAAGCAACAAAGTTGCATCCCCAATAAATCAAATGTAAATGGGAGTGAATGGAGGATAGAATGAGTGATGAAAGACCATCCAATTCCTTTCTATCCTTGGACCTTTTTGAGCGTGAATGAACACGTAATGGAGAGACTATGAGATGATGGTATACAATCTGGTTATGAGAATGGATGACCAGTCTGACAAATGAGGAATCTCCCGATTGGGAGAATGGTCATTCATCCATCATCTATCCTATTCGGAATACAACTATATTGAAAGAGAAATAACAAGAAAAGATCATCACTATTTCATTATGACCTTGCTGAAGTTTAATGAAGCAAATAAAGTGTCCGTTGACCCTTTCGCCCTAAGAACCGGAGAGGAAAAGTTGGAAGAAAAGGTAGAACGGAGAGAGGCGGAGTTATTGAAAGAAGGAATAGAAGAGAAGGATTGACAGATATGGGAATGACTACTCATGAGGAGGAGGATTCTCTTCAGAAGGAAGCTATTATACTCAAGAGAATCACTTTCATTGCTATTACTGTCACGTATGTTCATCTCGCTATTTAATCTCTCACTTTCACTTATCATCTTTCAGTTCAATCTCAGTTCTCACATGTATCATTGCTGTTCCTGGTCTATACCATTATCTTCAACACATTCATTCCACTCTGCAAAACGAAGTACTTTTCTTTTACTATTTGTCTGAATGAATATAATTAACCTCATCGTACTTTCTCATCTTCATCTCATTGATTTTTAGGCATTATTCTGCAAGCATAAAACGGATGGATTGTGGAGTCAATACGAATATGTACAGAGAATAAGTGGAATAAAGGGAAGAATGAAGAGAGAATCACGATCATATGGTTTGTCTATCACATCAATACTCATCTATTCTTCATCTTCCATCAGGATTCTCTGATCCAATAATTGATTCTCGTGAACTTCCCTTGAAGACGATCCCCCTTCCCCTCCTCCTTCTCATTCTTGCTCATGCAAAGCTGGAATGGCTGGTAAATATTTATTCATCTCTTTTGTCTCATCCTGGTATGTGATATTTATGCTTTGAGGTCCTCCTGGACTCCCAGGAATCGATGGATTGGATGGTAAGTAGATCTTCCAATAAATCTATTATCGTGCGTTTCAAATGCTCAGCAAACTCAATGTGCTGGTTAGCGTATTGATTGTCTGGGAGAGAGAGGAAGGGAAGGGGTACGGGGGAGGAGAGCAGGTAGATCACTAGCCTCCTCCCGGTCTCTTTCTCCCCCCGGCAGGGGCCTCCGGAGGATTATTCCGGAGGATGATTCCAATAACTCATTCATTGAGGCAACGATGGTCTACCTGGTTTCGATGGTAGTAATGGACAAGATGCTGATCCTTCCTCTTATCAAGGAGAAGAATATTGTTATGATTGCCCCATCGATGAGTTATTTACACATATTTTTGTCATATTTATCAAAAAGATCAAAGATCAAGCTAATGATCAATTTGTTATATAGATAGAGCTGAGAGAATTAAATTAGAAAATATGGGAATATTTTAAGCCCTCAAGGATCTCCCGGGAAGCATGGAAGCAAAGGTCTCGCCGGCGCTTCTGGTATGATGACCAACTCTTTCATAATTAATCTCCATGTACTACATGTGCACCTGGAAGCTCGGGATCGAATGGACTCCGTGGACCTCCGGGGAAACAGGGTGCTGTGGGTCCGAAGGGAGACGAGGGATTACCCGGAGCTCAAGGAGAGATAGGATTACCAGGAATAATTGAGACTATTTATCTTCCACCTGGACCACCGGGTACAATTATCATTCATACTCCAAATCCAATTCGATTATCACAGGGCAACCCGGTGCTCCCGGTGCTCCCGGACCTCCGGGGCTCTCCGGGGCTCCCGGAGATCCAGGGAAGAATGGAGAAGATGGTGAAATCGGAGACATCGGAGAAATCGGAACTCCCGGAACTCCTGGAATTGATGGAGAGCAAGGTACCCAGTCTCTCTCCCCTTACCCCCCCCCCGCGATTTTGAAATTTGTCGTGGTGCTGTACACCACGAAGCCTCCGACGATTGTGAAGTCTCTTTGATTGTGGAAGGAACTTAACCATTTTATCTTGTAGGTCCAATAGGAGTACCAGGAGACGAAGGCAATTGTAGTCATTGTACACCTCCAAGAACAGCTCCTGGTTATTAGAAGAAGAAGTGAGATGAAGAGATGAAGAGAAGAAAAGAAACGATTCCATACAATGGGTGTACATAATAAATGTCCTTTTTATTTATTGCTGAATAAAGAGAGTTTGTCACGAGTGAAAGTGAAATGAAATGGAAAAACTGGGTATTCCATTTGCGGATTAGAAAGATGAGCAAGGAGAGATAATGCCATTCCCTCATTTACTACCACTCCTCTTACAATAAAAACGATGCGATGAATAGACTAAAGAAGATTTAATTCGGAATGGAGATCACTTTCATTTCTTTTTCTTCGTTGTTTCATTCAATGGAATCTCGACAAGAGAAAGATCATGAACGAACACCTTAAGACATTAATGAATGACATTGAATAAAAGAGAAAAGAGGAAGGTATTCCATATCCATTGTGATCCACGGATAAAGAGTGATAGATAACGTCATAAGTAACCTCGGTCAGTCTGCGTTCATGACCCTTCATCAGATAATGCTCTGTGTAGCACTGTTGACAGAAATCAGATCGAAGACATCTCAATCATTTCCCTTCCCCTTCTCTTCTCTTCCCTTCTCATCTTACCTGCACAGACAGATTCCCAATCCACACATCCACCAGAGGGAAAGACACAAGATCATTCCAACACTCGTATACTCACGTTCCAGTGACTGAATAGACGATGAATAGAGAAGAGGGAGGGAAGAGGGAAGAGGGAAAAGGAGATGGGAACCTTCTGATGACACTCCGGACATTCTTCCAGATTTTTGATTGTCTTCTCACGATACAATTCCATACTGAGAACATATATCTACTGTGAAGTGTCACATCTACAATTTCATTACCGTTGAGCCTGTTTCTCCATTTGTTGGATTTGTTCTTGTTGATAAACCATTCTAGACGAGCAACGAGACGACCGATCAACCAACGAATGAGAATTCAAAATAACCAAAAAATAGAGAAAAATCAACATTATTTATAAATTTTAATACATCGTCCTACAGAGAGTTTAGGAAAATTACGGTATTACGGTAATTACGGTATATCGAATGAAACTTGATTTGACAGGATTTTTCGGGTTTTTTTCGTTCGTAGTGTTCCTTTTTCTTCGTGATTTCGCTAACGTTAATCCTTGCAGCATGGCGTCGCTAGGTGTTCACTATGTAAAAAGTCGACAAGAGTGTAAAGATTGTCAGAGGAAGGAGATGGGTCTGGTGGGAATCGCCTCGAAGGTTTCTTTATTTTCAAGCAGTTTCACAACTAGTATTGCATCTTTTTACAACTTCAATCTTCCTTTTCAGTGCCTCGGAATCGAGGTTCATGCGGGAGCCACTCACAAATTCTACCATCCCAAGTGGGTTCTTATTTTGCGTTTAGTCCTTGTGTTATTTTATCCGATTTATGTTTGTAGATGTTTCTTCGAGGGTTCTAAGTGCCAAGATGTTATCGATAAGCTTCATTACAAGACGGCTGAAGGAATGACCGGTATATCTTAATCGTCGTTATTTCTCTAGATGTAGCGAAATTTTTGAGGCTACAAAGCACTCACTCACTCGGATCAAATGATGATTTATTCTCTATTCGCTAATGCAACGGATGATGGAGTTGATGATAGCGAAGAAGAAAGAATTGAGAAGGTTTCATTTCAATATCGTTTTTTCCATGTTGTTTACTTGAGAGAAGGAAAGCTGCGGCTGATAAAAGGGCGAAGAAAGAGAAGAAGCCGCAGAGAAACAGAAGACCTCGAAACACGAAGAGGTTTTATTTTAGCTTAGACTGAATATTTTTGATAATGTATGCAATGAAAGGAAAAGGAGCAGCCAGAAGAAGTTCCTAAGAAGCGACGCAGAACGGAGAAGAAAGAAACTAAGAAGATTGTTGTAGAAAGTGATGAGGTTATTGCCATGGTTGGATATTTCGAATAGACATCAAAAATATATTCAGGACGAAGTGATTCCGCCTAAACGTTCTAATCGTCGACAAGAAAAGGAGAAGAAAGAGGTTATTTTCCCTGATAATTACAAATATTGTGTGGTGTAGATTAAGAATGTTTCTTCATCGAAGACTCGTACTGCAGAAGACTCAGGATTTATGGATGAAGAATTAGAAGACGTTGGGGTGTCCAAAGATAATTCCAAATCTGTAAGTTACGAAATTTTTATATTTTTGTAAGTTTTTATCACCAATCTCAGAAGGATCAGAAAGTACAACAATCTCCAAGTGAGAAGAAGATGGATAATGAGGAAGACGAAGTTCTTATGAATAAGCAAAGAAAAGTTCCTGGTCGAGGAAAGGTATGATACTAATTGTAAATGTATTCATCTAAAATCACAAATATTTCAGCCAAGCGATAAATTGGTGGCCATGTTCGAGAAGGTATTCAAGAGAAAGATTGATGACGAAGTTGATATGGATCTCGATTCCGATTAGAAATACACTACTAATATCCCGCTTTCTAATTTCCTTTTCTCTAAAGACCACAATCAACTGTTTAATAATTATTTTCTTGACCAACTTGTACTCTTGATACTGTGCATTACTCTCTGTAATTATCGTCTGTTGTTTCCATTTGTTGTTTCGTTCAAAGGTATAACATTTATTCATCTAATAATGGCATCAATAACAAACAGAACAATCAACAAATCTATGGTAATCTCTACAACTGATCTAGATTAAGTCTGACTGATTGAGGTATGAATGCATGGAGAGTCTTACGAGTAGTTCGAATATCTACTGTATCTCCCACACTCACTTTCACAGGATCTCCTGCCACATAAATACGAGAGAGAAACTCCTGCAAGATACACTATTCATAGAGAAAGGAGCATGATATACTTACAGGGATAGCATCAACTTTGAATGTAATTGATCGAGCAGTCAATTGAGTATCGTAGATATCATTGATAGATTGTGCAACAATTCCTTGTGAACATCTTGACCATCCTTCTCCCATTACTCCAAATCGACCCAATTGAGATGTTGATTGGAATGACAGACGAGTACAATCATTCATCTGTTATACCTCCCTTTCTCATTCACATTCTATTCACTCCCATACCTGTTCAGTATTCACATTGAATTCAACAGAATCGACCTTCGTTTCTCCTTTCTTTCCACAATTCTCATTTATGATCTTCGAGTAATCTTTCTCTACTGAACACATACGTTACTCTCCTTCCTTCCATCCCCACCCTCTCACCAGATTGATTTCTATTCTTTGGCATTCCAATGACAAGATGATACCATCTCCATTGTGGTTTCTTCTCTATAATAGGTGGTCGACATGTACTACATCCATCACAGAATTCCTCATATGAAATTGAAAGAGATGTGGGACGAGGAGATCTCTGAAGGATATCGTCTCTCTCTCCTTCCCCCTCCCCCCTCTCTCTCTCTCACCTTAACCATTTCCCAGAAGTATGCAAATCTCCTTTTCAGTCCAGCCCAATACCACAATTTCCTTCTTCTTTCTTCGACATGACCAAACCATCCTCCATAGATTGGTGAGATTCCATATTCTACAGTTGTATTCGCTTCTTCTCCTTCTTTCTCCTTCTACAAACATACATTCATATCTTCTTTCAACACACTCTTCTCTTACATTCATAACGATAGTCTGAGTGACTTTTAATTCTTTCCTCGTATCTTCAATAAGAGACATGGCTGATTCACACCATCTACGAACATCGTCCTCGTTCTCTTCAAGATCAAAGATTAGGCCAATCATCCATCTGAATAAACTAACGGAATACAAGGGGAACGAGTGCCTTGAGTGCCAAACTATCGTATCCTCCTGGGCCGAAACCAATAGGAAGAGGAGCGTAGTCTTTCTCTCTTCAATCAATAATCCATTCTACTCTGTATCAAGTATGTGCTTACTTGAATATAGCAGTGAGTACTCTCTGAATAGTTCCATCTCCTCCCACAACATAAATTGCATCCGCCTCTTCTCCATCCAATACAAGAGCCAACTTCTCGAGTTGTTCACTACTTTCCGTCTGAAACACATCATTATTCTCTACAGTACCTCATTTATTTCGTAATTTCGCATTCAGACACACGCTACTTCCTCAGTTTTGAGTCACTGCACATTTTCAACCAATCGCGATAGAAAGAAAAATGAAAATGAAAACGAACAAAAAAAAAGAAAGACTTATTTCAAAGATGAATGTGTTCCAGATGCAAAATGAGTAACCCGTACTCTATAATTCCTCTCACCTTGATCACATTAACTTCTAATCCAGCCAGATGGAAAAGAGGCAGAGCATTCGTCGTGAATTCATCCCACACATGTCTTTCGTTCGCAGATGCATTCCCCAGTACAGTAACCCTCCTCGGTCGAGAATCCGCTGAAATATCTACCGTATTCTCCCTTTATCGATTATGAATAACTTGCCCACAACGGTTTGATCTCCGAAAGTGAGTGCCTCTCTTGAATAGTATGTGCGGATTGAAGCATTTCTGAAGATAGTTCATTCATCTTTCTTTCCTCCTTTATTCCTTACCTCTGACTCTTTCTCACCCAATTTCCAGCCCAATAGAGAACACAACCAGCAAATATACTCTTCTTCTTGTGTTCCCATAATTTGAATGGGATATTCTTTATTCTGGCAGCAGCCATCTACAATCCCTCATCGTATTCCCTTACTCTCAATGAGAATCACGAGATATTTGACGGATGTATATCAATCAACCACTTCCATTCATCTCCATCGTCAACATTATAAAAAGAAAGCATTTATCTATCGTGGATCTTTCGATCGTTCTTGACGATGATCTGTCGAGTAAATGCACCTCGATCGGGAGAAGGGGGGGAGGGTAGGGAGGGAGGGACGAGTAGAGGGAGGGAGGGAGGAGGGAGAGGGAGACAGAAGCAAGGAAATGAAGGAGTCATATGCAATGCATTGAGTGAGACAGCGAACCATGACTGATTATTGATTGATTGAGTGACACGTTGAAGAATTGGACAAGTACGGTAAGTGAGTCAGTTCGCAATCGATAAGATAACGAAAAAAAAAGGGGGAGGGAGGGAGGGAGAGGGAGGGAGAATCTACAAATGGACACCGTCCTGTTTCAACTTGTGGAGCATCAATTGCATGCATGCAGACGAATCTTCCTTACTGTCGTGACCAGATACTGTAATCAAGAGAGAGGATTATTGATTGATTGAAGAGAGAGATGATTACCATCTTCCTGGATGATCTTCATGAGTATTTCACCAGCTAGATTTCTAAGTGCTCTCTTAAGAGGAGGACCTGCTCGATGAGGAAATACAATTGATGTATCCACTACTCGATCATGAACTATTCTCATTGCCTGCAATTCATTCCTCTCTTCCCTCCTCCTCTCCCTTCTTCTTACCTTCAAATCACTCTCCAATGAATGCCCAATCAGTATCGTATCACTATTAACCAATTCGAATAATTTCTCTCTAGCATCTTCAAGGGTTGACTCAGCAGATTGAACTTGTTCTGCCTGTAGACCAGAGAAACGAGAATTCGCATCGATTAGAGGATGAGAAGTACGCACCTGAGAGAATATGACATATTTCAACCGTTTATGAAAGGAAAATAAAGCATAAAAAGTGAAATAAATAAATAAACACACGAGTAAATCAAGGACGAGATCATCATTCAGATCGACCACAGATACTCTCGCAAGGGCTGGTCCCCATGTAGTATACACCATCTCGCAATCCATTGCATACACCTGATAATGTATCTCTCACTCCCTCCCTTCCTTCCACTGCTGGGCTATCTCCTCGCTTGATTATGTGAGTGTGGGGCTCCCTAACAGAAAATTTTCAAAAATTGCGGAGCCCCCGACCAACTAACGGAACTTAGCCCATCAATGCTTCCTTCCCCTCTCCTCATACCTTTTTACTCCGTTCATCTCCTTCTCCAAATGGTTTGGGAGATTCGATGAAAGCGTGTAGATCAGAGTTCCGAAGTGTATCGAATACATGAGTATCAGCAATAGTACATCCCTTCGTGGATAGATCAGAATCACAGCATCCGAATACAGATGTCCATCCTTCTCCCTTTGTTCTCTTCTTTACCATACGAGAATGATGATACGTACAACGAGCTGCTTGGGGCTGCAATCACAATATAATCATTACAATTACCCACTATTCCGAGGGAAAAGATAAAATACATGATTGAACAGACCATTCCATCCTTGTTGACCATGTAATCGATGGAGCATCTACAACATTGTCGACGAAGATCTACAAAAGGAATCAATTCAATCTATTCCATCTTCCATTCAATTGGAGGGAGGTATGAGAGGGATGAGGAAAATGCTTACCACTGTCATCGACAAAGCTTCTCTTCCCTTTCTTTTTATCCATTTCATGCAATTCGATCGTCACTTTCCGTTTTTCATCTGTCTCCCATCTGAATATTGCATTTTTTTAAAGCTACTCCCAAGTCAACGTAAAATAAATTATAATTCATGGAAACGTTCGTTCTTTACAATCCAAACCCTAATTATCGTCATAAGATCAAAGAAATGCATGAAAAAAGATATTGGTGAAACGTGAAAAAGCGCTTCTACCAAAATCCTTCGAGTCGTAGGTGGTTTTCCTCATCAAAAGCAATCTCGCAAACCAGTCATGTTTTTTTTTTGTATTATAGATAATTTTGACGGCCTTTTACGACTTTGTTAAACTACATTGTGAATGGCCTACCGTGGATATCCATTAGTGACCAATTCTTCCTCCTTGAGAATATACTTCTCCAATGCACAATGTAGTTTCATTTCCGTTCAGATCTCGTTAATCTCAATCCTCCATTACTGTTCCTCTTGATTCCCACTGAGATTTCATCTCCCTTTCGACCAGCAAGTATTGCAGAATGAGACATCTCTGAAGATGGAAAATGTGAGACAGCCAGAAGAAAGGTAGTCTGATTACAGTTAGGCCCACTACGAAATGAGAGATAGAAAGGAAGATTTCTCTCACTCTTACACACTATTTCAGCAGTGCCTCGGATGACGATAAACAACATTTTCAAGGAGAAATATCATGTTGTCATATATTCAGAAATCAAAACCTTGGACTCAGATTATAGATAATGTAAAATACAATCAAGGCTCTCTCACTAAATATAGATATAAACATACTGATTGGTTTAGATGGAATGGCTGCTCTCGTTGCAGATTCATCACGAAGTCTCTTGAGAGCATTCACTGCTGCCACCTTCAGAGATACTCATTCACTCTTTCACAAATACTTTGTTAATCCCCACTAACAATTACGATAATTACAATACGAGAATCAAAGTAGGTGAATAAACGTACAGTGTATCCATTCTTACTCGATGTTCTATCCTTCACTGATTTCTCTTCCACTTCAGCCTGTAATTAGCTACTTTACTAACAAGAAAACGCAAATCTCAATATCTATCGAATAATCTTTAGAAACTTCATAAATTCGTTACTAAATGAATAATATAATCTCTGACATTTTCTATGGCGATTTGTCTTGATGTGCAATTCTTGAGGAAGTGAGTGAAGAATTTGTCAAGGAAAGATAGTCGGACATTCATGGGAATCTTCACGTCGGCTGCATCTCTCAATTGAGGTTTCTCCAATCGAGATCCCTTCTGAAACATCACTTCATCTCAAGTTGTCAATTTAAGACTCATTGACACCGCACAAACAACGAAATAATCGACAAGATCACATAGTCACTCAAAAATAAAAATAAAGGACTTATCCAATACAATAAATATGTGAATGATTAATACCTGAACATCGGTATGAGCTTTCCTCGCATCTCCTTTAGACACAGATGATGCATTTGTTCGTCCTCCCGTTAATTGAGCTATCTTTTCTCCCTCAGTCAATGGTCGTTGCTGAATTTAAAATATGACATTATTCGCGTAAGCATATTTTTCTCAAGTATTCCCTAGATTTTTCGCAAACATATTCCATTTAGAAATCTATTTTCTTAAAGAAACAGCTGTATTTACCGATTTTGAAAAAAAAATATTTACATGGCAGCCTACATTATGTTTTTGGACTTTAATACCTACATAAAACCTACATTGGAAAGTTGAACACGATGATTCTAACTCCGCTCGCAAGTCTTCCATCAATCGAACAAAATCAATCTCACTTGTTGTTTCCCTCCCTCTTTCGATTCCAATTCTTTCAATCTTTCCTTCTCAGCAGCATTTTCAATCCTTCTCTGTACTTGTTGTGCAGCCGATATGTTCTTCTTCGGTGCAATCGTCTGTCGGGCCAACTGCAAATACTCACTCTCCACGGTACACAAAACAAACAAAACCTAGGCCGAATCTTACACTAACTCACAAACCGAATTCAATCTTCTCACTTGTACAAACCAGTTTTGAATTTGAAATGAGAATGAGTCTTTGTTGTCGATGTGATGGGATGATGTAAAATGAATACCCGTTTATTCTGACTCCTTCTCGCAGCAACATAAGAACGAGGTTCGACTCGATGCCAAGTCTCACAACGATCTTTCTTCAATGCACCAGAGTAGATCCACCAGAGAATAAGAAGGATAAGAATGACTGACGATGCATCCACCCCAAATTGAATGGTACGCTGAAGAAAGTACCACTCTAACTCACTTTCACTAATCTATCGATAAAAGAAACTATTCCTACCATCTAGATCAGCATTGTATAACATCAAAGAATACACATGACTGGATTATAAATATCAGAAATAAAAGGACAAAAATAAAAGGAAACGAACATGAAATAAGGAAGGAGAGGAAGTATCGTATTGAGTTGCAAGGACGAAATCGAGAGATGAATGAAGAATAGTAAGGAGAAGGAATAATTCAGATGGAACCATTCCCCTCCTTATGAGCGCGGGTTTCCAATATTGTAGCCACTACCAGGATCATTCAAATGAATGACCTAACAACACTCAAGTATGAAACGTTGAGAGTTGAAAGAAGAGTTCCAACCCCCACTGCGTGTACGTTGGGTGCAATTTCCCCGTCTGCATTTTTGCGCCACCACCGTAATTTCAACCCCATCACATCGACAACTGGTTTAATTTTGTTTTTAGTTTTCTCAACTTGTTTGTACGATTTCCTCGCATATTAATTGACAGTAAATAGTCAGTTCACAATGACACAACAAATGAATTGATAGATGGATAAAAATACTAACAGAGGCAGCTGCTGGTCTGGCTACTCTACTCTTCGCAACTGCTATCTGTTCAGTAGTCAATCGTTTCTTTTCTTCTCTTGGAGGAGGAGGAGGAGGAAGAGATTCTCTTCTCTTCTTTATCACTGGCTCTTCCTCATAGTCCTCAATTACAAACATTCTTCAGTTCTCTAATAATATCCAAGATATTCACACCTCGAAGAGAGAATCAATCAGCATCGATTCCGATTTATCTCCGATGTTCTTTTTCTTATTTCTCTTTGCATCCTCTTCTCTCTTCTTCTCCTTTCTTTCCTCCTCTTCTTTCTTCTTTCTTTCCTCTTCTTTCCTCTCTTTCTTCCTTCTCTCTATCTCACACAGTGGAGTGGGCACGTAACCAGAAGACTTTGACGACGACTCTCTTGATCAATAATAATGAATACAGTAATCTCTAGATATCTTACTCTTTCTTCTTCTTCTTCGGATCCTGTTGCAATTCTTCGATTTTCCTATTCAACTCCGTCACTTTGGACATGTATTCATTCAATAGTTTCGTCTTGTCCTTTTGAGGAGATAACTAAAAAGGGAAATATAGATCAATATATACCATATTTTCTTCTCACCTTCGGTAATGGTAATTCCCTAATTGATTTTTTCTTCGGTTTCTTCGTCACTTCTCCTACAATCTCAATATCATCCTCCTCTTCCTTAATCTCCTTCTTTATCTCAACTGAAGAGTAAGATGTCGACGGGCCTGCCACATCTTCTGACGAATCTCAATTCGCTTAATTGTACACTACTCAGCTATACTCTACATTCATGATAGAAACCATTGATTCTCAAAGGAAGGAGAAGAATAAGATGACTCACCATTGTAACTGGCTTGATATGTAGTAGTGGGTATATCATCTTGCATGGGCATCTCAGGTGCATAAATGGACTGTGATGAAGTATCGGCAACGTATGCATTGTATCCATAGAAGGAACCATGATAGGATGAATCAGTATATGAAATAGAAGGAGGAAGTCCTCCATTCACTCGTTCAACTATTACTGTCGAGTCTGAAAAGAAAGAGAGTTTATGCGCATTCTATGTTTAGATAACGAATCAATCAGAGGAGAGATTTTCCATAGAACGGACTCTCGAAGAGACTCGATATCACGGACGAATACAAAAGTAACCTCTAGTATGTACAACCCTTAAAAGAACAAACGAACTAACCTTTGGGTGGATGCCAGAATGGACAGTAGACCCTTTCACATCTTTCCTCATGGGGACACATGAGATCATTGAAGATCCCAGAGGATGGAAACATCCTAAATGTCTTCGTCTTCGTTTATTCAACCCACGACACACCGAATAGTTACAGTACTCTCGATGGAATGAATGACCAATTGTTTGTATTATCTTCCTTTAGACTACACACAATCTTTATCGTACCAATCAATCGTGAGGCAGGACTACAATGACGGAATAAATCACCGATCGAAATGATAGGATAAATACTCTCAAGGGATAATATCTATCTGTATATACTCTGGTATTACAACATGCGTTGAGCAACAAAGAAAAAGTATCAAACTGAGTATGGTAACATGTATCAAAATGGGGAAAAAGTACTATAACTACGAAATTAATGGGCAATCTAAGAGACGAAAATGAATAATTAGGTGATGACAGTGGGAGCCTTTCTTCCTGTGAACTGTTCCATCTTACACAGATCAAGAGCAATCAATACCAATGGTTTGAGTAGATCCTGAGAAGAGGGAAATGAATCGATTGGAAGAATGAGAAAGAGTACTCACTTGTGCACTAGAGTACAACTTGTTCGTATCATGAGGAGATACATACGAGTCGACATACAATCTGATTGTGGCACCGGCTGATCCTGTACCAGATAGACGGAATACAAGACGAGATCCATCCTCGAATAGGACTCGAAGACCCTTCAATCCATCTCTCGTATTCCTTCTCTCCTTCTCCTCTTCTCATACCTGCTTCTTAGCCACACTTCCATCCACTGGATCAGTATATTCGAAGTTGTCAGTGTGAGCCACTTTGTACGTCACTCCATTAGCAGACAACTCCTTACCCTCAAAATATATACTTAATTTAATTCTTTAAAACATTTAATCATCAATTGTAAACCGGCAGAATATGCAAATCGATAATGTAATCATACCTTGCTTGCATTCATACTTGCTTCGAGGAAAGTCATGAGTAGATTAGCTCCTCCTGATTCAACATTCTCGTAATCGTATCTGAATGAGATAATCATTTACTCCTTCTCATTCTATCCTTACCTCGTGAATACATTTCTTCCATATTCAGCCCAATGTTCCTTCACAATTTCTTCCACACTCTTCCTCTTCACAGCCAATATCTGCAACCATGCGAGTAGTGCCCAGATTCCATCCTTCTCTCTGTAACATCATATTAATCATATCCTCCCTCGAACACCTTCCCTTATTCACACCTGATATGAATAGATCCAGTTCCGAAGCTTTCCTCTCCACAAAGGGCGATTCTTCCATCATCCATTAGATTGCCAAAGTATTTCCATCCAGTGGGAGTTTCATATGCCTTCAATCCTTTCTTCTTCGCAACGAGATCAACTGCAGCTGCAGTCGGCATCGAACGAGCGAATCCTGAGAGACAGATGGATACAAGATAGATCAGATGGAGAGAGAGAGAGAGTTCCCCCTATTCCATCTACAGCTTCCCATTCTTCCACTTACCAGCAACATTTCTATTCTTGAAATAGGGAATACAATCGATGTGATTAGCAATGACAGCGAGTGAATCACTGGGACAGACGAAGAAGGCACTCTTACCGAGAATCATATTACGATCCTGCAAATACATTTATTTACACAGACCTCTCCCCATCACACTTTGTTTCTCTAACAGTAAACTTACTCCATCTCCATCGAATGCTGCTCCCATATCAACCTCTCCCACTCTCATTCTATCCACTAGATCCTTTGCATATGTCAGATTCGGATCGGGATGACATCCACCGAAGTCAGGTTTGGGAACTGTTCTGAAGAGAAAGGTTGAATTGAGAATAATGAGAAGAGTAGTAACCTAAGAAGATCAGTGCCGACACAACCAAGAAGATCATTGAAGATTGTGGACACGTAGGGACCAGTCGCCCCATGCATTGAATCAATCAGAATTCGCAATTGATTTCCTCCTGACCCCTTGATATATTCACGCATCTAAGACAAATTCATTCCTTCGGTTCAATCATGTCAACTCTCTTTCTCAACTCACAGTTGGGAAATCGAAGATGGTCTTCATTAGTTCCACGTAATCTTCCACACTATCGATCACATCGACGATAAACTTTCCCATTCCATCCACGTCAAATTGGTGATTACCAATGATTCCAGAATCCACGTTGATATCACGACAGATAGAATACGATGAAATCTCCGTTGTGATCTTGTGAATAGCATCCGTCACCTTAACAGTACCGGATAATACAGAGTGTGTTATGAATGACTAACGTGATCAGGAGCGGGTCCTCCATTCTCGCAATTGAATTTAATACCGAAGTCTCCTTTCGGTCCTTCAACATTTTCATTTTTGAATGAACATAGATAGTCAATGAACTAACCTCCGGGATTATGACTGGCAGTGAGGATGATACCTCCATCCACCTTCAGATTCCTAATGAGAGAAGAAACGGCTGGAGTGGAAAGGAACCCATCTTGACCCACAATCAGACGAGAGATCTAAACTTTTCTTTGTTAAATGATTAATATAGTGGTGTATACGTACTCCATTTGCGGCAGCGATTTGAATGATGACGTTGACTGCTTCCTTGCATAGAAATCGACCATCGCCTCCCACTACCAGAGATGAACCTTTCTTCTTCCATCCCAATCCACTTAACACAATTATACGTTTCGACAACTATTGACATTTCCTACCCATCAATGACTGCTTGAATGAAATTCTCAGTGTAATGTTCTTGCTGGAATTCGGGAACCTAGAAAGAACGTAAAATATACGTGCATACTAGTATAAGTACGGTCAATAATATAAATGTGACCAACCCTTTTCCTTAGTCCACTAGTTCCAGGCTTTTGACCGGCGAAAGGCTTCGTGTCCACTTTCTGCACTTGGACGCCCATCTAGAAAGAAGGAGAGGTAAGCACAAATCGACTGGCACAAGAGTGAGAGAAAGAATGAGAGGAAGGGGAGGGAGATAGAAGTATCACGCCTCATCTCTCGCACCACGCAGTGTGGCCAGTGTACACATCTGGCACTAAGATCCGACTTAAATGACGTTGACTAGACTAATGGAAAGGAAAACTATAGGGAACGTTCCCGGGAACGATCGTCTCTACGTAATCAACACAAGGATATACCACTATAAAACACGATAAAATTTTCTTCAAGAATGGCATAGGTGTTGTCGCTATTCCCTAGTATTCGATAGCAAATTCAGTCAAAACAAAAGAGAGAAATGAAGATGAAAAAACAAAACCTTGGAAGGTCAACAAGGAACATCACGACAAAAAAATAAACACAAAAAAAAAACGCGCGGGCCTACCTAAAAGCGGGTCGCGGCCCCTCCCGAGGCCCGGGGGCCCCTCTACCTAAAAGCGGGTCCCGAGGCCCGGAGGCCCAAAATTTCAAATATTTTTTTATAATTAATAAATGCATTAATTAATTGACTAAGATGACTAATTATACACAGTGGATCATAAATAGAACAATAATGAAGTGTATGAAGTGTACAATAATGAAGTTTCTGAAAATATTTGACCGATTTATTATATTTTGCGACCATCACCTTATTCCCCTCATTTATCTCATGAGAGCTCATTGTCAGTTTGGGTATTTTCAATGGATTTCAAGAGGACTCTCTTCAATTTTTCGAGACTCTTCAAACTGAATGTGCCTCAGTACATCGATCACAAGATTCCTGAGAGGAAAGCAAAAGCTCTAAAAACTTCAGACGTACTTAACTCATAGATCGTTTTTTTCAATGTTTCTTCTCTGAAACCATATTGATATAAAAATCACAATTGGAATGGCATTTGTCAAAATTTGTATATCAGAATTACTCGTCATAAGAAGCAGAATAATCCATAAACCGATTCTGTAGCTTGTCTAAGAGCTGAGATATGAAATTTCGATCTCGAAGAAGTATGCTCTTGTTGGATTATCACTACGCAATAATTTCAATTTTTACTATTTCTATATATCATCAAAAATATTATTCTATGCATGCTGGTAATGCTGAAGTTTCATTTGTATAACTTTTGGCAGCTCGAAAAAGTGACTACTCGCTACTGGAGCTACAGTACACCGATCGATAGTCCTTAGTGAGATATGGCCATAGCCAAAGAAAAAAGGCAAATGAGTGGAATCTACTTCCACGGGATCTGAGGTACTGAATGAATTTCTAAATGTGATCTGGAATATAATATTTTTGAAGTGGTGATCGTATTTACTAAAACTAATTGAGAAAGGAACAATTCCTTGTTCACTTCATTATTATTCTGTTTATGATCCACTGTGTATAATTAGTCATCTTAGTCAATTAATTAATGTATTTATTAATTATAAAAAATATTTGAAATTTTGGGCGTCCGGGCCTCGGGGCCCGCTTTTAGGTAGAGGGGCCTCCGGGCCTCGAGGGGCCGCGGCCCGCTTTTAGGTAGGCCCGCGATAGCTACCGTATTGTATCATAAACCCAGGCCCCGGTCACAGAACGCGGGAACATGATGAATAGGCAATTTTTTTTAATATTTCCATTTTGAATGCACTGCGAGAATTTGAAGCAATCTCTCAAGTAATAACTTGAATCTTGAAACTAATTATAAGGTGGGCCGGAGAGATATGAAAAATCCATGACCGGGAATTGTTTTCCGGATTCTTGATGCGGACCGGCCGGGTTTTTTCTCAGTCACAGGGTGACCAGATTGCATTTTTGATAAATTTTTGATTATTTAATTATGTTAGAGCTTCAGTCTGCTCTTATAGATTGAAGCATGAATTTGGCTACTATTCGTTGAACTTGATCCAACTATTATGCCTTTTATCAATGTTCTTAGCATCTGTGAATATCCCACTCATTTCAAACATTTCTAGATTCAAAAGCTTCCTCACATCATCCCACAATGAGTAACAACTATAATCGAGATTATCAAGGTTAGTTGAGCGAAGTATTTTCCTATAAATCGCTTTGGCTTCTATTCCACTTGCTTGACGGTGCTTATTTGGTGCTAGCAGGATGGAATGGTGGGTATCAGCAAGGAGGCGGAGGTTTTGCTGCTCACAACAACGTACAGCATCGCTACCAAGATGACGATTTCGCCGGACCCTTCCCTCAGCAGCAACCGCAGCCCGGAAACCAGAGGAATCAGGTGTGATGGTCCGACTCGCAGCGATGGAATGGAGCTAGTGCAGGTTCCATTGTATGCCAGAGGAAATGTGTACCAGAGAGGAGCGAACAGTGGTCACAACTATGGCAGTCATAGAGGACATCCGAACATGGGAAATCATCAGCAACGAAGAGATCACAATCAATATGCTCACGATCCTCGTAAGTTTGATTTATTTACTCCCCTCTGTTGCGCTCCTTCCTGGGTTTCACTGCGGTTGCAACTAACTGGTTAATCTTATTTTGAAAAATATATGCATCATCCATCCTGAGCAAAGAGATTGATACGGTGTTTGTCATGGTATATCCCTGTTGATGATCATCTAGTGGAAATGTTATTACTGAATCTATTCCTTAAATATTGATATTTGTAGATGGTTACGGTAACATGAATACATGGCAACATTCTCAATCATCTTCTCGAGGTGGATCTTCTTCTTCTTCTCGGTTCGGAGGATTCAATCCCAATGCTCCTGTATTCACTCCCGGTGCACAGTTCATGTCCGAAAATGTGAGATGATCTTCATTTCGAAAACGAAAGATTACGATATTTCTACTTGTTTTGATTACAAAAAGTGTTTTTTGCTGGTTATTTCCATTTTTCCTGTGAAATGTAATACTAGAATTAGGAATGTAATACAATGAATTGCAGGATTACGTGATGTCGATGCAGGGTTCGAATCCATTCCGAAATGCTCCCAACTTTGCCCCTCCGGTAAGACAATTCACTATTCTTTTCTAATAATTTCCCTATTTTATATTTAAAGATATTGAGCATTTCGCCCTCTAAATAATTGCTATGTTATCCATTCATTGTCTGGACTTAGTGGAACTGCACGGTGCATTCTTCGTTCCCCCCATTCTCTTTTTTCCTCATCTATATCTATAGTCCCTTTTCCTGTGTCTCATCTTTGAAAGGTAGTTCACGTCTCTTCTCTCTTGGTCTTCTTCATTCTGTATAAGCTCATCTCGACCCTTCTCGTATTTGTCATAGAATGAGGGAAATAGAGAGAAAGAGAGGGAGTTGACCATAGCTTGTTGCCCCTTTCTCTTTCCATCTCTATCTCTCTCTTCTCCATCTGTCCCTCTCTCCCTCTCTCTGATCACATTCTCTTCCACAGCTATTCACTTCCCCTTCCACCTCACCATTCCATACTATTTTCATTAGAATATCTATCCGGGTTAACTTCCTCATTTTGCCTATATTCTGTTTTAGTCTGTTTGTCTAGTCTATCCGCTATCGATTGATTGGAGATGGATTAAGTCTATTTCTCTTCTTCTCTGCTTGTATTTCGATTATAATGTATCCTCCTCTCCGATTAGATCTATTCTATCTTGACGTCGCAAATCAATTGTAATAAATTGGAATTGAGGCGTACTACCCCCCCCTTGGAGTTCCGATGCAACATTCATATGATGTAGTGGATGATGAGACGGCTGCATATGAAGCTATGTATTCCAATCAAGAGCAGGTACTATCCTTATCCCACCCTCCCCTTCCCTTCTTCCCGTTCACCTCGTTTACTATATACCTATATTTTGTCTTTCTTTCATTGGAAATCTATACAAAAACAATATGCAACACCAACTTGATATAAAGGATGATGTGCACGTTTTGAAAATGGAGCAAGGTGGTCCGATATTGGTAACACCGTAATTGACTGGAGTGTAAAATGAGTGTGTGATGCGATAGAGGAATACAGTGAAATGATGTCAGCCTCAACAATTCGTGACGAGTCTGGAAGTGAATGAACTCATTATGGCCGATCCTCATCGTGTTGATATTCAAGAAGTACAAGTTGGATTAGAACAAATAATTGGTGATCCTGATGACTACGAGACATGGAGTGGAGCTATTAAGAAGAAATGGATTGGAATGGGAGATACGCAGAGAACAATCTGTATACGGATCATGATGGAGATGGTGAATACAAAGAAGAGAGAGGAATGAATTGATCCATTCCTATTTCAGTTGATGTCGTGTTCCGATCCATCTGTCTCTATGCCTCATGCAGGATCAGTCCTCTCCAAACTGATGGTAGTCATGGCTAAAGATGTATGTTATCCCTTCTCTCTTCCTACTCGATTCTTCCTTCACTTCTTACTCTTGCAGGTTCCATCCTCAGTTCCGAATGCAATTCTTCCTACTCTTCATCGTTTTCATTCTGCTCGTGCTTCATATGGAATGGGAGAGAGAGCAGCTCTTATCACATTGATGGCAGAAATCTTCAATCGAATTGAGACCACTAATGGAACTAAGATTGAAGCATTGGGAACTGCTATTGTCGAGCACATGAAGGAAATGCTCAAGCCTGATTGTATTAATGAGTCCACTATGAAGGATTTGATCTACAGTGCTAAGGTCACAATCATTGTCGCAGTCTAACGAATGAAGGTGACATTTGATTGTTTTCAGATTGCTGGTCCGGGCCTCGATTCTCTATCGTCTACTAAATCAGCCAATGACGATCTTCTTACGTTATTGAGTGCATTCGGAAAGGTGAGAATGAAAGGAGAGATTGGTTCCCCCGTTCTCCCATCTTTTCTGTATGTTCAGTTGTCTATTCATCATTTGCAGGGTCATCCCAAACTGAGTGAATCAACGAAGAATGAGATCGCCGTTCTAATTGAACAGAGAGAAATTGGATGGCCATCAAGGGTAATCATCTAACTCTCATTAGATGTATTCATCCCCATCTCATTGTAGATCCATGGAGTATCATCATACGGTCAATTGTCTGCTCTCTCTGGAGTGAATGGAGCCTCTTCTTCATCTTCATCTTCTTCTGTACCTGCAGGATCATTCATTGGAACTGATGGAAGACCAATTACTCTCTCTGATGAAGAGAGACATTTTCTTGAGGAACAACTTGGAGATGATGATGCAGAGGATATGTATGCAGAGATGGATAAGTTCATGAGAGAAGAACAAGAGAAGAAACAAGATGATTTGAGTAAGAAGATGATGGACAAACTTAAGATCTGCGATGAATCGAAACAGGAATGAGTCTGACTCGTCAGATAGAATCCCCATTCAGAGTATTGTATCTATCTCTAATTTTGTCGTGTTGAGAGATCCCTCATATTTTATTTGCCCATCAATAATCAAAATGTATACTGGCTTGTTCAAAATTATTGTTGGTGAATGTAAATGGTAGTATTGATCACATAATAGATCGTATCTCAATCGAGTGTCTTTTGTTCCCATTCCCTTCTATCTCACTCTAATGTTCCATACACATATGTATACCGTAATCAAGGTTCCCTTCCCTATCAAAGGCAGTTTTAGCTGGAAGTGTCTGTCAATTGGATCTTCATCCTTCGACGACTCCTTCCTTTGTCAATTTGTCAGTGTATCTTCTCCCCGTTTAGCCCCTCGTCCTTTCGGGTCTTTTAACGATCCCCTATTGTAGTTGATGCAATTCACCCTTCCCTACTTTCCTTTCTTGACTATAATCTCGACTTTCTTCTACAACCTCAGTTGTAGACTACTTGGTTCCGTATATAAAACATATAAAGCCTTTTTAAATATATTTATTTACATGCATCATGATGCAGAGAAACCTAAAAAATCAGCAAAAAATTTCTTGTGAAGAGATACAGTAACCGTTTGTTCCCAATTGTTAAGAAATGTCGGTCGACGTTAAATGCACTCGCTCTGAAAATTTGAATTTAAATTTATTTTTTGACAGCACCAGGGCTGTGCGGCATAAAAACCTACTTTTTGAATTTGACTTTCTCAAGTCTTTGTATTGTGCCTATCAGATGTATCTCGTCATTACCAATTTTTTGATACCCCAACTTTTATGTTTTGCATTACTGGGTGCCGAGATATGACGGTTTATGCCGAAATTTCTCGGCATATATTTTCGGCATAACACGATACATCTTGATGAACATAGTTTTTAACCTGTACATCGCGAGGTCGTTGAATGGGTACGGTCGATATACAATTTTTAAAAACAAAAGGTACAGCAGGCTACTTGATTTTAAAATGATAGGAGGCCTAATGCCGAAATTATGCCGAAATCATGACGCACAGCCCTGGACAGCACTGATCATTTTTAATCTATTTTAACGGTGTATGATTGATTGCGATGCAGATGGATTCATCTCCGTTGTCGGAGAGTGATGACTCTATGAGCGAATCTACTCGTGTATTCAATCTGAAAATGGAGAAAGAGTTTGTGAAAGCTTTCCCACTTCGGTATGCTAGTTCCTCGTTGTATTATCATTAATTTATCCGTACAGTTCCGAACAAAGGATTTCAATGGGACCACCTACATCTACATTAAAGGGAAATCCTAGTATGTTCGAAATTAGCGTTTTCAATACACAATGCGTTCAGCTTTTGGGAAAACTCCTCTGATGCACGGACAAGCACCCGTTGCCACTCCGCATTCAATGAGGAATATGAATAGCTCTACTCCTATCAGATTCTCACTGGATGAGAGCTTCATCACTGGCGCAACAGGTAGCTTTCTAGTAATGTTGAGCTTGATACGACAGTTAATTTAGCCCAAAACCTGAGCTCTAAAGTTGCTGAGCTCACGACTGAACTGGATTTGCACAAAAGAAAATTGGAAAGACAATCGAAGGAATTGGCTACCACTATAGAAAGAATGGAGGTTAGTTTTAACTACCATTACTGAAAGCTTGAAAACCCCTTTTGAGAGGTACAAGATTGAGTCTGAAGAGCTTATTCGTGGTAATGCAGAACTGAAGAAGAATAAACAACGATTGGAAGATGATCTGAGAGGAGCACAACTCATGACAAATACGGTATTTGTTAGTTGATTGCTTTATTCATTTTTGCTATTGAAGGATACGACGACGAATAGTTCGTCATCTACTGTGATCAATAAGCTTTTCACATGGTTAGAATGGAAAGAAGCTCAGTTGAATACGATGGCTGCTATTATGGCCAGTGCTCAATTGTGGACGGAGGACAATCGAAACTTGGTAATTTATTCAATTTTGCTTTGAACGAAATATCTCTTCAGGTTGCTAACTCGTACCGATCAATCGAGCCAATAATGTTATCGCAAGGTGTTTTATTATATTGAATTGATCATGTATATAATTTGTAGACGATGTTGCTGCGTATGCAAGTGGATCAGTACAAGATTTCCAAGGAATCCATGAATCACCAATTGCTGAAGCAGTCGAAGCAGAAGAGGAAAGGAATCCCAATGGTATCCCATCTATTACTGATTATTCATTCACTTTCATTTGACTGTAGATACCACTCTTCGTGAGGATAACGAGACAATTTATATGGATGAGAGTGCAACTGAGGATATACAAAACGTAAGAAGAGACTATACATATATTTTGGAGAGATAGAGAATTTAGCTAATTTAGATACTTACAGAATCAATCGACTCGCATTCTCCCCTTTGAAGATGAGCAGGAGGTATCTTACGAGAATTTCAATAGATAATCATATTTCAAATCTACAAATACTTTTAGTCTGCAAAAGAGATATCAATTCTTAACAATACGATGTACGAGAAGGACGAAAAGATCGAGAAATTAGAATTCGAATTGAACAAAGCGATTGAACAACTGGAATTGTACAAGTGAGTAGATGGATTCACTATTCGGAGGAACGGAAAATTGAACTTAGGCATTACAAAGAATTATGCTGGAAATGTAGTCAATGTGTTTGAAGTTATACTTCTGTGATCTTGATACATGGAAACAGCCAATGTTCACAAATGCTAATGAATGATTTAAGGGGTCGTACAACTAAGTTGGCTGTAATGGAAGAGGAAAACCAGAGTCTGAAGCATCGACTCGGCTTTCTTGAACAAATGCATAATGATTCAATTGTAAGTATACTTTGTGAATGTGGTTATTGAACGAGATGAAGATATTCCCTTTAAAGTGTTTTCATTACAGAGAGATCTTCATGCTTCTGCTCGATTGTGTGAGAATCAATTGGCATCAACGATGACGTCACCCGATGGAAAGAAAATGGAGAGAGAAGAAGCAAGATCATTGGCACTTACGATGAGAACGATGCAGAGACAGTAGGATATTTGAGAGATATGGAAGTATTCATCCATTACTTAAGGATTGATGAATTAGGGGAAATAGGAGGACGATCTGAGAAAGAATTACAAGTTGCTCGAGATGAAATAATGAAGATAAGAAATGAATTAGAAGCATCGAAGAACTATTCGAATCAGCTTACGAAAGATGTCCAAACTATGTAAGTTAGGCATTAAATTGATGTTTTTATCTACTCCGCACCAACGAATGCCAAAAATGTAATTATTTGATAGGTCGTCTGAGAAGGGAACATTGATGGAGCAATTGGCTGAAGCAAAAAGGCAATTGGAGGAAGTGAATAGAGTAGATGTGAGAAGATATATTATTATAACTCTACCCTCCCGTAATCATCTTTCTAGTTTACTGTGTATCCCTTATTCAGATGACTTCTCTCGTCAATGATACACTCGTTCCTGAGAGTGTAGCTACTGATGCTGGAGACACGACTCAGATAGTTCATTTCCAGTTTAATCCTCTTGATCAAGCACGACAAGAATTGAGAGTGAGTGGACACCATGGTTGGACAACCACAACCATGGTTAACCACTTGTAAATGACTAACGAATGATTGATAGGATGAAGAAAGGAAACGTAGTATGGGTGGCTGTGAAGGTCCTTCAGTTAAGAGAAGTAGAAGTGAGGACGATGCTGAGATTGAAGGTCATTTCAAAATATGAGAAATGTATTGACATACTCTATTTCAGAATTAAGGAAGAAATTAGCGATGGCGGAATCAAGATGCGAAAGATTGTCTAATCATAGCATTGATTCAGTTCGAAACTTCAGAAATATCATTCTCAAGGTTACTGGATACGATATTAAGGTATTCATTGATATCAAATGGTATACCGGTAGAATAAAGTGATCGCCGCTAATTTAAAAGAGCGATTCAAGTAAAAAAAGAGATTCAATGATAATCAAATAGATTCAATGAGAATTCTTGCGATGAATTTGTAATTGTAGATGAAGCAGGAGGATAGTGTACAATTGACAAGCACTTACGATACACTCAATCAACATTTCGGATTCATGGTCTGATTATCTCATCCTTTTTGATAAATGTGTTATCTGATAGGTGCGAGATGGAAGAGTGGAGATGATTGAATTAATGGATAAACCATTCGATGGACCCGATCGATTCCAATTCGAAGCTGAGATGTGGATGGGTATCCATTCATTTGTTAAACACTAACAAATGAAGGTATTTTCAGGTGAGCGTAATTCAGTACCTGGTTTTCTCGCTGCATGTCAAATTAAACTTCTCGAAGAGGCTCTGGTTCAACCAGAAGAGACACTCATGTATGGAAATGAAGGAGATGAATTTGATCCCTCTGGTCCATCCTTCTCTATCCTTCAAGAGGATTGACAAGTATTCATCCAAAGTTGTCTCCATTCCTATAGTACTGTCTCTCACTCGCAGTTGTTTCATTATTGTCTTCATGTGAGACGTGTATGTTAATATTCTTTTAGTCATAATTATAATAAATTTGACGTCGAATGAGTTTTCGAATTCTTTGATTCAAATGGTTCAAACGATCCGTTTCGAATATATTGTTATCTATTTAAAATATAAGATTGGTAAGTGATGGTGTGAATACTCTTGCTCCACGGAACTCAACCGCATCGCATGGGGATGCGTTGCGCGTATCACCTGGATCAACCCCAGTCTTTATTTAACATGCCTAATCGTCTACTCGTGCCTTTTTTAAAAGAAATTTTTAAAAATAGCTTATCAAAAAACGAGTTGTTAATATACGTGATTATGTTATTATCGTCTAATAATCTGGAATCTTTTTTGTTTGTTTTTTTTCTCGTTAATTATTGTTCCTTTATAGATGGCTCCAGATACAGAATTGAAGGATGCGGATATAGACAAAGTGAATGCTCTATTGCAGTGGGTGAGTACACTCATCCTCTTCTCTTTTTTATTGTACATTAACTTCATTTTTTAAAATAATAATATCTTATTCAGATCCATAGTCTATCTTTTTCTGGTTCAGAGGATGTGGACATTGAAGCTCTTCGTTGTGGAGGTCCCTTTGCACGCATTCTCAATATGGTGTACGTTTATTCTATTATCTATTATGCTATGTCATTTTATTCTTTCTTTATTATTGTGCACTTGAGTGACAATAATTTCTTCTTGGATGATTGGGTAGCTGAGATAGCAAAGTGCAATGAAGGCACCAATTGGAGACTGAAAGAAAACAATCTGAGAAAAGTGAGTTTTCATTGTAATATGAGAAGTAATTGAATGAATGATTGTAGGTATACAAGAGTCTGGATGAATATATTCATGAACACGTTCGTGATTGTGATTTCGATCCTCACAAATGGAATATCGACATGGAGAAGAGTGGTCAGTCTAGTATTATTTGTTCCCTTACTTTCACTAACTAGGTTATCATAAATGACTATGATTCATCATAGAAAGTTAGTGAATGTTCTGAAAATGAAGGACACCATCCATTTAAATGTATACTTTGCCCCCTTAAATGTTTAATTTTAGCCCGCCAAGATGGAAATGTGAATGGTATTCTTCGTCTTCTTCAGTTGACAGTTCTCGTTGCATTCAGAGGACCAAACAATGCATTGTTCGTATCGAATGTGAATGCACTCACTAGTCAAGTACAGGTTAGAAGAGGAGAAGACTCGTTCACAGAGAGACAATTATTCGTTCCAGTTTGCAATCAAGGATTCATTGGAAGAAGTGCAGATGTGTACGAGAGACGAGATTGAAGCACAATCACCTAAGGTATGTGAAGACAGAGAGTCCCCCCCCCTCTCTCTCCCTCTCTCTTGATCCATTCCTTCTCTTCTCACTTGATATCTATCACTGTCCATTCTATCATAGTACATCCCTATCACTATCTATCTTCCTTTCTCAATCTATTCCCTGCTTCTCTCTTCTTCGTCTTCCCTTCTCTCTATCTCAATCACAGTCGATTATAGGGAATGACTACTCATAACGATGAATCGATACTGGTCACCAATCACAATCATCGTCTTTCCTCTAATCATTTTCTTCTCGATGAGGCAGAAGATGCTGTAAGTTTAATCATCCTTATCATTTTGCACATAAAGCAATTATTTCTTCCTATTTGACGCTACTTTGGGGAAATTGCCATCCTAATTTGCATATTGTGCAGGTTTAATCAGTGTTCGTTGCAGATGAAATCTCTCTCGGAAGAATTGGAAGCTACGAAGGGAAAATTGGAAGAGAAGAATGAAATGATCAAAAAGATGGAGAGAAAAATGAATGAAGTCCAAGAGAGAAAGGCTGAAGAGATTAAGGAAATTCGAGTGGGTTACCTTGTTATGCTCCAGAATTAGATGAGATATAGTATGGATGTCTTACTGTTTAACTTCTTAAATTTTCTTTCTTAGCAAAAGCTGTCGGATCGGGAGATAGCGTTCACGGAATTGGAGTATGAGAAGAACATTCTTAGTGAAGAGAGCAGACGATTGAAAGAAGAAATAGGAGAATTGAGATCAAGAGTGAGCAATAATTTCCATTGAGTTTATTATGATACGATGTAATTGAGTTGAGCGAGTCATCTCGATTAGACGAAGAAAGATTCAGAAGAGAAAAAAGTGTAAGTTCATTTGATGATTTAGAGGAGGGAAATATGATATTAGACAAGCTATTAATGGAGAATAAATGCAGGATCTGGCAGATGAAGTTATTCATTTGAAAGAGAAGAATGAACAATTGGAGAATAGAGTGAGAGACTGCAAGGAACATATGAATCAGGTAGTTATGTTTACTGTTTGGTGTGATATTTCCCGAGCTAACAGATGAAACATTTATTAGCAAAAGTGATTTGATTTTAGCTAAAAGTGGAGGAGCAGAAGAATAATGCGTACAAAGTTCAATTGATTGAATTAGACAATGGAAAGGAAACTGTGAAGAATCTAAAGCAGAACATTGGATCACTTCAGGTTGATCTATTCACCATTTTTCTTATTGTGGATTTTCTTTCTTTGTTGCACCTAGTTGCTAAACACAACTTTTGATACATCCAATATGCATCACAATTTCAGTTAACAATCGAGGAAAATCATCGAGACATCGAGACTCTCAAGGCTGAAAGAGATCAAGTTAGTCATACTATTGAAATTAATGATTTCGATTGTGCGTGTTGCATGTATTAGACATTGAGTAATGTGTTGATTGAAGGCGGTGATCGATCGATTGGAATTGAGTGAGAAGTTGAGTGTGATTGAAGAGGAGAAGAGACAATTGAACATCAATCTCAAGGCAAAGGATCATTTCCTCAACGGTACGTAATCATTTTATTCATTTTGAACAAATTATTCTTGTGTCTATCACTCATTCCAAGATGTTTGTCGAAAAATACTTACAAGAGTTAAAAATGCAGCAAGTGCAGTAGGCCTCTCGCAGTGCAGTATTAGATAGGTGCACGAGTGTTCGAAAATAATCTGTTGAACGATTTTCTATAACGTGATGGGAGAGATTCGAATTAAGAATGGAAGCTGTAATTGCAGGAGACGTATTGGATCGAAAGCCATCTCTCGTAGAGGAATTGAACCATCTCAATGGAGAGTTAGTAATTTCGTTCTTCTTATAATTTAAAATAAAGATAACATTGACTATTCAGCTCACATTACCAAGAAGAATTGAAGAAGGAACTAATGTCTGCCAAGGTATTCTTCTCTGTTATTTTATCTTATCGAAAAGTTTATATTCACTTACTATATGTTTTGTTACAGGCTCAGAATCGTGAATTAGAGGAAGAATTATTGAAGAGAAGAGGGGCAGAAGAGGAAGTGAAAGATCTAATGAACAAATGTGCAGAAATGACGAATGCAGCTGTTAAAGTAAAGGTATGAATGAAGAAAGGATGTATTCACTCGTTTATTGGTGAATATCAATAATATATATTATTGCAGATGGATCAGAAAGAAATGGAGGAGAAGGTCAGTTCACTGTATTTTTGTTCTTTAAGAGTTATTACAAATTTGTCTCGATTGTCTTGATAATTCTTATTCTTTAGGATCTTAAAATTCGCGAGTTGTCGATTGCATTGGAGAGAATGAAAGTGCAACACGAACAGGAGACGAGACTTATGACTTCGGCTGTTTATGAGATGGTTCGTCCCCTCCTCCCTCCTCCCCTCCCCCTTGACTCTCTTCCATCATCAGGGTCATCAACGTCTCTCAGCTGGTCTATCCTCAGAGAGAGAAGCAATCAGTGATCGATCCAATTCATCTTCTCGTTCTTTCTTCCGTAGACAAACTCAAGACAATGCATTCAATCTCAGGTAGATTCCCCTTCCTTACCTTTCATTCCATAAGGAAGTTATCTATCGAATAATTAGACCCCTTTACTCTATTTCTCATGTGTATATCTTGCCCTTCCCCGCTTTTATCAAGGCGCCCCTATCTCATTTTCATTATAAAAAGTGTGCTAAATCCGAAAGTGCTTGTTAACACATAACTTACCCTCACGCTTGGCTTGGTGTGGTGCATACACGATAAGTGTTGATCTATCGATTGATTGGATATTGCGAGGATACTGTAGTATCTCTCCCTCCACTGTCACTCACTCACTTCCTCACTCAACTCACTCACTCACATGCTTCTTTCAGTGTGCTGGCATGGTTGGTGTTAGTTGTGATGGTAGTAATAATGGGAGTATTCTACTCACAACCTCTCTCCGATGCACTTATTCACTACACTAACAGAAGGCACATTCCTCTCTACGTCTAAATGTCCCATTATCTTTCTATTCCCAGTGACCTATCAACCATCGATTGCTCCCTTTCCGCCTAACTGTCATTCGAATTATTATTGCACTCTTGTTGCTTTTATTCGTTTGAATATTATTATTACCCCCTCCCTTTTATTATTTAGTCATTCTAATCAGAAATGGCAGAAGCCATAAGTCGAATCCGACTAAAAATGAATAGATTGTATGTGTGCAACATCTTTGTAATAGGTACTCGATCCCTCCTTATTCTCATCTATTTTCTACCATATTCACTCGTTATCACGAGATAATTCTGATAGGAATGGCGTACCTCCCCATATTGTTCCATCTTATTCCTTTGTTCACTGTAATCTAATTATCTAAGTATATTGCCGTTTAGCTGAATCGGTTGAGATGACTTCCCTGTGCATAGATCCTTCCTTTACTCGTAGTAATTTATTTCCTCGTGTTCATTCATATGTATAGGACTTGTATACAAACAGAGTGATATAGTGATGGCTATGGGACATATCTGCAATTCACCCCTATCTTCATTGCCTTAATCATTCATCATTGACCTCTCAAATGAAGAACGATAAACGGATTGAGTCCCATGAAGCTTTTCTTTCTTTTGGTTGTGGTTGCTTGAGGGGGGTTGAATACCCATTGCTATCTATCGTCTCGCAAACGTCTCTATCGTCTCTAATCGTCAATCAATCGATGGAATCACATCTACAGTAGTCTAACTCATTGGATAGATGTTGTCTACTCGTCGATTTCTCTCTAATTCTGCATTGTCCCGTAAAGAACAATTCGTCCAGGTACTACCCTTTCTTTTAGTTTGCTTCGGATGATCAGTGTTCATATATGGGTTATGGCACCATTCCCTATGAATACATAATACACTTGACTATCCCTATTGCTCCGAAATAATAAATGTGCAGAATATCGCGAGCAACGGAGACTCGATCATTCCTTCTCGATATAAGAGAGGAGCCACATGCAAATCGTCGGTCTTGGTGAGATATTGTCGTATAGAGTAGATGAATGAATAACCAATTAATTAATTAAGGTTCCCGTGGTTGAAATGGGCTCTCCCTCGATCTCTTCGTTCTCGTCCTTTGATCATCTCTCCATTGTACTCACAAAACGATCATCTTTATTGAGAGCTCATAGAGGAGAGGTACGGTAATCAGTTATTGATCTACTCTCTTGATCATTATCAGATCTGCTTCCCGGGTGGAAAATGTGATGAGGGAGAGACATTGGAGGAGGTATTTGATATACTGTAGAATGGATTCTGATTGATTGATTTGAGACAGCGTTGAGAGAGACTCACGAAGAGACAGGAATGGATGAATCAAAGATTGAAGTTTGGTCCCGATTGGAACCAGTACTCACTTCGAGGTATTGATTATTGATTACTGTAGATGGAAGATATTCACATGTTCAGATTCGATCGTGCGGTTATGCCAATTGTAGCTGAATTAAAGGATTCTTCCATTCTAGATAATCTCAATCCTAATTATGATGAGGTGAGTGGAGATTAAATAGAAGAGATGAGATGTGTATTCTTTCTTATAGGTGGAATATGTATTCTCAGTTCCCCTTACTCATCTCGTAACAAATCTATCGTATACTCTATTTATTCATCCTAAATTCACATATCGTCTTCCACTCTTTCATGTGAATCAGTTTACAATCCATGCTCATTCTAAGGTGATACTGGAATGGATTCAATTAATATCCCTTCTATTCTCATTCAGACATCTTTCATTCCTCGTTCTCTTCGTATCTGGGGTCTCTCTGCAATAATTCTCCATCAGACTCTCTCTCATCTCTCCCCCTCCACATATAATGCTTTTAAAGTACAATTTATTGATGTTTTGTTAGGTGATCTCCACTATTAAGGCTAGTTTGGAGTAGAGTGTGCATGTGATACACGTTTGATGCTAGTATAGAATATCGTCCCGTAGATTGTAGATATTGTTGTCTTATTCCATTGATTGTTGACTTTGTTAATCAGAGAATACTCACGAGTGTCTCTTAGTGTACTGTAGATAAGAGCTGAGTTGTCCCTGTATTTACTCATTTCTTCTTTCCATGACCGGTGATTTTCAATGTAAGTGCCATTAGAAAGGGTTACCATTCAGATCAAAACTAGCGGCTGGTTATATTCTTACGTGATAAATGATTTGAAATAAAACTGGACATTGAATCAATGGTTATTGACCAAATTTGTATACTTGGCATATATACAATTTGCGTATGGATTATATTCTTATTTCTTTCTATAGTTGGATTGTCGATCATTGAGAGTGAATCGTGTAGTGAAGAGAGGTCGGATTGAATGAAGAATTGATTATGAGTGAAGAACCTGAGCAAGCAAAGGAAGCAACTGAAGATGGAATGGGAACTATCGAGGTAAGCATGAATAATCAGTATGCGATACACTGTCTTACGGTAGTTCATTACTGTAGTAGTCATTGTTCAGGTGAACAAAGTACCATCAGAGAAGAAAGTATTCGAGAAGCCCAAACCAGTACAGACTTCAAAGAAGGTAATCGAGTGCTGATCTTTGATCTTTCCTGTCAGGGGTTCAAAGAATGTACAGATGAAAGATAGGGAACGAATAGGCAAGGATATCGTTTTTCGTTTGATGGAATCCCTTTGTCTCCTCTCTCTCTCCCTTTACCTCCTCTTCTCTCTCCCTTCTGTATCTCCATTCGAATCACCGTCCATTGTGAAGTGAATAGATTGTAATGGAAAGAAGGATTGATTCTATCCTTCTCTTCTCCATTATCATTGATATCACGTCTATCCCTTCCCTACCATCCCCTTCATCAGTAGAATCTTTTCTTTATTCTTCTGTGCTTCTTCTGCATCCTTCGACCTCAATTGTAGCTTATCAGTCTCCCCCTCCTCCTCCTCTCTCTCCCCCCTCTTCCTCTTCTGCCATTCTTATCAGTCTCTTCTTCCTCCTTCTCTCTCTTCTCTCAGTCTCATAATTGTATGGAGTGAGAGTAGAAATGGTTAAGTTCCTTCAACGTAACAGAACTTCGACAGATGGCAAGGTGGTCACTACTCATTCCCCCCCCTTTCTCCCTCTCAAAAGGTGGGTGACTGGAACGGGGCAAAGTCCGTTCTCAACAGTTTGATGAGTACTCTCCCACTCACTGTCTCCCTTTCTATTAATTTGTGTTAACGATACTTTGATGCACTCCCTTCTATTAACCATTTCCAGTCCAAGTTAATCTCCTATCAATGATAATCCTTGTTAGTACACTGTTGGTCGTTCAGTGTTCCCTCTCCTCTCCCTCCCTCTTTCTCCTCTTCAACTGTGTTCTCACAGCTTTTCTAACTTCCTCATCAAGGTTAGCACTTTACTCTCCATTGAACTCCCCCCCCCTCTCCCTCCTCTCTTCTCCCTCTCTCTCTCCCCCTCTCGGTCTCTACTCTCTAATCACTCTCTTCTATCACTTCTCCATTTGCAAGCTGTAGAAGGACGAGAAACTAATAAAAAGAAAGTAGTTATACCGAGTTGAGAGGGAGATTCGATTTCTCTCCAGTGAGGAGAGGTCTCCTATTCTTACACAGGTTGAAAAGGGAACAGAGTATGGGTACTGTTCCATTCCATTCCAGTCCCTCCCTCCCTCCCTCCCTCCCCCCCCCCCTCCTCTCCCTCTCCCTCACTCTATTATCTCTGTATGCCTTGAGGGTCCGTTCCTTCCTTCACTAGTCTCATCTCATCTACCTTACTCTTTTCTTATTCTCACTTCATTCTCAATCTATTCTCTCTATCTTAAGTAGTTGTCTTTATATCTGAGTGATGTTCTGTGTCTCCTCTTTCTCTTTCTCTCCTTTTTCCTTCTCTCTCTCATACAATGTTTTGGTGGTAGACTTCAGAGGGAGAAGAAGGGGTAACTCAGTCTATCTCTATCTTCCTCCATCTTCACTCACTTCTCTCTTCCTTTATTCCATCACAGCTACTCCTCAGTAATAGATAGGTATCAATCCGTCTCTTCCATCTCTCCTTTCGTCTTCTCTCTTCATTCCACCAGTTCAATTGTCCTCTCTTTTCCCTCTCTTGTCAGGGCATATAAATTGTATTTGTATAATCGGGGTTTGTGCTTCTCCCTTCTTCTCCTTTTAGGAATCGGAATCTATCCCCTTCTCTCTCACTTCCATTTCACCTCCTTCTTATCACTATTTCACCTGTGTTTTCTCTCCTTTCTTCCTATTTGGATTCGAACTCGGGAGAGAAACTTATTTTGATGTTTGTTTGTGGGGGGAGGGGGCAGTCTCCTGTCTCGGGGTGAAATATAGAGAGAGGAAGTTGAATTGTAGCATTGAATTGTCATTTGAATAGAAGAAGGATTGAAGGATAGAAGGATAGAAGGATGCATCATTGGAGAGGAGAGGGAGGGGGATAATCGGATTGGTCTTGTAGAGAGTAGATCAGTGAAGTGTTCCATACTCCCTCCTTCTCTCCCCTCTCCCTCCCCTCTCTCTCCCCTCTCTCCCCCCCCCCTCTCCCCTCTCTCTCCCCTCTCCCCCCCCCCTCTCCCCTCTCTCTCCCCTCTCTCCCCCCCCCTCTCCCCTCTCTCTCCCCTCTCTCCCCCCCCCCCTCTCCCCTCTCTCTCCCCTCTCTCTCCCCTCTCTCCCCCCCCCCTCTCCCCTCTCTCTCCCCTCCCCCCCCCCCTCTCCCCTCTCTCTCCCCTCTCTCCCCCCCTCTCCCCTCTCTCTCCCCTCTCCCCTCTCTCTCCCCTCTTTCGATCACATTTCATGCCTTGGGGTACTCTATTTGCCTTCCGATTCTTCTTTTCAATCATTCGTTTCACTCTCAATCTCTCAACGTGAACTTTCTCTCTTTCTTTCATCTTCTTCCTTCTCTCTTCACTTTTCCTTATGACAGACTATTTATTTCCTATGGGAATACTTATATTTGTTCATAATCTTGCATCTTGAATGAACTATTTTTCGTCTCAATAGTCATCTCAACTTCCATTTTAGAGTAAAGATGACTCATTTATTCATCTTTCCATTGTAGAATGAATCTCTTCTCTGAACATTGACGTGGTTTTCTCCTTTCTCCCGTTGTTCACAACCCTTCCTCGTAGGGAATTGTTACACCATTTCCCCTTTTTAGGGCTAATTAATGTTATTTGGTGATATGATAATTAGATAACAACTAGAAAGTGGTTTGATAAATAATAATAAAAGATGTCGTTGAGATGGCTCGTGAGCGTACAGAAGATGAGACGACAACGACAATTCGAGGAACAATTACAACTCCGCCCGCTCCCATTCCACCTATTAGGAATAAGAGAAGAAAGGTTAGTAGTACTACTTTTATTATTATTTACTATTTTATATCCCTTTGAAAATGTTAGCTATAATTAGGTTAGTTTGGGGATGGAAAAGGGTTAACCGTAGGAAGGTTAAAATAGAAATAGGAAGAATGTGTCTGTTACCACCCCCTCTCTCTCTCTTCTTCCATCTCGATTTCTCTTGTTGAATTGAGTCCTCTTGTGTGGTCGTTCCTTCTTCTTTTTTCTCTTCCTTCTCTCTCTTCTCTATCTTCTCTATCTTTTTGACTGAAGGGAGTCCTAAATAGGGATAGAGCATGCGATGGATACTTTTCCTCCTATCCTCTCCTTCCCTCCTCCTTCATCCTTCATCTCTTATATCCTATCTACCTATTTACACAATTAGATTCTTTGGGGCATTCATTCGAAAGACATTCCCATTCGTCCCAATCTCATTCTTTTTATCCTCTAGTTTTTAGGATCCGCTAGATTTCGTACTCATTATTTTCTAATTCTTGTGTTTATTCATTTTCTTCTTCCTTCATTCTTTCATTTCTCTCTTCATTGTAAGTCATTCTCATTGGATGATTCTCTTCATTTTCTTCTCTCATCTCGTCCTCATCTTACTACATTCCACTTTCTTTCATACCAACCCATATCTCTATTTTCTTATCTCTCTCTCTTCATTATCTCATTGAAGATCTTCTTAATTCTTCACTCGTTCTCACATCATAGTTTCTTATTGTGTACCCCTCTTCCTTTTACTGCGCACTTCTTTCTCTTCGTTAATATCCACATAGTGACATGGATAGGAAGTGTCAAATAAGAAGGGAGAAGAGAGGGATACTGAATTGGTAAGGACCTCTTCTCACTCATTCCCTCTTCTCTCTTCTATCTCTCCTTTTGATCACATTGAACTCTTGAGTATCATTTACAAATATCTCTAAGATGTCTCTTCTCATTGTTATATCTTGTCTTCCTATGACTCTCTTCCGTCGTCTCTAACCGTGATTCTCTTTCCTCTCCTCCTTTTCTCTCCGTCTTCTCATACACATTCATCTCGATTCCATGTGTTGAGTATCCCATCTCCATCTTCTTCTCTTCTATAGTCTCTCCATCTTCTCTTTCCTCCTTCCATTTCGTCTCTTCTCCCGTTCTCTTCCAAATATTGGATGACATTCCTCTCGTCTTTTGTTCTTTCTTCTGTCTACAAGCGAGAAAATAGACACAAAATGAATAATTAATGGGAGTTGTTCCGTTGAAGAGAAGAACTCTCGATTAGCCCTCTTCCCTTGTGTATCTCAGAAGAGAGAAAATATTTTAGAGACTGCAGAACTGACTTACTTTTATTAGACTAATTGAGAAGAGAGAATGGAAGGAGGGAAAGATCAACAGTAATTTTCTATTGTCCTGTAAGAGGGAAGGGCGAGAGAGAGGAAGGGGAGGATCTCCGTCGGTCCTTCTACGACTTCTTCTCTTTTTTTGTGTGTGTTCGTCCTCTGTTTGATATCTCTTTTTTCTCCTCTTCTTCCCTCTTTCAAATAATTCTTTCAATTTGTTCTTCCTTTCTAAAGGTCATTCATCTTCTACAATTTGCTTATCTTTTGTTGTCGAAATGATTCAACTCGCTTTCCTTTCTCGGTGCTTATAACTACCATTTTCCCTCTAACGCCCTCTTCCTATCAGAATGGGTTGACGTCCTTCCTCCTTCTCTTCCTTCCTTCTTCTTCTCCAATGACGATGTGTGATCTCATAATGGTTCCCACAAGTATCTCCTCCCCTCTTCCTTCCATTTCTCCTCTTCCTTCTCGTCCCTTCGTCCTCTTCGATCTCCACGATCTCCTCGTATCGTGAGACATCTTGTCGTACAGACTAATATATGGAGTACATCCAGGGTAAGTGAAAGAGAGAGAGAGGAAATTAAGGAACGAAGGGAGGGGACGGTTGACACTTTCAATATTACTCGTTCGGTACGGTGGATTGGCTGCTTTTTGACTATTTCTCACGTTTTATTGCGAGAAATGAGGGTAATAGATTAACACGAAACAGAGGAAATAGAATAAAGTGCGATTATGAGACGGTTTGCACAGCTATGGAATGAATGGGAATGAAGATTGAAGAGAGGGAATCTTCATTCCATCTCTCCTCTCTCTCTCTCTCTCTTTCTATTCCCTACTTAGTCTATGTTATCGTTCACTGATGCTGCTGCTGATAGAATACAGCAATTGATTGATGATTGGAGTGCTCCCCTTCCCGCTTGGACTACTGTACTCTCTGATACTGTAGGTCGCGATCTTGGACTTGGTTGTCCCTCGGCAGTTGATTAGTAGTTGATGGGGATAGGAGTAGCATTGTTAATGGAGTTTCTATATTTTGAATTTGCAGGTAACGGAACTTCGTTGTGGGGAAGTGAGATGGTTCTACAGAAGGAAAGATCTCGATTCAAAGTGGATTCCATTCAAAGGTATTAAAATTACATATTGAAATGGGACTATCGTGATGATTTATCTTGACACTATTGGAAATGAAATATTACAGGACAAGATTCAATTCGATTGGAAATTCGGTGGAGACAAGATCATGGAATGGAGATTGATCAACATGTGAGTGAATGAGCGAGAAGGGATGGAGGAGGGGGATGAGAGAGTGATGGATGCCATTCAGACGGAATCGTATAAGGCCCATATGGGAGAAGATGTTGTCGTACTCGATGGATTATACAGGTGAGAAGGGAGGGGGAGGGACTGATTAACACTCGAGTTGATTCAGAATGAATGAGGATCATTCGAAGATTACGGCTGTCTATTGGAAGGAAGACGAGGCAGAATTAAGGAGAGGATCATGGTTCCTTCCCGATGGACAACCTATTCAAGTGAGAGAGGGGAATCGATGACTGACTTGATTCGACCTATCTACAGTAATCAATTGAATCGCAGGCTTCAATGGCGGATGCGATCGAAGCTCATCATCTACAGTACTTCAGAGGACAGACTATTCCAGAAGGGACGAGCATGTTTAGTGATAAGGAAGCGAGTAGGAAACCACGTGAGTTATGAGAGAGATGATGAAGGGATGATGGGATGGGAGATGGGAGAAGAGATGAATCTCCTTCAGAATTGACTGAACTTCAATTGCTGAGAACATCGAAGTGAAATGGAGTTCAGTAATCGATGTCTTCCTCTACAGTACAACGAAAGCTTCTCGATTCCTTCGGTAGGTCATCCATCCATTGTCTCTGCGTGTCGTTGTGTCTTGTGCATCCTACGTGTGCTTGGTGTTACGGTGTACTTTGTTGTTTGCCTCTTAGGTGCAAGTGTCTGTGCATGGATTCGTGTTGCTTGTGTCGCCATTCACGCGGTAGTTTGTGCTTCTCACCACCTCACCAGTGCACGAAATTATTGATTGGGAATAATGAATAATGGAATGATGAATGGAATTGCAGATATGTGACTGGGAAAGGATACGAAATTGAGAAGAGGATTGAGAAAGAGGTAAGGAGGAAGGGAGAGAGAAAGAGAGAGGGAGAGGGATGATGGGTGATTGGATGAATTATAGGGAGAATGGGAGGATGGAATGGCTGAAGTATCTCATCTTATTCTTGTCGTTCATGGAATTGGACAGAAGGGATATGAGAATCTTATCGCCAAGAATACAGAACAGTCAGTTGATTACATCACTTGGATTCAATTGAAATGAATTCTTCAGGATCCGTGATGGTATCAATCTAGTGATGGATAAGCAATATCCAGATGAGAAGAGTCGACCATGCTCCTTCCTGTTGAATGGAGATCACAATTAATACTTGATGATGGACAACAGATTGGATTACTCTTCCTAAGATGAGCAGTGTGAGGAATACACTGAATAGTACTGCTATGGATATTATGTACTATCAGAGTCCCTTATAGACAAGAGGTAAGAGAGAGAGAAAGAGAAGGAATAGAAGGAGAGATCATTTACAGATTGTGGGGAGTAGTCAAGGCTATAAATAGTGTGTATTCTCTGTTCAAGAAGCATAATCCATCGTATCATGGACCTGTCTCCATCTTCGCCCATTCACTCGGATCTGTAAGTTATTGATATGAATGAGGGAGAAGTAGAGCGAATTGATATGATGATCTCTTGTCAGGTGATCTCATATGATATAATCAGTCATTGGTCTCCACTTCTTCTCTACGATGAATATGTCACCAATGCCATTGTAAGTAGAGTAGAGAGATGAGAGGAAGAGAAGGAGATGATAGGGAAGAATATTAATATTGAGACATCTTGCAGAAGGCTCAATTGGAAGAACAAAAGGATTCATCACAAACTCGGAAGCTGCCGATTCGATGAGAATGCTACAGGAGGTAAGGAAGGGAATAATATTGAGAGGAGGGATAAGAGGAAGAGGATAAAGGAAGGGTAGTGGCGGTCAATATTAAGATAACGTCTATATTTGTAAATTTGTATGAAATATAAAGTCAAGTGTGGTATAGTTTCTGTATTTGGATCGGTAATTGGAATTCTCTATTGCAGGTTCGAGACAAACTTCAAAGAGAGATGGAAGGAGGAATAAGGACTGTTCTACAAGCGAGAGAGGAATCATTACAATTCACGGTGAGCAACGGAGAGGAAATAGAACTCAATCGATCACTGTTATATCTGAATTGAAATAATTATTAAACTAGCGAAATGGAGAGATTGTTGGTATGATATGAGAATGAATGAATTGTATTAAGGTGGCAAATCTATTCTGTGTTGGTTCACCCCTCGGAGTTTTTCTCGTTATGAGAGGAGCTAAAGCTGATACTATTATTCCTCCTAAGGAAACGGTAAGTTGTTGAATAGGAGAACTACCTTTAAAATCACGATTGAGCTAATGAAGTGAAATAAACGTTGGATGGAAGTTGTTGATTGGGATCAATAATTGATGATATATATATTTGTAGGTGAATCGTATCTTCAATATCTTCCATCCATACGATCCCGTTGCCTATCGACTCGAACCACTTTATGCTTCTGAATTGAAGGATATTCGACCTGTTAAACTATTCGCATATACTGATCAGAGATCGAAGTGAGTTACACCTTTTCCCCTCAAAGAATCCATCTAGACAATTTCTTGATAACTGTTGTGTTGCACTGATAAGATAATGGGATACGGAAATGGCAAACATATGATCGGAAGTGGCGTCATTCTATTGATAAATGATTACGAATTAAGGAAGAATTACGACGATATCACTCCGATGTATACAAGAATTATATGAAGAAGAAGAAAGCAGCTGAGAGAAAAGGATTGAAGAATGGAGTAAGTGAATGAGGAGAGGAAGAGAAGAAGGGAGGAGGAGAGGATACAATTGCCCTTTCAGGAGGATAAAAGTCGAGCAAGAAAGTGAAAGATCCAGTTCCGAATGAAGATGAAATAGATGAGGAAGACGAAGTGGATTCAGATGATTCTGTCTCGAATGCAAGATCCGCTTGTGAGTCCATCGATTGTGGAGTTACTGATTATCGATAGATCTCTTTCACAGGTTCATCCCCTCGTGATCTCTCCCCTGCAAGAGATGAAGCAGGAAGAAACTCTGAGAAGAATACATCTGGAGGTGAGAAGAGAGAAGGGGAAGGGAAGGGAAGGAGATGAATGAATGGATGAATATTGTAGGGAAATCAGGAGGAAGTGGATGGCTACCATGGAATAAGGGACAGAATGGAAATGGAAATGGAAAGAGTGAAGTTGAGAAAGCAAAGGAAGTTCAGGTAAGAGAAAGAGACATGTAGAAGAATGGGTGATATTGTGAGTGAAAAAGAAGGAGAAAAGAGAGAAGAAGATGAATCAAAAAGAATAGAATAGTGATGTCAGAGAAAGAAGAACAGTGATAAGAGTAAGAAGGTAGAGTAGGAAGAATGATATATGAAGGGAATGGAAAATTACAGATGACAAATGTAAAGGTTTCTCGTAGAGAAGTGAGGAAAAAGAAATCGGTTCGTTTAGTCGATCCAATTTAGGGTACCATATTGACATTTTAGTCCACTAAAAGAAGAAGAGAGACCAAGAAAATGAAAACAAATCAACTAGTAGAGAAGTTTGATACGATTTCATATCTATAATAATATTGATTGATTTCAGCCAGAAGTGAAGATGAGCGAAGCAGAGAAAATCATCTCTTCCATTCCTGAGGTTGATATGAATATTAGACATTCATTGTCAATGATGTCATTTATAGGATCGTCGACCTCACAAACGAATCGATTACAATGTCCAACCTGCTCTCACTGACAAGAGCTACTGTGAGAATGTTGAAACTTATTTTAGAAATATTATAATTGATACTTGCACAGGTCCGTTCTCAAGTCTCATTTCTCGTATTGGACTAATCCCGATCTCGCCATGTTCCTAGTCAATATAATATATCAACAGAGAGAAGAAGCTACCAAATTGGCTGCTGATCAGGTTAGTATTCTTATATTCGATGATTCGATAATGATTGAGAATATCGAGTGTCATTTCAGCAGTAGCAGAGGAGAAAGCATGTGAGACTCATGTAGAGACTGCAATGGAACAAGTTGAAGAGAAAAAATCAGAGAAGAAGGAAGAGAAGAAGAAGAAAGAAGAGAGAAGCAGGAACGGATACTCCATCTACAACATCTATTCTGACTGTGGATACAACTGTATCGTGTAGAGAGAGTGTATCATCAGCGAAGACTCCTTCAAGTGAATTATTGCGAGAGAGTGATTCACCTCTTTCTGTAATGAATCTTCCACGTGAAGAACATCTACTTCCTGATGCACGTGGTCGTCGTCTTCCTACTCCTAATCGACCCCCTCCTCCAACAAATGAGAGATCAGGCATATAATCAATCTATATATCATAATACTACACTTCCATCTATTTCATACGAGAACAATAAACGACTCTTCTTTGCTTTGATTTTTATAAGAGTTATTCACATAGTAATATGTTGTATTATTCTGTACATTTGTGTTTTGCTAACCGATTCGTTTTCTTTCTATTTTGGACGTAACTGTACTCGGTTTTCATTCGTATGATTCTAATTGTCCAGTTCGATATCGATTCTCGAAGTATTCCGTGTTCCAATTCAATCAGTTCCTCATATTATTGTATTCCCTTTCCCCCAATCATTTCGGGCTCACATGTTTTATATCACAGTTCTTCGTTTCTACCCGCTTTATTTTGTAATGGGTGAATGTATCGATTGGTCGAAGGCGGATTACACTTTGTATATCCCGTGAGAAATGCAATCTTCTGAGTAGATGATGCTGGTATTTATATTACGGTATGCACCCTTTGTTTGTATCATGATGTTAAGATGATAAAGAATTTATATATTAAGGAAATCATCTAAGAAAAAGTCGGAAAAGCACTTTACAAATACTTGTACTTTACAGTAATTAGTAATTAAAATAAGTCCTGCAACGAAATGGGTCTGAATTCAAATCGTTGTTTTCGTGTGTGTTTGTCTTTTTTCTTTCTTTCTCTGCCGTTTTCACGTGTATACGCTCTCTCCCCATCTCGCTTTGTCTGCCCATGGTTACTCACCCTCGATAAGAAGCACACACTCCGCAACCAATTCCCGAATATATCGATGGCTTCAAAAAATGGTCGATATCAGTTACGTTCTAGTCAACGTAATGATTCTCAAGATTATGGTATGTTGATTTGACAGTACGACATCGACTTTTTCACCTTAAGGATTGCCGACTTCCCCCTTGTTCTCCTTTTAAAATGTTTTAATATTGTTTTTTTTTGTTTCAAGTAGTGTTAGAGTTCCAGATACGCCCAGAATGGATGCCTTCGGAGGGAGTTCCGGCAATGCTCGTTTGTCCCAGAGCGATTTACACTTAGTCGACAGCCAGGTCCCATTCCAGTAAGCAACTTCCGTTTTCATATATTTACTTCAGGTGGAAAACTTTCTTAGTGACAGCTTCGGTTCTCGTTTTAATAATATGAACTCTTTGAGTGAATATGACATTCGAAACAAGTGAGAAATATTAAAATGGTTACGGAATGTGATACAATTATGTTTGCAGTCTCTACAATACTCCGAAGGACGAAGCCGATCCTTCACTCTACCAAATCAATTATAATCCCAGTCAGGAGCAGAGAATTACTGTTAGTTTTTTTTCTACTATTTGATTATTTTCTCATTAATATTATTAATATATTTTTTATGGAACTAGTGAATGAATTTAAACAATACTCGATTGATAAGTATTAAAATTAATATGTTACAGGATCATCAAGAGCATCAACTGTATCCATTCGTGCCTCTAAATGATGATTATCAACAGCAACAGGCTCGTAAGTACTCCTTTTCTTCTCCTCATCTTCGATTATCTTCAGTCTATCTGGATGATGATAATGTTGGAGGATACGTGTATTCGCAAGGTCTCAGCGGGCCAAATCTGTGAGTTAATCTATCAAAAATTATATTTAATCCTACCTATTAATCCCATTATTCACAGCCAATATCGATTCATGTGTACTGTGATGCCTATTGCAAAGAGCTCCAATCGAGATTATTTGGTGAGAAACCTCATATAATGGGCAAAGAAATGTTTTTATTGATAGCCAAGGAAGGATCTTCTCTTTGTCAAGTTCATGACTGCTATTCCATTCAATTTCATGCTCACGGTTCGTTCGCAATACGAATAATATTCGTTATACCCATAATTTGCAGAATCCAGATGATAATACAGGCATTCCAATGCCTACCGAGTAAGTTTATCCCTTTCTCTTCGTCTCATTTAAGTGTCTCAATTCCAGTATGAACATTCGTATGAGTCTTCGATTCTCTACTCCTGTCTCAGACGATAAAACGAGAGTCTCTCGATGTCATGTCCATGTCGATAGAGATACAAGTGACCATTATATTCATTATTTATTTGATGGTATTGATGACGATATTTACGATGTAAGTCAGTTGTGTGCATAAACGGTATGTGTGTGTTTCAGACGGAATTCACAAGATGATGCCATTCATAGTGAATCATCGTGACGCTGTCTACGATGAAACGAATCTTTGTGTGACCATTCCAGTCAGTTCATACTCTCTCATTTCCACTTTCATTCTTATTAATTGAGTCATGTACCGTATGTGCCGTGACATTCTACTGCTACAGTAGCTGTGCGGGTGGTATCGACAGAAAGGCTGTCTTCGTTCTCTTCGAATTGATTAACGCGTGAGATATCATTCGTATACGTGTGTCCATCTTTGAGAAATGTGACATCTCGATAGTATATTGGAATATGTATTATAGAGATGGAACTGTTGTGCAAACGGTGGAATGTCCAGTGAAAGTATGTGCTAATCCATCTCGAGATGCACCCAAAGAAGATGAAAGAAAGAGAAAAGAAGAAGAAAAATCAGGAAGAGGAAGAGGTACAATATTTATCTTTTTTAAAAATCATGAGTGATTACGTCGATTTGTTAAGTGAAATCTGAGGCCAGCAGTGAGATAGATGAGAAAAGAGGAAGAAAGAGAAAGACGGAGGATAAGGAAGAGATGGGAAGGGAGATCAAGGTTGGCCAATAAACTCGTTTCAACTCGTTTCGGTCATAAGAGTTTAAAATAAATATGATGATATTGATATAGCAGAGAATGGAATCAACGTCTCCGATGAACTCTCTTCACACTCCTTCTCCTGGATGGAATCCTACCGTAATCATTCATATATTCATTAAGTGTATAATAGTATTTCTCCTTTCAGATGTGTGCTCCTCGTCTTTCCACTTCCTCAAGACGGTATACTTAGTCTGTTGCATTATTTTATTACTAACTCTCATCTATTACAGTGAATCAAAGGTTGACATTCATTCTCCGAGTTCCGATGGAATGGCATTGGAGGTATATCTTCCCTCTTCTCCCCCTTTCTATTTCAATCTTTTCTCAGTCGAATGGAGTCTCTACCAAGACGACGAAAAATCCCGAAGATGAGATCTTCACTATTCAGGTTAGCTTATTTTTATGATTGCGTTTTCAATGTTAGAAAAAAACGTGGTCAGTCTGTTGGAAATAATATTTTTTGTAGGTCAGAGGAAAGAAGAAATATGATGAAGCTATTAAGTATGTGAAGATGCTTGAGCAGAATGAAAGATACTCAGCCAGAAATGATGAGGTCAGAAAAGGAATCGTTTAATAATTGACTTGTATTGCACTCAAATATTTCTTAAAATGTGTAATTTTAACAGAATTGTTTTGAGGATAACGTATTCGAGAATCTGACTCAGATGACAGAAGATATAACCATTTCTACGTGAGTATTCCATTTGATATTCAGACATCTCAGTATTTCTAAATATGATTACAGATGGCTGAGTCAGTTCCATCTCTATGAAGAAGAGTATGTGAATGCATTCCGTTCCATGGGAATTAAGACTCTTGGAGGCATCGAGGCTTCATACACTCCAACGGTATCTCTCTCTCTCTCTCTCTCTCTCTCTCTCTCTCTCTCTCTCTCTCTCTCTCTCTCTCTCTCTCTCTCTCTCTCTCTCTCTCTCTCTCTCTCTCTCTCTCTCTCTCTCTCTCTCTCTCTCTCTCTCTCTCTCTCTCTCTCTCTCTCTGATCCCTTCCTTGTACACTCATTTAATCATTTCAGTTCTTCAATGCCTCCATTGGAATTCCTCAGAAATCAGCAGCCACACTGAACAAAGTCTACTTGAACTGGCTAAATGTCAACAAATGTGCTGATTAATCGTACATCTACTCGACATGGATTCAATTTTAGACGTCCATTCCATCCAACCTATCCTCCTACCCATTCATTCTGTTCACATTCAATTGATCTCCCACTTGTAAATTCTAAATTACTCAGTTCATTCCATTCGAAGTCATTACAACCCTCCCCTCTCCCTACCTCATCATGTGCAATTTATTATCCACATTTCATTTTTATCCGTAGATTTCTCATTAGTTCCTCAATTTTCATCCCTTTTTCATTCGCTTTATCAGTTCTTTCCGGTGAAGGGATTTATCGCGAACTTTATTCGAAGATGCTCACTATCCCACTTGTTATTCCTTACAATTACTGATGATTTATGATATCCTAGATACCGTAATCTCGCCCATTATCCTCATAATTGTTACTCGCCTGTTGTTGAAATAAAGCTGTTTGTAATCGAAAAATATTCAATTTGAAGCACCCCGGTAGATATTTTCCGATTCTGTATGTACCTTAAAGTTACCCAACCAGGACGATTTTGACAGTGAATTAAAAGAAGTGAAATAATGGATTGATGTGGTCAGATGAGTGACGATGAAGGAGGAGATTCTCCTATGGATATTCTACTCGTGAAACAGAGAAAGGAAAAGAAAGATTTACAGGGTATGGATTCATTAGATTATAAATCGGTCACCACTATTTTCAATGCAATCTACTCTTTTTAATCTGCTGAAATTCTTAGCCATCTCCTTTCCCTTGAAGTGATTTGTCATTGTGAATTTTCGAGTCCGTAGGGTAATAATAATAAAAATGATAATAATTTCGAAATGCAATTGCAGCGAAGTTCGTGATAATGAAGAAAACTGCGAAGAGTGGAAATAAGAAACAACAGAAAGAAAGTCAAGAAGAAATGGGAAGAATGGAGAAAGAGATGGAAGACAGACATAAGAAGGAACAAGAGGAATGCAAGGTAAGTGAAGGGAAATGTAGATAGAATAGGAGCATTCATTATAGGAATTGAATAAGACTGAGACAGTTCCTGAAGAGAAAAATGAAGAGAAAGTAGAGAAGAAAGATGAAGTAACATTCTACAAGGAGAAGACGACCAAGGGAAAAAATCAGAAGAGACTTGTAAGTCGTATTTAGATTGTTCGTTGAATCAGCCTAATTCTTTTCTTTAAAATAACTTGCGAGATTGTGTATACGCCACTTGATAGGTACTCATTCACTGCTCAATTTATAGGAACGAAAGGCTGAAGAGAGAAAGAAAGCCGCTGAAGCAGCATCGATCGATGAAGAAGCTGCGAAGACGAGTATGAGAACTATCGAGATGAAAGCTGTTATTGAGGTATGGTAGAAAGAATGATTACTGGAGAAATGATATGAAGACAAGGAAGAATGATAAGTACTTAGATGATCACTGGTGGAGAGATGACAAGAGAAGAGTGAGAGAGGTTATAGGGAAGATAGAGAGGTGAGATGAGTCACTCCCTCTCCCTTCGCTTTCGAAAGAGATGGCCACGTATGAAGAGAGTGGAGGGAATTGCGTAGACTGAAATGAGATGGAACAAAAGAGGAGAAGTAGAGAGTTGATAACGATGGTTTCGGAAGTTCAACCTATAGGATGCAATACCTTTAAAATAATATTTGTATTTTTCACCCAATATCTTCAGAAGTTAAACACCGCCAGTTCATGTAGTTACTAGTATATATGTGTGTGTTTTAATTGAATGGTTTAAGGCTCTGATTCCTCGTGGTCTGTCACTGGTTGATATTCCTCCGATGGAGATTGTCTATTCCATGCTATCGCCCATCAATTAACTATTGGTGGAAAGGATGTAAGTACAGCAATGGGGATAGTGACACAAAGATATATTTATATGACGTTGCTTTCTCTTTCCATATAAATAGTCATTAGAAATCGCTCACTGATTTCTCAATGTTTTGTATTCAACCTGTGTATGTGAGCGAAATGATGTGCCAATCTTGTATTTCTTCCCATGGTTAATCGCCGATTCAGTCAAAAGGAGCAGATCTTCGTCGGAAGGCGGCTTCATTCATTCGTGCCCACAAAGATGATTTCCTCCCTTTCTTATCGACAGAGGATGGAGATATACTCGATGAATTCCAATTCGAGGAATATTGTGTGAAGGTTAGTTGAAGAATCTCATACAGTTCAAACCAGATGAGTTCAGTCTTTTGATAACGATGTTTTTAGGTGGAGAAGGAAGCTTGCTCTGGTGGACAATGGGGCGGTGAACCTGAATTGAGAGCACTTGCTGAGGCTCTCGAAAAGAAGATTGAGGTATACGATATCGAATAGGGATAGTGGAATAAATGAAATGCATGACAGGTGATTCAACCAGATGCACGAGTGATCACATTCGGAGATTCATTCAAGGGGCGATCACTCGTTATCACTTATCATAGATATGCTTATGATCTTGGTGAACACTATAATAGTACTGTAGGAGTGACATCGAAGGCATAATGAGAATAGAGATATAGTATCCCCCCCTCATATTTACTTCTCTCCTCACACTCGCCAGTCCATCTATTTAGACTGATATTGAGATAAGTATCCATTTGTCCGTTGATTAAGCTATTGTTGACTTGTTCATAAGTTAATATATATGTAATATTTCTCTATATAAAGGTTTCAATCGTTAACTATAGTAGTCATTGATCCGTTCGTAACGGTGTGTAATATCTTTTCTCCCGTGGTTGGTTTTTCCATTCTAATATGATATTAAGATGAACGTTATCGTTCCCTATGACGACGATTCTCTCATCCTTCGTATGTACAGATTATGCGCTAATGTTTATGAGGAATTTATTGAGGTATGTATATATCTCTACTAACGGGTATGCATTCATCTCTTACAGGTCCTATACACATGGCTGACGAAGAAGGGCCGATTAGAGAGGGCGGTCAGTTTATTATATTCACTACGTCATGCATTATTTTCCCCTATTCCAGCTCGAATCCCAGTGGACATCTCGGTCTGTAAAAATGCTCAACATTGAGAAGGCATTGCGACATCGATCCAGAGGAGTACGGTAAGACAATCGTGAACTGTTATTATCGAATGATCGATATATTATCCAACTATGATATGTCTATTCAGATTCCACCGAGTGGCGCCTCGATTGGATGTTTCTCAAGCAGAAATGATGCTAGAAGAAGCACAGGTGACATTTCATTTCTCGCTCTTTTTTGATTCACCATCGGCCGTGTTTATTCTCTTTTCTCTTTCTCCTTCTCAAATGGGCCATGCCTTCTCGAAAGTTGCCCGCAAACTTAAGGAATTATATATTAAAAGCGTGAGAAGCAAGCGAAATGTGAGTTGTTATCGTGGGGATGAAGATTTGATTTACCTTAAATGTATGATAATAAATGGAGTGATTATAGGTGACAGCAAGTGGATCGAATCGGGAAAGAATGAAGGATCAATTAGAGAGAGCACTACAGAGGATTGAGGCACATGAACATCTCTGTGAGAAGGTTAGAAATACAACTACCTACTATATTTATGCTTTTGAAAACTCAAAGGTTGAATAGATCCATCATGATTTGTTGATATCTGAAAGAATCATTAGATTGTAGATCCCACTGGGATCCCACTGGTCAAATCTGTTAATAAAATGTTTTTAGGTGGAAGATATGCGTACTACAGTCTACGATCCCTCCAATTCATCTCATTCGTCTCTCCTCTCTCAACTGTGGAATCTTCTAAATCCAAATGACCCCATCGATGGAATGAAATCGAAACGATGGCCGGAAATTGGCTTCCAGGTACTTTTTTTTTAATTTAAAAAATATTATCGAGTCTAATCTTGAAAAGACAGTCTTACATAATTAGATTGAATTACAACTCTACAGGGAAATGATCCTTCGACGGATTTTCGTGGAATGGGTATTCTCTCTCTCCATCAACTCATTTATTTCGTCCAGAATGAATCAGAGACATCGAGAGCCGTCCTTAGTCTTTCCCAGTTAGTTTTTCTCTATTGAATTTTTTGAACAGATTTCGATTATTGAATATTACAGTCATCCCACCATTGGATTTCCTTTCGCCGTAGCCGGAATCAATTTCACGTCACTGACGAGAAAATTTCTCAAAGTATGATGAAAGGACCGAAATCGATTGATATCTTCTGGTTCAGGAAGGTTTATTGAAGAGTCATTTCTACAATACTCTTGATCACTGTGAATCGATCGATGACTTCCACCATGCATACGGTATGTGAGGAGAATCGATTGATGGCATCCATCACAAGTATTCAAATGTATTCTTGCAGTGAGGATATTCACGCTGTTCGCAAATTTCTACAAGCGGGAGAATCCTGCATCAGTGGGTTTTATAGAAATTTGAATATATCCTTTTTTCTGAATTTTCTTCTGATATTATAAAATGTATTTGCAGGTTATGGAATTTAACGTGATTCAAATCAAGTTCGAGTCGGCACTTCACAGACAGTTGGAGAGAACTACGGCTAATTTGGACATGATCTCACTCGATGATCTTTGATCTCCTTTCCCCGTTCAGAGCTTGTTTCTGTTTCTATTCATTTGTACACATCGCATTTCATTGTTCTAAATATAGATCACAAAATTTTGCATTGGCACCTTTCTACTCGACATGTTTCTTTTCTTCGAATTGTGATATTAAACCTTTTCTTTACTAATCAACAATTGTTTACTATGGGATACCGGTTATGATGTCTTGCTGATTTAACGAAAGTAAACTTTTCACTCTTGATTGTGAGCTTTGAATCTTCGATGGCAAACAATGTAAGGGATAGAGATTGATAAGCTCAGCAAGAACTAAAGCAAATTTTCTTCATTTCTTGTTTACCATTCTTCTGAATAGATACGATTGCGGTAAATCATGGAGTTTCGGGGACTTATATCCCCGAACTCACTAATGAACAATATCTACAAACCACTTAGACTGAAAGGTCGAAATGGACCGCAACGTCTCGTCAAGGTGCGGCAAGTATCGTAATTTGTTCATGTTTCCTCAGCCGATTCTTAGTACGGTAGCCGGGCCGACAGCCGACTTTTAGTACATCCCTACAATTAGTCGCCAAGACACATTTCGCAATTAAAATTTTTTATTATTGATTTTTTTTGATGCATTTATCAGTGGATTTGTATATTTATTTTGTCTGAATCGGATTCTCCGTTCACCAAAGCACCTTACATCAGCCCGTTATCTTCAATTAATTCACGATCTTTCCATGAAATCGCGAATAATTAAGAAAATGCACAAAGTTACCTCTTCGTCGCGTTTCCAACTTCTCTCGCGCATATTTTATATAAATTTACGAGTAGGAACCGAGGCAAATGAAAACCTTCTCCTAAGTTCCTAAACATCATATGATTTAATTTCAGAAAACCGATATGTTCTATTCAAATCAAACACCCATGGGTGGGCCCATGAATAATCAGGTATGGATTAATATTGGGTTAATTTGCGTTTGATCTGTCTCTTTCAGAAAGGAGTCATCGCTCAATTGAAAGGTGAATATGAAAACAGTGTATCTACTCTCCCATCAGTGGAAAGGCTCTTCTATCTCCTTATCTCATCGTCCAGCCCATGAAATTGGGCAGTTTTGTGTCGTACAATGTTTATCGTAGTCCTGATCAGGTATTAATTGTGATTTATTCATGAGTGATAGATGATTGTTGCAGAAGGAATGGATTGCCGAGGATGTCCACTATATCGGAGAGGTATCCTTATCATAACCATTACTTGTTGATTACTTGCCAAATTCCATTTACGAATATTTTCAATGATCTGTAATTGTGTCAGGAACTGGAGATCGTACCTTATCTGTTGAGAAGGAGTAAGCTGCAATTGAAAATCCATGCGATGGTTAATCGAATGGACATGAAGACCAGTTCGGCCTGGCTATGGAATGATACTATCGGTGAACTATATCTTGTATTTTCAATATAATTTGAGTGTAGGTCGAATCCGTATTCCTCCTCTCTACTTCCTTCGATCTCTCAAACCATTCGATATCGTCGAACTGATTGCCATGTACGAAGGAGAACATGAAGTGAGATGATCGGAAGACCATTATTGTTATTCATTTCTTTCAGGACGTTCCCTGGCAGGCAGTCAATGTCACTCATATTAGAGATGGAAGAGTTCAGATGATCAGAAATGATGTGGCCACGTTGCTGTCTACTTCTGATGGATGGACGGTACTCATTCATCCCTCCCTCTCTCTATTAATTTGTTACTTGTCAGGTTGACAAGGTGGTCATGCACGACAACGACACAAATGGATTCTTCACTTTTGTCAGTCGAATTGATAGAATGAAGAATAAAACGAGTGCATTCGCTGCATGGACTGATTATACGAGAGGAGAGGTGAGATCACGAGTAGAAATGATTCTCCACCTTCTTCTTCTCATTCCAGAGTCCTCCATCGATTGGAACTCCTTGCAGAGTCACTCTGTTCAAACAGGATCGAATCGAGTAGGATCTCCATTAATTATTTTCTATTAATAATCTATCTTTAGTAAAAATATAAAATTGCGTGCTGTTCTGGTCACCCCAACGGGAATTCATTTTCTCAAAGAGAATAATGTTTCTAATCATACTCTTCAACATCTTACTAATTCTTTCTGCAATCGTCACATGCCGCTCATGAGAACTTCTCAAGGTATTTTTTATAGAATATTAAGCTTATAGTCGATATTGCAGTTCATCACATTCCGATGAGCTATGGTTCCAATTCTTTGATGGATCAACGATGAGTGTAAGTTAGTGATAGTAATTATATGATTTAATTCGTTCTCTTAGATGTCAAGCAGTCCGACTCTATCAGAAATTGAACAGATGGTGGATAATTCTCGTATCGATGATTTCCGTCCCAGATCCAATTCTGCTGCATCCACCACGTATTCATCTCTTAATATCCTTTAATATGCTCGTTTCCCTCTCAGTTCGTCCCTCTCATCGTCTCCTCGTTTCGATTACACTTCTCTCTATCCTGATCAATTCAGAGAGTAAGTTATTCATAGATTTCTCTTTGTTATTTGCTCAATGCTCTTTCAGTTGGTATCCTACTGAGGAAGAGAAATCCTTTCTGTAATTATGTACACTAATTGTTTAATGTTATATGTTGTTTAGAAGGTATTCAATGCTGTTAAATTCCCTCCTAACCCCACTCATTTTGATCTGGTAATTAATCGATCTCGGTTTTCGTTAATTCACTTGTTTTCTCCCTTCATTGTTGATGTTGTTTCATGTTGTTGAGGTTTGGAAATAAACCAATTGTTGAAACCGCGTAGATTTTATTGAGTTATCATTTAGATCTCGTTACAAGATACAATTCAATCAGATCCAATAGTAAACTTGATAGCCTCTTCATCTTCTCCTGACTTGGCACTTTCCCCTGAAGTCTCTTCTCCTCCTCTCATAACATGTACTTCTGTATCATCCTCATCTTCTCTTTCACTATCTTCACTACTTGTCACTTGTTCTCCTTTCTTTCTTCTTTGTTCTCTCAATCTTCTTTCCAATGCTTTCGATCTCGCTTCTTCTCTCGCTCTCAATTCAGCTTCTCTCTTCAATCTTCTCACTTTTGAAGTTCTCATATATGCGAATTCTTCTTCTTCAGAGTCACTGAAAGAACGAAAGGAATCTAATAATAAGAGTAGATGACTGACATATCCTGTTCTCCATCTTGAAGAGGTAGAACTTCATCGATATCTAATTGTTCATGAGTCTTCATTATTCTGAGAGTGACATGTGACCGAATGCTTCTGCCTCGTCCATTGGAGATCGACCCCATCTGAAAGAGAGATTCGATGGAAAGAGATAAATGAAATAACTGACCTATCTCTCACTCGATGTTCTACTCTTGCAGTTCTCAATAGGAATCGTACAATTCTATTATGTCCTTCAGCAGCAGCCAAATGAAGTGCCGTTCTTCCATCATAATCACATCCATTCATATCAACTCCCTTTGCATATAATCTAAGATAGACAATGAGTACAGTAGTCTTCATTACACTTACTTCCTCACTCGATCCATATTTGCATTCTTGGAAGAATATAGAAGGAGGATTGTATCTTGTTCTGCTTCACTACTGAAATGAATGAATGAATACGGTAAGAGTACGATATTACCTCTCCAATCTCCTTCTCGGATCGATCTTTCTCGAATCAGTGTGAACGAGGGAATCATAATTATGGAAATTAAATGCTTTGACCATCGACTGAAATTTCGATAGATTCAGTAGATCAAATCAGTTTCACCATGCAGAAAGCAACTCCTCTTGTGGAATTGCCTGTTTTATCGAGAGGAGGAGAGTAGAGACACATTCCCATTACATTGGGTACCACCACAATCATTCCTCCTGATACTCCTGATTTGGCAGGAAGACCAACCTATTGAACGGATTATGATTAATGAGAAAGGGAATAAGATATACCTGGAAGGCAAATTTGCCAGATAGATCATACATTCCACAAGAATACATTAGAGAGAGAACATCTCTACAGGCTTGAGCTGAGATTGCTCTCTTCTGAGATAGAGGATTAATGCCTAGAAGAGAGTGAGAGATAGAGAAGGATAAATGAGAGTGATCAGACCCCCATTGGCAAGAGTAGCTGCCATCACAGATAAAGTCTCACAACAACATTCAAGAGAACACAATTGGAAATATAGATCGAGTTCCTCTCTGAGAGATGCGATTCCGGAGGGAAACAATCGTATTCCTAGAATAATTATTGATTTGGAAATAAAAACCGAAGGTATACCTTCATGTAGTGAGAAATAGCATAGTTTCTATCAGCAGTATCTCGTTCAGAGAGAAATCTGAGAGAAAAATAGTGAAGAGACATTGGATAATTTCTCACGTGGCATTATTGAATCCAATATGAAGTCCTCCTGATAGTTTTCTATATTCTGAGATTATGAAATCAAATCGATCAGAAAGAGGTCGACCAAGTCGAATAAGGGAAGATGTTACTATCGCACCAGAATTAATCATTGGATTGTGAGGTTTTCCTGAGAAAGAAGAACTTGTCTACTGATTACTCGTATTGTCTCACCTTGTGCATCAAGACAGATCTCATTGAATAATCTTCCACTCGGTTCATGTCCCACATATCCATGAAGAGTTTCCACTCCAATATCTGTGGCCACAATGGCATATGTAAACGTCTGAAGAGTCGTCTCTAGGTACTTATTCATTTCATCTCTCTTACCTTGGACAGACTTTGAATGCAGAAATCAGCCTTGGAATCTCCATAATGATATCGTTGTCCATCGACTGAACAGATGGACATTCCCTGAAGGTTGAGTGGAGATAGGAAAGGGAAGGGGAAGCTACATACCCATAGATTGGGATCGGCTCGTGCCAACTGTGGAATGTATGTGGCCACTTTTCCATCTGTAATCCCTCGACACTTAAATAAGTGAGATGGAATCAGTTGATTATAAACTAGAAACCTCTTCGAATAACTCGGTCATTTTAACAGTAAATCGTTGCCATTCGGGAACGATGAGATTACCACGAAGAATTTCGAGAACGAGAGGAAGACAAGGACGAATACAACTGATGAGATGAAGAATAATGAGAAAAGTTGATTAGAGATGAACCAACTGTTTGAATGTCTTCCTGTCCATTATTATCCCTTCCTTCAATTCCCATGTTGAATTCGAGAGAATATCTTCACCGTAAAACTGTTCATGTCTGTCAATCGATGAGATGTACTATGGTAAACATGTAATTTATAACGTACGACGATATTCTATCCATCATGGGTTTCAATCGAGGATCTGAGATACTGATTCCATATTGTCGAATGAGCTGGAAATGTTAATCGATAGTTCTTTCTCTATCTCTTTTCTTTCTCTCTTTCCCCACCTTCAACAGCGCAGTGATACTTGCTTTGTCTTTCGAATGACGAAGAAGATCAAAGATCATATCTGATGGGAATTTACCCGTTTTCTCGTCCACTTCCTCCAATGCATCTGAAAGATAATCAACTATCGACCTAAGTGGAAAATAATTGAGAACCTTCCTCTTTTCGAAATATATTTGCCTTTACGAGATCCTCGAAAGAATAAAAATTCCGAATATCTTTTCGAATCATAAAATAAAGGAGGGAAGATCTCACTTGCGAATGTCTCTTGAATGAATTTGGCAGATGATGGGTTTCGAGAGATGCAAGGGGAGGAACCGAAAAGAGAAATAGAGAAGAGATAAATACATTGTCAATCATCTATCTTACTTAGTGAAACCGTTTCTGCATCCATTATCGCACTCTTCTTGAAAACTACTGAAGAAATATGTTGAATAGCTGTATAGATAGATCATGAGAGATAGTCTATCGAAGGATAACAATAAGCCACGATAATCACAGAATAGAATTACAGTCAATCGAAAAATAAACTATAGAGAACAAATGAATCGTTGTAGATACAACTTCTCAAAAAAAGTAAGATCGTTTAATGAATGAAGTAAGAAGGAGGAAGGGTATTCCCCGAGTATTCCCTCAACCATTTCGAACTCGATCTACCATTTTATCGCCTTTCCCTCTCTCCTTTCATCTTCCTTCCCTTCTCCTCTGGTCACATTCTTCGATCAAATGACGAAGTTATTTGTTATCAATAAAAAGAACGATGAAATGGTGCACTCCATTCCCCATCTCTCTTTATTAACACCTCCCGTTTACTCAATTTGTACTTATCTTCCAAATTTGATAGTTGTGTTTACACAATCCGGTTTATTCTGTTGATCATTGAAACATGTGAGATGAAAGCGATAAGCTGAGTGTGTAATGAGTCTGCCAAGGGTATGACTACATGAGACTATCAACCAATTCCATCATCTTATCTCGTGGCTTGTTATCCCCATCTCTTCTCAATGAAGAATTGTCGTATAAGAGAAGAATTAAATATAGACTAAATATCCCTCTCAGACTCCGTGTAGAGAAACAGATGAGTTCGTGTATACAAATAATTTATTTCGTATAAGCTTATTTATTTACAATCTGAGCATGGCACACTTTTGATATGAGGAATGTATCACCTAACAGGAATGGGCAAATTATCTTGCATACTTTTCTACTCTGAATCAGTAAAGGATCCAACAGATTCATCGGATGAATCTTCTTCATTTCTTTCTACTGGAGCATCCGAAGGAGCATTTGGATTACTGAAACGAAAAAGTTATTAGTTTTCAAAGATAGTAGTAACAAACTCTAAAATGGAAGGATCGACTCCCTCACTCTTCATCTTCAATCGAACGGCTTCTTCTTGAATACCCTACAATTATCATTGTTTTTTTCTATCTCATCAAAGATTTTTGTCATAATTAATTTTGATCATTGTTTTTATAATATTCTCACCATTTTGACCATTTTGAAATATTTTGAATATCTTGGATCATCTTTCACAGGACGTCGATTTTCATCAACTTTCACTTCTTCTCCTTCTACGTTGACTTTATTCTCTTCTTCCTCAAATTAATCAATAACCATAACTACAGTACTCACTCACCTTCTCCTCCTTTATTTTTTCTTCACTCTTTTCCTCTTCAATAATCTTTTCCACATTTTTCTTCTCTTCTACTACAGCAATCACGATCTTCTTCTCTTCTTCACCATCTATCGATATTCCTTGTAACTGCAAAATAGATTCTTCAATAAATTCTCGCTGATTACTGGATGATCATCGCTCACTTTTGTCTCAATAAGTCTCAATTTAACTTCAGCTTTATCTAATCTTTTCTCAGCATTCATTAATCCTTCTTCTCCTTTCTTGGCAACTTCTCCTAACCATTCACTCATTCTCATAATCATTCCATTCACAATGGCCATCAAACGACGTCGATCGAGTGCTCGCATCTTAATCAACCAATCTACCTCTTATTTCCTTCCCATCTACTTTCAAACCCTTCCATGCCCTTCATCACTCATACCTCTTCAAGACTGACATCCGGACGAATAAATGATAGATCTGGCTCAGCCATTTATTCCTTCTGAACCATTTTTTCTTCTGCGTTTCCTTTTCATTTAATCAAATAATTTGTGTGTCTCTAAACACTTGTGTCGAATGTGAAAGATTGAACAATGTAGCGTAAAACAATTTATTGTACGGAACAGGTAACCCTTTTAGTGTGAGAGTAAAGAATGAGGAGCAATAATTAATTGGAATGTACAATTGAGATCTATCGTTTGGATACTGAAGGAGGTTTATCAATAACTCGAACTTCTTCTATAGGAGGAAGTCTACGAGGGGAATCTCTCTTACGAGAAGGAGTAGAAGATGATGAAGAAGAAGGGAATGGAGAAGGAGAGGAGGTAGATGGAGATGAATCAATGGAAGGAGGAGGAAGAGGAGGAGTTATTCTTAATGGAGGAAGGATGATATCTGATGGAAGAAGAAGAGTAAGATCTTCCAGAGAAGCAGTAAGAGCACCGAATGAATCCTTAAAAGAGAATGGTAAGAGTAAACTTCAAATAAAAGGGCGTCATACTAAATACTAAATAATAAAACTGACATTCATCTTCATCAATTCGTTATTCATGAGTTCAACTCTTTCGAGTGCTTCACACAATCTATCCAATCTTCTCTTTCTTTCTGTTATCTCTGCTGTCATTTCTACCAATCGATTATCCATCTGAAATGTAATGTTGTAGGTAAGATAGAATTATCACATACCGTTTTCATCGCTCCACTCAACTGGCTCTGCTTCATATTCACTGCCTTTGCACAAAGAGCGAAATGATTAGACAGACGCAGCGACAACTCAATTGATATCAGTTATTAAATGACTAAGAATGAATGGATGACTCACTTGTAGGAATGGACGAGGAGAAATATCTCGATGTTCACATATATCTCTCCTTCCAATGGCAGAACGAAGAATAGGAAGAAATCGAGGCATCTCCTATAGCAATTCACTTTATCCCCTCTCTAATCATTCAATATCTCACCTTAATTCTCTTCATATCAGGATCATCATTGGGATCTTGTACCTTGATCACCGTTCCATCTCTCACAACTACAATTCCCTTCTTTCCTCCCATTCCATTCCCTCCTCGAGACGATTCGTTTCCCATTGATAAACACACTCCTACAATTCAACTATTACTTCATTCGTTAATCAAAAATCTAATACCTCTTTACTGTCTTCTGGAAGGGATTTGACTGGCGGGTCTCAGCTCAATTCGATTGATTCCAGCGTCCAACCACCTGATAATCAGATATGAGTATCTATCCCCATTTCATCCTCCTCGTACCTTCTCTCAATATCGGCGACACTTTCGTTTCTCGTAGTAGGAATGGCTTCTGCTTCGGGATCAGGAAGATGTTCACGAGGGATCACAACGTTCTCCTAATAACATATTTCATTCAATTATAGGTTAAGAAGGAGATGCGTCCGTTCATTCTTCAGAAAAAGACCGCAACCAATATTCCCTGTTATATAAAAGAGCTTACGTTAGGTAGTCGATGGAACTTCCACTCTTTATCAATGATGAATGCTCTCGAGTCAATCTTCGCTAGTGACGGCACTCCTGACATCTCATCGATACTCTGAAATTAGCTTTATTACTTACTCCTCACACAAATTACAACGTATAAAAATCGAGCGACGCGTATCGAAGAAATTATGTTCATAAAAAGATGAAGAATAGAGGATGAATGGCATCGGAATAAAAGAGGAAAGGCACGCGGAAAGGACGGGAATAACTTTGGATTGAAAAGAGAGAGAGAGAAGACTTGAGGATGAATGGTACAATCTCGAGAATTGGTAAGATATGGACAATTGGAAAGAGAGGAAGGGAAGGGATTGAATGGATATGATGCAATCAACTAGTCGATAATCCATTCCATTCACATCTTGCTATCGAATCTCTGTACAAGGAAGTTATTGCCTGCATCCTGAAATCAATTCTTCCCTCTTTTCTCCATTCATTCTTCTACTAACCTTCTTGTATCCAAACTGTTCGTAGAATGGAATCAATTTGTCCTTGCACTCCAGAGATACTTTGTACACATCCTTCTGAAACCAATGCCTTCTACTTCCATCTCCCTCTCCCTTCTAAATACCTTCTTTGCCAGTCTAACGAGTACATCATTGAGTAGAACTCCCAACTTCTTTCCTCTCATACTTTCATCCACAACCACATCTTCAACTCTTCCTCTTGAACCAGCAGAATGAATGAACTTCCATTCCAACACAAGAGTGGCTGCTCCCACCACTCGAGTAGTACTGTAATGTACTCTCTCCTTCTCTCTCCTCCATTCCTTTCACTCACTCTAGATCTTCGACCACACACACATAATAAGTGGAAGGGGTTGTCCTTTGCATTGATCTGAATCTCCAATCCCATGCTGATCGATCCATTTCTCCCACTGAAGTCAATTGAGACAGTACCGAAAGGAATCTGTAATCAATTATTCATCAATCGATAATCCATCAATCCCTACCGTACCCCTTATCGTAGTCGTCAATATGAAGAGGACGAACTCTCAATCCATTCGGGACACGACCAACAATCTCATCACTCAATTCCGATGGATCGAAGAGGAAGGACGAACCTACACAGACAATCATTCTTTCCATCAACAGTGAATGAATAATCAACCTTTAGTGGTGGGAGAGACGGGTGCGCATTCCTCCTCTGATCTCATATCGGATCCATATCCATTGGGAGAAGTTGTGAATACTGGAGGCATCTACAATTGATGTTAATCGCGTTACCTAGATGATAAACCAAATAATCCGAACATGAAACGAGAATTTGAAGATGAACGATGACGAAAAGAACTCTTCAGATTTGCAGACATCCATTTTTAACAATTCTTTGAAATACTGAGACCTCGATGAGAAACGAGTAAAGACAATCGGACACATGATCATGTATAGTAAGAGCTTTAGCCCGATCAGACAATAATTTTACATTCGTTCACATAGAAACGTCATTGCAACCATAACAAAGTGTGAATAACAAGTATTAAAGTATTTGTGAGCACCTCAAGGGTCATTAAAGCGATTCATACAATTATTATGACTCTTTGAGCTATAGATTATTATGAAACAGAAGAAGAATTCGGCAAGCAGAAAGACACAATCAATAATTAATAAAAAAAATGTTTGTACAAAATGAGGTCGTCAGTAGATACTTTCTATTTAGAAGGGAAGGGGTAAAGGGAATGGGTGAGCGGAGGGTAGATCAATTTAGAGATGGGCAAGAGAGAATCCTATCAATCGGAATGGATCGGAGTTCGAATGAGGTGGGAAGGTGCACTAAAAAGGAAGAGGCGTTACTAAATAACAGAAACGGCTTCTAGAGTCTCAGGGGTTACGGTAGATTTAATAAGTGCAGATATTGGACGAGGAGCCTTTGAGAGCATAGGAGCCATCTTACGAGTAAATTCAGTGTAGTTACGATTTAATTCATTCTGAAAGAGTGAATGATTGATAGAAATAAGAGAATCTCCTCCTCCTTCGTACCTGATAAGCCAATTGATCTGCGTGAATTAGTTGTTTATTGAGGGAAAGAGCATCCGCACACTGAAAAAGGGAGAGGGAATTGAAGTTGAATAAACTGATCAAACCTTCTTGGAGAAATTTCTAAATGCGAGTCTCAATTTGTTCTGTAGATTATCCATAGATTGACCATCAGTGACATTGGACAGGAAGACATTGGCTACCTGATGATGAATATCCTCCCTCTCTTCCTTCCCCCTTCCTCTCCCCCCTCCTTCCCTCTCTCTCACCTCGACAGGTCCTTGATTGACAGTAGTCCCAATACATCCTTGTAATACCATCTGTAACATCTTCGCATCAGGAGGACATTGGGCTATAGCTGCTCCCAATTCTCTCGTTTTCTTCTCAACATCTTCAATGGCAACTTCGATAGGAGAGAGAACTCTTTGTTCTCTCTCAATTACTCGAATACGAGTCTTCACGTATGGGAAACTGAAAGAAGAAAGGTTGGAATAGAGGAATATCTCTTTTGTTTGAGATACCGTACCTATTATGGACAGTAAGAATAGTTCTTCTCTTGTATTGATCTTTCAATTCTCCATGTGCTCTTCCATCTCGAGTGAATGGAGTCGCATATGCAAATCTACGAAGGAGAGGATAGTCTATTCTCTTATTACTTTCTCTTACCTCGATAAATTATGATTTCTCTCGAAATAGGTTGTTCTCTCTCTTCTCTCCCATTCCTCTAGATATGGTTCGACATACGTAAGTTGAAGATATGCACGAGAAGGATCGAGAGTATCACGAGACACCTACACATTCATTCAATTCACAAGAAATATCATTACTCCTCTAACTCACATTATTACTATCTTTGATAACATGGAATACTCCGAGGGGGAATCTCTCACTGTAGTATTTCTCAAAGTCATATGCGAAATCCGATAGTTTCATGTAGGGAGCAGACTGAAGAGAGAGGACGATTTGATAAGATAAAAGAGAAGAAAGAAGGAAGGGGAAGAATGTTCTCACTTTATACACATATTCTTCTCCATCGATATCACCGAATTTCGACCCAAAGAATGCTACACGGAAATACGTCCCAAAACATCTCTTGTCGGAACTGGAAGAGAGAGAGAGAGAGGAGAGAGAGGGAGAGAGAGAGAGAGAGAGAGAGAGAGAGAGAGAGATCAAAGATCAAATTATACGAGACTAACCTCCTAAGAGGACTCAACCATGCATCTGTAGTGTGTTCCTTCACTTTGATTTGTCCTTTTATCTTAACGAGTGATTCTCCCAATCGACGATGAAGATGAGAAAGATGACGATAATCACGAGAATAGAGAGAATTGGAGATAGAATCTGAAGAAAGAGAGGGATAAAGAGAGAAGAGGAGAGGAACGACTACCTCAAATATATGTGGCATCATTTCATATTGATGGGCTTTCTCAAGTAGATTAAACGCCTTGACGCACTGAAGATAAATTAATCATTAATATTGATTCTCTGATTCCATACCAAATCAATGAGTCCTTCTTCTTTGAAATGTTTACTCTCACATATTCCATCTGTATCGGGAGAGATGACATCATCAGATACAGCTGATTCTTCGAGGACATTATCAGATAGAGAAGAGAAGGAATTTGCACCCGATGGAAGATGAGATGTACATGGACGCATTGCAAGATATCTAGAATGGATAAGGGACGAATTGAGGAGGAAGGGGGGGGAGTATTCAAAGGTACTCACTCTGCAACGAGGGCAGCTGAATGAATTACACATTGTGCTGCCTCTGCGAAACATCCTTTCTTCTCTGCACGAGTTGACATATCAAGAAGCCATCGAACACTCAATAAGAACGATATAGCCATTCGAAGAACAGTTCATCTCCCTTATTGTCGTGAAACGTCAAATCGATAACATACCGTAGATCGGGATTGTTCTGGTATCCCTTGGCGATTCGATAGATGAGATCCATACTCATTTCAAAATCATCACGGAATTCTTTGATTCGAACAGTATCCGACAGGATCATGTGCATGTTGAAAACCAGATCTTTCACCTGAAAAAAACATACAAGTCATTTGATAAAGGCAAAAATGTGCCATCATAAAGGTGAGTGTCATCATGTCTACTCAAGAGTAGCAAATAATATCAAGAAATCATTTGGCAGGCGCTAGAGTGAGAAAGAATTGAAGCACCAGAAGAAATAGACCAGCAAGAGAACAGCGAGCGTCGGCGGGGATCGAACCCGCGGCGAGCGGGCGCTAGCTCTAGACGCTTGTCGTTACACCAAGGTCGACTACCGAGGGCGGAACAAAATGTGGCTAGAGACTCTCTCGCTCTCGTTTTCTACTGGTGCGTATACATATTTTTTTGCTCTTTATTACCTGTTCACAGAAGCTTTGGAGGGAAGTTTCTTGAGCTGCCGATGATTCATTATGAGCATATGAGAGAAGAGTACGGAAACTTCTTCTGAGGAAATCCTCATTGATCCAGGAACCACTTTGAGTGCCTGGAAGGAGCGAATACTCATCACTCCCTTAGATAACTGACCATTGGATACAAGTGTAGAAAGAGACATAGTGAAATGCATCTTGACTCTTGCTAGACTCGTCGTACTCTCATAACTCTCCCTCATCAAAAGATAAGCTGATGCTGCTGCCTGAAGATATCTCTTTCCCTTCCCTTCCCCTCTCTCTCGCTCTCTCTCTCTCTCTCTCTCACTCACATGACTTCTCACAATGGGCATTCTGGATGCACAATGTCTCAGTAGTTGGAGACATAATTCTCCACATTGTTCACTCTCCGTTTCGAATACAACATCAGGATATTTGACAACGAAGGAACGTTGAGTAGCGAAGACTGATTGAAGAACTGAGAGAGATTGACGACATGATAACATATGCATCTGAAGAATAAACAAGAAATTAAGAAGAAGGGAGAAGAGGAAGGGACTCACGATTAGTTTAAAGAGTAGAGGAAGAATAGGAAGAAGATGATCACAACCCGCTGATGAAACAACCTGAAGAGAATGGATGAATAGAGACTCAGTCCTTTCCTTCTCTTCTCTCTCATCTTTCCTTACCTGACACGTACTCTCAATTGTATCGAGTACAGTAAGAGAAGCCTCAGCACATACAAGCGATTCGAGATGATCAATTGATTCCATTCTTGTATCTCTCCATTTAACCCCTCCTTCTCTTCTTCCTACTCGAATAGTCTCATCCATATCAACTGCTTCAGTTATTCCCTCTAGTCCATCATCCTTAATTCATCTCTCCTTTCCCTTATTTCTCTTCTCATCTCTTACTTGAATAGCCTTATATTCGAAAGAGGAGACAACAAGAGTGAGAACATCAAGAAGGGCGATTAATCGATGAGGAGATAGATCTCTTAACCATCCACGAAGGGTTGATCTATCCAGAGAACGAAGAACCCAACATACACTCATTAATAACTGAAGGGATGGAATATGATGAGAGAGAGAGAGGGAGAGAGAGGGGATACCTGTCTAGTCTGTTCATGATTAAGAGGAGGTCGAAGAGGAGGAAGAGGAGAAATAAGAGAAGGAGAAGGAGCTATCATATCATCTCCTCCCATTCCAGCTATTGCCAATGCTACTTGAGGATCAACTCCCATCGAACTAAAATGAAGCCATCAATCAATTCCAATCTCATTATTCAGGATATGGAACCTTTCATCCATCTTTCTTTTATTCTCATTCAATCTGGATGATGAGAGTGAATTCGTTTTCTTCTCATTGGATAGTAATAAATGAACGTTGTCAATGACTATTCCCAGAAGAGGAGTGTATAGGGAACACACCTATAATGGATCCCATAGATATTCTCTCCTTCTCAATTCCTTACTCTATTCTTCATTTGTGCATCTCCAATCCTTGGATCAGTTTCGTGTGCAGCGAGAAGAGAAGTTATAAGAGAGAGAATACTCGATCGAATTTGATCGGATGAAGATGAATCGAGGATGGAAGAGAGATCAGAGAGAATTAGACCAAGTAAGAAATGACGAGATCTAAATAGATTATGTATTCTATTCCTTCCTCCTCTCTCTCTCTTCATACCTATATTCACTAGTGAGATCACTCATAATAGATCCTCCACTTGATCCTTTACTCGATAGAGATGATCCACCTGGACTTGATGGAGGTTGAAGAGATGATGATGATGCAATATGTTGAGGTGATGAGACAAAGGAATTCACTGATGAAGGATTGAATGAATAGGGTGAGGAGAGAGAGATAAATTACTCATACTCGAAGTAGAAGGAAGTCCATTATGAATATTGGGAAGATTGAGAAGAATAAAGTGTTCATGGGATGAGATTATACGAAGGAACTTCAATTTGAGAAGAGTTGGCTCAGTCGCTTTTGTTGTTGAACTGAACAAAAGAATGTAGTGCAATGAAGATATATCATGTGGTAGAACTGGTTAAGTTTTGTTGAAGAGTCGGTACAGCAAAATATGAGAATGATATCAACTTACTTGATCTCTCTGATTAATTCTCGATTGAAATGGGCGATTAATTTGAATACGAATGATCGATCCATTAGAGAAAGTGAATCACGAAGGAAAAATGCCCATGATGATGTCAGAGTTGTGGATAGAGTCTGTTTCACTGTACACTGACTCTTACAATCATTTATCACCTTAAGAGAGAGAGATAGAGGGATATAATATAGATGTACTTTAGGGTTGGCAGAATGAATCCCTCTTCACCGCTCTACGCGCGCTGAGAGGGAGTGGAATGAATCCGAAAATGAGAGGAGGGGAAAATGAAGGATTCAAATGAATCCCAGCTAGGATTCATTTGAATCCCCGTTTTCTCGATCGTCGAATCATGACATAAAATATCGAAAAATTGCATGGTTCTTCAATATATTTGTATGGTGAGGTGGTTGTAATTGAGAGTGATTTTTGGCTGAGTTTTGACTCCATGTGCAATGAACGAGCTGCTCTTCTTATAGACTGTAGCGATAGTAAAAATCGAAAACTTTCAAAAGAATCCTTGGCAATTGCTCACTAGCATTCACTAGAACTGCCATTTCTTCGTTTTTGCCTTCTAAACAAGTTTTTTAATGGTGCAATGGAAGGCCAGAGTGAGAAGATTGTGCACAATATTGAAATTTGTCCTTTAAAATTAACATATTCGGATTCGCAAGCCTCGAAAACCTAAAGACACCAGAAATTTCACGAAAAACGGCGATTTTGAAGCTGTTTTTATAACGGGGATTCAAATGAATCCCGGATTCAATTGAATCCCTCTCTTTGAATCCCACAACCGCGCGATTCGGCGAGGAATGATTCGGGATTCGCTCGAAGATTCATTCTGCCAACCCTAATGTACTTCCTATTTGGACTGACTTCATTAGTGATCATTTCACTGAGAGACGCGAGTGATCGACATAATCGATCAGAGAATCTTGATTTACGAGGAAGAAAGAGACGACCAGTCATTGAGAGAAATTCAGCCATTGATTTAGACTGATGAAGAGATATGATTAATTATGTTCAATGTGAATAGTGTCTCCTTACGATAAGTTCAAGGAAGAAGAATGAGTTATTGAAAGCTCTATCCTTCGTACTTCCACTTGATCCAACCCATAGATCAGCCAATTCTTCATGAACCAACTGAAGAATCAAAGAATCATTTACCATCTTTTAATTCCTTTCAATCTTAATCTCACCTTATTCGTATTGTGTACTACAATCTCAACAGGATTCGCTTTTACATTCCTCGATCTCTCCATATCCTCTGAAACAAAGATATTATTCATGACTCTTCCATCCTCTAATTCTCACCAATAATATGGAATATTTTCTCTGAATCAGGAGAAGCCAATTCATTCGATTCCTTTGCCATTTCTCTACACTCAGCTGACCATGGACGAGATTCTACAAGAATTCATTCATCTTCAATCACATCCATCGCATTTCCAGAGGAATTACTATCCAATCTCTTTAATCGTATCTCATAAGTTTTAATCATCGCTCACCCTTTGCTCCAATCTTGAAATAATGAATATAAGTGGGAAGAAGTACTCCTCTTCCATGTTGATCACTACTCGGGGAATCAACTAATTGAGTGCAGATCTTAGCCAATTGACCGAGAGTGGAGAAACACGTCGATGACGTCATCTCTAGAAGAAAATCAATAAAAAAAAAATAAAAATAAAATTAAATAAAATCAATAACTATCTCCATCCTACCGTATCCAAAGGGGATACTCACTTGAATATGGTGGATTGGCTACAAGAGTGAGAAGGGCGTCCATTATCTGATAGAGGAAGGCAATCATTGGTTCCGGACGAGCCTGCAATTAGAGAGTAGAAAATAAAGATTGATCGCATGAAAGATAGTTGGACTGTTTGGATATACATACCTTGAGTATTCCCTGAATTGAAGTGACGAGTTCACTTTCATTCACTGGTTTACAAGAGGAAAGAGAAGAGAAGGAAGAGAGAAATCTCTCTAGATGTTCATCCTACAAAGGAGGAATAATCAGTATCATCTACAGTATCTTTCTCATTAACCTGAGGATGAACAGTAGTCATTGATACACATCCAATAGAGAAAGCTCCTTTTTGTCCATCTAACCACTTCATATTAGGAAGTTGACGTCCATCGGGAGGAAGATATCCATATGACTACAATTACAATGATAGAAGGGAATGATGGAATGATCATACCTGAGGAAGTTTCTCCAGTGCAATTGGAAGTGAGAATTCTCCATTGGCAAGTCTCTTATTAGGAAGAAGAGGCAACCACTACAATTACAATCATTGATTTCATTGTCATAAGGAATAAAGATAGATTCATACCGAGTATCCCAATGGGAATTCAACGGGATCATCCTTATTACTCGTCTTGCATGATACATGATAGAATGTGAAGAGGAAATGATGACCATCATCCAAAATGGGAGGAATCGATACTTTGATCTCATCCCATAATTGAGGAGTTCTGAATGGAAATTGATTACGGTATCCATCTACTATTGATAATAATCTCACTTGCTATGATAGAGTACAGTAGTCCGTGCGAAAGTGGCAGTTGGTCTCTTAGTAAATCTATCGAAGAAAACCATTTGGGGTTCCTCTCGAGAGTTCATCAATTCAATCTGAGATATGCAAATCATTTTTATTTTCTCTCCATCTCCTTCTACCTTAACACAAATATTCCTCGCAGTTCCTGATCTACCCGACATATTCACCCATCGAGGATAGAGAAGCATCGTGTTACTGTTAACAGATTATACTCATTCATTGAATCAATAATCACTCAATCAATCAATCAATCAATCAATCAATCACTCAATAATGATCTTCAGATGACAATAATAGTTGATTCTATATGATGATTGATATAAAACTAACCGATATACGAGATTGACATTATATTGTCCAGAATGAGGTAATTGATCGACTTCTTGAGTGAGTGTCATCTCTTGAGTGGAACTATTCATAGTCGTATCATTCACACTTCCAACCATTCTTCCTTCTCCTGTTATTCGACCATCTACTTCATCTCCGTTATCACCCCTGTAATACATAATACAATTTATACCATACCAATGTTTTTTTTACAAATTCTCTATATTCCACTCACCATATCTTAAGTGATATCTCAACAGGGAAATTCTTCTTATTCTTGCCCCCATTTCTCCTCTGATCAATTGCAATCTTCACTAATTCCTCATCCGAGACCTTGTCACTTTCCTAAGAAAAATAACCTCATCTTTAACTTCATGTGCTCGAATGGATAGAGACTGTAAATGACTGACCACTTTAATGAAGTTATTAAGAGTAAGATTAATTGGTTGTAATGAAGGGAGAGAGTGATGAGGAGGACCACGAAGAAGTAGCTAAGATTAGAGATTATGAAAGAGATAGATTGAATGAGATACCATCTCGGGACTTTCATCCATACTCGATTGAGTATTCTTCCTTCTCGCAAGAGGAGTTCGCATCTTATTCAATACTGTTGAAGCACTCGTTCCACTACCAATTCTATCAATTTATTATTGATTAATGAATATTTATAAAGAATATAACCTCTTGAATGTGCTGGTAGTGGATACGGATACTCTATCAGCAGATACAATAGAGGAGGAATCATCTCCCGCCAGGGGGCTGATCCATCTAAATACAGTCATCTTATACATTGAATAGTTTATTGATTTACCCTGTGATAGAGTTGATACCATCATACTCGTTCCTTCTCCATTCTCTCCTCCATTCAGAATAAATCGAGACAGATCAATAAACATCACAGCCAATACCATACGGTAGTCACCTACAATCAATTCCTTCTCTCTACCGTACTCTTCCTTTCTACTCACTCAATCGATTAGTGAATTGAGCAGCGACTTCTTTCACTTTCTCTCGATATCTTTCATCCTTACAGAATGCAACGTAGTTATCGTATGCTTCACTTGGATCACATCCGAATAGAATCTTCTCTAACTGAAATTATCACCATCATCATACTGTTAAAAATTACAATGTTCTTGAAGACAAGATTAATTCATCCGATTCCTCTATCCATGAATCACCCAGTATAGAATAAGAGTAAACTCTTTGTTTTCAATCCCTCTCATCTATCCCCCCCCCTCCTTTCGTACCTTGACCATAATAACAACATCGGATAGAGGTGAAGAGAGGCGAATGCTGCTTGTTGACATTGAGAGATCGCATCTGACAACATCTGAGAAGAAGGGAAAATATTCAATAATCAATTGAATATCCACTCACATCTTCCCCTCTGAATTGTACAGGATTGAGATCGAAATGGAAACTCTCTGATATTCTCTTCTTCTGTCGAATATCGAATAAAGTGAGTGATCCATAGATGGGTTCAGACTGCATTTCCATTCGAAGCTACAATCTCATCTATCTTCCATCTTCCCTTCACTCTTCATACCTTTATCACTTTCACAAATAATCTGAATCCGCTTCTATCCTCAGGGAAAGGAGGTTGTACTCGCACTTCCACCAATTCACTCTGAAATCATTTACATATTGTTTACTCTTACACCTTTTTTTCTGATTCAGAGACCCCATTACATATCTCCAACGCAGTACTCATAATTCGACTCCCCTCCACTTTTCTCTTCTCCATCCCTTCTATTTCTAACCTCGTCCTTGGGGAAAAGTAATCCGACTGTGACTGGATGTCTCGATGCGTTCCTCTTCAATTCATTTTCTTCGTCCATTTGAGAGATCGAAATACGATCAACGATGCCAGAAAGAGCCTGCAGACACATTGATAGAAAGACTATTTATGGAAGAAGAAAAGGGAGAACAAGGAATGAGATAGATCATACATCATCGGGAGTACTATCGTGAAGTCGTCCATTATTAGCCTCTGAAGATCCTGCCGTTCCCGTTGAATTACATGAAGTATACGATGTTCTCTTTGATCCCTTAACACAAATAATTTACGAAAATGAGAGAAGACTGAAATGGACCACTCACAGATTCCTTATCAACAAGACTTGCACTTCTAGTTACTCGATGGAAACTTTCTCGATCTCCTTCGTAAACATGGGGAGAGATTACCGTATCCCGTTCTCTATAACAACTACCGTAATCGATCAACCGAATATCGTCATACCTGAGTAACTTTTGTAATGCATCGCCAGAACATAGATGGCCTAATTTCCGATGGATGAGAGAAAGTGGATCATTGAGAGTGGTGAGAACTGAGTGAGCTTCTGCCTCTACAGGAACACTGAAAATATCAATTACATCTTTCAAATGATCGATCGACGATACGTCTTAATATCAACTGGAGGATCGGCAGTTCCCCATTCTCTTTCTACTTGTCGAACTTCGACGTCATCTGCGGGAAACTCGGATAATCTGTAATAATGAGTGTATATTGATAACAGATAGATGAATCTCACGCTCTCGGAGTGGAAAGTGAAGTTGTCGAGGATGAAATATCATAGACGGCTGAAGTTTTCCTTTGAGAGAGAATCTCCTCCACATCAACACAATCGACGACATCGGATAAGTTCAACTACAATGGAATGAATCAGTCAACCTTCTCTAATGTCAACCCCTCACCTGAACAGTATTGGATCCATCAGTTTCGGCATTATTTTGATAGGGAAGAACAATTCCTCCCGATCGAATATGCATTCTCATATCCGCGGCAGTTGCTCTCAAAATGGATCGATCTCTAGAGGGGAGAAAAGGGGGATTCGTTTGACTCACCTGCTCTTCTTGCTCACAAAAGCACGTTGTCCTCCCAATTGAGACGACGCCATCTCCTTCTTCTTCTTCTTTATCCTGATCTATACTACATCCAATGACCCTGCAAAGACTCACAATGAGTACTACAATCGAAAGAAAGATCTGACCTTCGCTACTCATAAAACGAAAAGGGGGATTTATAGCTCTCATTGAGTAAGGGTGAAACGATAACTCGCGACAGACAAGAAGAGAGTGCAAAGAGTACAATAAGGAAGAAAGATTGACGGAATAATCAAAAGTAAGCCATAAAAATCGATAATTAAGAAGACTTTGGAACAACTGGACGGCTTCATCTTATTCACTACGGTACTTTGGAGGTGGAGTATGTCGTTATGTCAAACTCTTGTTTCAATTTTCTAATTATTTTTTTTAATTTTGAAATATTATTTTTGTTTTTATTCATATAAATATCACGGAATATTATGGAGATCAAATGACAGCATCTATTCCAGTTAAAATGACGCAGCTTCCTGAAAGATCGAAAAACGTTCTGAAGATCATCACTGATACCGTAACCTTTCAGATCAATCACTGACGTTCGGATCCTTCTCTCTATATATCTACTATCAGAACAACTTTATTGTTGCTTCTCATCTTCTTGTGTGCCTAGTTCATGTCTAGATGTGTCTCGTTTCTATGCATTGTGTGTGAGATGCGGTTGCTATGGAGTATATCCCTCACTCTTCCCATTCAACATGGCCATGGTATGTGACCTAACTAATCTATTACTTTATTATCTTTCTTTCAGCTTCTGAATAAACTTCGTGGCAAAGTGAAGAAAGATGCCCCTCCTGTGATAGAGAGAATTCGAGCAGGGAAACAAGAAGTTCCTGAATTAAAACATTTTGTTGACTCTCGAGATTATCAAGGGGCTATCTCATATCTCCAGGTATCTCGAAATGGTTGATTATTAATACCTATCATATATCATTGCAGTTCATTCGATCTGAAAAACGATATGATCCAGAGAATGAATTGTGGTTGGGATATTGCTACTTCCAATCAGGAGAATATTCAGCTGCTCGAGGAGTTAATTATATCCATAGACCCTCTCTGATTTCATTCGATCACAGATTTATGAAGGGCTAATCTCAAGGAAAGAAATGACAGAGGAAGCCAATGTATATCTTGGTTGTTGTTTCTTCTTCACTGGTCATTATGAAGAAGCGAAAGAGGCACTTCTCAAAGGTGCGATTCAATCTGAAGAATCTGAATATATTCCTTCTTTATCTTTCGTAATGCTTATATCTATTCAGGAGCTCCATCCAGTCTTCAAATTCGAGCTTTATGCCATGTTGCTTCTAAATTGGGCGATAACAGTGAACTGATGAAGAATCATTCTAAACTAATGGTAATCTATTGAATGGATCTTCCCCTTCAAATCCATCTTTCTAGGCAGATTCAATCGAAGATTCAATGTGCTTGGCTTCTCTCAATTTCCTTGGTCAACATTATGACGATGCTGTCAAATTCTATCAACCTCTTCTCACTGCGAATGAGTAAAATGAACTTGAATCTCTTCATGAAAGAATTATCATTTATAGGAACATGATAGCTCTCAATTTCTACATCGCACTGGCCGAATTTAAACAAGAATCGTATATGCCGGCTGAGGTTTCTTCCCTTCATCATCATCTTTCACTCATCTTTCTATTCAGATGTTCGTCAAAAGATTTCTGCAGAGTTATCCAGATAGTCCTGCCGGACTCAATCTCTATAATTCTATCAAATTCCGACAGGGAAAGCCAGTGAATGTAAGAATGAAGATCTTTCTTTCCTCATTCCTCCCTCACTCTCAGGTTGATTCTTCAATCATTAGTCATCTTTACCCTGCGGCTAAAGTTCTCTTCCAACACAATCATGTCATTTTACTGGAGGAACAAATGTTATGCAGGTTGTGGAGACTGAAATCGATTCGAACTCATTTTTTTCATAGGTTCTTCCCACTCTCGTAGATGATGTTCCTGAAGCACGAATCAATATTGCACTCTACCATCTTAATCGAGGTATATCTAGATAGTTATTTATTCGTTCAGATCAAAGAACTTCAGTTCCAAAGAATACTCTAAAGTCTCATGTTATAGAGGACTACGAATCAGCATTTCGAACTATGGAGATCATTGATGAACCAAAGTTCCCATACGAATTTCTTCTCAAGGGAATTGTCCATCTATTGATGGGACAGAGTCAACTCTCTCCTGAATATATGATCAGTGCAAGGGAATACTTTCAAAGTGCAGGAATGGACAGAAACATTCAACGTTCGTCTTCTTTCCTCTAATTCCCTCTTCATATTTTCTCTTCATATACTCCAAATGGTCGATTAGCAATGAGTGCCTATTTCTTCCTAGCGGGACAATTCTCAGATGCAGCTCATTTCCTCGATTCATTAAGAGTAAATCAACCCACTTTCTTATTATCTTCACTCTTTATGTCAGGAATTGTTTGAAATGGAGGATAAGTTCAATTTCAACTTCGGCCAAGCTCTTGTGATGACTGAAAGGTATTCACAACGAAGATTATCGAATGGCATAATTTATTCTTCAGATACAAAGAGGCAATCGAAGTTCTATCTCGAGTCACTAAGCTGAAGTCTCCGATCCATACTCAATTCCTAGTCAAAGCATGTGAGGTACCTAGAGTAGGGACCACCATCCTCTTTCATATTTTTGCACTCGCGCGATGTTAATTTATGCAAAGGGGAGGAAAAGGCCGCGGATTCTGATTTCACAGGTGTTTAGTACATAATTTCACCCAACTTTGCTGAGAAAATTAGCAGATTCTATAGTCTCCCGCGCTTGTTATATGCAAAAGAATCTCAAAAATGACGTAACAAAATTTAAATAATTTGTTTTAAGCGCTCTAATTTCGTTCAAAGGAGAGGGCCGCGACTTTTGACACTTTCCGGTGATAGACTAAGGTTACAGCCATATCATATCCAAAATTAGCCAATTCTATAGTCTCCCGCGAAATTTGCATACAGTCAAAGTTTGAGCTTGAGTTTGATCTTTGATCTCATATAAAAAACGCGGGAGACTATAGAATTGGCTGATTTTTGGATATGTTATGCCCATAACCTTAGTCTATCACTGGAAACTTTCAAAAGTCGCGGCCCTTTCCTAAAACAGAAGTTATCAGGTTTCAAAGTTTTTTGTCTCTTTTCACTCCGAATGAGCTCTCTTTAGATGTGATGGATGGACAAGGTCAACAGGCATGGGATATATTCATGAAGATTCGAAATTCGAATGAAAGTGTTATTCTCCTCAAGATCATAGCAAGTGATGCATACAAGGTAGAATAGTCCCCTTCTCGCTCCACCCTCCCCCCCCCTCTCTTCAGAGTAATCAATTCTTCTGGATGGCTCGTGCATATGATGCATTGGAGAAGATCGATCCTTCTCCTGACCATTGGTTCGGAAAAAGAGCTGCAGTATCTGGACAATTCATGCAACTCGTCAAAGGAGAATGCACTGGGTAAGATAGAACTGTCCCCTGTGTCCACTTGTGTACAGTACCCATAAGATACCGTATTCCTTTCAGAAAGGAGATGAGCGATGTACTCAAGTTCCTACAGAATGGAAATCATTCACAAATCGAATCCATAACGGGAACAATTTCTAATTGGTGTGTCAACAATGGAGTTCAATTGGACAATCAAATACTTGCAAATTTATTGTGATAAACTATTGTACTTTACAAGTTAGTTAAGGAAGCACTATGAGAGAGATAATCGAAGTATAATTAGCTGTGAGCAATGAAGAGATTATAATCCTTCTGAGTGTACAATCAATGAATGCGGAGTAGAATAATACTTCGTTATGAGGTTATTAGTTGATGGATCTAGAGAATATTGTACAAGCAAGCATGGAATGAATGAAACCGTGAGACTATCGAATAAGAAGAGAAGATAAGAAAGATAAAGAATAATTGGATAGTCTATCTAGATCGAGTATAGAAGTGAACAATTGTCCGGCAAATGCACGAATAAAGTGAGAGTGAAGCACCAATGGAATAATACAAGGAGAGATAGGTATATACAATATCTAAGAGGACGATTCTTCTTCGATGAAGAAGTTCTTCTAGTTGTAATTGCCCCTAGGGCAGCTGCATTCGGAGGAATTGTCTTAGCTAAATCAAGAGTAGGGGAATAACTACGTCGAGGGCGAAGTTGATAAGTAGAAGGAGGCATATCCATTCTTATTCCACCCGTTGATGGATATGGTTGAGTACGACTACTGAAATTATATTTATCACATATCTCTATTTCATTGCTCATCTTGATTGCCTCATGTCATAAGTCAAAAACTGACCCTGGACTCAGTTTTTTGAGGGCCGAAGATGATTTGGAAGAAGAGATCGGCTTCTCTGCGGTTACGGTAACACGAGAGATCTGGAATGACTACTTATCTAAATTGACCAATCCAATTTGAATTAGGTGTTTATGATTGTGCACAGGGTGAATTAATGAGTGACGTGAGAAACGAGTCAGCAAACGAGGAGATATTAGATCATTTGTAGACGATGCGAGACACGAGAATAATACGGACTAAATCCATGATTGGTATTTGATAACCAATTATTTCAAGTTTCAGTCAACACTGCTTCTCTGAATAACACATCAAAATAAAAATAGCCTCTCTCACATGTCACATATAAACGAAGTTTAGAGACTGATTGAATGAGCTCAAAATATCTTTGTGAACTGTGTGTACATGCTATCTCTAGAATTGTGATCGGGAGGAAGCATTATAATCCATACGAATCCAGCATAGTTAAAAGTGAAATTAGCCATTCCATGCACACCAACCACCAATCCACAAAAAAAATTTTATTTTTCTAACAGAAACGAAAGACCAACAATACCTAAAAATGCATGTAACAAATTTGCAAGAGCAATGTAACAGAAACGTCAACAAGATAAAGAAGAAGAGATAGACGAAGGAATGTTCTATTGGATACACTTACCCAGATAAATTAAGGAATTATTACTAGTATTTGGACACGAAACACATATTCACAGCAAGCCAAGCACAGACAAATTTGATACAGAAATTATCAAGAAGTAAGAAGTTATTACTTCGAATATGAATAATATTGAAACTTTTAGAGAAAAATGAATAATTATAATGATCAGTAGTACACAGTGGATGATGGAACAGTTCGAACCATTTGAGGAACAAATGGAATGGGGTTACGGTAGAATCGATTAACCGATCTAACGGGAAGTGAATAGTACGAGTGAGAGGGTAAGTGAGGAGTGCAGAATGAATGATTGTGAATGATATAAGGGGAAGATAAGAATGACTTACAGGGACAAGAGGAGAAGGAGGTTGAAGGATACTACGGACAGCTCCCAATCTCGATGATACTCCTCCTGACGATGATGGTGATGATGATGTTGTACGGAGTGATGTCTGAAATGGATCATTCATTTTATTGTCCTTGGACGAGAGTCCAATCTCCCTCTCTTTCTAAAAATACCTTCATAAGCATTGGCTTAATTGGAGTGGTTGGCGATGAGAAATTAGCGTGTGCATTGCGCACTTTGCATGCGAGTAGTCGATCTCCTTGAGAACGACCATTCGCATCGATCTGCTCCTACAATTACACTTTTACTATGATATTATGTATCTTTAGTCGCATGTATTTGTTATGTGTTCGATTTCACATAAGTAATGCAAGTATTTACCTCAGGATTGATAACTTTTCCATTCTTTGGATTGAGTGCAGATCCATTAGTCTTAGATACAGGTAGATCAGTAGGACGAGATCCTCCTTGACGACGAGATGATGATGATTCAATTCGAATTTCTTCTACTTTATTCACCAAACGAGAAGTAACAGCCATCTGATTTAGTGTTCGATAAAGAATGGAATGAGAAAGGAATACAATACCTTCTTAGGAGTGGTTGGAGTTCCTCCATTGACATGTCTTCTCTTCGTACTCATACTTCTTCCCATATCCCAACACATTTCTTGTTTCTCCAACTGTAATTCTCTCGTTTCCCTCTACTCTTCTTCCTCTCGTCACTTACCAAGAATTGTTGTTGTGGTCCTATAACAGATCCAGGTCTGCATATTCTTAGCCATGCCATGCATTCAGGGGCAGAGATACCATACTCCTTCATCATCCAACATGCAATCAGAGTACCTGTCCTTCCAAGACCTTAACTCATCAATAATCAATCTAACTGAGGAGGAATAATTCGTCTTACCTGCTTTACAATGGATGGCCACTCCTCCTCTTGAGGTATCAACCACTCGAATGAACTTCCTTACTATTTCATCGGAAGGAGTCGATCCATCAATGAAGAATAGATCAACGTGATCAAATCCCGCATCAGTGAATCTACAACCAATCCATTATCTATCTATACAACTTTCAATGTCCAACCTTTTAGCATCATAACATCTAGTGTTGAGACGGACGATCGTAGTGACATTGTGCTCACGGAAATAGTCGAAATATACTTCAGGTGCATGATAAGGATAACCTGAATAGATAAGAGATTGAATAAATGGTGCATTGAATAGTGAAGACTTACCATTCTCAACGACACTCTTCTCGTGAGGTCCACAGAAAGATAGAATCTTTCCGGGAAGAATCCAATTGAAATCTCCATTCTCAACTCTCTCATAGAATTCATATTCATCTCCATCGAATGTGTTCACATCGTACCATTTTCGAGCAAGTCCCTACAATTTTAGCATTTTAAAAAGAATTTTCTAAAAATGTTATTCTCCCTTTCGCTCAGAATGAAATCCTCGACTTGTTTACAAAGTTTAACGAAGAGACTGTATGACACTTCCAAATATTTGTCTATCCGTGGAGAAGTAACTACCCCCCCCCTCTCTCCCCTCCCTCCCTATCTCTCTCTTCCTGTTCAGTGTCTCCCACCCACACACACTCACTACAATTAGACAACCTGACAAAAAGAGAGAGATAAACCTCTGCGGAGGGTCAGTATCAAAGATCATCTCTTCTCTTCTTTCTTACCTGTTCAAGTCCTCTTAGTACATCGTGTATATGGAGATCGTATGTGGATGGACCCATTGCAGCATCTCGGAACCCAATATATGAAGGAGGCTGAGCCACTTCCACTTTCAGATATGCCAGATCTGCTTTCATCCCGTGATAGATCATCTAAACAGTGAAATATGAGTGGAGGGGAATGAATAAATGTACTCACGAGATATCCAGCCATAAGGAAGGCTCCATTCACTCTATTCGTGTCTATCGCACTTGTGTACGCAATGATTCGTCGTTTCCCATTCTGAATTGAGTGATAAGAGGGCGTTATCACTCAACAAGGACAGATGGGATGGGTGGTCAATGACAAACCTCCACTAGTGAATGAATATGTTGTGTGAATCGATGAAGAACGCAAAGATTGACAGGACCGAAGTCATGGTAGAAAGGATCGTAGTGAACCTGAACATGTTCTGTTAAGATTAAGAAATATAATATTTTTTAGCAACAATCCTAATTTCGTACCTTGTCATCAATACAGATATATCGGACTGAAGCATCAGAAGTTGGAGGAGATGAGAAAGAGGCAAAGTATACTCTATTTGGCAGGATCTGAACAACAAGTCACATCTATATGTTTGATTGACAATTGGAATACCTCAGCAACTTTCCCAAATAGAACTCCTGAAGTGGGAACGAAGAGCCCATGCCTAGTCATGTCGAAAGCAATGTTTAATTTAATATTAACAGTAGTAATTACAATCCTCCTGCTTACTGCTTCGCCATTCACTGGAATATGGCTGGTAATACATAATGCAAATGCTCATAATTGACAGCGCTCAAAGATGAGAGGGCAAAGGGACGGAAGGTGAGAAAGATGCCACAGGGAAAATATTAGTAAGGGCGATAACGTACAAACAACAAAGCAAGGGCCAGCCGCTAGTTTAATGCTACAGTATGGTAGACGGCGTCCTTTTTCGTATGGTAAAAAATCTCATCACGAAACCCTGGAACTTCAATCAGATACGGTAGCAACCGGAAACCGGGAAATAGGATTTTAACCTTTCCCCGGTTTCCGGGTTTTATTGCAAAGTAAGTTTTTTGTACTTTTTTCAGATCATAATGACTCAAAAATAATATATTAATCTTTGAATTTATTTGTCAAACATTACCAGATATTCATAATCTGAACACATTGCTCAAACTAACATAATTCTTCAACAGTCAATTGGCCATTTGAACTTCATTGATTATAATCGATTGGCGCATTGTTTCATTTTTTCTTGATATTTTTCTCTGAAGATATTCTTTCTTTGCAGTAAGATGCTGTAAACAAGGGTAAGGATAGTATCGTAGGAACGGGTTACAGTCGATGACCTGGTGCAGCCACATGACTGAAATTGCCCGACAGGTACACGCACTCATTTTTTCATTATTTCAAAATATCCTTCATTAAATGTTGAAGAGTTAATCTGAAATAATAATTTACAACTATAAGAATGGTATATGATAAAAAATAGGACGATAAAGTTGCCAAAAGTAGTTCTCTTTGTCCACTTTGTTCTTGTTCAAAAATCTCTTCACAGGGAATCTGGGCCTCCTTGACGGGAGGCTGGTATTATGAGCCATCGAATTCGATGCTATGCAATACCATTCATTTGTATCTATGGCTCGTACTCTTTGTTCTTCCTCTTCTTCTTGGAATGTTAGCAGTCAACTTATTCTCCAGTCTTGTCATTATGTACTTCGGTCAGTCCATTCATTATTATTCTATCCGTGATCTTTATTCTTTCAGTTTTCATATTCGTCCTCTTTTTCCTCGTAAAGATGGTCGTTATGTATCTTCACAGAGTAAGTTTACGATCACATTTTCATAAAAATGATATACAAATCAATCCGACAATAATCTTCTTCATTAGATTCTTCATTATTTTCTCAAATAGAGTACATATAGATTTATTGTAGATCTTCGATAAGACAGAGCCTACAGTGATCACAAAACTGAAGGAACCACATAAGATACAAGCAGAACAGAAGAAGAATGAAACAAGAAGACATGTGAGATTATCTGTTACCTTCCATTCATCTAGACATTCTTCAATTCAGAGGTTGTACGAAATGATTGAAATGAATCGTTTGAATAGTTCGATCGAAATCAATTCGGAAGATCAGGAGATCAGTGAAGAACCTGAGAATTCTGTAGAGAGAGAACGAAGGTAGAATAAGCTCATTGCCCATCTCTTGAATGTGTTAATGATTACATGATAATTGTAGATGTTCTGCTCCGGTTGGAATGGCTCATGCAGATTCATCTCCAACTGTGAATGAGACAGGAAGATTCGGACAAGTATCTGTCACTGCCGATGTACACACTCTAAGAGGAACTTCTGTATGATTTATACTATCAATTATCAATACAGCTGCTTAAACTTTGTTCCAATTATTCTTTGTGATGTTACTCATCATTATACTCAATTGTCCATTGCAGGCCTCTCTCAGTGCAGACCCCAAAGGATTGCAATCCCATGAGTATGTTTCCATTTAACTTAATTCCCATTATCATCTTTTAACTGCTATCATATTCAGTTTTCATTCTCTCGCCCCTCCTCGTTCGTATGGTCAAACACTAGAAAGGAAGTTATCTGAACCAATTCTGTCTTCAATTGGAAGAGGAGAGGAGGGACAAGATCTTCTCGTTACTCATTCTCTGTGTGCAGATTTGGATAAGGGATCAACTCATTCTCTACGAGAACGAAAGGTACGAAAGAAATATCAAATATTAATCTTTATAAGAGTTTGGTACATCCTTCAAACTACTAATTTGAAGGATTCTGAATGGTCTCGAAAGAGTGAAAAGAAAGTAGAAGACGGGAAACACGAAGATAAGATAGATATTTCATCGATGACAATGGAAGAGCTTTATCATAAAATCAGTACGGAACGTGCGAATGAAAGGAAGAAAAGAGTGGAAAGAACTGAAAGCGAAGATGAAACTGAATGTCAGTTATTTTTTTTACTATCGACTGCCTCTCAAACATCATCCTTCACATTAATCTTCACTGGTTCTCTTTTGGAATCAATAGGAGTTGAGATAACTTCCTTCAATTAAATTTTTTTTTTGAATAATATGAATTTCAGTGGATCAAGAAGTAGAGAGGACGATTCGATTGGCTGAGATGAAAAAAGCAAAATATGCAAAGGTACGTGTACTATCTATTCTCAGAATGACTATCTAGCTTACTTTTCAAAATGGAAATAAATTTGTCGTAGGTGTTGGCTGGTACAAGTCGACTTCATGATGTAGTGGATAGACAGGATGATGATAATGAGAGAAGGAGAACTGACGATGAAGATGAACCATGCTGTTCAAAGAGTATTATGAATGAAGAGAGAAGATCATCCACTACCAGATCACTCGGTTAGATACTCTTCATTCTACTCACTGAATCTATCATCTATACATTCAGATCTAAAAGAGGAATTATCAAAGGGAGATCTCACTCGATTCCTTGAGGAATTAGTACAGAAACATCCAGAAGCACTCGATGCAATGGAAAGTGTTAGAATGAGAAGAATTATGGGAGAAAAGAAGAAAATGGAGAATGAAGATGATGGTTCGATCGAATTGACTAGGCTATGATATGGAAGATCCTTTCAGATGTAATCACTGAAGCAGAAGATGATATTGAGAAGGGAAAGGGAATTGTCCACGTTGCGAGTAATTACGATGACACTTCACAGGTATTCATTTATCTCTTCTTCCATTAGGTATTCATTTCAATCTGTTATCAGGGAGCCATGCATTCATTCCAAGACGAAAAGGGAACTTGGTGGTCGTATACTTTCGATGAAAGAGGTATGTTTTTTCCATGAATAGTGATGATGTGACTGATAATCTCAATTGATTATTTATTGTCATTCATTGCAGGAGTAGGAACAGCTCGAGCTCTGGGTAAATCTCATCAGATAAAAGCAATGTTGGATGAAAAGGAAGAGAAAATAGAAGATATGAAGAAAGGACTTCATTTCGAATATACTCCTGGAGAAGATACAGGAGAATTCTCAACGCGAGTTGTACAAGGACCATGTAGACATATTCATGGAAGATCGTATTATCGAGATATTGGAAGTAGTGAAACAACTCTTTCTGCTAATGCATTGAGAAGTGCATTACAATCTATTCCTGAAGGAGGAAGTAGTGATGATGAAGAGGTGAGAAAGAGAGAGAGTCTGGAATGGGAAGGGAGGGAAGGGAGGAGGGGGGAGTAATGAGTATTCATTACAGACAGCATCAGAGAGATACGAGAGAATCTTAGCTGATCCATCACTTTGGTTGGGTGGATGTCCTCCAACTCCTCCTGAATGGCCTGGATCACTCATTACTCATATCGATCCAGTTACTCATCGTATTACTTTCGATCCAGGAAGACTCATGCCTCCTTCCAATAGAGGAACACGACATAGAAATGCGTGAGTAGTATACATTACAGTACAGACCATTAACATTATCGTTCTAATTCTCCTTCTCTTCAGATGGCCGAATACTCCATCGAATGTGCTCTACGTTCCTCCTCATGAACAGAGAAGGTAAGTTATCTGAAGAGGATCGAATGATTAATCATCTCTCCTTTCAGAAGTCGTCCAAATCGACCAGCCCTCAATCTAACTCGTCAATCGTATGTTCCATCTCGACTGGTTGCTGCTATTCGTGCAACAGAAGAGATTCGATTGAGGAATGTAGTGGAGGCTCACGAGAGAAGAGAAGGTCCTCCCCCTCCCTCTCCTCTCTCTTCATCTCTTCTCTTCTCTTCAGGTCGTCGTCGTCGTCGTGAGAGTGAAGAGGCATCATATCGTGCATTGAGTACTGATGATACACGTTCTATCGATAGAACTGTTAGAATGCAAATGGCTATGGATAGAGTTAATGCTGAAATGAGAGCGGGAGTATTACAAGGGGCTACTTTCCTACCGAGAAAGGTAAGGAAAGAATGGGAAATGAAGAATAAAGAAAGACTTATTCAGATGTCAACAACAAAGAAGAAGTATTACTACGATCTTAATCTCATTCCATTTGTTAAGAATTCATTTAAGATCAAGGTAGATTCCCGTGTCTCTCATTCCTCTTCATTCTCATTCTTTCAGATGGATCGATTATCTCTGGCAGCTCTCTTCGATCGTAATCGATCGATGGCTACCGTACTCTTCGATATCTTCATTGCTTGTATTATCTCAATCGTGTGTGCAAGTGTTCTCTCCTCTAGTGAGTCCATCCTCCTCTCTTCCTCCTCTATTCTCCCCTTCTCTTCAGATATCTATCACGATGTTTCCATGGTAGGATTCGCATTTGTCACAGCGAGTGCGCACGTAAGTATACTGTAAATGTCGATCGATAACTGAATACCGTATGTCTCTTTCAGTATTCTCTAATGAAGAGTGTGCAACCAGATGCAGCCTCTCCTACTCATGGATTCAATTGGCAGGTATAGATTTGTTATCAATCAATTTTATAATAATTCTAATTCATTCAGGTTTCGTACTCTCGTCCCTTCTACTATTTGATCCTTTCGTCTCTCCTCCTATACGTCGATAGTTGTATACCTGAAAAGGATTCTATTGATCCGTGGAATTGGAATCTCTATCGGTAATTCCTTCCTCCTCTTCCCACTCATTTCCATCCTTCTTCAGTCTCTCTTCAATTCCTTGGCCTTCGATTCTTCTCTCAATTCGTGATCTTCTATCTCTTCTCGTTCTTCTCATGCCTCTCATTTGTACACTCGGATTGCTTCCACAGGTACGATACATAATTCACTCTGGACACCTCACAATTTATTATATTCTTTTACACTGATAATTGATAGGTGTCAACTCTTGTCCATCACATTCTCGAGCAAATCGAGATGATTCTTCTAGGAGGAACGGCTTCATTCGGTTAGTTCCATTTTCCATTGATCCCTCCTCAATGAGTTCCATTCAGGTCCATTCAACGCTCTTGTTCAACTCTCTCGAACAATCGTCTGTCTATCTATCCTCATCGGAGTTTCCCTCGTTGCTCATTACTTGGACCATTCGACCTTCTATGCTATTCCCATGGCATTACTCGTTCAGATTTCATTCCTCCATAGCAGGTTTGAAGAGGAAGAAGAGAAGACTATTGAACCTCCGATTTTAGAATGTCATCTAATCCTCATCTTTGGTCTGTTATCATTTCATCATTTGGTCCTTCTCGAAAATGTCGAATTTATGGACGATCGAATGGAAGAAGAGAAGAATCAAATATTCCATTGAGAGATGAAAAAGGAGAAGCAAATAAAGAAGGAGGAGATTATGATGAGAAAGATGATGATCCTGATGATGGAAAGAAAAGAACTGAAGGTATAAAATAATTAGAGTTGAATGGAATGAATGATTCATTTCAGTAATGAGTCTTGTAGAGGCAGAAGATGAGCCATTCCTCGGATCTCTTCCTAATCCAATCAAAAAAGCAGCAATCGATAGAGTCAAGTGAGTAGAAATGAAGAGACTTATTTTTAATTAATTCTCAATCAGACGCGATATCGTTTTCTCTTTCCTTCTTCTTATCGTTTCATTCGCTCTCCATTGCACTACAGTACTCACTGCTGCTCAACCTTATGTTACGGTATGTAATGGTATACGGTAGATGGATACTATCGATTGATTGTAGATTGTAGCGATGGGTTGTACTTTTATCATCGGAATCTTCAATCACTACATATACATTCATCTGAGGAAGCATACTCCGTGGAAATTGGTAAGAGAGTCTGTCACTCCATTAACCCCTCCCCTCTTCCCTCTCTCAGATCGCTCGTCCCTTCCTTCGTCCTCGTGAATATGGAATGTTCGAAGCAGATCAACCAGCTGCACTTATGCATTTTGAGAAGATTCATATGTGGATGCTCATTATTGAGAAGAATATTGTCAGTCCCCTTCCTCCTTCTCTTCTAATCCCTTCTCTATTCCAGTTGTATCCACTCACAGTAATCTCGTGTCTAAGTGCATCATCTCGATCTCTCTTCATATTCTCTCCCATTGTTATTCCTATCATTGGATTCAGACTTCTTCGATCGTCAATGGCTGTTCCTCATCAGATCTATGTTAGTTCATTACTTCATCTCTCGACTAGACTTTCTCATTCAGATCCCTCTTGGTCTCTCTTTTATAATTTCCTTCGTTGATGTTCATACTTACGCTCTTCTTCCTCTACCTAAAGAAGTAAGTGAGAGAAATTGAGAACCTGACTGAATCAATTATTTATTATATGTCATTTGATGATTTTGTATTTTCAGTGTACATGGCTTGATCTCCTTCCTTACATTTGGTATCTCCTTGCTGTAATCTATCCCAAATGGGAAGAACTCAGTCTCAAACTCCATTTCGTCATGGTTTGTCCCATATCATTCCGTCCCTCCTCTATTCCTCTTTCAGGCATACATGGCTCCATGGCAAATCACGTGGGGATCGCATTCCATGCCTTCGCTCAACCATTCTCTGTCCCTCATACCATGGTTATCACTATCCAGACGGCAGTTTCTTCTATTCTCTCTGCTCCTCTTAATCCATTCCTTGGATCTTCATTCATCACTACTTCATACGTTAGACCTGTCAAATTCTGGGAGAAAGATTACAATACGGAAAGAAGCGATGCGAGTAATACGAGATTGGCTGCACAATTAGAGAAAGGTAAGGAGATTGGGAGATGAGAGGAGAATATAACTTGGAATGAACGAATCAATTGCAGGTCCAATGTTGGACGATTCGAATCTGAATGCAGTATTCTATGAACATCTTACTCTATCACTACAGAATGTGATAGCAGGAGATATTTTAATGGGAAGATGGGGAGCGAGTGTTGAACCTGGTGATTGTTTCATTCTCGCAAGGTAAGAGATAGAAGGAGGGGGAGGAAGGTGGAGGATCGACTCCTTTCCAGTTTCTATCTAAACTGTCTCGTCCACATAGTGGAAGTTGGAAATGGATATGTGACTTTCCAATTGAGAGGATTGGAGTTTAGAGGAACTTATTGTCATCAGAGAGAGGTAAGGAAGGGAAGAGAGAGAGAGATAGGAGGGAGATCATTATCATTCAGGTTGAAGCAATATCGGAGGATGTGAGTGAAGGAGGAGGATGTTGTTGTTGTTCCCCTGGGAGTCTTCCTGGATTCCTATCACTCAATACTGCATGGGGATTGAGATGGACTGCATGGGAGGTATTAGATGAAAGAGAGAGAGAGGAGAAGGGGGAGAGGATGATTACAGGTGACAACACACAAATACATCGTTGATGGATATTCAATCACTGACAACTCTGCCATCAGTCTGCTACAGGTGATCTTTGATCTCTCTACCTATGTCCCTCTCATTGCTCCAATGCAGGTTCATGAACTCCGTCGACTTCTCGTTACTCTCTATTCCAAGTGCATCATCTACTATACAATCTCATCAAAGAATCTATCAAAATGGATGGAGAATGAACAAATTGTGAGTAAAAGAGAGGACGAAGAGGAGAACGGAGATGAATTCAGGTAGCAATGATCGATGGAATCGATAAAGTGCCGAGATACGTTGATGTCGACCATATCTTCTGTACTTCCAATGATGAAGACTACGATACAGACCAAGGAGTGAGCAATTGAGACTTCCTACCCTCACTGACTCTTCTCCTTTTCAGGGAATATCTCGTCAATCATTCCTTCGTCTCTATTCTCCATGGATTGATCACTGTATAAAAAGACTCACGAAATTCAATCAGATTGACGATGCAATGTGAGTATTCACTATGAAGTCTAATGAATAATCCCTTCCTTCTTGAGTACCATTCAACGTCTAACAACCCTAGTCTATTCTCTATCTCTACTCGGTCGAAGAGCACTCGGACAGGCTTCATTCAATCGACATTCTAGTGCAGCTGAGAGCTTCCTCTATGGATTGCACTCTCTATTCAAGGGAGATTTCCGGTATTACTATTAGATCAGATTGATTCACTCTTCTACCTCCTTTCAGTATCTCGAGTGCTCGCGATGATTGGGTCTTCGCTGATTTCGATATGCTTCAATCTGTTATCGCCCCTCTGTGAGAATGGCACTCAAATTACATCAGGTACGGAATGATCTTTGATCTCTTGAGAGACTATTATTTGTATCAGGATCATTTCACTGTCTCGGATGATCTGGATGACGCTCGATCTCTCTTCTATCTCATAAGAAGACATCAGGAATCACTATTCATCTCACATGAGGCACTCATTCTTATTCATTCTTTTTTCATATGTGAAAGTTTCTTTAGCGTTTCCTTTTTCACTTGTTGAACCAAGGGGAATAATGATCTCTGTATCAGCATGATCCAGCCTGGCGTGCAGCCATAATGGCGAATGTTCCATCTCTTCTCGCACTTCGTCATATGTATGATGATGGACAAGATGATTACAAGATTATTATGTTGAATAAGATGAATCTCAATATGAGGTACCCTCTCCCTCTCTCTCATTCTAATCTCTTTCCTCCTTTCAGAGTAATCAAATTGAATCGTGAATGTGTTCGTGCTTTCTGGTCAGGTCAACAACAGGAATTAGTATTCCTAAGGAATAGAAATCCAGAGAGAGGATCTATTCAGAATGCAAGACAAGTACTCAGGAATATGATCAATAGGTAAGATCATTCTCCTCCCTCTTAATCTCTCAATCTCTCTCTCTTTAGTTCTGCCGATCAACCAGTAGGATATCCCATCTATGTCTCTCCTCTTACAACTTCATTCCTCGATACTCATCCACAATATGAAAGTATCGTTGGAGCACCAATTACTCTACAGGTAGGAAGAGAGATGAAGGATGGGCAATGGATAGGTCTCTTCAGCGCGTTTCCTCTTCTCTTCGTTCATTATTATCTCGATTCCGTGCTCATTTCGGAATGAATGGAAGCAATTCCCTCAGTGCAACTTCTGCTGCATTATCCCATCGATTAAAAGTGAGGAAGGAAAGAGGAGGGAAGAAAGAGAGAAGGGAATGATTGTAGGGTGAAGCAGTACAAGGTTCATCTCATACGAAGGATGTGGGAGAGGAAAGTTCTGTTCAGGTGAGGGAGAAAGAGAGAAGGATAAGGGGAAGAGAAGGGTCATTGCAGATGGAACAGTCAGTGGTTCAATTGACTGGAGAAGGAGCAAGAGTAAGTATTATGAAGAGTGCAGTGATACCACCAATAGAGAAAGAAAAGGAAAGAGAAGAAAGAGGAGATTCACAAGGAGATTCAACTATGATTGTTGAGATTGTTAATGATGATGAGGTGAGGGAAGAGAAAGAGAAGGGGAGAAAAGAAGGAGAGCGATCTCAGGTCCTTCGAACTCTTCATGAACCAATGAGAAGTACGGGAGAAACTCTTGTTGTTTGGCCTCATGATAAATGGAGACAAGCGACTCAGAGAGCACGAATTCAAGAGGTGAAGAGAAGAAGAAGGAAGAGTGAATGATTATCCTTTTAGATGGATTCATTCGTTGGTCAAAAGGGAATGATCGTATTCTCATGGTATCCAAATCATGCAATCGAACATCAAGAAGTCATTGTGGAGAAACTATTCATTTGGTGAGAAAAGAAATATTTATTATCTTCCTTCGATTCACTTACATACTTGGATAATAATACAAGAAAGAATAGTAGATAATGTAATTTATTCAGTTGATGATGATGGGAACTGCATATTTCGTGCCTGTGAAAGAGAAAGGAACGAGAGTAGTCAAAGATACGCCTGAAATGAGGTGAGATCCCTTACAATGAGAATGGGAATGAAAATGAGCTTCAGAATGAATCTTCTTCGTGATTTCTTCGAAGAACAATCGATTGAATCGAGGAAGAAAGGATTGAGAGCTGAAGAAGAAAAAGAAAGAAGAGAGAAAGAGAAGAGAGATGCTGAAGAGAATGAAAAGCAGGAGAAGGAAAGAGACAGAAAAGAAGATGAAGAGGATGTAGAGAAAGAGAGGAAGAAGTTAATTCATCTCCTGTCAAAGGTCATAAGCGAAGTCAATCAAGTGTTAATTCGAAGAAAGAAGATGATCAACTTCCGTCCACTTCGTCTGAACCATAAATTGAATGCCATTGTAGATTGATGCCATCCAACTATCTGTCATATGTTATCTGTATGTAATAATGCAGTTTCCATAATCTATCCATCGTATCTCCCCCATAATATTTAGTGCATAGTATAGAACTCATTACTCTATAATATTGATCTCACTTCAACCAGTCCATTCCAACCCAGTATAATTCTCCATTTGCTCTCTATATATCAACTTTAATAGTCCGTTTCAAACTACGGGACTTCGATTGTAGATACATTGTATATTCATACTAGTTTCGAGAAATTTAAATTATGAGACTTATCAGATCTTGCGTTAGATTACAAGAGACCGCCCATCCATTTCGACCCCTTTACTGTGCCAGAGATAAATTATTGATTTATGTTGAACTCCTTGAATAATTGAATTCATTTATATTCGTCATTCACCACCCATAAGTAGCGATTAATAAATACATGATAACTGGGCGAATCAAGTATACACGTAACAATGGAAGGAGAGTAGATCACTTATTAGACTAGAGAGGGGTTAATAAATCCCTTCCAATTACTTTCCTCTAGGTGAGTCATATTGAGTCCCGATGCTTGAGATGATGCTTGATCTGCTTCGAATGTCACTAGAATAGCTCCATTCGATGCAGGTTTGCAAGCCAATCCAATTGGTTTTCCATCGGGTTTGTTCCAGATGGTGTAGGTTGAGGGAGTGAGCCAGATGGTATCGAATCCCTAGAAGAGATCAAAGATCATTCATTCATTCTTTCTTCTTCCTTACATTGTATCTGTAGATGCATCCTTCAGTGATGATCTTAGCCTGTTCTCCATCCAAATGACACGATTGCTCAACTTTGGAGACGGAATCTTGGACGTACCTGTAAGAAGTACGGTAGGGATACGGTAGGAAAGGAAAAGATTCAGTGATATGGATTGTCACTCACCATCTACATCCAATCACTCTTTCCACTTTCGTTCCATCGTTGTCCACACTCACACAGGCAACGGGCTTGTGACCGTAAGTATCACGACGAACCTTCAATCAATTGATATCTACCGTATCTCCCATCAATTGATCTTACATGGCATTGGTATACTGTCTTGTCCTTCTGATATCGATCTCCATCATACAGTCTCTTGTTTCTGTATTGGCATCCCACACATTTCTTCTGGCATCTTCCTCCCTTCTGATCACAGTAGAACACGAAATCACCATCCTGAAGGGAATTCATTAATCGATATTTACCATAATGACTTCCGTACCGGCCATTGTTCTCCGATAGCGAATCGTTGTCCCTGATGAAGACATCCGACTGAACACATTTGAACTGCACCTGATGACTTACGCTGACATTCGTATCTGAAAGGGTAGGGGTTTGGAAATCGATGATAATTATTGACTAATAACGATAACGATACTTGAGTAAGCTTACGTGTATTCTCCCTGATCGTATCTTTCTCCAATCTTGACCTTTCCTCTCTTATCATGGTGGATGCATCCTTCAATTGAAGCACGAAGATAACTTCCATCTGATTTGCACTCGTAGTAGTATGTGTACTGAACAGAAGAGTAAATACATTAGAATCAATCGTCGAAACGATCCCTACCGTATCATCATTCCATGTTTCTCCTACACGGAATCGTCTACCAGATGGGCCGACACAAGCAGTCTGCTTGAACTTGAGGAATCTGTAAAGGGTGTGTGAAGGGAGAATCGATAGGGATTAGTACCTACCCTTGAGAGGTCAATTCACAAGTGACTTCATAATCATCTTGAATGAAGTTGTCTCCAATAGATAATCTCTGTTGTCTCTCATTGAAACATCCTTTGGGAAGGAGTTCTCCTCTTCTACATTCGTACCAATATCTACCTGAATAGAGAAAAGATGAAGGTCGAAGAAGGATTAACAGATGGAAAAGAGGGAAACCACTAGATTCTACTAAGGGGAAATTGGCAAGGTCGAACATAAGGAAAGAAGAGAAAGTTCTAAATGGGTAAGAGAGAGAGAGAGGGAAAGAGTACGGTGGAGTGGAACGGAAGTTAAGAGAATGGCATTATAGGGTCGAATGATTGGATTCCCCTCCCCTCCTTATTCATTCATCCTCATTCATCATGGATAACATATCATCTCCATGCCCATCTTCCCCTTTTACCGTAATCATACCGTACCTCTATCAATTCGTTCTCCTTCATTCCACCATCGTGCTGATCCTCCATTACCAGATGACCAACATCGATTTGATTGTGAAGAGACTATCAATGGAAGAATAAGAAGAAGGTAGATCATTGAAGGGGAGAGGAGGGACGAGTGTCGATTCTTCTCTCATCTACTTCATTTATACTCAGTAGTCGAGAGGGGGCGGGAAGAAAGGAGAGATACGGTCACTACATGGATAGATACGAGAGATTGTAGACAGTAAGAGAGAGAGAGAAAGAAGGAATGGGGCTTACTATTTGGATATCCATTTCATCCCGAACAACTATTTGAAACCATCTAGTTATTCTATTCACACCATTCCCGTTCAACTCGTTCATATGTTCGTTCCATCCTCATTTCTATTCTGGGATTAGGCTGTTCATCATACTTCTCTTCAATGTGTCACACTTTCCATACTTCTCTCATAACATCTTTCTTCTTTTGTTGAGTGTTTACTCGAACCAGTAATTTCACAAGTCCATCCCTTCCTTTCTCCTCTATCCATTTGTAAATCCATTAGACCACACTTCAATCTAACTTCTGCTAGACTCAAATGAGAGTGACCCATAGTGCATCCTAATCATCACTACTCTTTCTGCTCCACTTAAGGTTCAACTTCCTCTCTTTTTGCATACAAAAGTGAGCAGTTAGATGATAGTGAATCGGATCCCATAACTGTTCCCTGTGCAGATAAACTTCTTATTTATCATTTATCGATCAGTCGGTACATCCACTCATTAATAACCGAGATGGAGACTGAGCTCTTTACATTTAAAAAGGGTATTAATGTCACACTATCCTACTACAATTTATGCAATACTCTTTCGTGTCTACAGTCCCTCTAGAGGGTATCTGAGGGGAGAGGGAAGGGGATTGATTAGAAAGGGTCACTGGATGGGTCAATGAGTAGTCAGTTCCATCTTCTTCCATTCTATGCGAATCCGACCTTCTCAGGTGCAGGCTTAGTCTTCATTCCAGTCAGAAGAGACTTGATCTCTCCAATTGCCTTCGCGGGGTTCAGATGCTGAAAGAAACAAAAGTGTCACTTTGTCACCGGAAGAACTACAACTCTTTCATTATTTTCCTCTTGTCCCGCCGCCGTTCCATTTATTTCAAAGATCGGGAAAACAAGGGAGTGGATCTTAGATGTTCTATTACACAGTAAGTCTACCTATTAACTACAGCCGATCATAAATCAGGATGTATTATGATACCCTTTTTCGTCGCTCATTTTGACTATCATTTAAACACATCACTTTCCATACTTCTTGCACTATCACTTTCAGTTCGGTTCGAGTTGCAAAACGAGTTGGACAGATTAAGTTGCCCTTTCAACTACTTCCTTGATCTACCTCTCTCATCTCTTAATCCCCCTTCTCAATTCTCTCAGAATGACCATTTCCGTTGTGTAACTCCTTACAGAAAAAGAAGAAGGTTTCTCTTCGCTTTCTCTTCTCAATAATTCATTCGCTCAGACGATCCATATCAGTACTTTTCTCTACTTCTTTTACTTCTCTGCTAGTCAATCACACCCATTAAAGCCGAAATCAGCCGAAAAATGGGCTGGTTTCGAGATGGAAGGGAGGAGAAAGGGGAAGGGCTATCCTTTGCCATGCTATACTCTTATCATTGAGGGATACAAAGTGATGGAAGGAGACAACTCAGGTGCCAATAAGTGGAATAGTTACAATATAGAGTGATAATTGATAGGAAGAGTGATAGCATCCTCCTCATCAACTCGGATGCCGTGTCAGTACTAATCAGTACTATGTTATTGCCACAATAATAATGAGTGATACAACTAGTTAGCCATTTCCCTCTCTTCCGCCCACGATTTCCCCCTTTCCTTCACCTCTTCCTTCTCTTCCTTCTCCCCCTTTCCCTCCACTCCCTCCCTATGTCTCCCCTTCTTACAACTTTCCGTTCGACCCTATTGTTTCATAAAAATAAAATAAATGATGAAAAATCAGATGTTCTTATAATCTACAAGCAAACTTAAGCCGAATTCAATTCCGAGACTTTCCTCCCTTATTTTCGTAAAATATCATAGAACTGTGGTGTGTCTACTGCGTAAGAACTCAATTTGAAACAGAAACACAACATCATAAAAATACTCCAAATGATTCGTCGGAGAAAGAAGACGAAAAATAGTGCAAGTTCCGGATGTGTTGTTCTGGTCACCATTCTCAATATACAGACAGTGACAATTGGTGATCGTAGTTCTATTATCTCTCACCTTGGGACAAGTCTTGGTGCAATTGAGGATGGTATGGCACTTGAATGCAGAATAGGCATCGTGCATACGATGAAGTCTCTCAGGGGCAAAGTCATCACGAGAATCAATGATCCATCTAGAAGTTATAAGTGATATGGACATCATTAATCACATTACAACTTCATATATTAAATGTTCTGCTAATAATGATGAAGTAAGCCGGAGAAGAAGTAAGCCACACGTACATGGAGTGAAATGTAAAATCAACGTTTGACTCATTTAAAAAAAAAATTGATTGTCTCGCATAATAACAAAACGAAATCAAATCGAAATCTTGTGGATGAAATGTTCCTTCGAATATACGAATAAGATGAAGAGTACCTGTATGACTGCATGAGGACAGCAGGACCGAGATATTTGTCTGCATTCCACCAGTAGGAAGGACACGAAGTAGAGCAGCATGCACACAGAATACACTCGTACAGACCATCCTGACATTATTTATGTTAATCCTCCTTCACATTTATCTTATCTTGCTAAAATTGAAAACGAATTGCAAGTTCAGAAAAGAAAGAGAAATAAGTTGTTTTTTCTAATACAAAATTAAAAATATATATTTCATTCCTTATTTTAATAACGAAACCTTTATTTATTTCACCTAATATAATTATATATAAAAAAAGAAGACGAAGGATATTCTACTCACTAGGGCTTCTCTCTCCTTGATGCTCTGATGCATCTGCTTCTCTCCCAGCTTAATCTGCAAATTAATAATTGAGATCAATCCACATGTTAAATTAATGTTATGTCTTTACTAAAAAAAATTCATTTTTAAAATAAGTGTTGTATCGTAGAGTTCCCCCTACTTCACAGACATTGTGTCAACGGGCCCGAGTGTAGTTTACTCGCCCCCGTCTCTAGTATGTAGTTTGCTCGTGCTCTCTACTTGTTTACACCGAGAGCGCGAGGTGTTGTCTCCCTCTCCCTCTCCCTCTCCCTCGCCTCTCTTCCCTTCCCCCTCGCTCACTCTAGCTCCCGCCTAGTTACTAGTAGGTGACTGTTTGCTGACTCTTCTTAGTTCCCCATCCCCATTTGTGGATAAACCCTTAGTCCATACAAGGCATACAAGGCATAATATGATACAAGGCAAGGATACAACAATAAGTAAGTTAAAATGATATATTAACTGACCTCAGTCTTCTTCTGGATCCAAGGCTGGATGGATGCATACTGAGCGTAGAAGAGGTTCATGTCCGGCACGAGATCCTTAGAATATGAACATAATACGATTACTCATGAAAAAACACTTTAAAAACGAACAAAAGTAAGATACCTTGACGACGAACATGTGAGGTAGAGGGTAGATCTTAGTGCTCTTGCTCGTATCCTCATCAATGTTGCAGATACAGGCAAGAGTGTTAGAACCAGCCACGTTCATCGCACACGATCCACAGATACCTAAAGGGATTAATTTACTTCATCGAACATTTTTTATTTATTTATTGAGATAGCAAATCGATTAAAACGAGACTCAAAAAGGTTTTTTTTTTAAATAACCTTCACGGCATGATCTTCTGAAAGTGAGCGTGGGATCCACCTCATTCTTGATCTTGATCAAGGCATCAAGTACCATCTTTCCACAGTTGTCCAGATCAATGTCGTATTTCTAAACACTCAATGGACAAATCAACTAAAAACAAAATTATACCTGGAGCTTCGGCTTGGCATTGGGCTCCTCGGGGTTGTATCTGTAGATCTCGAATGTCTTGATGCGCTTTCCCACCTGAGAACAAGCGTGAACAATGCGAAATTAGTTGTTTTTAACAACCTTTTTGTCAGTAGAAGCAAAGCGAGAAACGGCAGCTCCAGCAGCCGCGGCCTCCTGAATACGGAGAAGAGCAGATGGACGAGCTAGCATCATCCTCCCTCCTTTCAGCTGTAAATAACAGTGTGGTTTCAGAGAAATAAGAGCAAAAAGAGTACATGCAAAAGTTAACAAACTTGTAAACCTGGACAAAATGGGCGGAGTCACGACACTGCGTTTAGTGCTAAATGGGCCTACCTAAAAGCGGGCCGCGGCCCCTCCCGAGGCCGGGAGGCCCCTCTACCTAAAAGCGGGCCCCGAGGCCCGGAGGCCCAAAATTTCAAATATTTTTTATAATTAATAAAAATACATTAATTAATTGACTAAGATGACTAATTATACACAGTGGATCATAAATAGAACAATAATGAAGTGAACAAGGAATTGTTCCTTTCTAGAGTTCCCTTATTGGAAAGTTTTCGTTATTGGAAATGATCATTCTCTCCCTTCCATTTCCAATCGCGATAATGAGGGTGGTTGCTTATCGGAAATGACTTGTTATTGGAATTCCAACAAGCTATCATTACTCCTATATAAAAGAGAATGTCCTCCCTGTGTATGTGTGTATGTTTGTCCACCTTGGTGAGAGTGCCAGGGGGTATGTCTGGGGCAGAGACGCAGAGGAAACAAGTATAAAGGAAACAGGAAACAAGTTAGGAAAAGAAAAAAGAAAAGAAGAAAAGTTAGGAAAGTTAGGAAGGCTTCTGACTTGTTCTAAGGATTATTCTGCTTCTTATGACGAGTAATTTTAATTAAAATATCCTGAGAGTTTGGTGGCGATTAGTCGTCACTTTCATTTTTGACACCCAAAAATCACTTTTTTTTTCAGATGAACGAATCTTGACAATCTACAATACCGAGGGAAATATTTATATCAATATGGTTTCAAAGGAGGGGACATTTCTGAGGCACATTCAGTTCGAAAATGCGCGCCCCTCTTTCTTTTGCGCTTATTTCGTTTTAGTTACAGGTGCAAAAATTTGCTAAGATATTTATACAATGATGGTCACCTCTCTGGTATTGAGTTCCTACTAGGCCACCTAGTAAATTTCCTACTAGGCTCCTAGCTAGCAAACTAGTAGGAGTTGAACTAGGTGGCCTAGTAGGAGGACATCGGCCACTAGGTGGCCTAGTAGGAAAAGATCGACTGTCGACTAGGTGGCCTAGTAGGAAATACCCGAGGGGAGAGGGGGATGCTGATTACTGTAAGAAAAATCGTCTCTCGTCTCTTCTATTGCACGCTGTACATTTGATCGATCATATTCGATTTTATTTCCTTCAACGACATTAATCAACATGAGAATCAACTTAACTCAACAAGAGAATCAACACGATTCAACATGTAAACTAAATTATTACGAAAAGTAATGAAAACAAATTCTTTGAGTTATCAAGAAACATCAATCTAGCAGGAACGGAATTAGAATTAAAAAGTGCACAATTAATAGTCATCTTCTAGTATCCATTTGACGGCGCGGTGTCCTCGTAGTAGCTGTATGCGCCCGGGGAATCGACTCTTTAAAATTTTATTTATTGATTTTCTCTGAGCATAATGCTGTCGATAAATTCGATAATGTAAGCCTACAGTAATTGTAATGAAATTGCAGAAAGCTTAAAAAGATATAGCCGAATATGAATGTACGCATACCGTGATGGCGTAGAGACAGTAGACTCCCAATAGCGCATCGGCTCCAAATTCGTGAACGTGGGTCTGTAAATATATTTTTTAACTACCGTAACCCTAGATGAAAGGTTTGTTCATTGAAAATTTGATTTAAACTTTGGAATCAAACAGTTTTTGTGACCACCGTAGCTCACCTAGCACACCAAAACAAAAATAAATAAATGAATAAAACTAGTTCGGGAAGTTTTCAAGGTTTTGGCTGCTTAATTCAATGACTTGAAGATTACTACATATACAGAGCAACCGAAACCGAACAGTTTACAAGGTTAATATAATTTAAAACTAACCTGCACTTCAAGCGATTCCCGAGCGAATCGGTGACGATCGGGTTGCCAGGACCGTACACTGTCCCAGGGCAGATACAGCACAGGGAGTACGATGAATTGCACCTTGAAATTATAAAATATACAACTACAAAACGCGGCACTAAATTGGTTGGAACACTATTCAAGCTAATTGAAAAACACCATTGCCACCTGACACCTCACGGTTCTCGATGTCGTTACATGATAGTTATTTGTTTGTCAATTGCAACTAACAGGACAAATTTAAAAGAAAAGTGTGCCATACGTAAGAAAACAAAGTAGATACCTCGAATAAGTCGCCGAATCGGTTGTTGTCGTCTTAGGTATCGTCTTCGTGTCAGTTCGGAGGATTCTCCCGAGAAGAAAAGGCGTGAAACGCCGATGACGGTCCTTCAAATACAGTTGTAATTTACCCCTAGTCAGCGCTCGACCCGGTACCACGACGCCGCGGACGCTTTCGCAACCCTACAGCGCGACATGGAAGTTAAGACGATTCCAAACAGCTGCGCGCACTCAACGAAAGAAAAGTAACACGAAAAATATATAATAAATTGACAGTAATTGACGGAAAATCAATAAATCAAATGTCGAAAACGTGTGTGCACTTCGCGCGCCAACGTTCTTTGCGCAGAACAAGCGCTAGGTCACCTAGTAGGAGCCTGCACCCTTGTCCAAGAGGGGTGCTAGGTGGCCTAGTAGGAAATGGCTCTAGGTGGCCTAGTAGGAAGGTATAGCCACTAGGTGGCCTACTAGGAATGGGGCCAGAGGGGTCTTTGAGTAGGTGGCCTAGTAGGAAGTGGCACTAGGTGGCCTAGTAGGACGAAATAGCCTCAGATTTGCACTAGGTGACCTAGTAGGAATCGCATGAAAATGGTCATTTACTAGGTGGCCTAGTAGGAACTCAATACCAGAGCTGATTATCTCATGAGAGCTCATTGTCAGTTTGGGTATTTTCAATGGATTTCAAGAGGACTCTCTTCAATTTTTCGAGACTCTTCAAACTGAATCACAAGATTCCTGAGAGGAAAGCAAAAGCTCTAAAAACTTCAGACGTACTTAACTCATAGATCGTTTTTTTTTTCAATGTTTCTTCTCTGAAACCGTATTGATATAAAAATCACAATTGGAATGGCATTTGTCAAAATTTGTATATCAGAAAAAGTAGCTTTTGGGTGTCGAACGATGAGCAATCGCTACCATACTCTCATGATATTAATTACTCGTCATAAGAAGCAGAATAATCCATAGAACGATTCTGTAGCTTGTCTAAGAGCTGAGATATGAAATTTCGATCTCGAAGAAGTATGCTCTTGTTGGATTATCACTATGCAATAATTTCAATTTTTACTATTTCTATATATCATCAAAAATATTATTCTAGGCATGCTGGTGATGCTGAAGTTTCATTTGTATAACTTTTGGCAGCTCGAAAAAGTGACTACTCGCTACTGGAGCTACAGTACACCGATCGATAGTCCTTAGTGAGATATGGCCATAGCCAAAGAAAAAAGGCAAATGAGTGGAATCTACTTCCACGGGATCTGAGGTACTGAATGAATTTCTAAATGTGATCTGGAATATAATATTTTTGAAGTGGTGATCGTATTTACTAAAACTAATTGGGAAAGGAACAATTTCTTGTTCATTATTGTTCTGTTTATGATCCACTGTGTATAATTAGTCATCTTAGTCAATTAATTAATGTATTTATTAATTATAAAAAATATTTGAAATTTTGGCCTCGGGGCCCGCTTTTAGGTAGGGGGCCTCCGGGCCTCGGGAGGGGCCGCGGCCCGCTTTTAGGTAGGCCGTGCTAAATGCAGTAGTGTTTTTTTTTACTTTTTTTTACTTCGCCACCTCGCCAAGTTTCCAGCTAGTTATCGACTTTTTGCAATCGATATTGTGTTATATTTGCGATGGAGTATGACCTCTTACCTAGGAGTAACCTTCAACGGTTGTAAATAGGAGCGGTTAAAATGAATACCGCTATATTTCGAATAGAACTTTCCGTGCTGTCGTTTTTATGTATTTGTCTTTCGATCTGAATGTGTAAATGTTTTATGTTTAAAACGTGAACAGGCAGTATTGCTAATGATATCTATTAATCGTAGGTTGCCAAGTGGGGTATCGGCGTGTCTCGCAGAATATTTGAACTCACGCCATGCTGTGCAATTAGAAAAGTCACCCTGAGTATTATAGCCAATAGCTCACGATAAAGCCTATGCAATACGGCAGCAAACTTAGGTTATCACGTTTGGATTGATATCGATAACGAGCGATGTGATAATCAATTATTAGTATTGGTTTTAGGGGGCGGAGTCAGCTAAACACAGTAATGCTTTTTTTCTCCGATCTCGCTCAGTTATCTTCTATTTATCGATTTTTTCTCGATCTCTATTGTGAACAATATTATGTTCGATATAATATTTATATAAGCTTTTAAGGGTAGCTTTCCAGTCTCCACTTGAGAATGAACTCCCTCCGCGTCTTCTCCCGTGTGGCTGCCGTCTCCCGTCGTGGATTCGCTGCGGCTGCTGCTGCCAAGCCCGCACACGGAACTGACGAACTCCGTCTCACTTTCGCATCGCCCGACAAGGTATGTGTTTTACAAGGCGTGGCTGTGATATTATGAGTTGAATAAGTCATTAATATTATCCTTATTGATGATCGAAATTCACTTATTGAAAATTATAATTCATCTGTAGATGCCCATAGTTATTATCATATCAGGCATTCTTCACCAACGCCACGGTCAAGCAGGTCGATGTGCCCACTCTTGCTGGAACTGTAAGCTCTATTTCACTTTTTTTTCTAGAATTTATGCTAATTCAGGTCGGTATCCTCGCTAGCCACGTCCCCACCATCGGTGTACTCAAGCCCGGCGTTGTTACTGTCACTGATGCCGAGGGTATTTATCCTATAGTGAATTATTATTGCTTTTTATCCACAAATATTGCAGGCAAGCAGGTCCGTCTTTTCGTTTCATCTGGAACTCTCTCGATGAACATCGATGGAACTTGCCAAGTCCTTGCCGAGGAAGCCGTCAAAGTTGAGGATATCGATGAGAACGTAAGACTCATTCCTTATTACAACTTTAAACAAATATAAATAGAGAGATTTTATTGTTCAGTTTTATTAATTAATTTTCAAACATTTGTTTTGTAGCTCGCCAGACAGGAATTGGAGTCTGCTCAGCGTGCTTCATCGGAGGGAAGCGAAGTCAGTACAGTTTCATCCATTCTGTTAAAAAATTCAGTTTTGCATTTTTGTCGCAAAGTTTTTCGATGATTGTTAGCTTTAACATATACCCCCACTTACGTATTTTCTTATCTTCATAAATACTGCAATCTCATGCACGCATTTGGAAGAATACGTAAGTCGCTGTTTATAGAAAAAAGGTGGGAAAATGTGAACGTCATTTAAAAAAATAAACGTAATCAATTTTCAGGTCGCCCGCGCTGAGGCTGGAATCCGTGCTGAGGTCGCCGAGGCTCTGATCAAGGCTGTGTCTGGACACTAAATGGTTCCATCTAGTCTTCTCCCAGCCGTTATTTAGTTACAGGCACTGCTTACAGTTTCCGTTAGTTGATGTATTCTATTGTATGAACATTTTTGCCTGTAATCACATCTCGACTCGGTGTAGAGGAAAGTAGACGAATTATGAAAGATAAATGCGATATTTCCTATTCTCATGTAAACGGCATAACGAAGGCTTGAGGAAGGAGTCTTGTTTCCGCCCCTTATTAACAAGGCTAGTGATGGGCAATGGGAAAAGCGGAGGGGTATAATTGGATCGGCTCCGATAGAAGCTTCAATCTCTTTTTCTCTTCGCTCTTTTTCAGTCGGAAGAATAAGCCCTTCTTGTGAATACTGATGTCAGGTGTTCTTTCGGAGAAGTAGTCTCTCCACTGTGATCATCTTCGTCTTCCAAATGGTCCCACTTATCGTTTTCCTTCCTTTCATTTCGTCTCTCGAAATGGAGACGACAACATTTCAATCCTTCATTGATTCTACCATTGTCCCTCTCGATAGTCAGACTGATTTCAATGGAACACTCTACTGTCCCAACTACGGCAATTCAATCAGCCATTGTGTTCAAGGTAAGATTCTCCCTTCTTCTCGGAGTAATCGTCTCTTAAGATACGACTACTTACTACAATGAGTGCTGTGGAGTGCAGCAAATGTATTGTTGTTTGAAGTTCAAAGTAGGTAGATCTAATGGTAGGTAAAGATGTGGTCTTTCCAGACTTGGTTCATTCTAACCTTCTCTATCTCCCTTCTCATTGGAATATTTCTTGCAGTCGTTGTCTGTTACAGATATTTCAAGGGTGAGTTAATTGAGTTTCTACTAAATGTAAGACATGCGATATGTTCTAGAAGATAAAGACGACGTCTGACTCCCTCTTCATCTTCTACAAATGTATCGACAATGCCAAATCTCCCCAAAATATGAATAAAAGTTTTCAATTTATCATCGTGTTCAACGATAACAATAAAAGCAAAACAACTAAACCTACTAAATCTACAAGATGTATTCTATAGGATACACCTAGTTTAGAGTTAAAAAAAACAATTCAACAGACGAAAAATTCAAAATCAACGATGCGAAATGAGAGCAAACTGCTTCAGATCACATTGAGACCTATTAGACTGATAATGGAATTTGTAATTGGAGGTAGTTAGACTGCAGATTCCTTCTTAGAGATTCTCTTAGCTTCTTCTCTTCTGAGTCCTGATTCTCTCTCGAATGATACTTCATCCTTCATCCATTTCATCTGTAATATAATCATTAACTCCCTTCCTCATCCCTCTACTCTCTTCGTTACCTTATGAATATGTTGTTCCACAGCATCCTTCGTGTATTCATCGATCATTTTCTCAGTGAGTACTCCATCTTCAGATGCATATGCAGCTGCCTACAATCTCATCCTTCCATTATCTATCCCTTCTCCCCTTCTCTCTAACCTGCCATCCAACAACCAATTTGCTCAATTCTCTTCCAGACATTCCATCAGTCATGGCTGCCACTTGGTTGCATTTCTTCAACCAGTCGAAGTCAGCTGCAATTACAAGCATACCAATTTATCCCTTCTAATCTCCACTTCCTCCTTCTTCTCCTCCCCCCCTCCCTTCCCTCTCCTCACCCAATTTAAGTCTCTGTCCTCGTGCTCCACTAGTTGCAGCATCAGCCACATGTTCCTTGAAGTATTGTAGAAGGATTCTTTCTCTCTCAAGAGTACCCGGAAGGGCGAATTCAATCAATTGATCCAGACTGAAACATTCACTCGTCCTCTTTCCATCTCCTTTCTCTCTCATACCGATCATTAACAGCCCAATCGAATTGTTCTGGTTGATTGGATGCAACAACGAGCATAACTCTTCTCGATTGTTCACCCGTACGATAGAGGAAGGCATTGAGTGCAGCACGAACATCCTGAGAGAGAAGGAGATGAGAAGGGGAAGGGAGGGGGATTACTGTACCTCACTCATCTCTCCCTTGTTTCTCTTCTGAAGGAATGCATCGGCCTCGTCGATGAACACAAGAAGACTGCAAATAATCATCACTTCTAAGTAACTTCATCAAGATGAAATGCTCTAGTGAATTTTTCCCTCAACTACTACAGTTTTGAGTTAATAATCACATATGCTCACCCCTTTCTGCTATTACTAGCCCAATCGAATAGTTTATGGATAGCAGATACTCCATCTCTTCCCATTGGAGCAACGTCTCCTCCTGTCATAATGGCGAAATCGAGACCAGAATGACGAGCAAGAGACTTCGCGAAGAGGGTCTTTCCCGTTCCAGGAGGACCTGTAACAACATATATTGACTGGGGAGTGATCATTGGGTTAGATATCGAGAGGGAACTACGAACTCCCTATTTTCACGATTGTATGCGGTACGCCAACATTTAAAGAATTAGCCAAATCAGAGAAATTCGAAAGAAAAAGGATGGGTCTCGTGTTGTTAGCAAAACAGGAGCATGTAGAATTATGAGATTGTATTAGAGGACAGAGGGAGTTAACTGACCATAGAAGAGAATATTTCTGAAGAGACCATTGTGTCTTCTCGTGTTACTCGTAGAAATGGCCACATCTCTCAGACGAGATTCAAGAGCTGGCTGAAATACACCCATGATTACTCTATCCCTTCCTTCCCTCCCCGTCTCTCCCTCACTTACCGATAGTACGACCCCCTTAAGTGGATCTTCCTTGCTTCTCATGATCATCTTAGCAGTTTTAATCGGATGTTTCATCGATTCGAATGGAGTGACACGAGAAGTCTCACGAACGAGAGATGGCTTTCCTAAACAAGATTCGCCCTTTCCCTCTGCACAGTTCCTTTCCCCTCACCAAGTCTAGCTTCAATATATCTTCCAGCCACAGCAGTTCCTCTCTTAGCAGAATACCATCCGATGGCCAAAGCAGTCAATCCTCCTACAGCAGCTGTCATCTTTGTCTTATCGTTAAGGAAATTATCGAGGGCAGCTCCCAACATCGAAGCTCCCGTCCTTAATTCACATCATTCATCTTCTCCATCTCCCCTTCCATCCTTTCACTCACTTCATCTTCTCAACAGCAGTCTTTCTCTGTTCCTCTTCACTCACTCTCAACTGTTCCAGATTCACATCTCTATTCTCACGAGCTGCCTGCAATCAATCCTTCCTCTACCGTATCCACTCTATTAATCTACCGTACCTTTGCTCTGGCCATAGTCTCAGCCTGCACCTTCTCTAGATCGTACTTATGCTTCAAGGCCAATTCGTGTTCAATCGTCTCTGCAATCCATTCAATATCCACCGTATTTCCTCCCTTCCCACATACGTTTTCTGAGTGATTCCTGTCTCTTGACACTCTCCTCTTGTTTCCTCAGACTCTCTTCTTGCAGTCTTGCCTTTTGTGCCATTTCATCTTCAGATCTCTTACGAGCAAGCGAGTCCTGATACTCTGCGCGCTGGAAAAAAATATTTTCATCGTGTATCACATTAGAAACTAACAGCCTTAGCATGTTGAGTCTCCTCTCCGAGAGTTTTTCTTCTCTCTTCTTCCATTGCTCTGATCTGTCTTTCCTTAGCTGATTGAATCTGTGCTTCCACCATCTGTAATACTCCAATATCTCTATGGTCTCACTTCCTTCTCCTTACCTTCGTCTGTTGATCTACTTCCTTCTGCCTCGTTACCTCCTGCATTCTACTCAACTCCAATGCTTCCTGCAATACTCTCTCTCCTACTACTCGAATACCTTCATTTCCTCTAACCTTTGCATTGGGGAACTTCTCTAGATCTCTAGCAGCTTTGGCTGCTCTTTCGAGTGCCGTTGAATCGAAAGAGTAAGCCATCTTGGATCCTGGTCCAGCAGCACCTTGAGGTCCTCCAGCCCCTTCAGGACCACCCTGGCCAGCCCCCTGAGGATTGTAGTTGTCGGGCATTGGAGGCACTTCTGCCTGCTTCATCCCGAATAACCACGACATTCTGAAACACATCATTAGCACATCCAGACAACAGGAGAGAAAGTATGGAGATGGTTAGACAACCACATTGCACAAATGAAGAAAGATCCGAGTATAAATTAATATTTATGCACGTAGTACCGTAAAGCAGTTATTTATATTTACAATGGATCTATAGTGGAATCTGCACAACACGAACACAAGACTATGCGTAAATGAGAATGTGAACATAATGAAATAGTAAATTAATGCATAATTTATCACAAAAAAGAAGATAAATGGATAATTGGACTTATGCACTGCTGTTCTCAATCACCGCAAGCAGATGTTCCTTGTCAGGGGCGATGAGGATTTCATTCTCAAACGGATGAGATACGATAGACGATGATAAAAAGATTGACTTACCTTTTTCGTGCGTAGTCTCAGGAAAGTAAGGTCGTTGGTGCTATCGAGCTCACGAATCGCACCTTTCGCACGCTAAAAAGATATGACTATGTTTAAAAAATCAATATAGTACCTCGCAGAGAGTTTGAAGAAGAGAAGAGTACTGAGCTGTCTGCTCATCATCAAGAGTTGATCGAATTGCTCGCCCTGAAACTGACATTTTTCAGGAGAAACCAATTCGTATTCACCTGCATTATCCATCACTATAACGCCTACAACGCCCTTCTGCGACTGGATTCTCTTGATTGTTTCTTCGACGTCAGACATCTGGAAATTTCCACGTCTGTGAACGTCAGAGCAGTGATAGCAAACAACGAAAGGCGAACAATAGTGTGAAATGAAGGTGGTTTAAATGGTGATCGACTGATAAAAGATTATCTTGAAATACGGAATTAGAAAATGAAAAACAGATGAATTTGTGAAGGATGTGGGAAAAAACGAAATTCAACCAAGCGCGACTATATAGTGAAAACTACGCGCCTCCGCGCAAACGGACGCGAAGGGGCGGGGCCATTTTTCAAAGTCATTCAATTTTTATATTTGATTTTTTGCTGCTTATGTTATGTTCTGGATTAAATTATTGCGTTTTCTATGTTAACTGTAGTCAATTTTATATTCAATAATTGTTTGATCACTAGTTCATAGCCGTAAATTGTTTATAGGCGCTTGGACATGCGAATGATGACAAAACACGAGTTAGTTCATTATAGATGCCGGAGAAACGTGAGCCCATTCCCGTGGATCCTATCCCAACAGAAGCTCCTACCGACATGGAGGCACTGGCCCATTTGGCTGCCACTTCCGGAGATGGTCGTCTCTTCAAAATGGACATCGACTATACTTCTCAAGTCGATGCAGCTCTCCCCAAGGCTGAGGCACTCGCCAAGGTATGTATTCGTATTCTTAGTTCGTGATTCTCTTAAAAGCAATCTCGCTTTAGAAGGGAGACGTAAGTGGTGCACTGGATGCGCTTTCGAATCTGGAGAAACAGACTCGTCTCGGATCTGACATGAAGTCGAACGGACGTATTGTCGTTGCCATGGTTTGTCTTCTTTCAGAGAGGTTATGATCAATGGAATTATATTAGGTCAAAATGTGCTACGAAGGACAGAAGTGGGATCTGTTGAACGAGTCGATTCTCGCTCTTTCTAAGAAGAGACTTCTCATCAAGTTCGCTATCGCTAAGATGGTCGCAGAATGCTGCAAGATGGTGGAGCAGATGAAAGTGAGCTAGACCTTTCTTATTCCATAACTCCTTGTTCGATGATATACAAAACATTGATTCCTATAGGATGACCCTATCCGTATGAAGCTCATCGAGACCCTCCGAACTGTTACTGCCGGAAAGATCTACGTCGAGGTAAGCTCCAGGAGAATGATAAGTAATAAAATGCAATAATCTTTATAGAATGAGCGTGCTCGTCTGACTACTATTGTAGTGGATCGTCTTGAGAAGGAAGGAAAAGTGGATGAGGCAGCAACGATGCTTCTCGAATTACAAGTCGAGACTTATGGAACAATGCCCATGAAAGAGAAGGTATCGTGAATACTTATTTATTGGGAGTAATAATGAGTATATACCTTAAGTTATTTTCAGGTGAAGTACCTTCTGGAGCAGATGAGACTTTCGATTGCCCGCAAGGATTTCATTCGTGCTTCCATTATCGCTAAGAAGATTTCAACCAGATTCTTTGATAGTGAGGAGGCTGAGGTACTGTACCTTTTGATTGACCCCTCCTCTATCCATTAGTTGTACAGGCTCAGGATCTCAAACTGAAGTTCTACAACCAGCAGATCACTGTAGGTCTCAATGATGCAGCGTATCTCGATGTGTGCAGGTGAGTCAATCGAAACAATGAATTGAGGTGATTTAATATTGTAGATTCTACCGTGCCATCCTCGATACTCCCTACATCAAAGCTAATGTAGATCAGAGCAAACATGTGAGTGGACTGAATTAGTTAATCAGTTTGTCATTTTCTTAATTCCAGCATCTGAAATGCGCTGTTATCTTCGTGCTTCTTGCTCAGCACTCTTCCGACCAGTGGGATATGGTACACAGATTGTCTCAATTGAGAGATCTTGATGCCATCCCTGAGTATAAAGTGAGTGTGATGGATGATGGGATACATCGTTTACATTGTCTCTTCCAGTCTCTGTTGACTCTGTTCATGGACGAGGAACTTATCTCGTGGAAGGAGGCTCTTTGCTCCACCTTCGAAACAACACTCAAGAAGGGAACTCCCAAGAGTCCTTCTACTGGAGTGAGATTACAATAGAAGGATATAGTTAATACACTTGATTGATTGTAGGTTCTCGATGGAGAGGCTGGTGAGAAGAGATGGAAGGATCTTCATATTAGAGTGGGAGAACATGTGAGTTATCAGAGAGAATGATAATGATTGAGATAATGGGATATTGTAGAACATGAGAATGATCTCCAAGTACTACACGAAGATCTCATTCGAAAGACTCGCTCAACTACTTGATTTCACTGTTGAGGTGAGCGAGAGAGAGGATTGAATTGGATAGGAAGAGAATACTGTCATTCTTTATTTCTGATATACAAAAGGGACTGAATGAGAAGACGATGATGCCAAAAATGTGCCTTGCTGTAAATTACTCTTACTCTTGTGTTGTAGGAAATGGAGAAGTTTGTGTGTGATATGATCGTCTCCGGATCGATTGTCGATGCGAAACTCGATCGACCAAAGGTGAGAATAGAAGAGATCATATCTAATTAATGTTGTTATGTCAGAGAGTGGTTGATCTCCGTGCTCGTATTGCACCCACTGATATTCTTGATGATTGGGCGAGGAATGTGACTAAACTGACGGAGATTCTCAATCAAGTAAGATATTTACTAACCATGTAGCTCATTCCGCTCACTTTCAATAGTTATTTGATATTGTGAGAGCGGAATAATGATCTTTCACTGATCTCTTAAGCAAAAGCGATAGGGAGAGGGATTTGCACATTTATGAAGAATAGATAAAATGTCGGTCTTTTGTATGGCCACTTATCGTTTTGATCATACGTATCATCTCACGAATCGGAATGATCAAAGGCAATAAAATATTGAATCGGATTCATGAGTTCGCAATGGGTACATACTTAGTCCACTCGAACACATGTCTTTTTCGTGATTTATTATATTAATTATGTGAATAGAATTATAATTAATTAGATATAATTACAGGTATCTCATCATATTCTGAAAGAGGAGATGGTCCATCGTGCATTCGACACTAAGGCATAAGAAGGAATGAGTATTTGATCTTTCACTGTACCTCTTCCCATCCTAATTTATATTTGTCCCCTAATGTATGCATACGGTGACTACTGAACGATACTTGATTTGTGCAAAAGTTTGATAAATACTATTTGTATGTGGATCTGGTTACTGCAGTGAATATATACGAGATAAGAAAGGGCTGATGGGAGAGGGGAGGGGGAAGGAGAAGCAGTAGGTTGACGTCCTTCGTCAAAGGATCGTCAATTGGTTATCAGTAGTGTCGGTATCTCTCTTGTCTCTCAGTCTCTTCTTCTTTCCTCTATCGAATGGCTGCAACCATCTCTATCGGTATGTCTATTAATTACCACCCGTGACGTCTTATCATTGATTCTCGATCTATTCCTTTGCAGCAAAAGAGACAGAACTAGAGACACGATCACGAATTGTAAATAATGTATTTAAGGTTTGTGAGTTTACTTGATTAGCAGAAACTAATTTCAGAAAGCGGGATGGTTGATAAATGTGTTCAGGAGAGACACAATTGTATTCTTCTTCGATTGGATACTCATATGAATGATGATAAGGGTGTTAATCCATTCGGATTCCATTTCGAATTTGATAGAGATAAATATGAAGAAAATAAGAAGAGAATCAAAAGGCAAAGTAAATTATTTTCGTCTCCATTTAAGTCTTCAGCATAATTCCTAACGTGAAATATTTTTATCTATGAAAATGAAGTCACTTTTCTGCGAGATCAAACAACGAGATATGCATGACAAAAATCTCTAGAGAGGAATTAGTGACTTCTCAAAGTATTAATCTGCTTACTCTAATCTGGTCCATCCGACTATCTCTCCCCCTCTCTCTTATCATTCAGATATGACTCGTTGGTTGGCCTTAGCAGCTGCAATTCATCACAACTTTGGATTGAGACACATTCTATTAATCACTCTAATCACTCTTTATACTCTAATAGGAGGATTTATGTTTCAAGCCCTCGAATCAGAGAACGAATACAATGTGTGAGAGAATACGGTAGTTAGCCTCCTTATCCATACATCAGAATCTACATCATACTATTCAAGAAATGGATGAAATTATGGATGATTATGTCAAAGAAGTTATCATAATATCTGAGCGTGATATGAACGAGACACTGATGTACGATATACTCATGAGAAAAGCTAAGGTCAGAGTCATTATTAAATATGAAAATGTTCATGAATGATGAACGATGGAGGAGATGAGATGAACAGATTGTAAGGTATTCTACGTAGAGATGCTCACAGCAGAGGATCGATATCAAGGATCAGCATGGCACAAGGCTGAGAATCTCGATCTTCATCTTGTATGGAATATCAATTCTGCCATATTCTATTCATTCACTGTCTTCACCACACTCGGATATGGTGAGTCACAACCGAATTACACATTTTAATTCAATTAAGCTCAAAGGTTCGTATGACTGCTCCTGTCAGGTTCAATAGCGTGCGATACGTGGGCTGGTCGATGGGTCTCCATGGTTTATGCTTGTTTTGGTATTCCCCTCATGCTATTGACAATCGGAGATCTGGGAGAGCTCATTCAAAGGAAATTATGTATTGTAATTGACTTCGTTGTTACGAAAATCAGGTACTTAACCTGTTCCGTTTTTGACAACAGTCGATATTACAGAATGATTCGAAATGGTTCGAAGGAGGAGATCGATATAGAGAGAATGTCATCATACAGTGAAGAATCGGATGAAGATGACGATCGTCTTCCTGTTTGGTTTTCCATTCTTCTTCTTAGTTCATACACTCTACTCATTTCTGTTGTCGTCTATCTATTGGATAAGGGAGAATACGGTGAACCAGGCTAGCAATAGAGATCAAAGATCAATCATAAAATGATATTTATGCAGGACTCGACTTCCAATCATCATTCTATTTCGTTTTCTGTTCAATCACAACAATCGGATTTGGAGATGTCATGCCTTCTTCAGTTGAAGTATTCATCTTATTGACGATTGATCAGTTTTAGTTTACCTTTCAGTATAATATTCTTTTTGTCTTCACATTTCTCTTTGGATTAACTTTTCTATCGATAGTCAATTCATCCGTGTATGCCCGACTGTACGATGTATTCTACACAGTGAGTTCCTCCTTTCCTCTCTATCCTCCCTCTAATATCTCCTCTTCAAAGGGAGTAACTACAATGGAATCATCACTCGATTCAGTTCATGCTCGTGTTCACAGAAGAAGTGGTCATCGTCTATTCATGGTATCCAGTCTCTTCTTCTTATTCAATCAATCATTTCAATCAGAGTCTTCACCCAGCTTTTATTTCGCTCGTTCTTTCCTTTCCTCCTTCACTTAAACGACGAAGACGTCCTCCTAATATAATCTTCACTCAACCCAGTCTAAGAAAGAGCACTTCATCCATTAATTCAATCGGATCAATTAATGAACGATCTCAGTCAACTTGTCTTCCTCCAATGGTAACATAGATAATTCATCTACAATTTCTATGTTCAAATGTCTAAATTGAGTTATTAATATTGTTCTTGTTCAGAAATCAAGTGAAGAGCGTCGTAAAGCGATCAAAAGAGTTCAATCTGCATTCGAGAGACCGAGGTATCCTATCAGCCTTCCCTCAATTAAGTATCTTACTCCTTCCCCTTTCAGAGTTTCAACGTACGGTAATCTTTCTCCTCTTCCTCGATCTAAAGTGACTCAATCTCCCATCGAACGGCATATGTATCGAAAGCGAGCTCCTACAATTGGTCCATTCGGAGGAGTGGAGATAGTGAGACAGAAGAGGAAAGAGAGCCATTCAAGAAGTTTATCTCCAAGCAGAAATAAAGAAACCCCGTGAATTTTATATTCATAAAATGTATTTCAAACCACATGTTAGTCAATACACGCGACCTTTCTATTCATTTATTTCAAATCTTAAGAACATTATTTATCAACACATGATTCAAAAGCGTGAACAGACTTAGTTTTCCATTTCTAAGTAATTATCACCTCTTTTAGTCGGACACTTTCTCTCTTTAACCAATCACTGTAAGGTGGCATCTCCATATCCCCTGGGTACTCTCCCTCTTTCCTTCCTTCTTCTCACCCTTTGACCTCTTCCACTAACTCCGCCCATTCTCATACCACTTGCCATCTGTTCCTTCTCTCTCTCTCTCTATCCTTGTTTCTTTAACCCTCTCACTAATTCATCTGACACAATGAGCTTCATGAAGAATTTCTTCGGTGGAAAAGGAAAGAAGAAGGAGGAAAAAGAAGAAGGAAAGACTGTTCGATTCAGGGTATTTTACATTTTGATCGTTTACCAAATCCATTCTCATTTCGCGATCTTTCAGTCGGTGGAATCCTCGTTTGACAATGGGAGAAATCAATCGATTGCATTTGCTGATCGAACCTTCGGAGAAGAGAATCTATCTGAATATGCTCGATCGAAAGGGTCAAGAAGAAGAAGAACTGTCCAATCTCTTCCTGGAGTGAATAGTGATGATACTCGATCTATTGGAAGAGGAAGAGACAATAGAAGGTCAGTAGCCCCTCCTCTTCCATTCTTCTTCCTCTATTTAATCTATTCTTTCAGTGTGATTACTCCTCATCACGAAAGACATCACATTGATATATCTCCAGAGAGGATATCATATCATCTGAATAGAGGACAGAGAAGAAAGAGAGATTATCGATCAGAGATTGATCTTTCTCTTTCTGATCAAGAGAATCACAATGAGGTATTCAGTCTTCAATTATTCTCTCGTAATCAATAAAACCCCCTTTTAGACTCGTCGACGAGATGAACAAAATTATGTAGAAAAGATGTTGAAGAAGTATAAAGATCAAAGGAATGCAGCAAAAGAAGAAAATAGAAGATTGAGAGATGAAAATGATAAATTGAAGAAAGAAAATGAAACTTTAAAAAATCAGAAAACAATGTTGGCAAGGGATATGGAAAGATACCGAGGCAGAATGGATGTATGATATTAGGTAGATATGACGAATGAAATGAGTTGGTTTCAGTCAAATAATCAATGGATTGCTCCTCCCTTCAATGGTTCTCTTCATCCACCGGGATATTTTCCATCTCATCATTCTTCATTCTACCAAATGGGAACTGATTCATACTCATCTCGTGCCACTTCCGCTGCCTCCTCCTCTTCCACTATGAATCACAACACAAATGCAGGTAATCCAAATATCAGATAACGAGAATGATAAAGTATGAATATAATAATACTGTCATGTATCTACAGGTGAATCTCTATCGATGAATTCTCCAGTCTTCCATTCGTCTTCTCTTCATACTCCTCAATATCCTTTCTCGTAGATTTGATCCATCCATTTTCCAATTATCTTCATTCGAGTGAATCTTCCCCACGGGTCGATCCTCTCTACGGGTTACATTTGTAATTGAACAGTCAACCGATTGTATCATTATTATTCTTTACAAATATGTGATATATTCAAAGAAATATTGTACTTGCGTATCTACAACGATAAAATTTATGAAAGAATGATATTGATTTCAGATCAATTCAATATCGATTCCATTATTTAATGTGAAAGAGTGAAGAATGATTGTGATCTCTTTATTCATCTAGTAGCATCTTCCCATTGTCAATCTCCTTCTGCCCTTCCCTGTCTAAGCCCCTCTCCAATTATGTCTATTCCTCTTCTCCTCTTCGTGTCTCTCGTTCTCTGCCTCTCTGCACTCTCCTCTATCTGCATACTCTCTAAAGGGACGCGCACTCCCTCTCTCACATCAAAGGGAATCACCCGATCAGGGGCGGGAAGGTCTCTCATTTGAATCTATTCCCTTCCTTCTGCTCCCTCCTTCTTTCTTTTACCCCTTATCTTCGCGTTCTACCTTCTGAATCATATCGTTCAAATTCATAATTCCTCTGTTCATCCATGTGTTTGACAGATGGTCAATTCAATCGCTCTTTTTTTCCTTTTTTTCTACCCATTTCATCCAATTTACTCAAATGATCTATCGATTTTTAATGCGAAATCCACGTTTCTTTTCGAGATTTTTACTCGTTAGACGTTTCTTTTACTCATCATTATCTTGGTATTTCATCTATCTAGGAAGTACTATCTACTCTTCTAGCTATTCCCTCCTCTATCTCTCCATTCTCGATCTTCCCTCTTCATCCACTCATTCCATCCACTGACCCCTCTTCCTCCTTCTCTCCCTCTCCCCTTCACTCCGTTCACCTTAGCCTCCTTATCCACTGGTATACTTGTCACACATGCTGCAGCGGTATCCTTTGCTCTCCCTCCCTCTCCCTCTCTCCCCTCTCTTCCCCCTCTCCTCCCCCTTTCCCAATCGCACTGTCCTATCACTTTTCTCCATCTTTGTCTCGCAGTCATTCATCTCCATTCCTCTTCAGGATGAGTTTCATGAAAACTTTCTTCGGAAAGGGTAAGAAGAAGGAAGAGAAGGAAGAGCCGAAGAATGATGTCAATCAATTCAAGGTTAGTTCCTTCCTCTACCGTATCCCTCTCTTACTGTATTTGTTTAGCGTGATCAGACCCGTCGATCGGTTCATTTGGGTGATCGATCGTTTGGAGCAGAACATCTTCCTTCTTTCTACCAATCAGTCGGTCACAAGTATAACAGAGGACCGAAATCATGTCCAGGAGGAGAGGTTAGTGGAGGAGGAGAGGCTAGTGAGGGGAAGGAGAGGAAGGAGGGAGATAATGGATTGATTGCAGATGAGAGATGGAGACGATGAATCCATGGGAAATCGAGGGGAATTCGATCACAAAAGAAGAAACAAACGAGGGTGAGACAGTGAGAGTATTGGAGAGAGAGCGATAACTCATCTAATTACAGTATTCTTCTGAATCGTCGAGAGGAGCGAAATTCAGATTATTCGTCTCAAGATCCTTCTCCTATGTCATCTCATTTCTCTCGAAGGGAAAGAGATATTCCTCCTCGTCATTATCATTCTTCCCTTGATGAAAGTGATGAAGAGAATATGGATTACAACGTCATGGATAGGGTTAGTCATAAAGGGAATGAGAGGGGGGGGGGTGCCGAAAGGGAGGAATGAGTAGTTGCCCACTGGCTCTTCTCACCTCAACAGTAGTGTTTACGCAATGATTAGAGGTGAGAAGTGGTCTCTTCTATTCTTTCTTTACAGATCAGAGACAAATTGAGAAGGACTGAAGAAGAGAAGATTAACTATCAAGATAAGTATAACCATGTCAAAATAGCATATCGAGAAGAGAAGAAAGAGAGGGAAAAGGAGAAAGTGAGAAACAAGTGAGTGCATTCAAATGAAGAGGATGGGTTTAGACGATTTGACTTATTTGTAGTGAAGTGGTGGATCTACTGAGACAACAGAATAAAGAACTCAAGATCGCCAATAATGCACTCAAAGCAGAAGTTGAGAAATGGAGAAGAATGGAGGAGAAGGATCGATACGAGTGAGTTACTAACGTATCCCCTTCCCATTAATCAAAACCTCATCCTTTCAGATCATCATTCGATTCTCATGTGAACACTCATATGAAGACTGTTTCTGTACAAGAATACAATTCAATGAAGGCTCAGATGGCTGAACTTCGACTTCTTAAGGTTGATGATTTTATGATTTCTTGGAAGCTACAAAAAAACTAATTGATCCTATAGTTAGCACGCTACAGATCAATACGCCTTCTTATCATAATGAATTCCTTTTCAGTCTCAAATAGAATCAGTTCCTCGTACAACATACATGGCTCATCCTCCATCTCTTCCTCCATTCGGTCAATTCCCTAATCTTCCGTTCTCGAATCATTTCAACTACCGTCAATCTCCCTCTGGTACTCCATCCACTTCCATTGTTGGAGATACAACTCGTGATGGTCTAGCAGGTAGATAGATACTTCTCTCTTTTATCTAATCTCTTCTCTTCTAAGGTGAATCTCTAGTTGATCCAGCAGATAATTCATATCGTCCATTCGATGGATCAATGAGTGAGACAATGCCTCCTCTCTTCTCTGATGCATTCCCATTCCCTGCTCCTCCTATCACAGAAACACCAAGGAGTGATAACAGAAGTGCATCCACTCTCTCATTACACGATCAGAGTGTCACTCTGGCAGAATCATCCTTCCGTCCTCCTTTTCGTTCTTCAATGCCTCCTCGTCGATTATCTCAATCAGATACTGCCATTTCTCCCCCAAGGAAGACATCTCATTCTCTTTAGATTACTCCCATTAGGTAGAGTAGGGAGAGATATTCATCAACATCTTTGTCTATTATAATATTGAACTAACAATGTGTTGCTAGCCAAGCTAACCCTTCATTCACCCTTCCATTCGGGTTCAACTCTCATTTATGTAATCAACCATTGATTGATATTGTGTGAGAAATGAATAAATTATTATGTATTATCTATATTTATCTATCTATGGCCAAATACATCGAATCACAATTTGAATGAGATTGCATAATGAGTATGTTATCACAGTGGGGGATATGCACAGTTAGTATAATTGAAACTACAGTATACCTAAATAGATGATTTGATCTCGTCGGTGCTCAATTCTCTTCCATGTCTCTCTAGATCATCTTCCTTCAATTTGAATGCAGGGAGATATCTAAATGAGATCAATTCATTCATCTCTTCAATCTCTCTTCAACTCACTTCACTTCATTCGTTCTCTCATTCACTATTTTCAATGCATCATTTCTCCTTGTCGTCGTTCTTCCTCCCAATGAAGTGAATCCTACAATTAAATCATATTGTAGACCAAGATGAAAGTACTCTACTAACCTTCATCATATAATTTACAGTAAGGAACACAAAGAGCACGAAGGAACTTCCATACGTCTGAGTAACTGAAACGAATATTATATTTATTCGATATATCATCTAATAGCGTACCTCCATTCAAGAATGGGACAGACTCTCAATAGACGAGGCCAATCTCTATCTGTCCATTCAACGGGACTCCTTCAATTGAGATATTAATACTTTCGCTCTACCGTACTCGATCACTTCATATATTTCCCTTTAGGATCACTCGATCGACTTCCCATGAGGACAGCTACTGTAGAGGGACGATCTTTCTGAAGAGAGATCAATCCTTCCTTCAATGGACCAGAGTATTCGATCACATCGATTGCATATCTGGAAGGATGAGAAGGTGATTAATGAAGAGAAAGAGGGACTTACGTGGAAGAAACATCGATAATGAATTGGCTCATCTCGGGGAATTGATCCTCCACCATTATATGAAATCCAAACATCTTTGTTTTCGCTCCATACTTCCTTCAATTATAAATTCAATCACTCAAATTAAAGTAATAAACATACTTATCGATGGCGATTCTGAGTAGATGAAGTAGTACAGTACAATCTTTTCCTCCATTGAATGAGAGGGCGATCTCATCCAATCTGAATTATTACTCCCTAAATTAATTCTCTTCTCTTTCCACTCACGAATAATCATACAATTGCCTCTCAACAATCTCCATTGATCTATCCAACTTCGCAAGAAACACGCCTGCAATCCACTCATTTCATACTCTTTTGTTCTACCTCTTTCCTCTCTAACCTCCATTAGGATCATCCTTCAATCGATCTCTTAGACCATTCCATTTCTCAGCTGTATTCACGTGAGGCAAATCATCGTACATCACTACATTATCTGCAACAAATCAATCAATATTGATTTCCCATCAATTTCGATTCACCTCCGATGATCTTCTTTAATTCCATCACTGCTTTCTCTCCTTCCTCTATCGATTCACTATCGATAGTCAATTTAGTGGAGAAGTAGCTGCAAGAGAGAGGAATTGTACTTTGTAGAGAGTGAAGAGTCCTTTCCGATAAGAAGAGTCACCTTCATACTCTCTCATCCTCTTCGTCATACTGTCTAATTGTCAGTCTCACTACACATTTACATACTTTTTTTTAGTAATTCTCCCGGACGCATCCGATTGAATCTCTCACTAATCCTCATTCTTACTCACTTATTCTCCAATACGGGATAACTTCCAATCTCAACATTTTCTTCAAACATCTTCGCAACGGCAGACAATCGATCGGAGAATGAGAATTCAGTCTTAGAAGAATAGAGAACACGAGAGAATTGACGTTCGATCGATGATGATGGGAATAATTCGTTCTGAATTAAATGAATGTCGATGGGAAGAGGAGAGAGACTACGAGGAGAAATCATGAGCAACTGACTAGGACGAATGACTAAAATAGGAAAAAATGAAAAATATTAGTGTTTCGCTGCTAAAATCAGGAGTCATATGAGTCAAACCAAGGGAAAATATGGTGTTGGTCCCGTATCCGAACCAGTGCTCGCAGAGAGAAAGAGGAGGGGAGTGCAATGACGTGTACTATGAAATATCTAGGAAGTGAGATACAAGAGGGTATGCGATCCTCTCCTCTCTCTCCTTCCTCCCTTCCTCCTCCTCTCTCTCCTTCCTTCCCTCCTTCCTCTCTTCTCCCCTCACCTCCAGATCAACGAATGATCTTCTACAGAACTGCGGTACTCCAGGGAATGCAATCACATTCTTCACTTTCACAACAGGAAAAGTTGATCGATTTCCATCTCTTTGACCCCAGAGAAGAGTGGAAGAACGAGGAATCTGAGATGAAAGATTAGAGTAGTAGAGAGAAAGTGAGATGTGAAAGACTTACCGTAGCCAACTTAGATACATATGAATTACTTCTCTTCCTCTTGGGAGAATCTTGGCTATTCTTCAACTGCAATGAATCAATTCATTCTTCCTCTCACAAGTCAGTTTACCTTATCGGGTAATATTGCGTGTATAGCAAGAACGATATCATCACATAGATATAATTCATCGTCAAATGCCTTCGCGAGTCCTCAAGGGAATCATTCAACTACGGTAACAAATATTGATGTATACCATTGAATGTGTTATCATCATGAGTGGGACCGATTCCACCAGTAGTGAATACAAGATCGAATCGAGAAGAGAATGATAACACCTTCAACTATCGATTACAAATAAATTCGGATGTTAATATACCTCATCAGATATTTCATCAATTCCATCTCCAACGACAGATATCTGAAAGGAGAGGATCTTCCCTTCTTCTCTTCCATAATTGCCATGACTACAAGAATGGATCTCCATTGGAAACTTCCCTTCTCTATCCCTCCAATTCATTCCCTTATTTTTTCCATCCCAAGGATGATCTACCCTCTCATCCTCCTTCTTTCTTTTCATAACATTACCGTACTCTCCCAATCAACTGTCAACAACAATTCGGGAGAGATGGGTAGGGTAGTTGATCCATTCATTCATATATTATTCTATCTAGCCTATAACAATACTTCCATAAATGGTGATGAAGACAAAGGGATTGTGTACTACTATCAACCTCCTAATGAATGGATCAAACTGAACATCACTTTCTTCATCAGTGCAGGTTATCTTTCTCTCTCCCCTCTCCATACCTCTTATTCTAACTTTCAGCTTCTGTTTCTCTCATCTTCCTCTTTATTTGTTGTCTATGTGGAATGAAATCAGCTTGTTCTCCAGTGGATAAAAAGAAGAAGAAGTACATTTCCCATGCTTGATCTACCCCTTCCCTTCCCTCCCCCCTCTCCCCCGGTAGATCACTCACTTTCTTCAATATAACTCCCTTATCTCTCAATCGTTGTGATATGAAGAATGAGTTAGTGTCCTGTGTTCCTCCTTTAGAATCTCATCTCCGATCACTGTACAATTCCATTCTTCTCATCTCTTTGTATATAATTCTCACCAATCAATCCAACGGTCGTCCTATCTCTTCCACTCGCAGTTTTCTTGTTCTTCATACTATTCAATAATAATCGATTGATTGTCAATCTCACGAGAGATCTCAGCATCAACTCAATTCCTATTCAATGCTCTTATGAAACACTCTCAGATAATATATCTGAAGGACTACAAATTTCCATTTCAAACACACTCAGGAATTAAAAACAACAATTTATTATCTATTTGATCATCATTTGAAATGTGAGGTATATGCAGCACCTTGTGCACTGAAAGAAGGGAATGAAAGACTATGAACATAACAAAGATCAAAGATTATTCACTAATCTATTCTATACAATTTCGTGTGATCCGGGAAATAGACTGCGCATCTCTCTGGAAGTGGAAGTATCGTCAGAAGTAGTATCTGATCCTTTCCTTCTTCTATTCAATCGTCGTTGTCTTCTATTCAGAACACCACTTTTATAATTTGGCAACTGTAAATATGGATGATGTATACACAATATATCGTATATCTATACCTCTTTGGGTGGTTCTTTCTCAACTAATCGATCTATCCTCACAATCTTCGCATCTCCATCACATCTTGCCATTGAGAAGAATCCTCCCAATCCCATTTGAACCGTGTCCTCAAATGGATTCAATGTCTAAATTAATCTGTGATAATCAATAACTATACCGATGTGTAGAATATTGAATTATTAATTGGAGTAACTTTAACGAGAATTCCCGTTGTAGCATCAATGAATATTGCTATTGGGATATATACGTATGGAGCAGGATTAAATTCGATCTGAGCCTATTATGAAGATAGAATAGTAAACAGGATTATACTTTTCCATTCTCACCATATCAGCATTGTAAGTGATCACAATCATGAGCATATTCCCAGGGACGAGTTTGATACTGTTAATAACCTGAGAGGATGAATCATTATCCCTTCTATGTGATAGAAAAGGGAATTGACAGACATTAGTATGATATACATTATCACTGCCTCTATCCATCGATATATCTGGACTTGGTGGTCTGCAAACATTACAAATGTAATCATTTCTTCATTCTCATTCTTACCTGACTCTATTTGAAAGAGGGAGTAATCGTACACTCCATAGAAGATTCACTCTTGATCTTTTATCCCCATCTCCATTCATTCCTTCCCCGCTTGAAACTCTCAAACAAAACAATCGTTACTTGTAATATTTATAATGTATTCCATAATGTAGTAAATATATATCAAAACATACGATTGGACAATGAAACACTTGAGAAAATTCCCTTCGATTCGAAGTATTTTAGAAGAAGAATCAGGATGGAATCGAGTACTTTCATCACCTCGAGTAAGACACATCGAACTAGGAATATTATCATTCCATCGATCAATGAATATTGGCTGAATCGAGTATTTTATAATATAATATAAATATGATCTGACTTGACTTCCATCGCATCCTTCGAGTCGACAGTGTGTCATATTATTATTGAAGAGTAGAATGGAATGCATACAAGAATCTCCGAAATCAATGGAATAGAACGATCCTGCATTGACACAGAATCAATCCATATTTTTCTCTCTCTTTGACACACCGGAGAATATTTTGATTGGCTGCGGTTTCTTCGTAATAATCATATTGAAGAGAACTACTCGATCACTACTTGGACTACCGTAATCAACAGGAGAAGGCACTGATTGGATATACTGAGAGGATATTATATATTGATTGTATTCGGATACGGTAAAACTCACTTCATCACATAGTGAGCGCATATTGTATACCATGATATTCTTTTGACACATATATAAAAGAGCATCTCCGCGTAAATGAATATTATTCACAGGACCAAACATCTCAAAGTGGAGATAGAGAATTACGATATGGATAGGGTGGAAGGGAATGAGAGAGGGAGGGAGGGGAGGGGGGAGTTATACCTCTGGATCCAATCTGACGAGATACTTGACAACTACAATAGGATGTACTGATATAACAGCAAGAGCATGAGATCGAGTGAATGGATTCGAATTTGATCGACGAGAAGTATGAGAGAATTGAGAATCTTCTGAGGGAGACAAACATTTAATGAATAAGTCTCTGTCTCTTTAACTTACCAATTTCATCAATATGCATTCTTGGCGATACACCAAGCGCACATAACTCATCCCTTTCCACATTCCAACTTAGCTCTCTGAAGTGTACTCCTCATTTTATGAGTTCTTAACTAACTTGAAATTATATAGATGTGCGGCCTTTTCTTAACTAACTTGAAATTATATAGATGAGCGGGTAGATTGAATCGATGGGTAAGTACATAATTATTATCCTCTTCGACGTACATTCGAATCTACAATCAGTTATCACTCTTCTCCTTCTTTTCCCTCTTACAAAAAGGAAGAAAATACAAACCTGTCCCAAATTAGTCATGAGTATCACATATTTCTCCATTATTCTCTTCATATGAGCATTAGTCCCGATATTAGCATTATTCCTCGCTCTAAAGAGTCTATCTCTTCTCTCATTCCCTAGATGGTTCTCTCTCTCTTTCTTCACATACAATGCTTCAGTATCAATAGCTAGAATGAATTTAACGGAATGGCCATCGAATTGAGCTCTATCGTGTACAAATCCTCTGCAATTCAATATTCCCTTTCCTCTCTCTCTCATTCTTATTCTTATTTTTCCTCACCTCATAACTTCCTCTTCTAAATCGATAACTCCAGCCGATGAAACTGCTCTTCGACTATAATACTCGATAATCGATCCATATCCTTCACAATTACAAACCTATCGAGCATAGCTTCTCCTCTCACTTTGAACTCATGACTTTGTTGGAATTCTCGATTCTCCTAAAATGGATATCGTACACCATCACATCTCACTTCTTTTCTATCATACTTACACTCTTCATCAAAGATGGCCATATTTTATCCAATCGCATTCTTTTGTCTCCCATTTCTCTATATCGCAATTCTTTCAATACCGAAGTGAATGGTTTATATCCTACAATACAACGAAGATCAGAGTAAAGATCAAAGATCACACGAACCGGGAAATCCATGGCCAGGAGGGAAAGAGTGCGATTCAACTATAGTCTTCTGCACTAATTCTGCAAACTGCAATTCCAAAGTATAGTCTTCAATTTATGTCCATCTTGTTCTACCTGTCTCTGAGACTTCCTACCAGCATCTTCTCCCATTTTACTTACTCTTCAAATATCATATAAGGTAAGAACGATTATATTCACACTGTCATGTATTCAAACGTCTGTAACGTGTACTGGCCAAGCATCAACTCACATGATTCCATTCTATACCGGTTTATCATTCTGCATACTCTTTCTGCGGGTTCGACAAGAAACATCGGTAACATAACTAAAGAGCCATATCAAGAGAATAGTTATCGGGAGCAATGATGACGGATAAGACTTATCCAAATAGTTAGAATACTTACAAATTAGATAGAAATAACAGGCAACACAAATGAATAAATATATGGTATGAACACACAAATACAGTAATGATTCTTTTGGAAACGAACGATGAAAGAGGTGGAAGGGAAGGGAGAGGGAGAGGTACTCTTCTCATTACTCTATACAGCATATGTCATCTCTACAATATCTCTGCAAAGACTCTTTCCTCTCTCATCAACCACTGCATCCTTGATACGATTGACAATATCAACGATCTTACGAGACTTTGCCAACTGAAATGAATATTGATATTGAATGAACGAGTGAGGAATGGCTTACCTTGATGACAGTGACATCTCCCCACATGAGAGTGGAGATAGCCTGGAGTACTCTAGTGAGAGCATCCTCTCTCTGTCCACCGAAAGACACATGACATTCAAGTGCCTTGACAATCTCTCTGATCCCATCCTCACGAGGACCCAATTCACACACATTATCTGATGTTTGAAGAAGGAGATATGACCAATTAGAGAGGGCAGAAGCTGCAGCAACCTGAGAGAGAGAGGAGGGATGAATGGAAGGGAGGGGAGGAAGAGGGACTGACCTGGAGGATTGGTTTCGATGAGAGGAGATGCATTCCCAATATGGGAAGGAATGTCTTCATCTCAGATGAGATCATTTTTCTTCCTGATTCATGATGGAATAGATTACAGATGGCACGACACACAATAGCCTGATATGAGAACACATTTAATTACTTCTACTAATATACATTATTTACTCTCACTGAGTATAATATATTATCATTCTCACCTTTAGATTATCATTGGAATCAGATACGAGAAGGGCGAATAATCTCTCACGGATCATCGTCGATCGATCCTATTCAATTCATTATCACATGTCTACAATCAGATCAACTCACTCCTTCTGAATAATATCTATTGACATCTTCATTGAGAATGGCTATTCTGAATAGATCAAGAATAGGAAGAAGTTGATCGATATTCCATTCCAATCCCACATTCAGAGTATCCACTAACATTTGCTCATCCTGCAATCAACACTCTCTTCCTCTCTCCTCTATCTCTCTCTCTTCTCGATACCTTCACTCTATCTGGTCCATTCATGGCCAATTCCTTTAACATCAATAATTGATCTTCTCTCAATCTCACAGCTTCATTACTCTTCTCATTATCCTCCACCAATCGATCGTATGCCTCAAATAACTCACTTCTCTCTTTCCTCCTCCCTCTCTTTTCTCACTTTCTGATTGAATTGTTCAGCTCCGAATACGAAATATTTGGTGAGTGGACACAATTCTCCTCTTGGTCTCTTCTTGTCAATGGGAAGAGATGCATTGGGCATAATGATATCAGTCGTTGCACCGGGAACATATCTAGAGAGAAACACGATCAATCTCTCTCTCTCTCTCATCTCAATCAACTCTAACCTTCCTCCTGAAGTGAGTGGATCTCCTCCATCAGTTATTCCTCCACTCTTCGATGAACCAGGAATATATCTTCCTCCTCCTATAATATCATCTCTTCTCCTCCTCCTCCTTCTCACATACCAGTCAATGGATCTCCACCCATTCCTTCTCCACCTCCTCCTCCATTTCCTCCTGGTACATATCTTCCTCCTCCAGTGAATGGATCATAGAATACCGAAGTACTCTTTGCTTGTTCCTTCCTCACCATTTGACTAGTCTGTAAGGGAGATCTTCTCTCTATCTCTCTCTTTCCATCTCTTCTCTCTCCACTCACCGATGCGAGATACTTTATCTGTAGTTTATTCTTCTCAACGAATTCTTGTGCAATTTGATCGGGATCGTCATTGTGATCGAATGAACACGTCAATTGACGACCATCTTCAACCAGAATGGAGAAGGACATCTGAGAGAAGAGGGAATGGAGAGGGGGAAGAGGGAGGGAGTGAGGGAGGGGGGGGGGGAGTTCTCACCTTTCCTCCTCCATCTCCTCCATGCTCAATCTTTCTCCTTTTCGCAGTGAAATTCATTGCCTCAGGAATATTTGATTTGATGTAATCAGTGATCTCATTGAGATATGAAATGGGAAGATTGTTATCCTGTAATAGTCACTCTCTCTCTCATCTCTCCCTTCTCCCATTCCACTCACTCTAATAAACTTCTCAGCAGCAAGAGATGGATCCGTTCCTTTCACATATTTCAATTCCATATTTGCATTTCCATCATCGATGGCCACTTTGATCGTCACTGTTTCTGATTCCTTCAATTATCTCAATTGATTATCATATCCCCTCTCATTGCTATCGTACCTTCTCTTGTTGCTGCTGAATAAGAGCTGCGATACGAACTGATAACTCTGCATCTAGATTCTCACGGATCTGAAGAGGGAAGGAGTGAGAGAGGGAGAAGGAAGGGAATCACTCACATCAAGAGGGGCAATTCTTGAATCATCTCTCGTGAGGATGAATATACGACCATCACTGAAAGAGTCCATTCATTACCCACTCATCTTCCTCTTCTCTCTCACCTTCCAGCAATAACAACATCTTTATTCTTAAGAGTAGTGACACTCCATAGAGATGCAACGGGAGTCTGCATCACCTGTAATAAACCCTTCCTTTTCTCTTCCTTTCATTCCAATCCTTACTTGAGTATGTGTGATTGATCCCTTTCCTCTGCTCTCTTTCACATCCCATACAATAATATGTCCTCCCTCTCCACAAGTCACTAGAGTATCCGATCCCACTTTAGTCATACTGAAATCTTCTTCATTTCCACCTTTCTTCCTCTCAGTGATCAAACCTATAGATGAATTCATCAGTGGGAGCTTTCTCCATACAGATGGGTGAAGTGGATTCAATATTCCATAGAGCGAGAGATCCATCATTTGATGCAGATACGAAATGAGATTGATCGAGTACAACGAGAGAACGAACGACATCACTGTGACCTGAGGAAGAGACCATTTACTCTTCCCCTTCCTCCTTCCTTCTCACTCACCTCGAAACTCCTTTATACATTGATCATTATGCCACAATCGAATGGATTGATCTGCACTTGCAGATAAGAAATGGAATTCATCCTTTCGATTGAGGGAATGAACTGACCACACTGACATAGAGTGACCCTCACACATCAATGCCTGCAACATATTCATTAGATGAGACCCCCCCCCTCCTCCTCTTCCTCACTTACAGCTATGATTTCATTTCCAGGAGTAAGTTCTTCGATGGGCCAGATTATGATATGATTATCCCATGAGCCAGATATGAGCTTCCCTTTCACAGAATCCACGTGAAGACAAGACACTGAATATCATGAATATCAGTCACATAAATCGACCATTGATTATACTAGTCATTCGACCGAATAATGACTTGACAAAAAGTAAGAATGAAAGGTTTGAAGAGTGAACGACAGAAAACTAAACAGAAAAACAGAAAAGTATTCTTTTGATATGAACTGAACCTATTTGCATAATACATGCCATCCAGTTCAGATCAGACCTTTCATCACTATCAATTTTCCCCTCAACGAACCGACGCTCGTATGATGTTTGAGTGTGATGAGGGGATCGTTTCCACTGCCACTACCGTACACTGCGATGGCTCCATCCTGTAATTTACTCGTTCCCTTGATCCAAGGAAGAATAGAGGAGGGGAATAGTCACCTTTCTTCCGACGAATATCCTCCATTCATCGTCATTCTCATAGTAAGCAATAGAGTAGACGATGGCTCCTTTTGGTTGTTGGGGGAGACAATTGTGTTCATTGTAGTCTCCACCACTGCAATACCACAAACCAATTCAACTCATATTATGAATCCAGTCAGAATCCAGTCATCAAAATTGATCTTATATTGTGATATGGCACGACAAGATTACTCAAGTGATTCGAAATGGGCAATTGTTCAACAACTTTCGGACATTCATTCTTGTACTCACCGTCCAATCCACATTCTGAGAGTCTCATCTCTTCCACCAGAGAGGATCATGCCTGCAAAAGACTCCTTCCTCTCTCCATCTGATCGTCTCTCATCATACCTTGACTGGTGGAGGCAACACTCTTAACTTCTCCTTTGTGTCCAGTGAGTACTCGACTGAGTACGTAGTCAACTGGTTGAGTGACAGCCTCGACCATCTCCACGTCATCCATTTCCACCCTCAATTCTTATGATTAGACAAGTAATATATATCAATTGTGATAGAACAACGTTTAAAAATGATTTCAATATTTTAAAAGAAAGTCAGAAAAGTAAGAAATGAAGTGGATGACAAAAAGTCTATTCTCCGGCTTCTCAAGTTGCTCTGATTACATTGTGAACTAACTCCTTTTTACAATAAAAAAATTAATATTAATTAATGTAGATTTTTTTAAATAGATACACTGGTAATTGACGGAACGTAATACAACGATGGTATAAACACCGTATCGATGGACAACGGAATAGCATTTTGAACTCGACTTATGAAAAAAAAGCTTTATCAGATATTACAAATCAGAAAAAATACGAAAAATTGACATATTTGAGTATCGTAGATTGGAAAATGAAAGACACTATGAGAACTACTCGATTGAGCGATGTATTCACTGTTTAGACTAACGGAATTTACCAATTTTCATATATTAATACTTCTGTCATCGTATGACGGTGATACTGTATGTAATACATGAATTATTGACAATCGATATTTAGAGAGAATTAAATGAAAAAGGAGTATAAACGTTATATTCTTGGTTTAGACCAGTATGCAATTCTTCCATCTCCCATAGAAACAACAACGTCATCATTGAGATAATCAAGTCTCGAAGGTTCTCCTTCCAATTTCAATGAGTCAATCAATGATCGTGGTTTGAGACCATACGATAGAGCCTGAATACAATCCATCAATCTTCACATTTTTTTCAATTCATTTGACTCACATTCAATTTTCCATACTTGGATAGAGTGACAATGGAATGTCCAGTATTGATAATTCCTCTGAGTGGATCACTCTTTCCTCCATTCGCTGTTCCTTCGCATACAGATTGCACGTTGAATGATCCCCACATCTCAAATTAACTATTCTTTGCCCATCTTTATTGATCCATACTCACCTCTAAATTCATGGGATCAAGATAGAAGCATTCTCCCTTTTGAGATCCCACAACGAGTGAAGTCGGTCCAATACTCAACTGACCAGCATACGATCGAGGGATACTGTAATGGATACTGTCTTTCCCTCTAAAGTGTTCTGTACTCACGTCGTTTTAGCCACATGAGTAGAAAGATTCCTTCTATCAGAAAGGACGACTAATCGATCTTCTCCACATGAATACACGTAATTTCCCTGAATGGTCGTTCCTTCATTCCTCTTTTCTCTCTTCCATTCACTTACTCTACTCACAACTCCAATCACTGCATTTCTGTGTTCCGTGTGTTCATTCGTACACTCCATTTTATCATCTCTCACATCCAATAGACAAACTCGACGAAGGAATGTCGATGCAACCAATTCATTCCTTAATCCATCCTTTCTCTCTCTAATAAGACATAGATTCCTAACTCGCTTCCATCAATCCAATCCAATCCGACCACTGCCGATCCAAGATTGAGATGACCCGATTCCTACAATTCATTTCCTTCACATCTCTCTTCCTCCTTCTTCCCTTCGTACCTTCATAGAAGTAGGAGTAATCTGCCATCTCTTCACATAATTATCCCATCCACAAGAGTAAGTGATATTGGATGAATTAGGCCGAGTCACAACCCATATCCATCCCTGTAATTGATTTTCTATCTTTCCCTTCATCATATTCTACTTACAGAATGGGCGACATCAACAGAATGTAACATTTCCTTTCCTCCACTTTTATTCGTAGCTTCTACATTAGATATCGTTGATTCTCCTTCTTCTTCTCCCTTTAATCACATAGTGACGGACATGATTATTCACTAGTGCTCACATTGATTGATTCATAATCCATCACAATTCTATCCAGATCCCATAATCGAATGGTTCGATCTCTTCCTGCAGAGATGCATCTGAAATCATTCTTCGTCTTCTTCCCTTCCCTCCCCCATTCCTCTCTCCCTCTCCCTCTTCCTCCTCACCTCCTTCCTCCCTTCCCTCCCCCATTCCTCTCTCCCTCTCCCTCTTCCTCCTCACCTCCTTCCTCCCTTCCCTCCCCCATTCCTCTCTCCCTCTCCCTCTTCCTCCTCACCTCCTTCCTCCCTTCCCTCCCCCATTCCTCTCTCCCTCTCCCTCTTCCTCCTCACCTCCTTCCTCCCTTCCCTCCCCCATTCCTCTCTCCCTCTCCCTCTTCCTCCTCACCTCCTTCCTCCATTCGACTCTGCATACAATTTGCATGAATTTATTGCCCCATAGTGGGCACTTATTAAATGCCTGTAAATTCTGAATTAGTCACATTCTAAGGGAGTTAAATTAACTGACATCTTCTGTTCCGATAAACTTCTCCATCTCGTTTCTTCAATCTCTGATCTGCATATAACTCTCTGGAGGGAGAATTCTTCAGTTTCTTCCTCTTTAGGATGCACTTCCAGATTGATCTCCTATAAAAATAATCGATTAATTCTCTCTCTCTCTTCTTCTTCTTCAGTCTCTTCTCACCTTCTTTCGTCCATTCCACCAATTATCATCGTTAATCAATCGATAAAATAGTGGACACACTCTTGATATTGTAGAGAGACAGTAATGTGCAGGGAGTTTGCCGAATATCTTTTGGAGAAGTTCAGGAGGAAGAGTATCGAGAGAATGGATTGACATCTCACTCATATTATGAGATCGTCGAGATGCACTTAGACATACATGGAGAGAAGGGATTGGAAGGGGGAGGGGAAGAAGAGGAGAGGGTAAGATGGAGAAAGAAGAGAGAGGAGTGAAGGAGAGAGGACGACCCTGTTAATACGAATATTGAATGAATGAACAGTGCAACAGATGATGAATGGAAGACAAATCATTCTGCCCACTTTGTTCACTTCTCAAGATATTCAAGTGAAAATAACACCTCACATTCATTTAAACCACATAAATCCATTACATTATTTATGCATAATACAGGAAGGAATGGAAGAAACAAAAAAATGGTAAATACAAACTTTTCGTTAGCACTACAGTCTGATCAGGGGACAATAAATCAAAGAAGTGTAATCAGACATAATAATTTAATTTGGATGGATCGAGATTGTTTTGATTCGCTTGCTCTGGTTCCCATTTCAATTTAGAGTGATCAATTGTCTTACGACGAGTCATTGCCAGAGGCATACGGTACGCTCGTTGCTGAAATCGATTGATTAGTTGGGGGAGAGAGAGGGAGGGAGGGGAGGGAGGGGACTGACCTCAGTATTGACATAGTACATTCCATCTTTATAGAATAGAAGTCCATCTCTCATTAATTGATTGATTACATCTTGAGGGGCAATTCGAGTAGCAAGAGAGATCTGTTTCACTGAGGCTATCTGACTACCACGAAGAGATCTATAATTATTCCATCAATCGAATATATCCCTCAATTATCTCAATATTTCACAATCGTAATAACAAACCTAAGATAGCATAGAATGGATGATCTCCAGAATCCCATGTACGCAAGTAGTCCAAGATCAGAGAGAGGATGTTCAGGAGAACCAATCTTTCTCTCAACACGAGATAACTCGTAACCTAGAATGAACATACAAAGGGAATAGAAAGGGATGAGTCCACTCACTCAGATCAATCAATAATCGACCGTATCCACTTCTCATTGCACTTGGAAGAGTGAGAATACACGATAGATTGTTGTTCTTCGATGGATTCTTCTCCTGTAATCATTCCATTCTGCCCTGTCCTTCTCCCTTCCTCTTCTCACCTTGGAGAAATAACCGACGAATTCACATCCATCATTCGTGTGTTCAACGAGAATATAGAATAGGAATGTCTCTACTTCATCAACGAGGGTCTTCGATGATATGAATAACTTTCCCAATTGACACACTCGACGACAATACAACTGAATGGATCAAGGAAGGGATAGAGGAAGGGGAGAATGGGAAAAAACCTTCTGATCTGCTCCATCCACTTCAAAGAATGAAAATTTCTTCTCCGTATCTCGATAGATCTCATTTCCTGGAGGACATTTCCATGTGCATTCAACCTACGATTAAACACCATTAACAGATAGATAAGGAATGATGGATATGTGATCACTTGAGTACTCACCTCATGGATTCTAAACATATCTTCATCACAATTCGCCCGTAGACAAAATGGACAGATCATCACATTTATAGACTGCAAACACAATATTTGCCAACTTCAATTTGTAAGATTCCCTCAGTGATTCTAAACAACAAAAAAAAAGATTTTACATCCTGAATTTCCTGTGGATAAGGAGATTTATAAATAGATTTCATTTTGTGCTTCTTGCTTCCCACATAAATCCATTGATGCCGAGTATCAATAGATGAATGAGATGAAGAAGGTGAAGAATCAATCAAACTTATTGATACTTCTTCATCTTCCCTCTGTAATCAATACTTATCATATCTTCTCCCTTCTATTCTCATCTACCACCATGGAAGTACTACTTCCTTCTTTTTCCTCTTTCTCTTTTCTCTCAGCAGCCAATGCAGCTTTCGCTGATTCGAATAGGTCCTTATCACACTAAAAGGGGTTATCGTTTATCTATCATCGTCCCTCTTCCTCCTACACTCTTCATTCTTTTTTTTCTCCTTTTACTCACTTGCAATGCAATTTTCTTCAATTTCTGAGGGGAAGACGAAATGATTCCATACTTGCTGGGCGAATTCGGATTACCATTGTTGCTAAACAAATTCATTCATTCCATCAAATGAATAAGTATAATTTTACCTCTTTGTGATTTGTTCCATCAATTGATCGTATAATGCATCTCTTTCATCAATTCTTCTCTTTTCTTCCACATCGTTCATCTCTGAAGGATGTTCAGCATATTCCCATCCCTTAATAACGAGTTCATTCACATCGTATTCATTCGCATATTCTCGTATATTAGTCATCTCTTATAAGAATGGAATGAATAGTAGTCAGTCATACCTTCGGAAGTGGTCCTCTAATCCTTGGTTTCCTTCCTCTTTGCCCTGTCTTCCCTCCAACTTCGTCTCCCTTCTTTCCTTCTTTCTCTCCTTCTTTATTCTTTGTCTCTTTGATACATCCATGACAAATGAACGAGTCTGCCGTCTAAAGAATACATATGAGAATTTACAATGAAATAACGATTTAATTTGAATTGGCATTGTATGATCTAATCATCTTACCATATTTCCTGCTTTCTCTCCACATTTTCCATGATAGTTCATGGTACAAACAGCACATTCGACATTAAGTGGATCACTGATATACTCATCTGTAATATCTCATTCATCTTCCTTTCCCTTCCCATCTCATCACTAACTACATAGTGTACACGAAGTACATCTCGAACACAACCATCTCTTCCTCTCTCCACTCTCAATTCGATGAGCTGCTTCTTCTGAGTATCGACAACACTTACGAAGATGATCTGAAATAGACAACATGATGTCATCTCTCTCTCTCTCTTCACTTACATAGTGCATTGCATTCAGCACAGCATTGCATTTCTCCTTCCTTCGATCTACACAGAACACAACGAGCAATCAGAGAATTCTCCTCTTTCTCTCTGAAATTCATCACTCTATTGTAGACTGGAATTTCATCACTATAAATTAGGTCCAAATAAATTTACAATAACATACGATTTCTTCTGTAGTGCTCTTGTCTTCATTGGGGAAGCCTTGACACCTTTCTTCCGTATTCCCACTCCCTATATCAATATATGAGTTACATTCAAATAGACAATCGATGAATGTACTCACTTTCACATCATCGACTGCACAAGGAGACACTTCTCTATGATATTTCTTCTTAATATTATTCACAATTCGTCGTTCCGTCTTCTTCTTCTTTATTATTCCTTGTTTGACAGGAGAAATTCTGAAACTCTTCAGACCATTATTCACCATCTTCCAATAAAGAGTCATGGTAATAAACTCGCTTCTTCAATCCGACGAAATGTAAATATCCTTTTCCTTTATCTTCCTTTCTCCATCCAATTGGACGTCCCTTTGAACCTTTTGCTTTCTTTTCAATCTCATTTTTCTTCTTCGGACTAGACTTCGCTTCCTTTGTAGGACTCGAACTCCTAAATTTGCCAATGTAGGTAATTTCTTCATTCCCTTCAAATATCAATATTCCCTAATTGTAAGACATAATACATACCTTCCACGTAATTCTTTCTTCTCTTTAATAGTTTCTTCTCCTTTAGCGAAACTAAATCTTCGTTTCTGAACTCTTCTTCCACTTCCACCTTCCTCCTACATGAGTATGAAAAATCGATAAGATCCTCTAGCGGATTGATGTACATAATAATAAAGATCTAACTTTTGTAGGAGTAACAGTTGCAGTCCCTCGAGGAGTCCTCATAGTCTTCACGGGAGATGAACTCTTCCTGATATAAATGGTTTAGACGAATATTAAACCCAAGTAATTGATTGAACACAAATACTCATACTATTGTCCGGTTAACCTGTCATTTTGTTTTCCCTTATCTTCATCTTCCTTCTTCTTCATTTCAGATCCTTTCGTTTTTTCCTCTTCCACGCGTTTCCTTAATCGTTCCCTTAATATATCAAATGGCTGGGGATGAAATACATTTGCTGTGTTTGGAAGAGGAGTAGTCACGAGGCACCCAAATATATTGTCTACCTAACCTGTTTCGTTCAGTTGAAGGATTGAGTAGATTTGCCTTGAATGATGACGATGTGCTCTGTGAGGAGCTCATTTCACCCTCAAATCATATAAGAGTTTATGTCTGATAAACTTGTCAGTATTCATAAAATTGAGTGCGCGGGAAGAGGTAAGAGGGGAGAGGAGAGAGAGAGGAGAGAGAGAGAGAAGAGGGATTGGGAAAATACAGAATATGTATCTTTCGCATGGTCGCAGTTTTGTAAGCAGTAAACGAAAACAATAAATTAAATTAGTTTATTATAAGTTAGATTATGAGGTAGCTCATTTTTTCAATGCAAGATACGTAGATGCATTAGTCGATCCACCGGGCATAATACAGTATTCTGATTGAATTGGCGCATTTTTAGGAGATGCGTCTCCATCTGAGATAATAATGTGAGATATTTAATTTTGATATTCCAAAAAAACTTTTTGCAGGAGAAAAATAGTTCGAAGGTTCGTGAACGTTATTTTGATTGAAATACGTCGATTCATTCTTGATATTGGGGTTAGAAGACACTGTAATTTGTTATGACGCATGTACCTATACCCATAATGATGTTCATACCCTGAGGCATATTGAAGTAGCCACTAGTAGTGCCTCCATTCCAAGTGTTGTTCTTCACAACAGAAGGCATTTCATTAGTGGGATGTTCAACAGCATCATTATCTGCATGAGTGTGTAGGTACTTGCATGGTTCTGTGATTCACATACTTGCATTCGAAAGCGAATCGCAGCACAACGATCTTTGCACTGGATTCTTTGCTACCGAATTTAATACAGTTTTGCCAGAAGTATGAATCTCTGCACATTTTGTTTAATTTTATATTGATCTAAATTATGATATATGCAACCAGTAGTATTCGAAACAACTGGATTGAAATAATGAGAGCTTTGAGCTTGTTCAGACGAGCCACCATTAGGCTTGCCTATGAAAGCGTACATTTCAAAAGAGTTCAAACGAAATAAAATTGAACCTTGTTGATGTTGTTGTGTATTGTTATTGAAGTACGTTGAGGACATTCTCTCAAGAACCAGAATAATATGGAGAAAGTAAAAGGAGAGCAGTTTTTATACGGACCCAAAAAATAATTCACCAAATTGTATTGTTCAATTGTTTTTTGCAATAACTTTGTTGTCGACCCTGTTAGTGTTGTGTGATTTGATTTTTAGTCGACAGTTCCATCTAGCGGCTTGGATTCCGCGGAATGCGGATTGAATTGACTTCTCAAAACCAATTACGTCCCCTCCTTTTCGCGAAGATTCAAGTAATTCTCTCTAATAGATTCGAAGAATCCAGACTGTGAGGATTTTGCAAAAAAAGGAAGCGCATTTTTTAACTGAAAATCAATCTTTTGGCAAAAACATGAAAGAAAGTTAGTTCAGCTAAGGGCATCTGCCAATAAAATTTGAACAAGAACAATCACTAAATATAAATTAATAGTCGAATTGAAGATGAATTGAATTGATGAAGAAAGAAAGTGAATCTTGGAAGAGAAAGCGACCGAAGAACCGTTTCTAACAAGAAGAATGAGCAGACAAAGCAAAGCCCCTTCCCCAAAGATATTCATGTTGTGTGTCAAACACATTCTTAGCAAGTGAGCAGATTAAGTATCATGTACTTTATGAACATGTCGAGAATATAATCGACGAGATTTATTCGAGTGGGGGTCAATTATTTAGGAGCGAAGTACGCGGACGTTGCTCCACCAGCAGCTCCTCCAGATACACCGAAGTATGCAGATTGACCAGGGATTGCCGATCCTCCAGCGGGTTTGGGAGCAGCAGCTCCTGAATAGTCAATGTGATCATCTATTCATCCATCTTTCATCCTTACCTCCTCCTCCACCACCTCCAACTCCGAAGTATGCCGATGTAGCTCCTCCACCTCCAGGTGCTCCAGCTCCTCCAACTCCGAAGTATCCAGAGGTCGTTCCTCCTCCTCCTCCACCTCCCATTGGAGGGGGCGGGGCAGCAGCAGGTGCTCCTCCCATGGGAACTCCTCCAATGGCAGTCATCGTAGACATTCCCTTGGGTGCTCCAGGTGCTCCTCCGATAGCAGTCATCGTCGAAGCTCCGCCTATAATCATTCAATTGATCACTCTATTCCAATTGATCTTCCCATCCCCTATAGTCCCTACAGTACCTCCAGCCGGAGCGCCCATTGGGGCACCTCCGATGGCGGTCATAGTAGAGGCTCCTCCTACAACGAAACCCTTGCACATGGAATACGGTAGAGATGGATCCACACTATTCTACACTACTTACTTCCTCCTCCCATGGGTGCTCCTCCAATGGCAGTCATGGTAGATGCTCCACCTCCAGCAGGGGGAGCTCCCATCGGGGCGCCACCGATGGCAGTCATCGTCGAGGCTCCGCCTTAATTCTCATGGTTAGAACATGTCAACTCAATGATAGCCTATACCTCCAGCAGGGGGTGCTCCCATTGGCATTCCTCCGATGGCCGTCATGGTCGAGGCTCCTCCTCCTCCGCCCATCGGGGCTCCACCGATAGCAGTCATGGTCGATGCTCCTCCTCAAAAGACACATTGATCCATTGTACAATATCGCAGAGTACGATCATGTATAAAGTACTTACCAGGCTTTCCTCCCATGGGTACTCCTCCAATGGCGGTCATCGTTGAGGCTCCACCACCCCCACCCATCGGGGCTCCTCCAATAGCGGTCATCGTGCTAGCTCCGCCTCCAGCGGGGGCTCCCATGGGGGCACCTCCGATTGCGGTCATAGTCGAGGCTCCACCTCCAGCAGGGGGAGCTCCCATTGGCATGCCTCCGATGGCAGTCATCGTTGAGGCTCCTCCTCCACCTCCCATGGGGGCGCCACCAATGGCGGTCATGGTCGAGGCTCCTCCTGCAACAATTGAAAATTAAAGACAGCAACCAGATGAGACCCCAGTTTCTGCCCCAGTGTGTCCCACTTACCGGGTCGTGCTCCCATGGGTGCTCCTCCGATGGCAGTCATGGTCGAGGCTCCTCCTCCTCCTCCCATGGGTGCTCCTCCAATGGCGGTCATGGTAGAGGCTCCACCTCCAGCGGGAGGGGCTCCCATTGGGGCACCACCGATAGCAGTCATTGTGGAGGCTCCGCCTGTAATATATTGTACCGTTCTCAAATGCATGTACTATACTACAGTAAGTGTGGGATCCCGTAATCTATCCTCACCGGGTCTCGCTCCCATGGGTGCTCCTCCGATGGCAGTCATGGTCGACGCTCCTCCACCTCCAGCAGGGGGAGCTCCCATTGGTACTCCTCCGATAGCAGTCATCGTCGAGGTACCAGACGGGGCAGGGGCACCACCCATGGGCATCGCTGCAATCAATCAATTAGTACCGTAATCTACCGATGATGGATATAATTCTAACTACAGACTACAGTAACTTACGGGGAGGGGGTGCTCCACCTCCAGCGGGCGAGGATCCTCCAACTCCGAAGTATGCCGACGTGGCTCCACCGCCTCCAGGGGCTCCAGCTCCTCCGACTCCGAAGTATCCAGAGGTCGTTCCTCCACCGCCGCCGCCTGTAGTGGGATGGAAGGGTAGAGGGTACAGTGGGGGGTGGGGGAGATGGGGAGGGGGATCGATACCTGCGGGAAGCTTAGCTCCTCCTCCACCTCCGGGATTGCTGCCGCCGACTCCGAAGTAGGCCGAGGTGGCTCCAGGAGCAGAACCTCCAACTCCGAAGTACGCTGAAGTCATGGCGCCGAATGTAAAACGACGTGTGGTTGGAAGAGGGAATGGCCCTCCTTATATACTCCTCCATCGACCAGCCAATCCTCAACTCGCATAATAAAATGAGGCATTAAAGAACAAGTGAATTACATAGACGAGCGGAACTATAGGATTAGTTTCCTCATTCACTCTTCCTATATTTAGTCAAAAACGCGTCAATCTCTACTTCGACGAATTTTGAAGATAAAACAGGATAGCTCGATCAAAGTACATTTTTAAGTAGTAGGTATGAAGAAATAAAACGAGCCATGTAAGCCGCCCATAAAACACGCACGAAAACGAAACCTTCCAGATATTCAGCTGAATGTGACAGAAGTTTTTCCTCATGTGTAACGATATGTAAAACATTGTTTTATTAAACATAACATTAAAATTAGGGAGAGGGAGAAAGTACGCTACTTCTATGAAGCATCTTACACAAATGATAGGTGAATAAAACAAGGAGTATCTTCTTTAGCACAGAAAACAAAAGAAACAAAAAATACATATCAAATCAACAAATTAGGCCCAGAAATGGACATGATCGACCTTAGTTTCCATTTTGTGTGAAAGTTTCTTGAAGAAATCGGTAGAACCATCGTGACGGAGTTCTCTCGGTGGTCCCGAAGATGACGTCGATGCATCACAATCAGACATGCTGAGAAAAAAGAATCATGTCAGTCAAGCGTCGATAACAACAACTTTCACTTACATTGTAGCCTTGTAGTTATTGCGGCCTCTATTGGCCACTTTCTCAGCAGAGTCGATCGGGCCGGGAAGAGAGATCGGGGCAGTAACGATTCCAGTGGTATATGCCAGAGCGTTCGTGATAAGCTAATCACAAAAACATATTGTTTGTTAGAACCGAAGTATTACCTTGAGCTCATCGATCATGAGCACTTTTCCGACTGTTCCTTGAATCTCAGTAACGACGTTGTAACGAATAGGTCGAGCAGTGCCCTAATGCATTCACAAATTTAAAATAAGAACGATGATATTGATACAAACCATGATTGCTCTTTGCGAGACCATAATGAATTCCTTGTAGAAAGGATTGCATCCCTCTGCAGTGAGACAAGTGCCAGGGGGGACATTGTCGAGTCCACGCTGCTGCAAAATATCGGGTTAAAGTTACCCAACAAGGACGATTTTGACCCCCATTTTTGAATTTGTCCATTGAATAGAGAATGGTCGAAATATTATTGCTCGCGCATTAAAAAAAAAGTCAGAAAATCTATAATAACCCTATAACGCGGCCTGGAACACCCGGTTTGGGCCGGGACTGATCCAGGCAAGCGCGCGCAATTCAAACTGGAATATAGGGAGACTTAATTGTTTATCACTGTGACTCCCCGTCTTTACAGATTCAATAATGAAATAACAATAGATCAATAAAATTAATATCGTGAAATTATTTTTCGTTCCACTAGTAGTTGACCTTTCACTACCGTTCGATGGGCGGTGTTAGGAAGAGGAGGAGCCGACATAGCAAACAGTAAAAACGTCCGAAAAAAATCAGGTAGAATCACAGGCAAAATTGCGCGAATTCAAAAGTTTACGTGCGAATCAGGGACATCGCAGTGAGACCTCTCATTTCTATCGAGATGTCTCACAACGATGTCCCTGATTCGCACGTTCAGCTCTCGATAGGTATCTACTAATTTCCGGAAACTGGAATTTTCGGTTCGGACGTTTTCAAGAGCCCTATGTCGGTTCCTATGGGAGGAGGCTAGTGATCTACCTGCTCTTCCCTTCCTCTCTCTCCCAGACAATCAATACGCTAACCAGCACATTGAGTTTGCTGAGCATTTGAAACGCAAGATAATATAAATTATTCAATTCAATTAAAAATATAGTCATTCGTTACTTGGTCGCTACTTTGAGGTTTCGGTTTTCGCGCGCATT